>JAUIMM010000036.1:15197500-16397500 GCA_031769625.1 Taudactylus pleione | reverse complement strand
GGAGTGGCCTCCTGGCCGCTTGCATAGCTGTGGGTGACCACCCACAGCATATGCGAGAGTCCATGATGACGGTCGTGATGGTCTTGACCATCATGACCATTGGGCTTGCGACAGAGACCCTGCGGTAGGGTCTCCCTGCCGCAAGCCCTGGAGTGATTTTGGTCACTAGTGATGTCAGTGGGGCCGGCTTCAGACGGTAGGCGTTCCCATGGGAACGCCTCCATCTGGCAGGCACGCCCCCGGCACGCCCACCAAAGGGGGAGTGCTGTCAATCAACATCAACAGCATGCCCCCTTTGGTGCAAGACCCGGAGCGATGGAGAGCCCGTCGTTCGCTGGGTCTCGCGCATGCACATGACGGAGCTCCCTCCATCGTGCGCATGTGCAGTGGGGGAACATCGACCCACTTGCGAGCGTCCTGCGCTCGCGAGCGGGTCTGAATGACCCCCAAAGTCAGGTAAGTGAGGGAGGGGGGGAGGGAGAGGTTTGGGGAGGCCACAACTACATGAGAGGCCACAACTACAGTGGGCACTACTAAAAGGGGCACTACTAAAAGGGGCACAACTACAGAGGGCACCTTAAATGTAAGGGGCACAACTACCGAGGGCACTACTAGAAGGGGCACAACTACAGGGGGCACTACTAAAAGAGGCACTACTAGAAGGGGCACAATTACAGGGGGCATTACTAAAAGGGGCACAGCTACAGGGGGCACTACAATAATGGGCACAACTACAGGGGGCCCTGCATAACTGGCACTATTACAGGGGGCATTGCATAATGGGCACTACTACAGGGGGCATTGCATAAGGGGCACTATTACAGGGGACATTGCATAATGGGCACTACTACAGGGGGCATTGCATAAGGGGCACTATTACAGGGGGCATTACATAAAGAGCACTAGTATAGGGGACATTGCATATGGGGCACAACTACAGGGGCACTACTTTAATGGGCACAACTACAGGGGGCCCTGCATAATGGGCACACCAACAGGGGGCCCTGAATAATGGGCACTACTACAGGGGGCATTGCATAAGGGGCACTATTACAGGGGACATTGAATAAGGGGCACTATTATAGGGGGCATTGCATATGGGGTACAACTACAGGGGGCACTACTTTAATGGGCACAACTACAGGGGGCCCTGCATAATGGGCACTATTACAGGGGGCATTGCATAAGGGACACTATTACAGGGGGGTATTGCATAAGGGTCACTAGTATAGGGGGCACTGTATAAGGGGCACTAACTTGATACACGCAGTTTACAGGTTATAAACTATGTTCCCAATAATCTGGTTCTACACGGACATAAAATCTGTGCAACCTGTCTTGAGCTGAGGTGACAGACTGGCAGGAGCAGAGAGGAGGGTTGGTAAAGTAGATCTGTCAGGGTGGGATGTAATGGGCATTACTGTTTGGCATAATGTGTATTTGGCATTACTGTGTGCACAATGTGCTATTAGGGGCATTACTGTGTGGCATAATGTGTTGTATGTGGCATTAAAGTGTGGCATAATGTGAAATAGGGGCATTACAGCATGGCATAAATTTGTTATAAGGGCATTACTGTATGTAATTATGTGTTATATGTGGCATTATTGTGTGGCATGTGTAAGGGGCATTGCTGTGTGGCATAATGTGTTGTAAGGGGCATTCCGGTGTGGCACACTGTGTTATAAGTGGCATTACTTAGTGTGTCATAATGTGTAAGGCACGTTACTGTATCATGTAACCACACACCTTTAACATCGTCTTTGGGTGTGTTTGATCTTTGGGCGGGGAAGGGGGGCAGCCTGAAACTTTTTTGGCATGCGGGGGCAAAATTTATAGTTATGCGACTGCATGCTAGCACCCAGGCTGCACACCTGACTTCCCTCCAAACTCTGTGTGGGTGCAGCCATTTTGTATTCAGTCACCTGACTCTCCTCAACCATTGAGAGTGCTGCTTGCAGCATCCAATCCCTGGGGATCCACCCCTATAAATTCCATTTTATGAGTGGCCTCCATTGTCAGTACAATGTCGATTCTGCTGAAGATACAGCTCTGTGCTGAGCTCCCAGGTACTCTGTATCTGAACAGTCCCAGCTGATATCTCTAACCATCGGTCCCAGCTGATATCTCTAATCATTGGTCCCAGCCAATATCTCTAATCATTGGTCCCAGCCGATATCTCCAATTATCGGTCCCAACAGATATCTCCAATCATTGTCTCAGCCAATATCTCCAACCATCGGTCCTTACCGATCAAGTGCAATAACTCTTCAACATCGGTCCTTACCGATCAAGTGCATTAATGCTTCAACATCAGTCCTTACTAATTAAGTGCACTAACTTTTCAACATCAGTCCCTACTGATCAAGTGCATTAACTCTTCAATGTTGGTCCCTACCGATCAAGTGCATCAATTCATCAACATCGGTCTCAACGATCAAGTGCATCAATTCTTCAATATTGAATTCATAATTATCAAGTTCTTAAAAAAGCATCATCAGTTCCAATGCAATTTAGCTCATTCATTCAGTATTATCATCTCCAGTTCTACTTCCAATCAGATGTCTAATAAAGTTGATCCCTACTGTCCTCGCCTTTGGGCTCATTACCTCCAGCAGTTCTACTGCCTCCTATTGTCCCTCATCACATGAGGATGTCCTGGCATAAGCCTTCCAGATTTAATCACGCCTCCTTAGGCTCCACTTCAGCCTTCCATGCCTGTTACCAACCAACTCCAACCCTCAAGTGTGACAGTTTGTA
This sequence comes from Taudactylus pleione, assembly GCA_031769625.1. Classification (NCBI taxonomy): domain Eukaryota; kingdom Metazoa; phylum Chordata; class Amphibia; order Anura; family Myobatrachidae; genus Taudactylus; species Taudactylus pleione. The sequence continues at coordinate 16,394,740 of JAUIMM010000036.1, read as the reverse complement.
TTGGCCCAATGGACATAGCTAAGGATCAGACCCAAGCCACAGAATTTTCACAGACTTTGTAGCACGCTTAGAATATCAAGAGGTGGCACAGGCTTACGTGACACAGTTCTTGCAACAGCTGACCAATGATCTGGATAATATACAAACTACACTTGGTGAACCTGGGACACCCTTCCAGAATCCTTCCGCATCTGTTCCTACAGTTGCACCCCATCTTCAACTGTTTATTCCAAGCAAACTTAGTGGCACTTCTAAACAATTTTTCCTGAAAAGGCAACTCACCCTCTCAATTGCTCTTGGATTTCTCAATCCGCTACTGCTCTCAAACCCAAACATTTAGGAACTCTTCATCAACTGTTAAAACAGTTACAAGGTCTTCTCGACAGAATTTGTCTGATTATTGCTGAGTTCCTTGGTAACACTCCTGACACAATTAAGTCTTCTGTCCCACATCATGCGTCTGAAGAGACTTTTGTTGCAGACTCCCCTAGAGCTAAGGATTCTCCTTCTAAGCAAAATAAAGCGAGACATCTGATTTACCAAATCTGGTTTGTTCTGTTGGTCCAAGTAGCCCAGGAGGGGCTTCTATAATCTGCTAACCCTAGAGGCAGTCTCCAGAGCTTCATTTCCTGGAAGGGAATTCAGTATCACAGACTCTAATATTGACTCCTGTCAGTCTTCTCCTGAGGATATCACCCTGTTGGATGACAGTCTGATTATCACTTTGTTTACTTTGTCTTTGAATTCTGCCCAGTCAATCAAGACTAGTATGTCTCAGATCAAAGAAAGGCCATATAAATATCAGAGTTCCTACTGCTCTGGTTCCAGCCAGACTCCACCTCCTTCAGTTTCAACTGGTTCTAGTGTCCCTGGACTCAACCCGGTTCCATCCATCTATCTCCAATCATCAAGCCAATCCAGTCGATATGGGGGTAGGCGGGGTAAGGTGCGCTCTTCCTGCTAGTAATGGTGATGACTTGTGTGTGTTTGTGAGTGGTGTTAATTAGAATGTTTCTTCTGGTGGTGGTGATGTTTTGGGAGTGAGGAGGGTGTGATTGGGTATGGAGTGTAGTTTGGAGTAATGTGAAAAGGGGAATGGAATAGGATCAAAATGAGGCCAGCGAGACACAGTAATTTTGGGCAAAATCTTTTATTGAGTAGTCACAATGCTGCTCTGTTAAGATCCCGGGCAGGTGGGTGGGGTTCAGTGATGATGAGACTGGGGAGGTAGGTGGACCCTTTTAGGGGGCTCCTTCCCGTGCGGTTCAGTGACCTTGCACGTCACCCCTGCTGGACCTATGGTCGACAGTCTAGGAAGTCTCGGGGGGTGGGGGGATTTGCAGAGTGGGTTGGAACACCTGTGCGGCGTCCCACGTGTTGGTGTGAGTCTTGGCAGTACTTACCTACTGGTAGGTTTTTTGTTGTGGTGATGTAGGTCGACATTGCGGCCATTGCAGATTGGTTGGAAGCTGCAGGTTTGTTGGTGAGCTGGATCAGCGTGTTGCTGGTGTGCTGCAAGTGCACGGCTTGTCTGATTGGTCTGCGGAGGTCAGCGACCGTAGTATGCAGCTGAAATTGGCTCTTGGTCGTGCCGCTGGTGGTGCGGAGCCAGAGGTGTGGATGGGTGAGCTGCTGGGAGGCTGGGTTGCAGCGTGTGTGCTGAGACCACCCCTGGGGGGTGGTCTGCCCGGGATACTGATTCAAAAAAAGCAAGGGAGGAGGGGGATGTGGAAAGTGTGACCGGGATGGAGCTGGTCCCTGGCGATGTTGGCTGGGCGGACTTGCGGCCGGATGTGCGGGATGCTCTTATCACTGACGGTCCCTCATGGAAATGGGTATCGACGGTGGAGACACCCCTGGCCAGGAGTGAGTTGCTGAGCACGCCTGGGAGCAGGGGGGGAGAGGGGCTGGTCCGGGGTGGAGCCGGTCACTGGAGGTGTGAGCGGTGCGGACCAGCAGGCGGGTGGGCTGAGAGCTTTCTGCACTGGTGGTCCCTGGTGGGGATGGGGATCTTTAGTGGAGGTCAGCCTGGATCGGTGTTGGGTTTGATGTGAGGGTCTCCAACGCATTTCGGCACAGGTGCCTTCTTCAAGGAGGTGTGAGAGGATCAATGCTTCTGAGGTTCTTATGTAGGGCACTTCCGGGGGTGGGGGTGTGATCAGGTGACTCATGGGCCCAATGGTGTGTTGGAAAGGTAATGTGGTGCAGGTGTGTGCAGGGACTTGCTGAATGGTGATGTGGTGCAGGTGTGTGCAGGAACTAGCTGGAGTGATGAATTTAATCAGATTAGGCCACTGGTGTGTTTGATAGGTAATATGGTGCAGGTGTGTGCAGGGACTTGCTGATTGGTGATGCGGTGCAGGTGTATGCAGGAACTAACTGGAGTGGTAAGTGTAATCATATTAGGCCAATGGTGTGTTTGGGAGTTAATGCGGTGCAGGTGTGTGTAGGGGTTTGCTTTTTTTTTTTTTTTTTTTAAATGTAATGCGGTGGAGGTGTGTGCAGGGACTTGCTGAATGGTGATGCGGTGCAGGTGTGTGCAGGAAGTAGCTGGAGTGGTGAGTGTAATCATATTTGGCCAATGGTGTGTTTGAGAGGTAATGCGGTGCTGGTGTGTGCAGGGACTTGCTGAATGGTGATGCGGTGCAGTTGTGTGCAGGAAGTAGCTGGAGTGATAAGTGTAATTAGGTTAGGCCAATGGTGGTTATTTTTTTTTTTGTTTTGTTTTGTTTTGTTTTTTGTTTGTTTTTGTTTTTTTTTAAAGGTAATGCGGTGCAGGTGTGTGCAGGGACTTGCTGAATGGTGATGCGGTGCAGTTGTGTGCAGGAAGTAGCTGGAGTGATAAGTCTAATTAGGTTAGGCCAATGGCGTTTTTTTTTTTTCTTTTTAAAGGTAATGCGATGCAGTTGTGTGCAGGGACTTGCTGAATGGTGATGCGGTGCAGGAAGTAGCTGGAGTGATAAGTGTAATCAGGTTAGGCCAAAGGTGTTTATTTTTATTTGAAAGGTAATGCGGTCAAGGTGTGTGCAGGGACTTGCTGAATGGTGATGCGGTGCAGTTGTGTGCAGGGACTAGCTGGAGTGATACGTGTAATCATATACGGCCAATGGTGTGTTTGAAAGGTAATGCGGTGTAGGTGTGTGCAATGAATTGCTGAATGGTGATGCAGTGCAGGTGTGTGCAGGGACTAACAGGAGTGATAAAAGGTGAGGTGATAGGGGTTGGGGCTGGAGTAGAGCGTGGGTGGGCTTGTTGGAGATTACTTTGTTATAACGGATTTGACTTCGTTGTCAATGTTGAGTCCCCTGGGGGTTAATGTTTTCAGCGTGAAAATCCGTCTAAGTTCCTCCTTGTTGAGGATTTTGTAATGGTTTCCGCCTCTCCTATTCCATTCCCCTTTTCACATTACTCCAAACTACACTCCATACCCAATCACACCCTCCTCACTCCCAAAACATCACCACCACCAGAAGAAACATTCTAATTAACACCACTCACAAACACACACAAGTCATCACCATTACTTGCCGGAAGAGCGCACCTTACCCCCCCTACCCCCATACGTTTTCAGTGCGGGAAAGGTACTCCCACACAAAGGAGCAGCACCCCGAAACCACAACACACCAACCCCTGGTCAACGAGAGCGCAGGTCTACCGCCCATCTTCATATGTTCTACCAGTACCCAGAACTGCAGCACCAACGACGAACAGCAATCTACACAATCACCGACACCCCCAAAACACAATAAGTAACCACATAACTGAACACAACAAAGGGACCATACACAAATCCACACATGGGCATTTTCAACATCAGAGACACACGCTTAGATAGGGCCAAATACCTCTTAAAGGAACTAGACCAATGAGCCACGCTACAAAATAACAGCAACACCTTCTGCCAAACATACCTTCAACTCGAAAAACTCATCACCATAGAGTCCAAAGTATGGTGGGATGCACGCATACTCCAATGGTACTTCAATAATAACCTCATCCAGAAGGGCCTAGTCATCCAAAAAACACCCACACATAGCCACGACAATCCCACGTTCATGACTGAATGGAACAGTATACTTCATGACTGCTCCAAATCATTGATTAACTTAATCATCAGACATCACAAAATAGACCTAGCCCTCTTAGACAACCAAATAAACACGCTTGACAAAGACCTGGATCCATACAAAGGGGAGGAGGAATTTAAAAACCTCGTGACACTAACACGAACCAAACTAAATAAAACAGAGGAAGCCATAATCGAGAAAAAGATAGCCAAAATCACACGGGATAAACCAGGTAACCACCACCGCCCCAACGCTCACAATCCGAACATAGACAAACATCACAACTACAAAACCACCAGTCTCACCACCACAAAGACACACACTTACACCGCACCAACATCACGCCACCAACACACAACCAACCATACTACCTCAGGCACCCCGATATACAAAAAACTAGACTTAACGTACCAGCAATACATGTCCAAGATTCACAACACAAAGAACCCATCAAACACACACAACAAAGATAACGACACAAACGACCAGGAACAAGACTCAGACTGCAACACATCATTTAGGATTCATGAAATAGAAGACCCATCCGAGTCGGAACACTAAGAACAGCTAGCAAGACAATCGCTTAACCAAGGGTGGGTCAACACACTCAGAGGGACACCAGACCAAACAGTAACACAAACAGACAACACACAAGAAGCCACCCGACCACCACTGCCACCTCCATGTACACCCATCCACACAGACAAACAATGGTCACAGCATTTTTTAGATCTGGAGGCAGGCAACCGCGCCTGCCTACCACCTACCCTAACACACACCCCAACAAGGCCAAAACGCAAGCTAGACCATCGAGACGAGGATGCAGAGGTGGACAAACCACCAAAACACTGACCAATCCCACACCACCCAACAGTACAGGTATCTTCAATCTAAGCAGCCGCACCCTCACACCGAATGACATCTCTGTACTAAACAAAGGACTTAAATTCACCCCACATAACCCTCTTAACAAATTCGAAGCTTACCTTGATTTAAACAGATTCATTCGGAACTCACCCTCAAAAAATATTTCATGTCCAACCCCATCACAAAAGAACCCATACATAACCAATACAAACACACTACACTCAAACCCCCATCCAGCTTCTTCCCCAGTCACCTAAAAGGCCACCTCATACACACCTTCAAACATCTGGTAACAGAGGACATCAACAAACTCAATACCTCTAACAAACGGCACAACCCAAACCTCACCACTAATGAAAAAAGTGCACTGAACAATCTCAAATCAGACAGAAACCTGATAATTAAACCAGCAGACAAGGGGGGGGCATAATACTCCTGGACAAACTCGACTACATCGCAGAATCACAGCGCATCCTTCAAGACAGACACACATATGAGAAAATCAATTCTGACCCGACACTCAAGTTCAACCAAACACTCAAACGCATACTCCTGACCGGTTTAGACACAGGCATCCTCAATAAGCAGGAATATAACTTCATCCATAACCCAAACCCTGTCATACCCGTATTCTATTATCTCCCCAAGATACACAAAAGCACGACACACCCTCCAGGTAGACCCATCATTTCCGGCATCAATTCCATCTCATCTAATCTATCACAATACATCGACCACTATCTTCAACCATACGTCAAATGACAATGCTCACACTTACAGGACACAACACACATACTAAAAATACTCGAGGACACCACCTGGGGGGATGACCACTGGTTAGTCACCAGCAACGTCACATCCCTATACACAATCATCAATCACCAACAGGGTCTTGACAGCATCAAACACCATCTCAATCACGACGACACACTGGAACCAGAACAGATCGCATTCATCCTCCAGGGCATTGAATACATTCTCACACACAATTACTTTTGGTTCGATGGGGACTTCCACCTGCAGAGGACTGGCACAGCTATGGGGACCAAATTCGCGCCCAGTTATGCTAACCTGTTCATGAGCAGTTGGGAGGACTCCCACATATGGACGGGTCATGACTGGGAGGCGAATTTGGTCCTATGGACCAGATACATAGACGACGTCCTCTGCATCTGGAAGGGTCCCCTACACACACTCCTTGACTTCATTCAATACATCAACAACAATGACTGGAACCTCAAATTCACGACCAATTACAGCCAATCCTCCGTCAACTTCTTAGACCTAGAAATATAGATTGATAATCACCAGATACAGACCAAGACTTTTCAAAAACCCATAGACATCAACAGTTATATCCTCTACAGTAGTGGTCATCACCCCTCCTGGCTCAGCAATATCCCCACAGGACAGTTCAAGCAGATCAGACGCAACTGCACAAAACTCACGGACTATCACGAACAAGCCACAACACTTAAACAACAATTCACGGACAAAGCATACAAACCGGACACATTAGAAGCCACACTCACCCGAATAGGACTAGAAGATAGGAAACCACTTCAGGAATACAAACAACAACCACAAAACACAGACAACCATGTTCCCTTCATCACACAATTCAACACCCAGGCGACACAAATAAAAAGAATCATCAACAAACACTGGCACTTACTTAAGGAAGATGCACAACTGACAAGTATCCTACCCAACAGACCCAAAGTCATCTACCGCAAGGCCCCTAACATCCAAAACAAACTCGTATCCAACCACATTCCTCCACCCATCCAAACACAAAGCACTCTAGACAACTCCAAACTCACAGGGGGTTTCTTCCACTGCGGCTCATGTACCAACAGCATCACACTAAAATATAGAAGCACCACACCCACTACAACATTCTCATCCACACAGACAAACACCACGTATAAAATTAAAGAACACATTTCATGCAACACTAACAATGTAATCTACCTCATACAATGCCCATGCAATCAACAATACATAGGTAGGACCACCAGACCACTAAAAACCAGAATTGCGGAACATCTGAGAAACATCACCAAACAAACAGAGAACCATAACATACCCGTACACTACAAAGAATACCACCATAGCAGCACACAAGGCACCACTTTCATAGGAATCAAACACATGCAAAAAAACAGGAGAGGCAGAGACCATAACAAAATCCTCAACAAGGAGGAACTTAGATGGATATTCACACTGAAAACATTAACCCCCAGGGGACTCAACATTGACAACGAAGTCAAATCCGTTATAACGAAGTAATCTCCAACCAGCCCACCCACGCTCTACTCCAGCCCCAACCCCTATCACATCACCTTTTATCACTCCTGTTAGTCCCTGCACACACCTGTACTGCATCACCATTCAGCAATTCTTTGCACACACCTACACCGCATTACCTTTCAAACACACCATTGGCCCAATATGATTACACGTATCACTCCAGCTAGTCCCTGCACACAACTGCACCGCATCACCATTCAGCAAGTCCCTGCACACACCTGCACCGCATTACCTTTCAAATAAAAATAAACACCATTGGCCTAACCTGATTACACTTATCACTCCAGCTACTTCCTGCACCGCATCACCATTCAGCAAGTCCCTGCACAGACCTGCACATCATTACCTTTAAAAAAAAAACCAAAAAAAACCACCATTGGCCTAACCTAATTACACTTATCACTCCAGCTACTTCCTGCACACAACTGCACCGCATCACCATTCAGCAAGTCCCTGCACACACCTGCACCACATTACCTCTCAAACACACCATTGGCCTAATATGATTACACTTACCACTCCAGCTACTTCCTGCACACACATGCACCGCATCACCATTCAGCAAGTCCCTGCACACACCTGCACCGCATTACATTTCAAAAAAAAAAAAAAAACCCCTACACACACCTGCACTGCATTACCTCCCAAACACACTATTGGCCTAATATGATTACACTTACCACTACAGCTAGTTCCTGCACACACCTGCACCTCATCACCAATCAGCAAGTCCCTGCACACACCTGTACCACATTACCTTTCAAACACATCATTGGCCCATTATGATTACACTTATCACTCCAGCAAGTCCCTGCACACACCTGCACCGCATTACCTCTCAAACACACCGTTGGCCTAATATGATTACACTTACCACTCCAGCTAGTTCCTGCACACACCTGCACCGCATCACCAATCAGCAAGTCCCTGCACACACCAGCACCATATTACCTATCAAACACACCAGTGGCCTATTTTGATTAAATTCATCACTCCAGCTAGTTCGTGCACACACCTGCACCACATCACCATTCAGCAAGTCCCTGCACACACCTGCACCACATTACCTTTCAAACACACCATTGGCCCCATGAGTCACCTGATCACACCCCCACCCCCGGAAGTGCCCTACATAAGAACCTCAGAAGCATTGATCCTCTCACACCTCCTTGAAGAAGGCACCTGTGCCGAAATGCGTTGGAGACCCTCACATCAAACCGGACACCGATCCAGGCTGACCACCACTAAAGATCCCCATCCCCACCAGGGACCACCAGTGCAGAAAGCTCTCAGCCCACCCGCCTGCTGGTCCGCACCGCTTACACCTCCAGTGACCGGCTCCACCCCGGACCAGCCCCTCTCCCCCCCTGCTCCCAGGCGTGCTCAGCAACTCACTCCTGGCCAGGGGTGTCTCCACCGTCGATCTCCATTTCCACGAGGGACCGTCAGTGATAAGAGCATCCCGCACATCCGGCCGCAAGTCCGCCCAGCCAACATCGCAAGTGACCAGCTCCATCCCGGTCACACTTTCCACATCCCCCTCCTCCCTGGCTTTTTTTGAATCAGAATCCCGGGCAGACCACCCCCCAGGGGTGGTCTCAGCACACACGCTGCAACCCAGCCTCCCAGCAGCTCACCCATCCACACCTCTGGCTCCGCACCACCAGCGGCACGACCAAGAGCCAATTTCAGCTGCATACTACGGTCGCTGACCTCCGCAGACCAATCAGAACAGCCGTGCACTTGCAGCACACCAGCAACACGCTGATCCAGCTCACCAACAAACCTGCAGCTTCCAACCAATCTGCAACGGCCGCAACGTCGACCTACATCACCACAACAAAAAGCCTACCGGTAGGTAAGTACTGCCAAGACTCACACCAACACGCGGGACGCCACACAGGTGTTCCAACCCACTCTGCAAATCCCCCCACCCCCCGAGACTTCCTAGACTGTCAACCATAGGTCCAGCAGGGGTGACGTGCAAGGTCACTGAACCGCATGGGAAGGAGCCCCCTAAAAGGGTCCACCTACCTCCCCAGTCTCATCACCACTCATCACTGAACCCCACCCACCTGCCCGGGATCTTAACAGAGCAGCATTGTGACTACTCAATAAAAGATTTTGTCCAAAATTACTGTGTCTCGCTGGCCTCATTTTGATCCTATTCCATTCCCCTTTTCACATTACTCCAAACTACACTCCATACCCAATCACACCCTCCTCACTCCGAAAAACATCACCACCACCAGAAGAAATATTCTAATTAACACCACTCACAAACACACACAAGTCATCACCATTACTAGCAGGAAGAGCACACCTTACCCCCCCTACCCCCATACGTTTTCAGTGCGGGAAAGGTACTCCCACACAAAGGTGCGGCACCCCGAAACTACAACACACCACCCCCTGGTCAACGAGAGCGCAGTTCTACCACCCATCTTCAAATCCAGTCGATATCTCCAATCATGGGCCCCAGTAGATATCTCCAATCATCGATCCCAGCCAATATCTAAAGCCATTGACTCCTACTGATCAAGTGCATCAATTCATCAACATCAGTCTGAAGCAATCAAGTGAATGAATTCTTCAACATCAGATTCACATCCATCAAGTTCTTAAAAAAGCATAATCAGTTCCAATCCAATTTAGCTCATTCATTCAGAACTATCATCTCCAGTTCTAATTCCAACCTGCTGTCTATTAAAGTTGATCCCTACTGTCCTCACCTTCGGGTTCATCACCTCCAGTAGTTCTACTGCCTCCTATCATTCCTCATCGCATCAGGATGTCCTGGCGCAAGCCTTCCAGATTTAATCATGCCTCCTTAGGATTCACTTCAGCTTCCCATGCCTGTTCCAATCAACTCCAACCCTCAGGCATGACAAAGAGGTTTGAAGCTGCGTGATGCCTAAAAGTAACTTGGTCCCAAGACTGAAAACTGACAGTGCTCTCTGGTTTGAATTGTGATTTGAAAATGCACAATTTAAATTTTTTTTAATCAGGTCCCAAGCACAGTTTTGCATAATTACAAACTGAGAGAGACCCATTTACACCTTTCAGTACCCTCAGAATGGGTATGAAATCCCGGCAGTTGGGATGCCTGCTGTCAATATACCAATAGCGGCATCCTGATACCCCCTTCTCCCCCTAACCTTCTGTTTGTACATCCTAACACAAACCCTCCCCCCACCCTATTCTAACCCTAACCCTCCCTGTTAGTGCCTAACCTAACCCTCCCCCTTGGTGCCTAAACCTAACCCTTCCCCCTTACTGCCTAAACCTAACCCCCCCAGTGGTGCCTAACCCTAACCCACCCCAGGGGGTACCTGACCCTAACCTCCCCCTCTCCTAGCCTAACTTTAACCCCCCTTCCCACCATGACGCCTAAACCTAACCCTCACCCCATGCGGCTAAGTCCTAACAAGCCCTGTTATACTCACATTTAGCATCCTAGCTTTTGGGATTTCGGCGTCAGGATGTCACCTCCTGTCAGTATTCTGGCGCCAATCTTGTAGCCGGGTAGTGGCATTTTGGTGCCGGAATATCTTCAGCCGGGATTCCACATGTCGCAATTATAACTACATCCCCTTATTACTAGCAGGTGCCTGATAGCTGGTGCACATGCATGCTACTGCTCCTGCTGATGATAGATGCCAGGACTAGTTAAATCCTATTAATTGGCTGATTGTGAATTTACTTCTGAAATTGATAGTTACTTTTTTAATTGATCTTAAATGTATTATATGATTTTGTGGGCATTTTTTGTATTTTCACTACTAAGTAAGGAATAACATATCTGATTTACTATAGACACTTTTTATCTATTTATTGAACTTTTAATATAAATGACAAAATAAGTAGATGGCATACATGTCAATACAAAAAATTCAAAGTAAACCATGAATGAACATATAAAATGTCACTTACATGAATACAATGAAATTGAATAAAGATTAAAAGCATGTCAATCAACATAAATTAGATCGGTAAAAATTTAACCCATAATGGGGAGACATACAATAAAAGAGTTTGTAACCATGAAAAAATAAATATAAATATATATATATATATATATATATACATACAGCGGGTAAAATATGTATTGAACACATCAACATTTTTCTCAGTAAATATATTTCTAATGGGGCTATTGTAATGAAATGTTCACCAAATGTCAGCAACAACCCATGCAATCCACACATGCAAAGAAATCAAACCATAGATGTCCATAAATTAAGTTATGTGTAATAATATGAAATGACACAGGGAAAAAGAGTTGAACACGCTTACTGAAATTTATTTAATACTTCGTACAAAAGTCTTTGTTGGTAATGACAGCTTCAAGATGCCTCGTGTATGGAGAAACTAGTTGCATACATTGCTCAGGTGTGATTTTGGCCCATTCTTCCACACAAATAGTCTTCAAATCTTGAAGGTTTCATGGGCCTCTTCTGTGAACTGTGATCTTTAGTTCTTTCCATAGATTTTCAATTGGATTCAAGTCAGGTGATTGGCTGGGCCATTCTAGCAGCTTTGTTTTCTCTCTCTGAAACCAACTGAGAGTGTCCTTGGCTGTGTGTTTGGGATCATTGTCTTGCTAAAATGTCCTCCCTCACTTCATCTTCAGCATCCTGGCAGATGGCAACAGATATTTATCAAGAATGTCTTGGTACATTTTTCCATTCATCATTCATCACATGAAGAATACCAGTACTATATGCTGAAAAACACCAGCACACCATGATGTTCCCACCTCCAAACTTCACTGTTGTTATGGTGTTTTTGGGGTGATGTGCAGTGCCATTTCTCCTCCAAACATGGTGTGTATTCTGGCATCTAAAGAGTTCAATGTTGGTCCCATCTGACCAGACTATATTCTCCCAGTATTTCACAGATTTGTCCAAATGTTGTGCAGCAAACTTTAAACAAGCTTCAACATGCTTTTTCTTTAGCAATGGAGTCTAGCGTGGTGAGCATGCATACAGGCCATGGTGGTTGAGTGCATTACTTATTGTTTTCTTTGAAACAATTGTACCTGCTAATTCCAGGTCTTTCTGAAGCTCTCTTGAACAACTCTTTCACTCCTCTGTCAGAAATCTTGCAAGCAGCACCTGGTTGTGGCCGGTTTATGGTGAAATTATGTTCTGTCCACTTCTGGATTATGGCCCCAACAGTCCTCACTGGAACATTCTAAAGTTTAGAAATCCATCTGTAACCAATGCCATCAGAATGTTTTGCAACAATAACTTTGCAAAGGTCTTGAGAGAGCTCTTTGCTTTTACCCATCATGAGATGTTTCTTGTGTGACACCTTGGTAATGAGACACCTTTTTATAGGCCATCAGTTGGGACTGAATCAGCTTATATTAATTTGCACTGACAAGGGGCAGGATTGCTTTCTAATTACTGATAGATTTCAGCTGGTGTCTTGGCTTTCCATGCCATTTTGCACCTGCCTTTCTTCATGTTTTCAATTTTCTTTCCCTGAGTAATTTCACATTATTACACATAACTTAATTTATGGACATCTATGGTTTGACTTCTTTGCATAAGTTGCATAAATTTTATTACAACAGCCCCATTACAAATATATTTACTGAGAAACATGTTGATGTGTTCAATACTTATTTTACCCGCTGTATATATATATATATATATATATATATAGAGTCAAAGCTGGATGATTGGCTGAGATCAGATCTTTGAAAATATCTGAAGACGCTATGTTTGCATTGTCTGCACGATGCCATCTGGTGTAGTCAGTATAATATCATTACGTACTGCACTATTTAGCGTTGTGTACATCTGCCGTGTTACTGCACACTGTTCAAGTCTTTACATAATAAATGCGCATGGATACACATATGTATTTAAAGACTTTATATATATTTAAAAATGCAAGGTTTGGTCAGTGCTGGGAGACAAGTCCTATGGACATGTCTGTGACTAGTAATTATTGAAAAACACACACATACTGTGAGGTGCAGATGAGTGTTCTGAATGAATCATTGTCTTTAAGTCTGACTATCATTGTATGCCTAAAGGAACTAGCATTTACATTCCAAATAGGCTGGAGAGGCCTTTAATTACATTGTGATTCCATCAAGTATCTGCTGGTCATCTTTGATCAGAACAGCTCCATTGTCTGTAATTTTTGAACTTAGTTCAGACAGAAGTAATATCAATAATACCAGTTACTGGATAAAGCTAGATATATCTATATTAATATATGTATATATATATATAAATCCATGACACAGATGCACATTTGCATATATATATATATATATATATATATATATACATACACTTAAATGATCACATGTGTATCCACAATGCATGCACACATATACATGGATGCTATTGTAAATATAAACACACACAGCGCATGTTTGTGCTGTACACAATCCCTGCACACAGCACACCTTTTTATGCTGCGTTTAGATGCACAACGCATACTTACATATAATCATAAATATACACATACTCATAAAAGGTTCCTTCACATTAAACATAATATTAGAGGTTTTAGTAGCATATAATTATGTTGTGAAATGTATGTACTGTATATGATATTTAAGGTATACAACATGGTAGACATGGCATGTTTGGTACTATACTGACACACTGTTTATTTCCAGATATCTGAATCTATAAGCAAGGGAGTCACACCATGCGTTCGATGGTTATGGATTATAGGAAATTATTGGTTAGAATGTATACTCTGTAATGTAGTGCTTCTAGCTATTTTAAACCAATTAAAGAAAAAAAATTTAATCTCAAGAGACTGTGGAGAATTGGGACATACAACTAGTGAACTGTCCTATGAACTACAGCGTACTACAAAGACCAAGAACCAATGGAATTATGTTTGCCTGTCTACATTGTTGTTATCATGATCTGTTAGGGTATATAACCTGTGTCCCTGTCCCAATCAGTAGCCATTCTTCTTGGATGACCACAGGCTTCTGGAGTGACGACTGTTTACTGGGACCGGTGCGCATGCGTATGTATCAAGCTGTACCTTTTGTATTTAATTGCTCTTTGCGCTAATTGTCTAGATCAAAGCGCATAAACCTTTTTATTCTTGTTTTAATAATACTTTGTGCTTTGGAACCACATGATTAGTTTGGACAGCAATTATTTATTGTGCGACAGGTAACGCTAAATAGCATCTTGCGATAATTTAGGGGTAACAACAATACGGTATTCATAATATATACACAAACAAGGGCTGATTAAAAAGTAATGAGACTGATTTTTATTCAGAATCAGATGACTCCACTGGATCTGAACATTTTTTTTTCAAAGTATTGTGCTTCACGTTGAATACAGTTTTTGCAGTTTTCAACAAATTTCAAAAATGTGCAGTAGATTGTTTTGTGACATCACTTTTAGTGTAGCAGCTGTGGCGTTTTTCACTTCATCATCAACTTTTTCTGTGCAGTTGTTTTTTCAGGGTTGGGAATGCCCAGAAATGACAGGGCACTAAGGCCCTCATTCAGAGCCGTACGCTCTGAGCAGAGTGCACGCTCTGAATGAGGGCCGCCCTCCATGAAAATGGAGCGTCCTCCTGGACGCTCGTATAGCTGTGGGTCACCACCCACAGGCTATACGAGCGTGCAGTTTGATGGCCGCGATGGTCGTGACCATCGCGACCATCAAAACTGCGAGCCGGAGCCTGCGGTTGAGGTTTTCAACCGCAAGCTCCGGAGTGATTTTGGCTCTATCAGAGCCAAAATCACTCCCACTGACATCACTAGTGATGTCAGTGGGCCGGCTTCTGACGGGAGGCGTTCCCGTGGGAACGCCCCCGCCAGGGAGGCACGCCCCCGGCACGCCTACCAAAGGGGGCGTGCTGTCAATCAACATCGACAGCACGCCCCCTTTGATCAGACACAACGAGCGAAGGACTTTCCTTTGCTCGTCGCGTCTGGTGCATGCGCACGACGGAGCTCCCTCCATCGTGTGCATGCTCAGTGCAGAACATCGACCCACTTGCGAGCGGACAGCCACTCGTGAGTGGGCCTGAATCAGGCCCTAAGTTTGGGCTATATGGAGGGTGTTCCTGGGCTGTCCCATTAATTTCAGTCACTGCCGTCAATGCTACAGCAGCAACATGTGGTCAGACATTGTCTTGGAGCAAAAACCACTGTTTCGTCTGCAAATGTGGTCTTTCTTTCTCATACCATGCGCATGAAAGAACGGCAGAAGCATGACTTTACAAGCCAAATGAATAACACAGAATATTTTGGGTAGATTCAAATTTGCGTGTTTCCATACACTGAACTGTTGTTTGGACTCTGGATCATAATGACGAATCCACGATTCATCACACATCACAATATATGTTAGGAAATCGAATATCCTCTCTAACATATGAACGGTGTACTTGCACAATTCAAATCATCGTCGCATCTGCTCTTCAGTGAAATTTCAGGGAATTTCAGGGAAATAGATTGTCATTATTAAACAGCAGGTTGGAATGGAACTGACTATATAATACTGAATGAATGAGCAGCATTGGATTGGGACCGATGATGCTGTATTGATAGCAGGATTGATTTGAGACCGATGCTGATGATTTGAAGAACTTGATGGAATTGAATCTGATGTTAAAGAATTAATGAACTTGATCAGTTTGAGACCGATGTGGAAGAATTGAAGAAATTAACTGATATGAGTCTGATATTAATGAATTGATGAACTTGATCAGTTGGGACCAATGTTGATGAATTGAATAACTTAATTGATAAGAGTCCAATGTTGAAGAATTGATGAACTTGATCAGTTGGGACAAATGTTGATGAGTTGAAGGACTGGATCAGTTTGGGACTGATAGTGATGATTTGCAGTACTGGATCGTTTTGGGACTGAAGAGAATGAATTGCAGTACTGGGTCAGTTTGGAACTGATGATGATGAATTGTAGTGCTGGGTCAGTTTGGAACCAATGATGGAAGTATCGGATGGGACAGATGGGACCTATAATTGGAGTTGTCAGCTGGGACCAATAGTTGGAGATATCAGCTGGGACCAATGGTAGGAGATAATGATTGTGACTGATGGTTGGAGATATCGGCTGGGACCGATGGTTGTAGTTAGGAACAAGTCTCATTGGATAACCCAGACTGGAGCAAGATGTAATTGAGACTTGCCACCAGAAACTGGAATCACATGGACTGGAACCATTCAGATATAGAGTACCTACGAGCTCGGCACAGAGCTATAACTTCAGCAGAATCGACGTTGTACTGGAAATTTAGGGCAGTCAGGAAATAGAAATTATAGGGGTGGATCCTCAGGGATTGGAAGCTGCAATCAGCTGTTCTGGAGCAGCACTGTGAGTGGTGGAGGAGAGTCAGGTGACTGAATTCAACATGGCTACACACATACTGAGTTTGGAGGGAACTCTGGTGTGCAGCCTGATTGCTAGCATGCTGAGTATGGAGGGAGCTCTGGTGTGCAGCCTGAGTGCTAGCATGCTGAGTAAACACACTGAAAGCACAGATCAGGAACCATGTGGACAGACCTCTTAGCCAGCTGGATGCGATGTGTGCAGATGAAACTCTGCATTATTCGGGAATGATGTGCGGTCACAGCATGAGTGGACCTCAGTGCTAGCTGGAACAACACTGCATAGGTAAAACATAGGAGAATATGGGAAAATTTTGTAAGGCTGTGGCATCAGCCCCCCCACTAAAAAGGGTACTGGAGATTACAGGGGAACCCTACGCAATTTTTTCCCCTGTATTTCCAGAATCAGGACAGGACCCTACGTCATTTTTTTGCTAAATGTAACTCTTTCTAAGCTTTTTACAGTAAGATACATGCATGCATCTCACTGATGTATGAATGTATCTGTGTCAATCCGACCTGTTCATGCTGAAATCGAAAGCATGAAGCAGGTCTATTCATTTGACGATTTGAAGTTTGATTTTGTGTGTTGATCTATGTAAAATACTGATGTTTTTCCTATGTTCGATTTTGAGTGGGATATGAGAAAAATTCGGTTTTATGTTCAATTTTTCATTTGATTTAGCCTTTAGTAAATACCCAAATGCAAAATCAAA
The DNA here is from genome assembly GCA_031769625.1 of Taudactylus pleione. Lineage (NCBI taxonomy): Eukaryota > Metazoa > Chordata > Amphibia > Anura > Myobatrachidae > Taudactylus > Taudactylus pleione. The sequence goes on along the minus strand of JAUIMM010000036.1, from coordinate 16,377,416 downwards.
TTTAAATCGAATGCAAATCGAATGCCAAGTCACTCAGAACTCAACCTTTAGTAAATTTACCCCTAAGGCCGGTATTCAATTAGCGTATGACGTCATTTCACCTGGTGGAAAACTTTTGCCGTATTCAAATGCAAAGACTTTTCATGTATGCGGAAAGTCAATGCAATGTAATAGGCGGACACGTTTCACCTATGTATAGCAGGCAAAAAAGTGCAGAATTGGGGTTTTGGGGTGTAAACTAAGGAAAACCACTCTGCAGCCTTGGGACAGCTCCCCAAAGGATAACTGCAATAAAAAAAACTAAATAAAAGAGGGGCACCCCAAAATCTGACTTTGAAAATGGGGGTGAAAAAATTCAAAGTCGGGGTACAAACACAAAAGTAGCGAAATAGACTTCTGGGGGTCCCCAACTATAGGACAGGTGTTTTGGGGATTGCAGGACCCAGCAGCAGGTGCATTTTTCACGTTGCGTAAAATTTCACTTTAGGGACATCAAAATATGCTATCACCCATTTTCAAGTACCCAATATTTGACATCACTGCTTATTTTTACCAAAAAATACTGCTTAATGCCATTCTTCACAATGTACACACACAATGTAGGCAGAAAGTAGATTCTGCCAACGGTGGCTAAATTATCGCGGCTAATTGAATACGGGCCTATGTCTCCTTTGGAGCATTGAAGATGAAGCTTAGCCACAGAGATAGGAGCCATCTTTCTCAACCACAGAAATATATAAAATATATGAGCACAATATGATACAACCATATTGGACAGACAGACCGGTAATATCTAAATTGCATATGACAATTTTGGAAAAATAACAGTCTTAAAATAACACTCTTAAAAAAATAAAATTACAATACTAAACAGTATTTACCTAGTTAGTACTCACCTAAAGAAAAGGCTTGTAAGTGTGGTGTAGACACATGTTGAAAATCAAATACAATTTATTAATGTTAAAAACTAAGGGATATACAAATCAATAATGAACAAATATATGTAAATATAAAATATAGTATCTGTAATGATAAGGGTAGATAGTGAAAGGTGGGTGAAACGAGGAGAGGATTTGAGAGGGTGAGAGGTGAGAGGTATTCAAATTAATGTCCCAATGTTTCAGTGTCCAGTGATTGCAAAAAATACTAGTTTTGTTTAAAAAAAGTATGTACATACCAATAAGTACTTCCTTGTAGTGACAGTCCACTGTTGTTAAAGCTAACAACTGTGCAGTAGCTGTGATGTGTTGCGAAGCCAGTTTTAATCATTGCTGAGTCCCTACTTTACAGTCCATAATGCAATTAGGGTTTGTAGCCAGGCAGGTGTGTGGTCCCAGGACTCTGATGATACCAGTGGTGGCAGTTTGGTTTGTATACCAACTTCAACAATGAGGCAGTGGTCACTGGGTTCTATGATGTCCTGGTGGGTGTGCCTAGTAACATGGGACCCTGCTGGTTGGTTCTGCAGGGACAGCAGGAGCGCTGCCATGACTGCCAGGATGCCAGCAGTTGCCGGGATCCGTGCAGCAGTCACGCACAGGGGCAGTACCCTATACTTGCTGGAACAGGAAAACTTGGCATACAGCGAGAAGTCCAGTCTTCACGATATATCTGTGATTACAGCTGGTGTTTGGCGCTCAGTGCTGGTCTAGGGTATTTGTGCTTCTTCTGGGGCTAAGGTCCTTTTACAGCCTGTGCCAGGAGATTTCACATGAATCTAGACAATCTAAAGTTACAGGATGTACTAGTATAGTAGCTTCCATACTCTTGACAACTCCTCAGATGCTTAATTTATTATTTCACCAAATTCTTCCTGTTTCTCAATGATTCTGTTTATTCCTCAGCATTCAGCAAACATTACACCTGTTGCCTTCCAATGATGAATTTGAGGACTTGTCCAGACTATGGAAGCTACTTTATGAGTCAGAGGGAGGGAGAACAATTTTAAGTTGCTCTGCCAGAATCTTGGCCAGTAGCTTATAGTTGACATTAGCAATGATATAGGATGGTAAGAGTCTGGTAGTTCTGTATCTCTCCCAGGCTTGGGGATAACTCTGAGATGAGCCAAATTAAAATACTGAGGAAGCAAACAGTGCTCAAGAATGTGGTTAAAAACGGTTTGTAAAATGCCATCAATTCTATGGCAGAGAATTTTAGAAAAATCTCCTGTAAAGCCATCTGGCTTGGATGACTTGAAACCCTTGATAGCAAACAGGATTTCAACTAGAGTTATGAAGGCAGAAAGGGATTCCACTAAAGAAGGATACAGGGTCAGGACATACAAACTTAGCCAAAAGGAAGACTTAAGCAGTTGATTCAATGTGAGGCTGAAAATAAATAGTTTCATAAAAACTGTGGAGAACCTCCGTCATCTGGGCACTTGTAGTAGTGCTGGAGCCATCCATGTTTCTCAATGTTGGCATTAGTATAGAAGGCTGAGAACTACAAAGTTAGAGAACAATTGCCCAGTTCAGTTGCTCAATTTGTGTAGACAATATTTCTTACACTTCGATCTCTAAAACTCAATTAGCATCTCTTCAAAATGCTGCTTAGCTAATGAATAGGTTAATTTATTAGAGGGAGTCGGGGATAACTTGAACAACTGAAAAGACTCAGGGCCTTATTTAGCAGTGCACGCTAGTACACTGCTGAACGCAGATTCCCAATGATCGGGTATCTGTGCAGGCGCTTGACCCTTTCTGCGCATGTGCAGAATGGGTCTGTGATCCCGCACGGAAACTGTCAATAGACTGTCAGTGATTGATAGCCTGCTGCCATTTGTGGGTGGGAAGGGGGTGGCAATGCCATCCCTTCCCCAAAACTGAGGTGTGTTGCCACTGTTGGGGAGGAGGGAAGAAGCCAGGGTCTGCATCGGCTGAGGGAGATTTCCTTGCTTCTTCCTCTCTATACTGCAGAAGCGGTTGCATGACCTTATGGGTCAGCTTAACTGGCGGATGTTCTGCAGAGTACCCAATGCTGCATTGAATAACACAGCTCGGATACATAATGCAGCAGGAGGTATGATGCCTCCTGCTGCATTACCATATCTGCAGAGACGGAATTGTAAAGCTGCTTGCGAGCAGCTTTGAAATTCCAAATGCAGTTGAAGCATGCCCTCAGTCAATATTTGCTGGGCCAAATGGTACTTCACTAGAAATGTTTTCTTCGTATGAGAAGTATAAGACATAATGGTCCACAGAATGATAGGTTTAGCTGACTTCCCAAAAAAAATGGAGGGAGTCAGAGAAGTCATGCTGCGCATTAGTATGTTCAAAGGGAATACATTCAGTATCCCAACACGGGATGCTGGTGCTTAGAATACCATTGCCGGAATCCCAACACCTGGCAGTATTCTGGTGCCAGCATCCCAAAGGTAAGTGGTGGGCTTGGGGGGTAGGGATAGGGTTAAAATTAGGGGTTAAGGTTAGGCATAGTGGGGAGGGTAAGGTTAGGTTTAAGTACTAGGGGGAGGTTAGTTTCAGGCACCAGAGAGGAAGGGTTAGATTTAGGGTAGGGACAGGTGGAAGGTTAGGAAATCTACTGACAAGTGTCAGTATCCTAACCCTGTTGGGATGCCAGCATTGGGAATTTGGCTGCCGGGATCTGGAGCGCTGGCATCCCATCCCGTTTAAAGTTTTGCCAAAATGTCTCCAGCTTACCACAAAATTTTGAGTGTGTTAAACGAGAAGGGAATCTAAACTGCCTATAGGAGCCTCTATCCATTTTAGGAGCCAAAGTAATCCAGATCAAGGCATTATCTGACAAACATATTGGTTCAATATTGGAGTCAATGACTCAAGGGAATAGAGAATCTGATAGCAATATACTGTATAGTCTACTCTAGACAAAGGTGGCAAAAAGGCATGTAAACTCTCACTCTGTAGGGTGTCTAGCTCTCCAGACATCAACATGTTTAGGGACGAGCTTCCAGGAGGAATTGGAGAATTCCTATTCATATAATAGAAAATTAAATTAAATCTCCTCCCAAAATTTGGTGACATAAAGCAAAAGGCAACAGCTTAGATAGTAGTTGGCAAAATTTTTTTCTAGAATAGAGATAAATATTACACAGTACATAATGAGTGTTGCTAATAGAAACATCTGCAATTACAAAATGACCAAAAAGATCAGTAATAGCAGTGTGTTAAGTAATCTGTAATTGCTTGCTAGCAAGAATGACCACCCCTTGGGCCTTGGAAGTAAAAGGAAAGACAGCTAACACCACTCTATTAAGCATATTAAGTTCCAATACTGTACCTCAGCAGAAACTGTGTTTCTTGGTGAAAAATAATATCTAATCATAATCTATTGATATATACCAATATTTTTCTATGTTTGGCTGGAGAGTTTACAACTCCTACATTCATTGAGCCCAATTTTAACATAAATTCTCATATTAAGGATTAAATGAACACATGACATGACATTCACAGATGGTGTAAGGGCTAGCATTACTGCCTCAGACTACAGCCCTAACTGTGTGGAGTTTGCATATTCTCCCTGTGCTTGCGTGGGTTTCCACTGGGTACTCCAGTTTCCTCCCACACTCCCAAAAAAAAATTATCCTAGTGTGAAAGCATGAGCATGTACATGTGGTAAGGACTATAGATTGTAAGCTCTACTGGGTCACTGATGTGACTGGACAAATATTATCTGAAGGGCACTGTGGAATATGTGTATGCTATATAAATAACTGGTAATAAATAAATAACAAATAATAGATATACTGAAAAAAGGATTCCAGAAATTGTATCAGGACATTATAATTAAGTGATAGAAAGACAATGTAACTAATATCCAATAAATGGAGAGAAAATACATATGAAAAATAGTGAAAACTAATACAAATTTTATTTGTAATATTTGACTTTTGTTTATTTATCATTCATCTCTACCTCCATCACCATAACTCCCCCCACACTCACACCTGCACATTCTGTCAATACCCCCCCACCCAATACACACTCCTTTTTATGTGGCATTCCTCCCACCTCTCTTTCTCCCTCCCCCACTGTTTCTCTCTATCACCACCTGCTCACTCTATTCTGTGCATCACTGACACTGGTGGGAGGCCTCAGATTTCATAACAAATGTCATTGCACTCCAACATGATGACATCATTTTTATCGGTCAATTTTATTATACAGTATAGACAGAAAAATTAATGTCTTAATGGATACCAAGGCTAAGACAGTTAATGCTTTATACAAAATAGGTACTAATTACATTAACAAATGTTTAAATGTTTAGAAGTATGGCAGACCTGAAAATATAGAAGATTACTATTTTTCAAGCATATTACAATTCCAGTCAGTAAGCCCTTTTGAAGAGGAGCTGTCTATGGGGGATGGCCCTTTGCATTTATTTTTAATAGAAATTTAGCCCACCCACTTTCACCAATACGGGTTACTGCAACACGGTGTACAATGCAACTTGCTTGATTCAGCTTTTGAGTCAAGCTTGAAACTGCACATTGCACAACACTGTATAATGCAGGATGCAGGTGCTTTTGAGCAGAGTCTCTGCATTTTTATGCTTCCTTAAATTACCCCAGTAGGTTTACAGTCTGTGAGAGACAATTTTGCTTGCAATCTTATTCTAAGAAAATATAGTGATAGGTCAATGAGCATTGGTAGTTCTATAGCTTTTATGTTTTACTGGATTGCTTTTCAGTTAGCAGATTGCTGACAAGTATTCTTCTATGAAATAATTATAAAATTGGTCTGGTTGCGATCTATGCAAAACAATTTGTCCTATCCTGTAAACATATTTGACAGCTAACAGAATTACCTTCTACTATACAGTAGCATTACAGGAAAACAATTTTCAATCTACAGTATGCTCTGCATTACAATAATACTACAGTAAGTTCATTTTAGGTATTACAAATTATATTTAAACAGTAGAAAAGTTAGAAGATCCACTGTAACCAATGTCAACATGGTTCAAACTGTCGACAAGCACCATGTTCACATACTCAGAATGTTGACATATTCACAATGTCAACATCTGAATTGTTGCCATGTCAACAGTCTAAAGATGCTAAAGGTTAGGGTTTGGCACTGCCAAGAGGGTTAGGCTGCAGGCGGAAGTTAGGGTTAGGCACTAGGGGGAGGGGAAGGGTTTAGGATTAGGGATAGTGGTAAAAAATAATCACCAGAACACTGCTTAGACATCTGCACTGGAATTGATCCTCACATGACTGCCGGGACCCGAAAGATGACACTGGAGCCACTGCAGTCGCCGGGTCAAGGTAAGATAATGCTATACCACCAAGGACCATTTGTTGACAGTTCATCTTGTCAACATTTCATCCATATAGAAATGACGAATGTCAACATGACTTCTCTTGACTAGTATTTCCCAATCCATTTAAACTGCAGCTAAATAAATTAAACACACAAATTGCATCCCACAGACTTAAAAAAAATATCATATGGACTAATATACTTATCCTGTCAAGGGGATCATGTAATTATAACACACATTAGGATTTATTCTAAAAATGTTTTTGTATTGTACCAAATAAGTGAGCAGTGATCTTAGCATACAGACACTTCTTACAACATTCAGCCATGAAACTGGCCTGTTATTGTCTTTTCACATGTGAATGGCTTACATAAAATATGAATGTTCTTTTGAACTGTGGCACTTTGGCTTTCAACATATGTGAGTTTGGAATGTTTTCTTTACTAGGCAGTTTCCCATATTACAAAAAAACAATAGATAATGGGCGTTGTTTAATTACATTACAATATAAATATTTGAAAAGTATGATAGCACCCAAGGAAAGAATATGGCGACTGAAACTGTTATGATTTTTTTAATATTGTAAAGTGTTCTCCAACAGTTTTGTAATATCTTTGTACAGTACTCTCATATTGTGACCCATAAACTTGACAATTGTCTTTTAAGTTCATTATTTGGCACAGTGTGGCTACATGCTTCATTAGTTCAGTATCAGATACATATCCAGGCTGGTTAGAGTCACTTGCAACTGCAAACTTCCTTATACAGTAAGACTCTTTGCTATGAGTTTGCAAATGTTCCTAAAGAACTAAGAGGTAAAAGCAAAATAAATGCTTGAAAAGAAACTGAATTATAACTTGACTTCCTTATGTGTACTGTATGCAACATTTGCAAAGGGCTATTTCAAATGTGAATGGATAGTAATGATAGCTACTGCACTTACATAAATGGGTCATATATGGGTGTAGAGGCTGCACACTGTACTATAGATGTAGCCAACTCTGAGTACAGGCAAAAATCTGTATTTATTTCTGCCAACTTGCATGAAACTCTGAATCAGCCCCATTATATTTGGAAAGTTAATAATAAAGATTTTTTTCTAACAATTTATTTAGCTCCACTACTGCAGTATTAGCTGGGAGAAGTTTAGCTGCAGCTTTTCTCCATTAATCAAATATACAAATTACTATTTTTATTTTTAATTACTTGCTTTTTTGTTGATTAAATCCACACAATTCTAGGGGAATATTTACTAAAGATCGATTTTAATTGATGTTGATCGATTTAAAATTGTTAAAAATCAATAAATATTGATCAACATTGATGTGTTTCAGGGGCTAAATCACACATTTACTAATGACAATTTGACAATTTTTGACATTTTTTAATGTATTAGTAAATGTATGATTTAGCCCCAGAAATACAACATCAATTATTATCAATTTTAAATCGATCGGAATCGATTAAATTCGACCTATAGTAAATAACCCATTAAGTGTATGGAAAAATGAATTAGAAACAAGATTATATCACAGCTAAAAAATAAATTGTTGGAGGAAAGGCCAGGTACTTGAAGTGGCAACTCAAGTTTTGTTACCATGTCATAGGAACTTGTTAAAAAGGAATATTAAAAGTTAATTTCAAAAAGCTTTTTACCCAATTTATATTCAGGGGACACCTTTTCCCCTAATTTTCTCCAAGAAGATGGGTTTTGTAACCTGCAGAGATGATTAATAACCTACATCCCTGTTATACCTATTGGTTTTCTTACATGTGTTAATGAGTAAGCTCTTCACCTCCAGGGCCCAACTTCAGGCATTTCTGGAAATCTAGAGACCCTTCAGAATTTTACAAGTATATGTAGAGCTTAAAAGACCCACAATAGAACTATGCCTTTTATGGCCTGTAGGCCTTATATTATCATCACAATCATCTAAAGTTGGCACTTAAATTATTTCATAATATTAGTCTTGTAATATACTCATCTGTTTAAGATGTTATTAATTCTGTGTGAAGATATACTAGACAAAACATGATTTAAAAAAAAAATGATGACAGAAACTCTGCACTCTATGATCTAACAACCTATACAAGTGAAGATTCCCCATTATTTAACATATAAGCTTATTATACGTGGAGACAACTCCATGTATAATAAGTATATAGTGGAGATGTGCACAGACCCTCATGTTTTTGTTCTAAATTATTGCCGGAAATTGGTTTTGACAAAAGCACACACAAGTGTTTCAGTTCGGTTTTGGTTTTATTTAGAATTAAAGTGCTGAAGTGCTGGTATTTTGGATTTTTGAAGTCTTTTCACCATGTACATTTTCAGGTGCCTTTAAAGACCCAGAAGCAGACTGATTTTACATGGACAGTTCAGAGGACCGTGAAATAGGCTTGCATCTATTAATGTGCTTGGTGGACACATTGGCACGCTTGTATATGTTAAGAAGCATAACAGATATGCACTTTTAATGGTAAATGTCCATATAGTAAATACTATGTGTTTTCTCTCTGCCACTTAATGAGTTTTTATTTAATCTCAGCAATAATTTCATACTGATTTATACCAAAATATAATGTAATACCGATGAAATCTACCAACAATAATAAGTATTTTATTGAAATGACCATGAAAAATAGCTACATTACCTCCAAAGTACCTTTGGCAGAGTAGGCAGCGTACAGAAAATCCTGACTTTTGATCTCTTCATCACACTTCTGTCCGCCTGGATAATAGCACTGGCCATTGTCCAGAGTGATTGTATTTGGAGAGGAGCCTGGTAGGTCAAGTAATACTGAATAATTGACTAGCTGAACTTCTTTTAAGCCTAGTGAAGTCCATAGAAGTACAATTTTTTTTGCTGGGTCTGAGTCTGTTTTATTGACAGAACTCTCCGTGAAATATCTGGAAGGCAAAAAGAAATGTATTGTTGCATATGTATTGTATTTATAAATGCACTGCAGACCTTTATTGAATATACAGTAGGGTTTTAGTCTGTATAGGAAGAAAAGTGGATCTGTTATCTTTTCTTATTAACTATAGAAAGAATTTTCAATAACAGGTGGAAAAAAATGTCCTGTTGCCTGCATTTGGCATATTGAACTTCGACCAAAATAAATAAATAATCATTTAATTCATTAATAATAAATCATACTCTAAGGTGTAATTACACAATGCTCTCTTTTGATCTAAGAATAAATAAATATAAAACATAGTGCCAAAACAAGATTATACAGTAATAACAACACACAAACAATATTTTCAGAAAATAAAGGTATATATTTTAATTTTCTTGAGTTCTGTATCATATTAAAATTATAATAAATTACATTTATGTAGAAAATGTCAAAAGTGTAATAGAAATAGAAATGTAAGCATTTCAGCCCTTCTTTTCATAAAATTTGAATATATAGATTGTCATTATACTGTACTGTATTTTAATACACATTACTCATCTTAAATGGTGTAATCCTAGGAAACTAAATCAACATGAGCCAAGACTATACTAATTCTGAAGATGAGCATATTGTGGTGCAATAAGCTTGTTTGGGATAAAGGTTTGTGCAGTTGTGCAAGATATTTTGAAGTTGCAGCTATCTATCTGTGGGTTATCTGGGCAGGAAAGCCTTGCTTGTTTTTGCTCAAAACCATAGAGGGGCAAGCAAAAAAAAAGACAATATGTGTGCAGCTGCACATCATACAAGGCTTCATCGGAACCTCACTCTTTATTGATTCTAGCCCAAAGAAATACAATTTAATTGACCAGATACTGAGGTGAGAGTAAAGTACAAAAAACAGCAAATACAGCAACTGTGCATCTGGAAAAACCATGTTGTAATGCAAGGGGTGCAAATACATTTATTATTTTGCATGCAGAGTAAATTCTGGCTGCTTATGCATGTAGCCTACTAATGTTAAACAGATTTCATTTTACAGTGCAATTTAGATTTGATTTTGGACATTCCCCACTCATATCTAAATCTCTGCACATTTTAAATCTGCCCAGCTGCAATGCAACATGGTTTTACCATGCAACATGGTTTTACCAAAGTGAAGATGTTTTTTTGCTTTACTCCCAATTCAGAATCAGGCCCAATGTGTGTTTTCCTTATTTTAGTTATTTGCTCAGGTATCATTTGTATGGCTTTTTACCACTTGATTTTAATACATCTGTTTGTGCTAAGTAAATTTTGGTACTTTCATGTCTAAAGATGTTTGTTCAGCAGCTGTTGCTTGGTAAGGTCATGCAAGCCTTGCCTACTACATTTGAGAAGTGAAACCTCTATACACAAAATTTCTTGAATGTTTAAGGAACAATAAAGTAAAAAACTAAATGGAACAGAATGTTTTATCTGGTTTAAACATGTTATGATTCAGTTGTTTTCAATTCTTGTCTTGGAATAGCTTATGAGCGGGTTCTAGTGTATGAACATTTTACAATGACCTTATAGTGGATGGTTTTGCAAAAAACTTTAACACACAAATAAATTCTAGTAACATTTTTAAATGCACAGATTTTTACAGACTTTATATTAAAGTGAGATGACTCAGTGTAATATGACTATACTTATTTTTAATGTATGCCACCAGCTTCTTAACAAACTTATACAACTGCATCCAGTCTTCACATATGGAGAAGAAGGTTTTTGGAGAGTCCTACAGTATGTGCTCATTTGTACTCAGTTGATCCCAGGTCCTGTGTACCATTGTTTAGGTTTATAATAAGTCTGGTGATGTACACAACATATTGGAAACTACAGTAAACCAGGTATATGAACAGAATGTTAAATAATAGAAATGGCTACAATTATCTGATACAGTCCAAAATCAGTTAAGCAGCAAACCGATTTGTAGTGTTCACAAATTGATATCAGGATGGGTGGGAGAAATGTAAAATGTAAATTGGATTATATCAGTATAGAGGTAGAAAAGCATTATAAGAGCATGCAAAGGTCAGGGCTGGCACCAGACAAGAATGACTCAGCAGTAGTTGCTGTACCCCTCAGAAAGAGACATCAGTAGTCACTGGTGGTCAGAGATATGAAGAGAACCCTGCCCAACTGCAGAGGACTTAGGACCTGATTCAGAGGTGCATATTTGTGCAGCCATGGCTGCGTTTTTTTGTGGAATTACAGTAGTAATATGCAAATGCTAGTTTCAGTCTTCCCTTGTGTACCTGCATGTGCCGGAATGTGCAAGCCCTAAGACAATGCCCATGCATGCTGCAAGTTCACCCGTGGTTCTGAACACCCCACCATAGGTGGATTGTCATGTTTACCATCAACTTTTGTACCAACCTATGGCAGATGCAGTGATTGCTCCTGAACTCAATCTAAACATGGCCTAGTATTTCTGCAAGAGCACCTTTCTGGTTCATTTAGACTGTTCCCCTGAGACCGTGTTTCAATTTAGGTGGGTCTTTTGACATTGTCTGTTGGCCCTTGGGGCTTGGATCCTCAGGAGAATGGCACTCACTCCTTTCAGATTGGAGCCGCCACTAAAGCAGCATCCTTAGGGTTCTTGGCATCAGAATCTATTCCCTTGGTCACTGGCGGTCCAATGCTTACAAGAGCTAAGTGCATTAATTTTCTTTTGTTTGTATTTTCTCTCCAGGTTTTGTTGTTTTTTCTTTGTTATTTTAATTTTTTTGTTAATTTTTACCTTGGAGCTGCTTGTCATTGTCCCCCAGGGGGCCTCAAGGGATTTTGCCCTGTTTTCCTCTGAACCATGGCATCTGATTGGCTATTTGAGTCTGGGAAGGTTTTTGATTTTTTTACCTCGTACCAAGTTTCCCCTTCTCTCCTCTCTTCCCTGTGTGTGGGTTTTCTTAGTTTGCTGTTTACAGATATATTTATTTTGTATTTCAGGCTGCGATTTGGATGTTTGCCCTATAAGGATTATTAGACACTCAAATGTCTACTGGGCATCTCAGTCATTTATGGCCTCTGATGCTCTCCTTTCTTATCTGCTGCAGATGGCTGGTTTGTATGGTCCCACAGGGATTCTGGTAGTACATTTGGGGGTAATGATCTGGGTTCCCGGTCATCTCTCGATCTCCACTTTCTCATTGTAAGGGATTTTGAGTATTTGACATGATTATGGCCACAGAGCACTTTGCTCTGGTCCTGTATTATTCCCTGCCATTCCTGGTGTAGCCCCCTGGGTGGTTCAGTCATGGAGTGGGCCCATAGGAAGGTAGGAAGGTGAATGCTATAGTGGGTTGGAGGGTGTTGACTTTGGGAGGCTTGATATTGTCACACCCCCTGATTCGCTTTCAGTATTCTCACCTTTATAGACCCTATTGGGTACACCTTACTGAGAAGGGCACTTTTCTATTTTTGGAAAGTATTTTTAGGGTTTTGAGTGGTTTAGTTTAGTTATATTGGGCAATTTGTATCTCTATTTAAGGGAGCCTTGCATGGCAGATAAAGCATACCAGTTCAGTGAGTATTTTGCTGCAATGTTGGTTGGGTCTGCTACCCTTCAATAAACCGGATAGGCTGATTTTACCATACTGGGTCAGCAACACTGTCTTTCTGGTAGGCCTGACAGTGTATTGGCATGGGAGTCAGATAACTATCACCGTTGCTATTTGTGAAAGGGCTGTAAGCCCTGTCAAGATCTGATAATTCTAGATTTGCTTAAGTCAAGTGTTCATTAATCAAATGGCCATGTTTTTCTTTTGCAACTGTACCGTATAGTTATTTTAATAAAAAGCTGATCTTTTGTATACACCACAAATAGTTGTCTGTGTGTATTTTAGTTAAGATATATCTTGATAAGGGATTACACTGCACTTCATTAGTGTCAGACTGATATCTGCTGCTAGGGCATTTATTGGGATTATGGTCATACAATTTGGTTTGAAAACTTGTGGGCTGTAACTACCACCACATTAGTCTAAGCAACTTTCATGGGGTCCTAGATTAAGGTGAAAAAAGGGAGGAAATGCTTGTAATCCTCTTGAGTTCCTTCTCTGCATATGGCAGTCATATATGCAATTGAGACATGTCTGGTGGGTCCACTTTGATCATTAAAAGTTACAGTAATTATCATAGTGAAACTGGAATAACCAAACAGGGCTCCACTGTGCATGCACTGCACTTAGGCATGCATCAAACTAACAAAGATAGTTGCATACAAAGTGGATGCAATTCTGGCTATGTAAAGCGATTGGAAATCCATGCAATCATCTTCCTGTATTCTGAATTGGTCGCATCTATGCAACCACACACACCCCCAGCCCTTTACTTGCAAGAGCATTAATATCTGCATTTACACTAGCCATATAATTGGCACAGTAGTTATGAATGAAGTAAGATGATCTCTGCATACCCTCACCAATGTGTAATCCAAAATTCTGTCTACATGACCACAACATGCTCATGAGATGCTTCTCCTATGTGCAAGTATTGGTACTCAGTAGAACCCATTGTGCCTGATGTGCAAAGCAACTATGATGAATACAACTCTGAATTGCTTGGAAATGCTCTAAGCTGTGTATGCAGACCATGATACCTGCACAATTTGCTTAAAAGAACATGTGATATGACTGATTTGTTATTGAGTGCAGTTTTAAGTGAGGGCAAAAACTGGGGAGACACGTGCCCTGGGCACCAAATTTGAGGGGTGCCACAGGGTCACTTCCAGTTCTGTTCAACAGTGTGGCAAAACAGGGATGTCACCCCGTTGTGGTCACAGTGCTACAGTTTGGAGAGAGCAGCACACCTCTTTCCTTCTATCTTGTGTCCCTCTGCATGCAATGCATACATAGTGCACTGTACTGGGTTCTTGCAGAATCAGGTGTGGCTCGGGCATTCGGTGACACAACTGCATGACATCATAGGTCACATCACCACACGTCATCCCTGCCAATGGTGAGGGGCTGCAGGCTAGCTGAAGAAGATGATGGGAGCTGGCTAAGGAAGGTGATGAGGCTGGCTGAGCAATGGGATGAGGCTGAGGGTTGGCTGAGGAAAGTGATGGGGGCTGGATGAGGAAGGTGGCATCACACATGCTGAAGAACAGTGTGTCAGGAGCCTGCCGCCACTGCTGCCTTAAGGAGGAGCAAGAAGAGCCAGGTAAGTGGTGACAGGGGGATGGGTTAACAAAAACACAGGCTGCTGTTGCAGAGATATAGGAAGGACGGGGAGGTCACTGACTGCTGCAAAAACCCTGGGGGGATGGTGCAAATTTGCTGCATTGCCCCAGGTGACAAAAATCCTAGTTTCTGTCCTGTCCTAAGTGAGAGTTGCTATTAGAGATGTGCGCAGACCCCCATGTTTTGGTTTTGGATCTGTATCTCTTCGTGTTTTAGATCTAGATTTGGATTTGCAAAACCCCCTTTGCATGTTTTGTTTTTGTTTTTGGATCTGTATTTTTTTTTTAAATAAAAAAAACAGCTAATATCACAAAATGTGGGCCTGTTTTTGTTCCTACAGTATTATTAACCTCAATAACATTTATTTCCAGTAATTTCCAATAAATTTTGACCACCTCACAATATAGATTTCTTCATCTAGTTTAGGGCCAAAAGTTTGCATCCAGCTAGCTGGCTGACTAAGCTAACCAACAACAGTGGGCAGCACTAACATGTGGCAGTTCAGCTTCCAAGTTCCAACATGGATACAGTGTGTTATACAGTGTGGGTTGGATACACCAATAGTGCACTTACTGTGACAGTAGTGTCGACAGTGCTGGGTGCTGGCGGTGTCCTCAATTTGAGAGAGCCAGTGGTGTACTCAGGGCCTGATTCAGACCCGGTCGCAAGTGCTGAGCGCTCACAACGGGTCGATGTTTGCCCACTGGGCATGCGCACGATGGAGCCGGCTCCGTCGTGCGCATGCGCGAGACCCGGCTAGCAACGGGTGCTCCGTCATTCCCGGACTCGCACCAAAGGGTGATTGACAGCTCCTCCCATTTGGTAGGCATGGCCGGCGGGTGGCTTCACAAATGGAGGCGTTCCCAAGCAAATGCCTGCCATTTGTGGGCGGCCCCACTGACATCACCAGTGATGTCAGTGAGAGAGCTTCTGGCTCTATTAGAGCCAGAATCTCTCTGGGGCTTGCAGCCATGAGACCCTACCACAAGGGTCTCATCGCAAGCCCGATGGTCACGATGGTCTTGACCATCGCGACCATCAACCTGGACGCTCGCTATAGCTGTAGGTGGTCGTCCACAGCTATGCGAGCGGCCAGGAGGCCGCTCCAAAAATAAAAATGCCCTGATTCAGAGCGAATGCTCTTTCAGAACGTCCGTCTCTGAATCAGGCCCTCAATGCGGTGGTGTTGGCAGTGTGGCAATGTTGGCAGAGTGGGGGTCCTGGCAGTGTCCTGAGTGCATAGTGCCAGCAGAGCGGGGGTGCCAAGGATGTCTTCAGTGCAGGAGTGCTGACAGTGTCGGTTGTGTGGAGATGCCCTCGGTGTGAGAGTAGTGGCAGTGCAGGGTTGCTGATGGTGTCCTCAGTACGTGGGGCAGTAGTGCAGGGGGCACTGGCAGTGACCTTAGTGCAGGGTGCCGGTGGTGTCGGCAAAGTGGGGGTGCCAGTGGTGTCCTCAGTGCATGTGTGCTGAAAGTGTCGGCAGTGCAGGTGTGCCGGTGGTGTCCTGAGTGTGAGAGTGCCGTCAGTGTGGGGTTGCTGATGGTCTCCTCAGTATGTGACATGTGTGGGGGTACTGGCAGTGTCCTCAGTGCAGGGTGTTGGCAAAGCGGGGGTGTCCTCAGTGCACATGTGCTGACAGTGTTGGCAGTGCAGGGGTGCCGGTGGTGTCCTCAGTGTGGGAGTGCCGGGAGTGTTTACAGTGTGGGGTTGCTGTTGGTCTTCTTAGTATGTGGTGCAGCAGTGCAGCGGTGCTGGCAGCGTCCTCAGTGCAGGGTGTTGGCAAAGCATTGGTGCCAGCGGTGTCCTCAGTGCACGTGTTCTGACAGTGTCAGCAGTGCAGTGGTGCAAATAGTGTCTTCAGTGTGGGAGTGTTGGCAGTGTGGGGTCGCTGATGGTGTCCTCAGTACATGAGGCAACAGTGCAGGGCTACTGGCAGTGTCCTTAGTGCAGGGTGCCAGCAGTGTCGGCAAAGCGGGGGTGCCAGCAGTATCCTCAGTGTGGGAGTCCTGATGGTGTCTGCAGTGCATGGGTGCCGGTGATATCCTCAATGCAGGGTGCCAGCAATGTCAGCAGTGGGGGTGTTAGCAGCAGGGGATGCTGCCAATGGGAGTTGACAGCAGGGGGTGATGGTGGTGCCAGCAGTGTCAGGCAAGGGGGATAGGCGGCATCTTCCTAATTACCTGTGCCCATATTCAATGGGCTTAATGCTGATTGGCTGAGAGCCGTGACATACAATAAGCATTAAACGCCTGCTCAAGGCAAAACCTTGCGATCCGACAGTGGGATCGTGAGGTTTTGCCTCGATTAGGTATCCAGGTCAGGCAGGGAGTTCCGAGCTGTGTCTTGGATCCCCCCAGATCCCCAAAATTCAGTGGGTCTGGTTCCTGAAGAACCGGACCCACTCATCTCTAACCACTGGCTATTTTATTACTGCTGCAAATGTAGACTTAACTTTATATCCAGCATCTTCTTCACACTTTCCATCAAACATTAGACTGCATGAGACCAGGCACTAAGATAAGGGAATGTCTGCAAAAAGCCATTAAGGAGAGTATCACAGCAATATTTATTGTGAGACTTGGTTGATATACAACTGTAAGTAACACACCTGACATGGCCTTTTTTTCTTAACACTGAATGCTGCATTTTTTACAACTTACTTTTGCCATTTGGTCTTTGTGTTACAGACAGGGCCGGCTCTACCATTAGGCAGCTCTAGACAGTTACCTAGGGTGCCAGGATCTGGGAGGGGTGCCACTGAGTCTGCCCATCACATAATTAAGGATGTCTCTGAGAGAGACATCCTAGTTGTAGTCAATGCAGGCAGGCAGCTGGGGAACTTATAAGAATCTGCCTCCGCACTCATACCTTACTGACTGGTAAGTGGGTATAAGTGATGGTGGGGGGAAGTAGGCTGAAAGTTTTGCCTAAGGTGCCCAGAAGCCTTGCACCAGCCCTGGTTATAGATACTGTAAGTAAATGGATTGTAAAATACAGTCAAAGTCTTTAAACTTGCCAAGATGTTTCCTTCCAGTACAACCATGCTTCAGTATTAATGTACATTGCTTAGACTAATAGATGTTGTGTAAACATCTGTGATATGATGTACAAAGTGGGAGAGATTGATTTGTCTGCGTCTTTGTGTTCTGCAGGGATAAACAAAGCCTCAAAACACAATACCTACCACTGAGACTTAAAATGTTTAGTCATAGGTATTAAGATCCATGTAATAATTCACATTACAAAATTAATTAAGAACTAGAAGTGTAATTGGAGGTAAATGACTTATCTGTTCAGATCAGCTTGACAATTCATTACAAGTGACATATTTTTAGAGAATTCAGTAGGAAGCTTTAATCTGGCATGTTTGGAATTTCAGAGAGGCAAATAAATAACTGATTCTTTTTAGCTTTTCTAAAAGATTAAAACATTTTATCAAATCATTTGAGAGACTTGAAGAGCCACAGAGGAACAGATCTATTCCTTAACTTCAACTTTCCATATTGCCTGTGAGGAATAAAACATATTGGCCTAGATTCATCAACAGATACTGTAAGAGAAATGGCCCAAACCCTATGCATAATAAATTAGTTTCCCAGAATAGTATGGAGTTATTTTAGACAATGATAAATCAACAGCAGGGAATGCAAAAATGGGACATGTGTACAAACCTTTTTGTTTAGCATTTTAGCATTAATCAATAAAAAGTTAAAAGCCAGTGACATGCTAGCTTCAGGTTAACAACACAATTACAATTTTTTCCTGGCACTCATTATCTTTTATTGTAATTGCCGAGAAAGAGCCTTTAGGTGTGACCTGAAAGCACAGATTAGTCAAATAAATTAATGTTAAATATTTGGATGTTTTATAGTTACAAACTGTCTTCCTTTATGGTATAATAATTGATGACACACTGTGGGCATTGCAGTAAAATACAGTATAGTTATATTAGCAGATTTTGAGAGATTAAATAACAAAACAAATTGTTATTAGGAATCTGAAAATACCATAGATAAGTACTGTATGTAACCCCTGGGGTTGCTGTAGCTGGACATAATATTAAGGGGTACATTTACTAAATTGAGAGTTTTTAGAAGTGGAGATGTTTCCCATAGCAACTAATCAGATTCTAGCTATTATCTTCTAGAAGCTGCTAGTTAAATGTTATATATAATCTGATTGGTTGCTATGGGTAACATCTCAACTTCTCAACTTCTAAAAACTCTCACTTTAGAAAATATACCCCCAGACTTAATAAAGGTGGTAAAAGAGAGAGACTATGAGAATTCACAGCCCAAGCAGAAGAACAGCATCCCCCAGAAGTCTGCAGGAGAAAGAGAGGTTACCAAACCCACTAGTGAGGGAGCAGAGCTAGGTATACCAATAAATCAAGTTCCCTCCAAGGAACGGAACTGTTAAGTAGGCAGCATCATAAGAGAGATGGAGAAGACTGAGAGAGGTGTCAGGCACAGGTAAGGTTGTCCAAAGCCAAAGGGCACTAGACTACCTAGCCAAAGAGCTGACAGTTGGGAGAGTTTGTATCCCAGAGAGAGCTGTGGACAGAGCCCACTGGGAAAGACACAGTTTGGAGCTGAGTAGAAGAGGATCATAGGATCTGCTGAGGATATAGAAACTATAAATTGGCAATATGGGAGGGGACCCCAGGATACGGTGCCAGGTACAGAGCCTCTTCAAATAAGTAGACATGGTGAATACATATATTGCTGATTAACAAATGTTTGGCCTTTAGGGGGCTGTAAAGATAGGGACAGAAGGGATTCTGGGAGAGAAGATGCCTCGTGTTTAAGGGATTATTCTATGCAGAGAGTTGCGGAACTACAAGTACTAGCCTAATCAACATTACTGAGAGTACAGTTTGTATCCTGTTTATTACCTGTGAAAAGTAGTGTATGTGACATTTCAACCATGTGTTTGACTACTTTGAGGAATGTTTGAACCAAGATATCTGGTTTAATTCTACAGTGTTAACTTCAAATATACAAAAGTTCTATCAAAAGTGCGCTAGCAACACTGTGTGACCATTTATTTGCTATTGGTGTGTGTGTGGCTGTTATCATATGCAATTTGCAAGTGCTCATGTTTATTGTCCAAAAATGTTATAGTAAAAATGTCATTCAGTCTTTTAGGTATTAGTCAATTGCCAACCAATATGTCACACTGTGAAAAATCATTTGTCATATATATTGACCCAATATATGCATATTGATTCCACTTCTATTGAGCTTGCATACATTGATTCTGACATTTTTTTTTTGTTAAGTGGCTGCATTCAAATGAAAAGCGAAAGGGCTATTGCTCATCAGTTTCTATTTGTCTTGTGTTATTCCATTGTCTACCAATGTTCCTGTTATTTATATCTGAAGTCTATTTTCATATATAATTCTACTGTACAAAAACCTGCATTTAGTTATTTTCTCCAAACATATTGCCAGGATGGCTTCTGCAGCACATATTATTGTCAGAGTGATTTAGTAATAGGCAGGAGTTTTCTTGAATGTCCTACTGGTGTCCATGGTCCTGGACACTCCCCAGAAGAGTCAGGCCATGAGTCTGGTGAATGCACTGATTGAAGATTACAGAGGTGAGAAGGTGTCTAATTTGTTTCATCTCCATATGCCCTCACACTATGAGACACAGCAAAGAGGGTATTACATTGGAAGCACTGCAGAGATTAGAAATGATAAAGCTGCAGTCAGTGGTCGAAGTGGGGCGGTATACGGCGGTATGACATACCGCCATTTCCCGACCCCACTTCATTTTAGCCGCAGAAAAGAATGCACCAGCGCTGGGATGCAGAATGGCAGTATGGCATCCCAGCGTTGGAACAGCAGTGGAAATGTGTAGAGATGTGTCCCACAGGGGACACATCTCGATCGGTGGCAGCGGACATGCTGGCATGTAGCCGGGACAAAGCATCCGGTCCCGGCTACAGTCAGCACACACTGGCCACCAGCCAATTGCAAGGCTCATGGCTGCAAGCCAATCACAGGGCTCACGGCAGCCAGCCAATCACAGGGCTCATGGCCACCAGCTAATGAGAAGCTGCCAAGTGGCAGCTTCTCATTGGCTCGCACAACTACACCAGCAACGTGGGACTTGGTGCTCCTGAGTCCTTGCAGCTCCGTTCCAGCAGTGCACTGAGCGCAGGACAGAGGTAAGTAGTGAGAGGGAATAGAGAGAGGGGAGGATGTGAGAAGGAATAGAGAGAGGGGCAGACAGAGGGAGGGAGGCAGGCAGTTAGCATTGTAAGGGGTGACAGAGAGGGAATTAGTGAGAAGGGCAGGGTGTGAGAGAGGGGGGGAGGGGGGGAGACGTGCAATGGGGTGATATGGAAGCAGGGGCCCAAGGGGAGGGGGGGGAAGAGATTCATTCGCCATACCCCCACCTCTAAATTCCCACTTCGAGCACTGGCTGCAGTATTATACCAGTGACATTATTGAAAGAAGTAATATGTTAATGGTGTAGTCAGTTTCCTGGAAACCCTGAGCACTGTCTAGCCAAAAAATAGCTAATTGTTTGATATACTTTATGATGACATGAAAAAACATAAAGTGATAGTGATGCCTAGATTGTCAGGTTTGCTGAGATTGAAGGTGTAAGACCACAAGAAGAAGAGGATGTGGCTTATGCTATACTGATGGAAAGCCCAGCTGATATATCACATGATTTTATCCTGGCCACCATTTTAAAACCATTTAAATATGGAACTGGGAAGAAATTAGTACTGGGAAGTTATGTTCCAGAGAACCTGATGTAGTCAAAGTAAGCGTCATGACGACACAGATGCTGATAACAGGGGTGTATCATGTCTGAAAAAAAATTCTACACCATTTAGCTTCATTCACCACAGTCCTTCCTGGGATCCTGCTGCTATTATCAAAAATCTGTGCCAGCTTACTTGAGACATGCCAAGCCTCTGACTGATCTGACTTGAGGGGATCCACCTAACAAAAGAGTGCCTCCACCTGCTGTAAATACAAGAAGCCATATTTCAGAGCCAATGAGGCCTTTAGAGAGCATTGGAAAGAAGCCTGTAAACTGGCTTCCCACAAGTTAACCTGCTTAACTCAAGCCCCTGTTCTGGCCTATGCAAACCGCAATCTATCTTATGTGTTGCATGTGGTTGCCTCCTTCAACAGTCTGGGGCAAATGCTGTACCAACAACAGGTTGGAGAGTTGAGGTATGTGCATTATATCAGTCAAGTACTACTGCCCAGTGAAAAAAACTATATTGTGTACAAGTTAGAGTTCCTGGATCTAAATTGGCTATTATTATTATTATTATTATCATCCTTTTTTTATATGGCACAACAAGAGTTCTGCAGTCCCTAACAAAGAGCCTGATTCAGAGCTGGATGCTCTGAAAGAGTGCTCGCTCTGAATCAGGGCGTTTTTTTGTGCGGCCTCCTGGCCACTCGCAAAGCTGTGGGTGACCACCCATATCTATTGCGATTGGCCAGGTGATGGTCGCGATGGTCAAGACAATCACGACCATCGGGCTTATTAGGGTCTCATGGCCACAAGCCCCAGTGGACTTCCTGATCTAATAGAGCAGGAAGTCCACCTACTGACATTACAAGTGATGTCAGTAGGGCTGCCCACAAATGGCAGGCATTCTTGCAGGAATTCCTCTATTTGCCCAGCCACCCCCCCTCTCCACCTTCCAAACAGGGTGAGCTGTCGATCACCATTGACAGCCACCCCTTTTGAATGCGAGAGCTGGAGCAAGTGCTTTTTGCACACACTCCGGGGCTCACGCGTGCGCACTGGCCCACAAGCAGGTCTGAATCAGGCCCAAAGTACATAAACAGTTGAAGAGAACAAGAAAACAGTGATATACAGTACAAGACATTGCAGGAGAAGTACATGGTATACTGCATACACATTGCTGCAACAGTAGCTGGATGGAAAAAGTCAAGGGTTAGGTGCTATTGTAAGGAGTATACAGTAGATAATAATATAAGTAAAGGAAGGAAAAGCACATGAGGGATGAGGGCCCTGCTTGTGAGCGCTTACATTCTAAAGGGGAGGGGCAGACAGACAGTGGTGACACAGATGGAGTAGACAATGAGCATGGGACAGAGGGTTAGGATGAGAGATGGTTGGATTCCTTCTATGTGAAGATGTCATTTGGAGTAAGAGATTTACGCCACTGTCATTCTACTTTACATTAGTTTTTTTAGGTGTTTTGTTACTGTGAAAAGCTATGGTTGGCATTCAGTTTACGTGAAGTATGATGGGTAGCTGGAGCCACTTCATCAAAGGCTATTTAAAGAGTTTGGTCAATGTGGGAAACAGCAGTCTCTATTGTTAACATACTGCATGTATACCTGTTTGGTGCTACCCCTTAAGTTGCATACAGATAACATCCTGCAGACCTAAATCCAAGTTATTGCTAAGCTGGATGCAATGGGTATCCAATGGTGACTACCTTGGTTAACTACGACTTCACTCTCCGGTATCAACCAGAGGAAATGTGCAGGACAGAAAAACTCCCTGGAGAAAGAATGGGTTTATATACACGCACGAAACTTTAAGGCATGTGCCATGAAGAACATTCTGCTTCCTCTAGCCAAGAAGTGCATCTTTGCCCATGGAGCCAATGAAAATGCTTCTACAACACTTTTGCTTTTTGAGTCAATTGGACTTGGGGGAGAGGCAAAGACTCATTAGAATGAATAGGTGCGGTGAAATGGGCCATTAATAATTACAAGCAGCCTAGTCCCAAATTGTCAAAGACTGAAGAAGCTGTTCTCTTATGCCATCAGAGAAGCTCCTTAACCCTGGGGGTGGAAGGTGCAGACAGTAGGTGCAGACAGTACTACCTAAGAAGCATCATTTAACGGTTTTGAGGTTGGAGACATATGGGGGGGAGGAATGGGTATGGTGTTAGTAGGTCTGGTTGAGGAGTTTGAACTTGATTAAGGAGACACAGAGACAGTGTATTTATATGCACAGAGGATCAGATGAGATAGAGCAGTGAAAAAAATAATGTAACGCAGACAGCATCCTGTAGCAGATATTGAAGTGAGGTAAGGTGAGACTTGAGAAGCCAAAAGAGAAAAAGGTTACAGTAATCGAGGAGAGAGACAAAGAGGGACAGGATGAAAGTTTTACTGCAGTTGTTTCAAAAATGAGAAAGGGTGGGATCCTGGAGATATTACAGCTTTTGAATTTGTCAGAAATCATAGAGGAACTCAATATAGGGAGTGAAGGAAAGGAATAAGTCAAGTATGGCTCCCAGGTAGTGGACTTGAGAAACACAGGAGATTTTATGGATTTCAACAGGGAGAGGAAGGAACTCATGTTGGGGGGGGAGACATGATTTCAGTTTTAGATATACTGAGTTTCAGAAAGTGCTGGGGGATTGATGTGATGTCCAAATGACAACTGGAGCCATCAGATAGGATAGTGGGGGAGAGGTCAGAAGAAAAAAATATACATTTTGGTGTCATCAGCATACAGGTGATATTAGAGGCCAAAAAAACTGTGATCACAGAGGGAGCAGTTGTAGATTGAGAAAAGTATAGGACCAATAACAGATCATTGGGGATCTTTGATAGATAAGGAGAAAAGGGAGGTGAAATAAAATTAGGTGTAGATACAGAAAAGGAGTGGATGTTGATAAATGAGGTTGACCTGGAAAGGACAGTGTATCAGAGGCCAATGATATGAAGAGCTTGCAAGAGACAATATCTAAGGAAGCAAAGAAGTTGAGAAGGAGAATAATAGAAAAGGGACCCTGAGACTTAGACAGTGAGAAGATTGCTCTTTAGACATCTGCTTTTAGGATTGTTATATTCAGACATCTGCACATTTCAATATTGTTATGTTGTATAATTTATAACTTTTGTTTTAATTTATCTTCTAAATTGTATATATCACAGTATTTTTTTCCATTATTTATTTCATGTGTTTTTTATTAGTTGTTATTAATGAAATAATTCAGAGCCAGCTTGATGGATCTCTTGGGGGATTTTGTACTATACAGTAGTTGATTTAGTTTAATCTATTTTCATACAGTTTTTATCTTGAAGCCTAAATACTGTATTAGCAATATTCCATTGTCCTAAAGCAGACTCAGGTGGATGCAGGTCTGTTTTTTTTTTCCATACTCTTATGTCCAAGTGTAGTTTTTTGCCTATTTTTGAGCTACATTGGAGAGGTGAAATGGCAGGATACAGGGGAGGGCAAACTGGATTGAGCACAATAATGGTGTGTTTACCGTATGTAAATACAACACAATTAGATGGTTTAGGTCTTTCAGTTTTGGGTGGTGATGAGTACTATCTAATCTCAATGACTTACTAATTGTGTTTTAAACTTACTAGCTGTTAGTTATTACTAGGAATCATTAGCGTTATGCTATATAATGGCAAGTACTGTTTATCTCTTTGCATTACTTCATTGAGTAATTATTGCGGGAAGATTTTTGTGTTTACATCATCATATTGTGATTTTTTTGCTGTCAATCTAAAAGTTGTTTCTTGAGATAGATCCAACTGAACACATGCACGTACTGTAAATACAATTTTGTTGTGTGTGTCTTTTCCTGTTTGCAATCAAGGTACAAATGTATCCACCTCTACATGAAGGTCTAATTGCTTAACAGAGCATAGATCTCATTCATCTAGCATGAGGCAGGCTACCAACAAGGCAGAATTCATAATGCGTCAAACCTATTGACTTTCTAAAAGTACATACCATAATCCCCAATTAACAATGAGACGTAACCCCTTTAGCACTCACTATAGGGGATATGTCCTCCTTTCAGTATTTAACAAACAGTGGTAAATGAAGATTACCACTGTTTGTAAATGTATCACTTACGCCATCTATATGCCACAATTTACAGTGTCTCACTGCACTGTTGTCACTATATAAAGCAGCTCAATATAAGAAAACAAACTACAGGGAATAAATGAGTGCTAATGGTAAAACTAGTGGCACCTGAAAAGAAAAATGTTATTAATGAATAATACTTTGTTTATAGCTCCTTCTGGAGAATGTTTGGTGGAGTCTGGTCAATAAAAGAACTTATGCCCATGGTGTAC
The DNA here is from genome assembly GCA_031769625.1 of Taudactylus pleione. NCBI lineage: Eukaryota > Metazoa > Chordata > Amphibia > Anura > Myobatrachidae > Taudactylus > Taudactylus pleione. Next base: position 16,351,984 of record JAUIMM010000036.1, on the reverse strand, counting down.
GCTATCCCTATCTTCCCCTATCTCACCCTTCCTAGTACTTCCGGTAACATATGTAGATTTAATTCACAATGTAGATGGTGTCTGGTCTAAGAAACAGTCTGAGAATATGCCGGCAATGGGGACCCAGTAACAGCCTTTCCAGCTTTGCCGAAGCCTTCCAGGCATTGTCAAATCCCCACTGGCTGAAAGCATCATGCGCATATGTAGCAAGGTGGCATCACTGGACCTCGTCGGAGAGGTAAGTAGTGTTAAATATCAAATGCATATTCGTTGGTATCACTGCGATACTAAACTAAGTATGCTGCTGGTCTTAAGGTTCATTGTTAAATGGGGCCCTATCTGTTGGGATAACTACGTAACTGGTATTCATTTTTACAAGATTGTAAGTTGCACAAAGTATAACCAATATATTATATGCCAAATGTGTTTGTACTTGCTTCACACAGCATACACCCATTATAGATATGCCCCTGGCTAAGCCATTAGGAGGCCTGGCAATGCAGAATTACCTCCTGGCACTCTGCTTGGTAGGATGGCTATAAGAGAGGGATGACAGGAACCAGACATCATTGCAGAGTTGGGCCTGCTTGCTTTAAATAGGGCTGAATTTCATTCCAATAGGGCACTGGTGGAATGTTTTTGATTAGGTTAAACAGAAAGTAAAACCAGTTTATATCCCATATACTGCAGCAGTGGTTGCATATATATTTACTCCAAACTGTGAGCAGCAATGTGCAGGCACAGCAAGTGAAAGTTAGGGATAGTGTTTAAAAAGCTTATAAGACAGTTACAGCTTTGTTTGAGCTGAGAAATAATAGGAATAGGCGCTTGTTATCTCTGAGTTGCACAAGCCATCAGTCTCCAAAATGTGCAGGTCCAACAAGCTTGAAAGGCATTCAGTTATAACTGTAATCTTTGCTCTGAGCACAGCTAGGAGAAGTGCTCCAGGATGCATCCAGCTGTTCTCTTTCCATCTATCTAACACTTCCAGCAGTAATAGCTGGTGGCAATAGCTGTGATTGTTTTTGAATTCTCCTGTGGAGTCATTAAAAACGTACCGAAGTAAAAAGGACTGAAAACTTATATGTCTATAATGAACAACAGGCACATCATCATCAGCAAGAATGTCAGGTACTTAATTAACATGTACATTCTTATTTTTAGAGCTGCCATTTGGTTTGTCAGGTCTTGTGTGTTGCTTCTTCATGAAGAAGCTTTTTTATATGTTACATCAGACTAGTGTCTCCCAATGGGCATGACAAAAGGGGCCTATCCATTAGCAGATAAATTTGAACGATGAACGATATATCGTTCAGTTGTTGAATTTATCTGTCATGGATAGGTCCTGAACGATGACAGATGCACACTCGCGTGGCCGACAAATTGTGTCTTTCATCTCTCCAACATGTTGGTCAATTATCGTTTATCGCTGACAGATATTAGAAGTATCTGTCAGTTTATAAGCGGTGAATGACGAATGATATTTTTAATGAAAATGAATAGACATATATAAAAAAAATCCACTCCCTGAATGATGTCATGCAATATCGTTCGTCGTTTGCAAAAATCTGTCACCGCAGCCCCAGGAATTTTCATGGGATAAATCTTTTGTCTTTCATCGTAGAGAAAGATCTGCTAATGGATAGGCCCCTTAACTCCTTGTACATACATGTAGTACTTGACTATAGTATTATCTTGTTAGCTTTGTGACTGGGGAAAAGGTCCTGCTGTAACCTTTCACAAACTGTTTGGCTTCTGTTTCTTGGGGTGGGAACTTTCCTGTAAAGTTGGAGGTGAATGAGATATATAAATGGAAATAAAACTTTCCAGCACAAATATTGTGTGTTTATGCAAAAAAAAAAATAGAAAGATCATCAAATCAATAAAAACAGAGTAGACACTCACATGGTTGGTTTACACTGGAAAAGTTTAGTAAAGTATCTGCAGTTTGAGGTCTCAGTACAACAGATCCAGACAACTTCCTAGTTTCTACAATTAGATTTTAGTATTATAGACTGTAGCTCCAGTACCATTGTATTTTATCTATTTATTTAGTCAGTGTCAGATGTCAATGATCAGGATTAAAAATGGATTTAGCATTTTAATCAAAGTAAATTATTCAAACTCATTTGGGATGATATGAATAATACAGAGGACATTTTTAGACCACTACCAAAATCGATAAGCAAAGCTTTATACAACATAAATGCCATATTGTAGTTATGAAGCATACAAAGAGCGAGCAGTTTGGGTACATAAAACATTTATATGATAACCAGGGGAAAAAAAGAAACCTGCATATAGAGAAATAACTATATATAACTATAACTACAGTATAAATAGATATTTTGTTCCTTAAAAATAATACATTTGAAATAATATGCTTGTATCCTGATAAAAATGATTTATAAATAAATGAAAGAAAAATATATTATTGCAAAAAATATATTAATAACTAGAATACATTGATTCATATTATATAAAAAAAAGGATTTATTAAAAGGCACATATCATTAGGTGGTTGTCAGATGTCTTCTATTGGAGGATTTAATTTAGATACAAATTATGTAAAATCCACCCCTATATTTAGACCTTGATGGGTAAGTGTTTTAATGTATAAATCAACTAAACATATCTATATTATTTTTTTCTATTACCTTCCCACACATCTTAAACAACTTAATCAATTCCTTTGCATCTTTAAACAATTAGGAGGGGATGTATGATTGGGCAGCTAACAGGCAGTAAATGCCTGGACCTGCTTCACCTATTATCATGGTGGAGTGGGTCTAGACATCTGCCTCACGAATTAGTACTTGATCTGCCCAGGGAATTGCACCGTCCCGCTTTCGGTATATGACCGGCACTTGCAGTGAATCTGCACATATGCTGGTCAGAAATCTCCAATGATACCTGTGCCATTATTAAATAAAAAACTTTATTGTTTTCTGTAAGCACAGTCCCTGGCTGTATTTCAGCAGTCAGGGACAGTGCTGTGATCAGAGTGACTGGGGTGCCAAGTGGTGAGGCAATGTATGGACAGTCAGTGGCACTGAACATTCCGACAACTGCAGCTGTCATTGCTGCACCAGCAATGACAGCTGCAGTTGTCGGAATGTTCAGTGCCACTGACTGTCCATACATTGCCTCACCACTTGGCACCCCAGTCACTCTGATCACTTCCCTGCATTACTACATGCAGGGAAGCTGCAACTGCTGCACGTAATGTGCACAGTTGCCGATTTTACACATATTGGCCCTTTATACTGTACATCTCCCCTTTAGTGAGTTGCTTTCAATTCCATTTAATGGACGAATCTTGTGATTTTTAGCACTGAGCATGCTCCTTGACCCACATAAGATCCAAACTAAGAGTATGGTATTCCCTCCAAGGATATCTGATACAATACAATTTTACCAACATTCTAATCAAGGACCAAGGAAAGGAGTAAACAGTATTCCCTACAAGATAACTGATAGAAATATTCTACGCAAGTTGCATGGCATGGCTTAGTGAATAGTCCATGGCACGCCAACTGTGGTTATTTGTCACAATTTGAGGATATATGTTTTTAGACACATCTGTACACAGAATATTACATCATGGTAGGAGGGAATCTGTAGTTTCTTGTGTTCTTACCACCTTACTATATGTTATATGTCTTGAGGGAGTCTGCAGTAGCTTCTAAATTATTGCTCCAGCTTCTATTATCAGTGTTTTCCATGTGTCTATTTGAAAGCTATCAAGTGATTTTTATGTGTTCTGGAAACAACATGTAATACTTGAATAAAAGTATGCAATTAATTAGTGATGTTTTAAATGTCTTTCACCATGGCGCTTTACAGGGGAAGACTGACTTCCATGTCAGAGACTGTCACTGAGGCTAATGTGCAGATGTATGCTGAATTTGGAAACTATTTAAGCCACTCCAATATGAGCAATTTGCCAGCTCAGCTAGATGTTGACTCACCTCCCTTACAGCAGCAGTCAGGGGAGGTTTTTGGTGATATAATACTGAATTTGCTCTGTGAGGCCTAAGAGAACAATTTGGTCCTATATATTTATGGCATAGTAGACCTGGGTTGACTTTATGGTGTCTTGAGGATATGTTTTATCAAGCAGTTACCAAGTTAGGCAGCCATTTAGATTAATTAAAATGTTTTTTTAGCACTCATACAAGCATGGTCACAGCATTGTACTAAGTGCTATATATTTTTAATAACTCCTGCATGCCTATGTATGTGCATGTTTGTGTGGCTAAGCAAAATAATCTAAGTGAATATCTAGCCTATCCAAGCATTGCAACATTAACAAGAATGATATGATGCTCCTGTCAAAGTGATGAAGATAAAATGTAGTGTCCAATGTATGTCTATATCAAGCTCATACATCAACTTGCAGCATCATTCCAAAGATTACTTACCCTGTCCTGACATTGCATGAGGACCTCTTCCCATATAGCTATTGATATCGCTATCTGTAACCATCAATAAGTATATCACTCCCTCTCTTAGCTTCCGTTGATTGTATCTACTTTACTGTTATATATCTCTTTATTCTACTAGTTTTTATCCAACACAAAAACAATCCATATGTTTCTAAAAATAAGGCCATAAAATTAATAAAAATGAACTTTCATCTGCTAGTATAGTATATTTAAAAAGAAAAAAACACACACTATGTACATGTACAGTAGTATAGGGTTCCAATTCATACATATTCATAACACTCCACTACATAGCGACTATCTAATCTGCATTTGTCATCTTAAAATATCAGAATGACTTCAGAAAGCACAGCATGGGACTTGACAGAATACAAACAAGATGCTTGGAACACAACCTAAATTCTCTACCCTTGGTTATGTCTAGATACAGTTCAAGTTGTCTCCTGCTAGATGAAGCATGAATCCTGTGAGACATGGCTACAGTGGCATTGTTCCTTGCGATAGGAAGCAATTCACACTCAATGTCATTCAAAAAAAAGAGAAAACTTAAATCCCTTCTTTGCTCAATGTGTAAATAAATACAACTGAACATAAATTTTTACTTAATATTTAAGTAACAGCACCATAAAAGCAAATGATGCTTATTTTTTGTAAAACAAAAAAACCTTCATTTTGTAAAATATAAAAAAATAATAAAAATAAAATTTGTTGACACTTCTTTCATTTATTTATTTAAATTCTGCAGACAAATGTTTGTGAAATTATATCTAAATGCTATTATTATGTATTGCAGTGAAAATGGTCAAAGACCACAATTTGAGACACTCGTGTGCTTAAATGCAAATTACACCTATTTCTTAGCATTTTCATTTTGTATTGCCCGAGATTAATTTATAATTTTAATGTGTCAAAATTATTACAGCTAACTGTATATACAGTAAAAAGATAATTTGTTTGCTTGCAGAGTTTAGTGGTCTCAGAGCCATTGTTTCCCACAACTCACCTATTTCCTCCCAAAAGTGAAATGGTTACCATTACATTTTTGAGAATTTGTGCTCCAAGATGCCATTTGTGTGCAAAAACACAACAGCTTCACAGATACGCTTTCAGCTGCTCAGTTGGTGAATATAGAAAATCAGCTTGTGTGAATTGGTGAGCCTATTCCGGGTTCTTATTTGTCATTCTAAATTGTGACACTGCAGGAAAAAAAGTTTCCATTGGATTTTTAGGCAGTAAACAACAAATGTGGGGGTCTTAGTATTTGATTACATTTTATATGAAAAATGCATCTGTCACATTAATATCATTATCTAGACATTATTATTATGATTATTTCTTGTGTACTGTATTTGGCACTCCATTACCTTATAATGTGAAAATAACATGGACTGTATAACTAATACCCCTTTCACACCAGAGCAAAAACCTGGGATATTGCTCGGTCTACCTGCGTCACAGCTCAGTGTAAAAGGGCCCCTGAAAAATAACCTGGGTCAAGTGACCTGTCAATCCAACCCAGGTAGCTACCAGGGTCGGACCCAGAATGGACCTGGGTAATGGTGCAGTGTAAACGGCACAACCTGGGTTATCCGAGCTGGGTCATGCCTAAAATGAGCTGATCGGTGGTTGTGGAGCAGTCACCTTCTACTTTTTATGACGTCACAAGTTTAGCAGGGCAGACCCAGGTTCAGTGTGAACAGGGCTGACCTGAGGATAATCCAGATTGATGGTGCTGTGTAAATGGTGTCTGACCTGGGTTGGAACCATGTCTGAAAACCCAGGTCAGACCTGGGTTTTGGTTGAAAATAGGTATAACACTGGGCCTGATTCCATGACCCTGACAAACTTCATACATAGCCATTCTGTGGCTGATTAAAAGCAGGTGAAATGGAGACTTGAAATCAGCCAGCCACAGAACCTGTGTAATTCATATGTGTCCAGAATTAAAGGGAATTAAACAAACATCTATCTGTCTATGAGGCATATTCATTTAGGTGCAAGAGTAGCAAAAATCCCACACCTGTGGGGTTTTTCCTGCAGGTGCAGGATTTTTGCTATACAATTAGGTGTAGGGTTTTTCCATTTTTTGAGCACCGGGAGGTTCTGTTTTTAAGTACCTCCAAAGCACGACCAGGAAAAATGGTTGGGAATGCTCCACCAGCATCGGGACCCAGTCTCCTGCAGCAGCGGTAGCATCAGTGTGTGTAAGTATGATGTGTCAGTTTATGTAATTAGTATGTGTAAATATGTGTGAGTGTGTGTGAATGTCTGTGTGAATGTGACCAACGTGTTTGTGTGAGCACGCCCCGGAGGCAGCTGCAGGGAGAACTACAACTCCCAGCAGCCCCCTTGACTCTCAGAAGCCTCCACCCCAATGCAAAGATGGAGTAGAGATTACCTTTAAGTGTGGAGACCATAGAGACCACCGGACTGGTAAGCAGGTTTTTTTTTTTCTTTCCTGCACCACAGGGTTTTCAGTGCTGAAAACCCTGCATGCATCTTTTTTAAGTAAGTACTGCGGGTATCAGGAGTGTGCATACCCGCAGTATTCCACAATTGGACATGAGGTCCAAGTGATTTTTCACAGAGAAAACTGTGCTCCCAATTGTATTTGCCCCTAAATCTACATCCGATCCTTCCTGATCATTGCAGTAGCATGTGGCTGGCTCCTGCCTGATCTGGAAGCAGAAGCAAGATTGTTAGTTACGGAATGGAGGAGGACCTGCGGATGTGTCATGAAACCTCCTCTGAACAATGTGCGGATGTCACAGACTAGTCAGCGTGCTCCAGTAAGGATCAGCCTGGCTGTAAGATGAAAGTGTCATTGGCTTCGGGCACTTCCGGGTGTCCACAGCTGCAAACAAACCTGTCAGCCATCAGACGGGCATCAGAATGCTGCATCCAATGGCTGGCAACCATCAAAAACACTAGAAATATCCAAGAGAAAAAGGAAAAAGGACTCTATTTGGAGGCACACTTACAAAAAACAGCTAGTAAGAAAGAGCATTTTATCACAGGTATCTTACATATTCATAATAATAGAACATAAAATTTAACTTTTAATTGAGGTATTCTTAAAAAGTAATCTACATTGTTACTGGCAATAAACAATAAACACACACTAATAGAAAATAACACATATGTGAATACAGTGAATCACTATATTCAGCTGACATTTTGTACATTGATATGACCAAATGGCATTTATACACTGATATGGTCAGAAAAGTATTAGGTGGAGTTTGACACTTGTCCATCCACCCAATGTGTATTCAACAGTAATAATGGTCAGACATAGAAGGAATTAGTAGTACATATATTCATAATTCTGTAAGTACAATGACTGTCTTCAGTTTTACAGATGGCTAGAAAATTGTATATACAGTATCTCTCCTTATTTCAGCTCAAAGATATCCTCTTAGACTGTATCAGGTACATCATAATCATAAATAAATCATTCCAGATTCTTATGAAATAAGCCATCGGCATCAATGATCGTCAGAAAATACAGTTCTAACAACATAAATATAAATTATCCTGTGTTTTTGGACAGAAAACAACACAATATACCATCTTATCAATAAATGCTTTTGCTAACAAAGTTAAATAAGCCAAGGCAAAATTTTTAGACAATTATATAAATACATCTCACAACAAAATAGCTGTTCTTCTGTCTGAAATAGACCATGCATATAAACAATTTACAGCTGACGCTGATAAGATAAAATGTGCATATAAAGCAATTAGCAGCTAATGCTGTTTATTATTCTCTCAGCTGACCACTTCTTTCCCTGACAAACCAATCAATAATAAAGCAGGGGTTTGACCAAACACTTTTCTTTCTTTCTATCTATCTCCAATGTGATTAATAATAAAAGTTCATGGCTCCCAAATAATAAATGTTATGCATATTATGCTGGTTTAGTACCAGAAAGATGTAAGTGTTTACTAACTTTGGAACTCCCCTTCTCTCATACTTGCCTACCCTCCTGATTTGGTCGGGAGCTTCCCGAAAATCGGGCGCCGCTCCCGACCTCCCAGGAAGGCAGGCAAGTCTCCCGGCAGCTGCCGACCCCTCCTGCCCCCCAATTACAAGAAAATCCCCGGCAGCTTCACACTGCCTGTAATATTGGCAGTGTTTAGTGGGGGTAGGGCCAAAATGACATGATCATGTGGCTCCGCCCCGCGCCCACCCGCAAAGTCTTGTCAACTGACCGGCCCTGCCCCCTTTTGCTGGCGAAGCCCTCCCAGTCAAGCCGATGTGGCTGCTCCCTCCCGGAAGGGACAGCCAGATAGTCGGCAAGTATTCTTCTCTACTTTTCCTCATCTTACTTGAAGCATAGGGTGGGGAATGAGAGTCAGGGGGGTCCCTGTAGTAAAGGCAGGAAGAAAGAGAGGTGTCCAGATGCAGGGGTCTGTGGCTGTTAACACTGTTACAATCACATTGTAGTGTAAAAACATGCCATTCCCTCCTGAGGCGATTTAACCATATAAGAATGGAAATGCCAGTGTGTATGGATGTTACCAATCTATCGGGTGATTTGGCTGCTTGAATTCCCATATAATGCTGGCAGCCTGGTAGTCCCCGTGTCCTCCATGTATGTTCCACTGGAAAAATCTCAGTCTGCTAGCAGGGGGAGTCCTCTGGCACATTTCACTTTATACTTTTCTGAACATATCAGTGTATAAATGCCATTTGGGCATATCAATGTACAAAACGTCAGCTGAATATGGTGATTCACTGTATTCACATGTGTTATTTTCTATTTGTGTATGTTTATTGTCAGTAATAATACAGATTACATTTAAGAATACCTCAATTAATAGTTACATTTTATGTTCTATAATTATAAATATGTAAGATACCTATGATAAAAAGTTATTTCTTACTAGTTGTGTTTTTGTAAGTGTGCCTCCAAATAGAATAATTTTTCCTTTTTCTCTTGGATATTTCTAGATCATTGAATTTATGACTCTGGGGTTGTATCACTGGTCGACTAGGATTCTACCCATTATCTGAGGATTCCACATAGGGATTTCCCTAGTTTATACAGTATTGATACTTAGGTCCTCATTCAGAGCCGTACGCTCTGAGCAGAGCGCACGCTCTGAGCAGAGCGCACGCTCTGAATGAGGGCCGCCCTCCATAATTATGGAGCGTCCTCCTGGACGCTCGTATAGCTGTGGGTCACCACCCACAGCCTATACGAGCGTGCAGTTTGATGGCCGCGATGGTCGTGACCATCGCGACCATCGCCACTGCGAGCTGGAGCCTGCGGTTGAGGTTTTCAACCGCAAGGCCCGGAGTGATTTTGGCTCTATCAGAGCCAAAATCACTCCCACTGACATCACTAGGGATGTCAGTGGGCCGGCTTCTGATGGTAGGCGTTCCCTTGGGAACGCCCCCGTCAGGGAGGCACGCCCCCGGCACGCCCACCAAAGGGGGCGTGCTGTCAATCAACATCGACAGCACGCCCCCTTTGATCAGACACAACGAGCGAAGGAAAGTCCTTCGCTCGTCGCGTCAGGCGCATGCGCACGACGGAGCTCCCTCCGTCGTGCGCATGCTCAGTGCAGACCATCGACCCACTTGCGAGCGGACAGCCGCTCCCGAGTGGGTCTGAATCAGGCCCTTAGTTTACAATCACTACCAGTTTATAAAAAACAGTAAACAATAATCAATTCTCTATTTCTATACACTAATATTCTTATACTAACATATGTACAAACTGTGCGGCTAGGGCTCCTCCCTCTTTTTCACGAACAATCAAAAACCCGCCATTAGGATTGTGAACATCAATGATTGCTAACCATCAGCTTCCGATGTCCATCCCTGCTGTTTATTAAATATACCATTGGTATAACTGGCTTGATAATGTATCTTGTCTGAAAAAAAATATGTAAACTCTATTTATAATATTAAGAGCACATACTTTATTTCCATGTTATATTGACTGATATTTTTTTTTGCTAGGTTTTTGAAAGTTTATTGTTTTTAGTTAATCAGATGTATTTGTTATTACAGAACATGGACATGACTGTTTTGGTTTAGTTTAATTACTTTTAAAACTTTAAAGACAGATGCTGTCTGATTTGTGTCTGTGTACTATTAGCTGTAGTGGATGTGTATGTGAGCTGGACGGAGGGTTTGGAGGAAGCAGGGGTGGCATTGTGAACCTTTGCCTAGGGCGCCCTGAAACCTTGCACCAGCCCTGCATCCCCTGATTATTCACCTCAAGTATCTTGATTCTGGCTTTGTGTTCAGCATGCAGCACAGTCAGCACTGCTGCATACAGTGCAGAGTGATTACTGAGGCCCCATATTAGTGATCAGGTCATGGACGTGATGTGTCACGTGATGCTGATGAGGTGACTTGAGAGCTACTCTGCTCTTTATGCAGCAGCACCAACTGTGCTTCTGCAGTCAGAAACACACAGAGAGGGCATCTGAGCCCCCATCCTGGAACAGGTGCCGCTGGACACTTGTTCTTAGCAGGGACATACTGACCCTGAGTGGGGCCCCCTCTGTTTGTGGGGACCCCGGGGCGACCGCCCCTGTCACCTCCCACTTAATATGGCCCTGTCTATTGTCCCTATTAGGTGCCTTAAATAAACTTCATGCTAAGTGATAACACAACAAGGCTGACAGATTTTTCACTGTGATATTGTATGAGAGACAATCCAAAACAAAAACCCTTTAATTGTGAAATAAAAGGTAAAAAAATGCATTTTTATGACCATAGCCTTAGAACCATATCAGTATCTATAAACCAATGAACCATGGAATTTCATGGTAAATATGTTGTTTACCACTGTAATCCTGTGCTTTTTTTGGTAGTTTTTTTTTTAAAAGGGTACACAATCAACACTTGTCATCTTTGATGACTTTATTGTATTTTTGACTTACAGTAGTCTTTCTTTACCTCTTGTTATGTGGGTTTAGTGAGTTATATATTGTTTTCTATATGATGAAATTGTTGCTGTTATGAATTTATTATTCTTTCAAATGTAATCTGTTTCACTGAAAACATTAATTGAAAATAAGGGAATAGGACCATTTTCTCTAGAGCATTCATTCATTTTGTGGAAAATAATGATATATCCTGCTCGATATATAACAATGACAGCTTCTGAATGTCTAACTTATCAAAGGCTGCAAGCTCTTACAATACATAGTTACATAATGTAGTTACTCATGTTCCATTACTAATGGTTTAAAGATCTGTATTTTTGGACAAGAATACTTAGGAAATAATCTATCCTTCAACTATCAAAAAAAAGAGGAGAAAAATGAAAACAACAGAGCAGTGGCAAATTGTGCATTACTTGTGGCTTCAAAATAGCTTCTTAAAGTATTGCTCTCGAAATATGTCAGGCAACTTATATTTCCTTTATACTACATTGGTTCACTGTGCTTTGCCTTTCTTATCTTGTATCCTTAAGCATGACTTAATCTCTTGCCACAAGATGGAGCACACTCAGATTGCTTAACACTGGCAATTGCGGAGAGAATCATTATAAAAAAAATAAAATCCAAATATATACATTACAATAACTAAAAGCTGTATTAGCTCATGAATTCTTTATATGGGATAAGTCATATCTTTAACAATAATGCTTTAATTTTAAATCTAATAAATACAGGTTACAAAAAAAACATATATTGAAACTTAAGCATTCTTTTTAAGTTAATATTGTGTGTTCTTTAAAAACACTGGGCATCAAAGACAGGATTTTAGCTTAGTTATTTTATTAACACTATTACGCCCATTAAATGGGCAACGATTGTTCTCTGTATTTATTGGAAGTTTACTGCAACCAGTTGCTACTTTTGTATATATAGAACTGTGGAGTAATGCTGCCCATCCATTAGGCGATTAAACCTAGCGATTGAGTGATAACGACCGTCATAATCGCTCAATCGCTTGGTAATCACCCGCAAATCGGCCAGTTTAATGTAAAACACGACCAGCGTTGTGCGTGCCTGCTGGTCGTTTTTGACATCTATCATTGCCCGTACATGCTGGTCAACATGATGATCACATCAGGTTCAGCATGTACGGGGATGATGGATGTGCCTACACTGAACGACTGAACGGTCGGTGTAGGCACATCACAGACATAGAGACGACAGCAAGATTAAAATGTTGTAATTGTGCTGTCGTTTCTATGTTGTATAGTGGATGGGCAGCATTACAGATGCTTTATAAACAATTATTATGTGTTAGAAACCAGTGCACTCCTGCACTGTCTCCTCACTGTGCATACAAGCTGGGCACTAGAACCCAGAGTCTGCAGAAAGGTCTGACCATCAATCCAATGTGCTCCCACGCATGTGACTTCAACCATCTTAGTACTGTGTGCCATTTTAGACCCCAGTGTATACCTGCATAAAGCTATTCCAGCATTCTGCACTACTACCTGCAAACAGCATACAGTCACCAGCAGATAGGCTGTATAGAACCCTACTCCGTTCCAGCTATGGGCCTGATTCAGACCCATTTGCTAGGATGCGTTCGCTTGTAGCAAGCAGATGTTTGCAATCTGGAAGTGATCAGGAAGAGCTCGCACGCTGCACATAGCTTCCTCGCTAGAATGAGTGACAGGATGAGCAATTTGTGGGTGGTGACAGAAGATGGTCGATAGAAACGGGGGTGTGGTGGTGTTAACGCAGGCATGTCTGTGCATCTTCACGCCATTTCAGAGGTGTGCATAATTAAGATGCAGTATCATAATACACATCACATGGCTGAATTACACACTGAAGCACTCGCAGTGCTTGCGGTAGGGTATGGTCAGCCACAAGTGCTACGTATGTGTCATATGTTACTCGATGTTACCAATTGTTGAATACACTTCTGGAGATGACATGTATTACTAAGGGAAAGTGGGCATCTTAAGACAGACTGGTGGGCATCTAAATACACACCGCAAACTCACGCCAAGACATATTGGGCGTGCTAATGCCTTGCCGTGTGATCGCGGGATTTGCATACTTTGGCAGCTGACGGCTGCATGTGAACGCATCTAGCGAGTGGGTCTTAATTGGGCCATATGCTCCATTACCAGTGTACATGTAACAGTGAGTATGACTGTACCTGTTATCGATCAATAAACCAACACCACTGGTTAAGTAACAGGGCTGCCTATATAACTCTGCAGTATCAACACCTGCACACACATCATTTCCAACAATCTACACTATTACATACAGTATTAATTTCTGAAAATAAATACAAATATAACATGATCACCTGTTTAGCTCCCATCCTATCCTGGAGAATGTTGCTACCATGTCCCCTCGTTATTTTGCAATGATTATTTTGATTTAGCTTGCAGGTTCCAATAACTTTAATATTAAAAAATATAATAAGAATACTATATTTTTTATTTATTTTACAAGGATATTAAACATTTTAAATATGTTTTAAGTAATGGCATCAGACAAAAAAAAGAGGAAAAAAGGAAAACAAATGCAAGATTTAATTTATAAGTCTAGCAAAATTGAAAAGGGTCAACGTGTATTGTTGTGATCATGTTAACATCCCAACACTCTAAGAACCTATTCATTATTATTCATTATTGGGGGGCCAGGTGCGAGTAGCAGTGCTGGATACTAAGACACCGGGATTTAACTTTGCTCCATTGCGGGGACAGCTGATCCGAAAATCAGCTGTCGCCAGGTCCCTATCACTGCTACTTTTGCAGCATTCAAAATGATCACTGCCAAGTCTGACTTGGCAGCGTTAGAATGCATACATGAACCCAAGTACACGCATGCACAAAAGGTATGCAGCTTCTGATGGAAGGAGCCATACATGGGCAGAGCTATCTGATTGAATCACTCTTCGCAACCCCAGGAGCAAGGGTCCGGGAACCAATACCATCTGATGATGACAAAGGTTCCAGCAGTCCAGCTCAAGAAAATATTGTGTTAAACTTAATGAATTTTGATCCCCATACAGAAGTATGGAGACAATGGGACTGATCGTGACTGAAAGGTTAGCATGATAGCTCCTGTATTACCTTTATAAAGATTGGCCCTGATACTTGTTAATTTTTACCAACCTTTCGAGAAATTAAGGGTTAATGAATAGACCCCTTAATATTGTACATACATTGGACTTATTATTATTATTATTATTATTATTATTATTAGCCATTCTCAACTTGTAGTAATAGCAATTAGCCAATACAAAATTAATGTGTTCTCTGATTCTAGCACTCACACAAGAGTCAAAATAATTGGAGTGTCATTAAGAAGAATGTGCATCTCTTACCATGTGGTCAAAAGCAGGCTATTATGCTCTGATTGTGCATAGAAGTGGACAGAGTGGATATGTAGCTTCAGCAGCCTATGTATAAAAAATAATTCAATCTTATTTTTGTGTTCACTACAGTCTCCACCCAGTCCATTAATAATAAGAAATACAATTTGTCCTTATACAATTGAAAATGAATGCAGTTAGGATGTATTTCCATCCAGTAGGATGGTATTCTTTGCTGAAATTTATCACAGGGAATGTTATGAGCTTTTGCATAAATATATTAAGATGATGTTTATAGTGAATCCCTCCCTCTCTCCAGACTGTGAAAGTATAGAATGTTATGCCATCTCGAAAGTCCTTATTTTGTAAGAAAGGAGGGTGGATTGACTATGGGCATTTAGGGAGGTCTTGTGGCTCAAAATATATCACTGTTTTTTAGTTGTTATTAGAATAGGGTCATCTCAGACTTCAGAGGGAATTTTCATGTATATGTAAAAAATATTTAAGGGCCATGTCGGTCAAAACATTTTTTCCAATGACATAATGCCAAATGCATCTTCGTCTTGCAACCAACCCACAAGAAATCATACCTAAACCATGTGATTATATGATAGGATATTAGAAAAGTTAATCCCACCATTCAAGTTAGATGTAAACAGTTTTCTTGATAGTCTTAATGTCTTTGTGAGTTAGACGAAGTGGTAAAATTAACAGCAAAATATAAAGATTGAAGAAATGTCATCA
Organism: Taudactylus pleione; assembly: GCA_031769625.1. Lineage (NCBI taxonomy): Eukaryota > Metazoa > Chordata > Amphibia > Anura > Myobatrachidae > Taudactylus > Taudactylus pleione. The sequence continues at coordinate 16,336,525 of JAUIMM010000036.1, read as the reverse complement.
TTGTAATGAGGGCTGCTCTCCACAAATTAGAAAAGGATGCGTTCTTCCAACCAATTAGTTCCTCAGTGAAGTCACAAATCATTAGAGAAATATTTAAATCATAAATGAGAGATGGTTTACTTGGAAAAGCAATCCCCAAATTGTCCAGGTGAGACAAGGCCCAGGAAAATGGAAAGGAGTTTTCCCAAGATGGGATTAGATTGCCAGGATTTAAGAAAAAGGCTGTTAATTTATCCACATTAGCCAAAAAGCCAAGATGCTGCCATATCTCTGGATTTTATCTATTAGGAAGGGCATTGTTCTCTAATCCATGTTCATTTTCCATGGCCCTACTCGGATTCCATGGAACTGATTAGATTTCTATAAGATACGAGAGTAAGTGGGGGGGGCAGATGAGCATGTAACATTGAAGCTGATGGGCAGAAGGGCATGAGAGGGAGCAGCTAATGGAGATTTTTATGTTTTCATTACATTTTTCTCTGACTTAATAGGACACGAACAAATCATCAAAAAAAGTGTTGCTGTTTTTGGTAACTAGCCTTCTTTTTAAAATTTGTGTCCACTCATCTAAAAAATGTTGTGCTTGCCCCTGGACAGCAGTGGAGTCTGGACAAAGATCTGGATAGTAATCAGAACATTTGGGATACAGGTTAAGTGTGCAAGGGGCTGGGAAGTGATTACTTGGGGGAAGCAGCCTCACACTCGTTAAAATGATACCTATGCCCCTTGTCAGAATTAAAGAAGAATCACTAAGGTGAAGTGACAGGGCTGTTATTCTTTCCTTCTTCTCTTCTGGTGGTTGCCACCTCAACTCAAGCATCTGACCACACCCCTTCATCTTTGGACCACTGCTTTTCAGTGAACCCCTACCCTTGCATTTCTCTTTTGCAACACTAGTGATATACATGTTCTATGTGTATACAGTAACTGCTCAGTGATTAGTGCACTAATAACAACTCCACTTCAACTTTTCCTGTAACTGTCATCTGCAAAAGGCAGTTCAGTGTGCAAATCCTTCCTGCCTTTCTTGCTGCACTAAAAAGTTTTTGGATGAATGGGTGAATAGCATAAGCTAATTAGAAGAACAAATAACCAACAAAAGAAAATTAGAGGCAATGAATACAACTTTGTCCTCTCTCAGAAAGGATGTTCATTTCCATATACAATTGTGTATTAAGGTATGCTGTTCTTACACTCAGTAAAATATTTAATATTTTCTCTAAAATATATATTCACTTTTGCAGTATAATTCCTTATACTGTAATTTATGAAATATAATATTTAATGTAATGTAAAAGGCATTTACACAGAATGCTTTTGTAGCCCTTACCAACAGTGATATTAGACTATGCATAATGTTATTGTAGAAAACAAAATGATTTTATTGTGTAGTTGAATAGAGTTTCTCAATAAAAATACCAATCCTGTTAGTTTACAATCTTGAGCATCAAGGAGTGTAATATTCAAATAAAGATAGCTATGTAGTGGATAATAAGTATAATCAATCACTGATCACACTTTGTGTATTTCAGGATGCACTAAATATATTTCGGACTTCAGCCAAGCATGGAAATTAATATTGCCTTCTACTAAACATGAAGTATATAACAGCTCCATAAAGACAGGTGAAATTGAAAATTTATATTACAGAAACCGACTTTAAGCAAATGGTGTTAGTGATTTGTATTCTAAATGACCATTCAAAAAATAACCAAATGATATGCTTATCAATGATTTATTCATTTTCTAAATAGTATAGTTGTTATTAAACACCACACACAACTGATTTACTATTAGACACATGTAATTGTAAGGGAAAATATGCTAATTATTTTATTTAACCGGTATATTTATTTTATCTTCCATTTGTATGTTTCTGCAGTTGATAGGGTGGCGCATTATACATCAACCGGTCTCTGAAATTACCATTACCATTGAAAATAACTGTTATTCTTCATCTATTCTTCTTTCCCACTTATTAAGTTAAGAGTAGAGAGGTGACATCAGTTTCAATATTATGCTTTTTGCCTTTTTAGAATATGAGTGCTCACACTCACTGCTGGCACTACCACTTGGTGACTGAAGAAGGTCGCCCAAAAGTGCCAGAGACACATAAAACACTGATAAGTGAGTAACATAATGCTAATCACAACATAGGACCGTATTCAATTAGAAGCGAAAAGCCGTTTTCCGCGGGAAAAGTATCATGGAACGGGGCTTTTCGCGTAGTCGGAATTTATCTCCAAATTTAATTCCGGCGGGTTTTTGCCTACGCGGAAAGTCAATGCAATGTAATAGGCCAAAAATATTCACCTAAGAGTAGCAGAAGTGCAAAAATTTTCTTTTGGGGTGCAAACATGTGGAAACCACTCATTTTGTTGGTGAAAAAGTAAAAAGTGGGGGGACAAGCATAAAAACTAGTGAAATAGCCTTCTTAGGGGTCTGCAAGGATGGGTCAGGTGTTTTTGGGATTGCAGGTGTAACAAGTGCGTTTTTCACGTTTTTTAAACTTCACTTTAGAGAATTTAAAAGATGCTAGTACACCAAATTTGACTGGACTACTTATTTTCACCAAACAATACTGCTTAATGCCATTCTTCACCACTTGTACAATGACGATAATAACAAGGATTTTAAACAACTTCAGTACCCCAAATAGTTTTATTATGGCTATTGGAACACTTCTACATTGATCCCCAATGTTAGTGCATCTTTTTGGGGGGTTCAGACTGATTTCCCCTATTCTGACAGTACTTTTCACCTGTTTTACATTCGCCGCTTGCCGTTTTCACCTGGTTAGTAACTGAATAGGGCGATAAGCGGGGACGCACACAATAAGTTTTTGCATCCAAAATACGCAATGTAGGAGAAAAGTCAGGTAGGCGGAACTTGTTTGCGGAAGCAAAACTTATTGAATACCGCCCTAAATCTGAGTGTCCACACTTTAATCACTGCAGAATCTGAGTGCTACCACATTAATACATACAAAATCTGAATGCTCACACTGTAATTAGTACAGCAGCCAATCTTAATAACTAAAAATTCTGAGTGTCCATGTCTTTACATGGCTGTTGAGGGGGGACTCAGGGGGGGATAATTCAGCTAGTTGCCACCCCCTTACAAGGAGGCACTACCATGCCACTTAAATTGTGTGGTTATATATTATTTATTACCAGTTATTTATATAGCACACATATTCCGCAGCACTTTAAAGGGAATATTTGGTTATTCACATCAGGATATTCCCTACCATTTTCCCTAGCACATGCACTTGCACATACTTACACAGGGTTCATTTTTCATCAGAAGCCATGGTGGGTATCAAACCCATAATCACATTGGCATATATATATATATATATATATATATATATCTCCATGGAGTCGGTACTCCCATTCATGAGGTTTACACTGAGATGCCAGTCATGTAATAAGAAAATACGACCAAGGCAGCGGCACTCAGAGGATTTCTACTAATAAAAAAACAACTTCAAACAGGTCCCTTTATATAATCGACGTTTCGGATTTATTGCAACCAGTCATCAGGGTCCTGGTGATGGGTTGCAATATACTCGAAACGTCGATTATGTAAAGGGGCCTGTTTGAAGTTGTCTTTTTTTGTACAAATCCGCTGAGTGTATACTGTGTGTATGTGTGAATATATAAATATATGTATACAGTATATACTGTGTGTATGTGTGTATACAGGGGCATCTTTAGAGAGGAGGGGGCCCGTGTGTACCCCCGTCATGGACCCCCTCCTCTCACCCTGACGGTTGACTGATGTGGCTGGACAGTCACCGCAGAATCAGTAGACTCTGGGTACTAGAGTGTGCCCAGAGTCTACTGCGCCATGGCGGCCTTTTTCCAGCATTTTGAGCAGCGCTGAGAGACCTGACGCGGGACCTCGGAGAGGTAAGTTTTAGATAATATGGGTGAAGGGTGTGCGGTGTGGGGCCCCCTGGACCTGTGTGCATCGCACACCCTGCACCCATTATAGATACGCCCCTGTGTGTATATATAAATATATGTGTGTGTGGGTGTGTGTAATACTGTATGTCCAACACAATATACAATAGTACATTAAATTTAAGCATCCCAGAACTACAAGTGTTCAAGCTTTTAAATGGTTAGCCTTGGTTCCTCCTCTCTAATCCAAACTATATATTTGAAGGATATATCCCATAAGTAAAAAAAAAAAAAAATAGTGTAATATTAATATATCAAATAATTGTGTTCACATGACATGAAACGGTGAAAATAAATAAAAAAAATGTTAGTATACAAAAATGTTTACATTTACAGTATATAAAGAAACACCAAAAGTGAAAAAAGCAGAGAATAATAATAATAATAATAATAATAATAATAATAATAATAATAATAATAATAATAATAATAATGTATCTGTACTAGGTAAATACATGTTCATTTTCATTCAATCACCTCACAACAGTATATATTAAAACTATGTATAATGACTGGGACTAGTCATCTGCTTTGAGGGGGATCATCTGTGATCACCAGACAATATCCACCAAAAATTTTTAAAGGATCAATTAGCTCAAGTATATTAACTAATTTCAGGGCACCAGTTTCTTTTGTAACTATTTCCAGAGTTCTTCTGTTGCATTTTATGTTTGTTTCTAACTCTAAACTATTAGAGGCAGATTTACTGAAGCTTCTAAAAATGAAAAGTGATGTTGCCATAGCAACCAATCAGATTCTGACTATCATTTCTCTATTGCATCCTAGAAAATGATAGCCAGAATCTGAATGGTTGCTATGGGCTACATCTACATTTGTCTGTTTTAGATGCTTTAGCAAATGTTTCTCCTTAGAGAAAAACATAAGAAATAGATTTAGGGGTCTATTTACTAAGCTGTGTTAAGAGATAAAGTGAACGGTGATAAGGTACCAGCCAATCAGCTCCTAACTGCCATTTTTCAAACACAGCCTGTGACATGGCAGTTAGGAGCTGATTGGCTGGTACCTTATCACCGTTCACTTTATCTCCACCTAACACAGCTTAGTAAATGGACCCCTTGGTTTTATAAGTATCAAGTAAAATGTTTGTTTGTATATAGTCAGCATATTGCAATTTTTCTGCTAAAACAATGGATTGCATTTATATGACCAAACATTTATTAGCTCAGGTATTGGTTCTATTATCTTGACTGATAAAGCTTTGTACTTTCCATGTAGTTATTATTTAAGTCTGACAGGCTAAATGTATTAAAACACATAGAAAAATAATTTACCTTTTGCAAACATTATAGATTTGAAGAAATGGAAGGTCAGACCATTTGCATAGTAATAGTAACTGAATTGCAGAGTCCTTGTCACTAAAACATTGACAGCACAACATCTGTACAGCTGTGTTACTATGCAGTGTCCTCCCACTTCATAGTGGTTTAATGATCAGGAATGTTATATTTTATAGATTGCAATTTCCCTGGTATTTGAGGTCTATTAGTGCTCAAAGGACAAGCAACACAAATTGCAATCTGTAAAGTATACTGTGTAGATCATTAAAATAATGTAATGGGGAGGTAACTCTGCATAACAATGTGTTTTCACAGATTTCCTGTCACTTGAGTTCAGCTATAAAAGATGTGCAATCTCTGCAGTGTCCTTTCCCTCCCCAGTGCTCCAATGATCAGAGAATGCCATTGAATGACAGGAAATCTATCCAATTGCAAACCTATGGAGAATATCCTCCCCCTTACAGCTTTGCAACAATCTGGCATAATATACTTCACAAAATGTATTACCAGGTTCCCTGTCATTCAAGTTTGCAATGTTAGGGAAACTGCGGTCATATTTTGTGAAGTTCAATTTATATGCTACATTGTTAAAACAGTGAGAGAAAAGTCTTCACAGGTACACAATTAGACAGATTCTTTAATACTGAATTACATTCTCTAATAATTTCAGTGCTGGAGAGAGGGAGAAAACTGCAGAATAATGTCATTGTGAGAGCAGGCAGCGAGTGCTGGATTAGCCAAGATGTTGGATGTCGGGATCCTGGATAAATCATCCAATATCTGGGTAACTGTATGTAAATGGCACAAAAATGACTCCAAAGATGGATCAATGACTACAGCACAAAGATTTACATATGGTGCAAGACTAAATAACATTAGACTAATGTTGTACAAAAAATGACTAGGTGTGTCAGCCACTCCACCGACGCTTAACCATGCTGTACATACATAATAACTATGAACTATGCAGGAAGCAGGTATACTGTTTTCAACATCTGATGCATACATGCTACCATCATGCTGCACATACATAATAAGTATGGACTATGCAGGGAGCAGGTATAGTGTGGCAACATCTGATGCATACATCCTACCACCATGCTGCACATACATAATAACTATGGACTATGGAGCAGGTATAGTGTGGCAACATATGATGCATACATGCTACCATATGCTGCACATACATAATAACTATGGACTATGGAGCAGGTATAGTGTGGCAACATATGATGCATACATGCTACCATATGCTGCACATACATAATAACTATGGACTATGGAGCAGGTATAGTGTGGCAACATATGATGCATACATGCTACCATATGCTGCACATACATAATAATTATGGACTATGGAGCAGGTAGGTATCGTCTGGCACCATCTAATGCAAATATTCTACCATCATGCTGTACATACATAATAACTATGGACTATGCAGGGGGCAGGTATAGTGTGGCACCATCTGTTGCAAACATGATACCATCATGCTGCACATACATAATAACTATGGAGCAGGTACAGTAGGTATCATCTGGCACCATCTGATGCAACTATGCTGCCAAAGCATAACCATGCTGCACATACATAATAAGTATGAACTATAGAGGGAGCAGGTGTAGTCTGGCAGCATCTGATACAACTTGCTGCCTAAGCATAACCATGCTTCACATACAGTACATAATAAGTATGTACTATGGAGGGGGCAGGTATAGTGTGACACCATCTGATACAACATGCTACCTAGGCATAACCATGCTGCACATACATAATAAGTATGTACTATGGAGGGGGCAGGTATAGTGTGACACCATCTGATCCAACATGTTACCTAGGCATAACCATGCTGCACATACATAATAAGTATGGACTATGGAGGGGGAAGGTATACTGTGGCACCATCTGATGCAAACATGCTACCACCATGCTGCACATACATAATATCTATGGACTATGGATAGTCTGGCACCATCTGATGCAACTATAATACCTAAGCATAGCCATGCTGCACATACATAATAATTATGGACTATGGAGGTGGCAGGTATAGTGTGGCACCATCTGATGCAACTATAATACCTAAGCATAACCATGCTGCACATACATAATAATTATGGACTATGGAGGGGCAGGTGTAGTATGACACTATCTGAGGCAACCATGCTAGCTAAACATAACCATGCTGCCTAAGCACAACCATGTTGCACATTCATAATACATACGGACTGTGAAGCATGCAGGGATAGTTTGGCACCATCTAATGTAGGGGTGGGCAATAAACGGCCCTCCAGCTTTTGTTGAACTACAAATCCCAGCATGCTTGCAGCAGTTTTAGCAATTCCAAGTACCATAACTGTTGCAGGGCATGCTGGGATGTAGTTCTGCAACAGCTGGGGGGTTGACAATTGCCCACCCCTAATCTAATGTAACCATGCTGCTTAAGTATAACCATGCTGCACATACATAATAAGAATGGACTATGGATAGTCTGGCACCATCTGATGCAACTATATTGCCTAAGTATAACCATGCTGCACATACATAATAAGAATGGACTATGGATAGTCTGGCACCATCTGATCCAACTATACTGCCTAAGCATAACCATGCTGCACATACATAATAAGAATTGACTATGGATAGTCTGGAACCATCTGATGCAACTATACTACCTAAGTATAACCATGCTGCACATACATAATAAGTATGGACTATGGAGGTGGCAGGTGTAGTGTGACACCATCTGATACAACTTTCTGCCTAAGCATAACCATGCTGCACATACATAATAAGTTTGGACTATGGAGCAGGCAGGTATAGTGTGGCACCATCTGATACAATCATGCTGCCTAAACATAACCATACTGCACATACATAATAAGTATGGACTATGTAGCATTTCGGGGATAGTGTGGCACCATCAGATACAACATGCTTCCTAAGCATAATAATGCTACACATACATAATAACTAAGGAGGGGTAGGCATAGTATGATACCATTTGATGCAGCCTTGTCAATTGATGACTTGCATATCCAACAGTAGGTAAATTTACTAAAGGTCAACATTAAAATGAATTAAAATCGACCTTTAGTAAATGTATCCCTTGGCCTTACTTAATTTTGCTCTCTCTATAAAAAATAATTGTAGAGCATAGTATAGAGTGAGTGGAATGGAAGGAATTGCCCACAAGAAATAGGAAGAAAGTATTTTCAAAGTGATACACTCAAAACAAATTCCAAACTTATGGGCAAAAATTCAGTGTATAATACTACAAGTTATAGGGGTCTATTTACTAAGCAGTGTTAGGAGACAGTTTGGATCTAATTGGCTGGCACCTTATCACTTTCTTATAATTTTCACTCTGTCATTTCACAGGCTGTGTTTGAAAAATGACAGTTGGGAGCTGATTGGCTGGCACCTTATCACTTTCTTATCACTTTTCAATCTGTCTCCTAACACTGCTTAGTAAATAGACCACATAGTGTTAATGCTAGCACCCTGCACCTATCACAACCCGTGCAGTTCCTCTTTCCTGCCTGGGGTGTCGCTCTCTGCTTTGGTGCGTCTAGCATACTTGGCTGATGCAACAAACTGCTGAAATACAGACCACAGTGTGCTAGAAGCAACAGAGCAACACCCCAGGCAGGAAAGAGGAACTGCATGGCTTGTGACAGGTGCAGGGTGCTAGAATGAACACTAAGTTATTCTGAGAATGATCCAATTAGGTACTGTAGAATATTTGTCAGGCAATTACCTGTTTTACAGAATCAAGGGTGGTGTTTGCCATATTACCCAATGAGGTGCTTGTTTTAATTATATAAGCGGTACTATTATTGGCTATTGTGAGCTAAATCTGGGGTTTTTCTTTACAAAGTTACCCGTAAAATAATTTTCATCAATGTCTTCTCCATTTTTTTCATTGCTTATATATTTTATATATTTTAAATGTTACAATGAACTTTCCTATAAGAGCAATCTATAATACAGCTGTAAACCTCTTTATGAAGGGAGAGTTCCCAGCAAGTACAGTGAAGCTGAGTGTATCTGCGATAGCTGCATTTGCCTTAACTGGAATGAAGCTTTATACTGTTTTATGCAAATAAAAATGATTAATCTCACCTATAGATTCAAAGCTCACACTTGGATTCACATAAAATGTATCTTTCCATAAATCGTTTAAAATGTAACCATAGTCAGACAAGTGTTAAATGTAAACTGGAATCATGGATATTGCATTGATTTATGAAGCAATCAATTGCATCATGAAATTAGCTGTTCTGTTGTTAAAGGTGTGTGAACGATAAATTACTTAATCCATTATGTAAGTAGTAAAGCCGCGATCATGATATGGTGAAAGAAACATATCAGCACATATATCTTTATGAACATGATACAGTGCTTTCTTGTACAGTACAGTATGTCTGCAGGCTGGGAAATTTCCTGAGTTTGAGCTTTTTTCTTTTAGCTTCTGCTCTAAATATAAATATATATATATATATATATATATATATATATATATATATGTATTGTGGCAGTATCACCAGAGATGGTGCTGGTGAGCAGCAGATTCTGTGTGTGGCAGGAGAGGTCCGCCCGCACAGAGCACAAAAGCAATGTGGGAAGATGTCTAATGGCTGCCATAGGACCAGAGCCCAGGTGAGACTGCTGGTGGACAGTCACACAGTCAAGGTGGGGCTGCAGTGTGAGTGAAGCAGACCAGGTGCTCAGGAATATACCTGCAAGGAGGCAGGGAGACCCCTATACCTCTGACACTGTCCTTGTTAGAGGCAGCAACCAACAAGCTAAGAAAGCTATACCAGGCCAGGAGGCCAGTGTCTAGTCCTGCATATGGCAGGAAGGACCGTCAATCTCAGAGACTGTGAGAGACTTTCATGCAGATTAGCTGCTTCTATAAATATTTTCTATTTCTGTTTACTGGTTTCTATGCTGGAAGTAAAGCACCATTTTCATTTATTTTTACTGGAACACAATGTGTTGACTCTAATTCTGCACCTAATCACAGCACCACTGACCCTAATCTACCAAGCTAATTACAGCAAAGTTATCACAATATATATATATATATATATATATATATATATATATATTTTTTTTTTTTTTTTTTCATAATGCTATTAAACATGTATGTATAGGAATATATCATTGCAATATAGAGGCAAATTATTGATAGCATTGAAGTCTACTCATTTGGCAATATAAAGCAATCACTTTCAAACAAATGATATGGTTTGCTAAGCATGAATGATCATACTAGATATGTAATGTTTCAATATAAAATCATTCAAAGACACTGAAACAAAGTAAATTGTTCAGAACTGTGAAAAGATTGAGAGCAATCATCTGCAGTCTAAGGGGGCTGTATTATTTAGAAAAATGCAAATCATCCGCAGTAATGTTTTGTCCAAATGATTACATTTGAATACATTCTTAACAGCATGAAATCTTGTGTGCATATAATACTGCTTGCTGCGTTTCTCCTCCAATTTTAGGATATCCCTGCTGAGGCTCTCTTTTATAAGCTTTATGTAGCATGCGGTGGCTTCAAAGTGCTAACTATAGAGGCAGGCCTGTCTGAGCTGTCCATCATGCTTCACCATATCAGTCTGCCATTGCACTGAGCGATTAGTGCTCACACAGTACCTCCATCACAACACACAGCACTGTAAACACGGAAAGACAATTCCTGGTTTTGAATATTTTTTTTTATTATATCTACAATTCAGTGCTTTGCTCTCTATTTGTATAAAGAAATGCAATGATTATAACTAAAATTCGGCTGTCCACTGCGTGCTAGGGGCATTGTTAGTTATATTGGTGGCTTTGGAATTACTCCTCTTAACTGAGCAAAGTAGAATTCTGATATAGAATCTATATAAGTTCTTTCTACCACAGATATAAGATGTATGGCACTCTAAAGAGCAAATATTTAGGCAATCTTCTTTTTACCCTCATGTCTTTTACTGTCGTTAGAGGGCTTATTTTATTAGAGAGAGGCTAAAAAAACCCAGTGAAAACAGAAACCCAGACTCGAACAAAGTACTTGCTCTAATAGATTAAATGCTTACAGTTCAAAGGCAATAATAATATGCACATGGTTTACTTAAAATCTGGGACATGTCCAAAGGACAGTATATCTGTACAATTCAACAGAAATATGTCCAATCAAATATAAATATAATTCAAAACAATTAAATATGTGGTACCTAGATATAGTGACGGACTGGGGCATAAAGGGCCCACAAGGGGAATGTGCTAGGAGCCCATACTTAAGGGGAGTGGTCAGCCCCCACAGAGGGTGTGGCCAGCCACCACGAGGCTTGGCTAGCCATAAGAGAATGCATGGTCCGGGCCCCCTTATAAATATATATATATAATTATATATATATATATATATATATATATATATGGTAGTAACTAAATACTGATGTGCATGCATGATAATGTTCCAGATTGATATCAGCAATACACTGTAGTCAATATACCATTGTCCTGGGAATGCACTATAATATAACATATGTATAATAGTCAAGTACAAAAGAGTAACAATTTAAATATGAGAACACAGACTATAACCTGACCCTAGAATTGGGGGTGGGCCCTCATGCTGTTGGGCCCACCAGAGATTTTCCCTGTGGGACAGTCCGACCTGCCTAGAGAGATATAAAGGGACTTATTCATATTTGGATGTGAACTCAATTCGTGACTTTTTCGGTAACAATTTTGTGCACGTACACTTTTTTTGAACTGATCAACTGTTTTCAGCCGTAACTGTGTATGACAAGGGGGGGTTGTTGATTTGGACTGTGGCCAGGCAGACCTGGCAGTAAGTGTGTGATGTGGGCTTGTTGTTGCAAATTACGTTTAAAATTACCCGCTGAACAGATGTGATTGGGTTTGCCTAGACGGGCCTGATTTTCAGGTACTAATTCCCAGGTGTAAGTTGCACACTGATGATGATGACAGAAACAGTCACTCACACATTTATGAAAATACAGTGGCCCAAATGTAATAGGGTGAGAGTTAAGAAAATGTGAGAGAAAACTCACATTTTTAAACTCAGCCAATGTAATAAAGTAACAGAACAGGCAAACTTGCATGTTTTTCAGACTCGAAAAACTTTCAAGATTTAAACCCTCACCCAGGAGTTTCCTATATTGAAAATACAATTCGATCAATGTGCGAGAGTTTTATTGCTAAACTCTCACATTTTCTAAACTCTCACCCTATTACATTTGGCCCAGTAAGTTAATTTCCTATTACATCTAACCAGGTATGTGAAGAGGAGGGATCCACAATTGCAGACTTTTGTGTGCAACCTTTTGTGTGAAACCAACTCTTAGTAGGTTGCAAAAATACTACTTTTTTCAGATATATTTTGCATTTATGTCCAATTATGAATAATGGCCAAAGTGCCTTCAGTACAAAGCACTATATACAAAGATAAAATGAAAATGTAAATTTGGTAATACAGTATGGAAAAAACACATGTGAATGAAATTTCATAGTTTGAAATACATTTTCCTTAGTTTTTTTTAATACTCCCACTCTTGATTCTCTCCCAAATCTGTATTCTCCACAACCACCCCTAATATCTGTTTGAATTTTGTCAGTGTGCAACTTTCCACCCTTCTGTTTATGCTAATTTTCCCTCCAACTCCCATACCCATACCTTAAAGTCCTCATGGGGCTCTGTAGCCTCTCAGAATTTCTCTTCTGGATGGTATCTCTTATTTGCTGACTGCTATTTATTACATTTGTACATTATCTACCAGGAAACATATCTGTCCATTAAGAAAATTGACTCCACTTTCCATCACACAGATCCTTATAAGTAGAGATGAGCGGTTAAGTTTTTCTGAAAACCGAACACACCCGAACTTTGGGGTTCAAATTCAAATCACTTTTGGGGTTCCAAGTAGAACCAAAACACTTGAAGGTGGTGGTGCCAAAACCAAAACCATAACATTTGAGGGTGTTTTTTCCAAAACCAAAGCCAAAACACAGGGGTATGCGCACATCTCTAATTACTAATGCACTACAAGAAAATGGCTACCACTCTCTTACACTGTGAACAGATAAGAGAGCAGTGCCTTTTAATCTAAAGTTCACATGTAACCAACAAAAGCTTAAGCAAGAGAGTACTTTACAGTGATTTTATTTTAGTTGATAAAATAATAACCAGAGTATACATATCATATAGAAATTTCATAAAGCCTTTCAATATAGTATCTGCATATAGCTGGAAGCCAAGATACAGTACACAGGAGTGCCAAGACATGCAATCTCTCTGCCAAGGCATCTTAGTTATCCTATTGCAGATTGTATATGCCTCTGAGGATATGGGTAATTGAAAGGGGAAGCCGCAGAACATTGAATTAATCATATCATCCTTCATTTCTTGATGGTTGTTTAAATTGTAACAATTTAAACATATGTATATTCATAATCATGCATGCACACACAGGCACACATGCACAAATACACTGGGATCTGTGCTGGGTAGTTTAATGTAAACTATTCAAATGTTTACTGTGTATGCTCTGTGTTTGCCCATAAAAAAATGTTCACCATGACTCTGTGTAGATTTGGTTGCTTCTAAGACTTATGCCTCCGCTTGGAAAGGAAGATCGGTGGAGAGGGGAGGTCAAATACTGTCTGAGTACAGTAATTACACCTGAAGTAGACCTGCACATAAATGCTTATACACCTGTAGCTGTATTTGGATGACTCAGGGTTCGTGCAAATACACACTAATGATGACAACTGCCACCACTAACTGCTTCTGATTGGCTAATTGTGAACTAACCTCTGAAGCTTATTGTGCTTTTGTCATTCATCATGCCTATATTATGTTTTGTATTTTAGAATGATTTGTATTCCATCTTTCATTCATACAGTGTATGAAAAATACATTTAAACCAGCTAATCAAAAAGTATAAATATTAAAAACACACTCTATGAAAGAAGAGTGCCGTTGGGAGTATCTATAATAGCTGCAGAGTGTGCAGTCCAGGTTGGCCCACAGAACACACCCTGCATCCTTGTTCTTTAATACTCACCTCTCCAGAGTCTCCCACTTGCAGCGGCAGCACTCCATTTTTCCAGAGGCCTGCGAATGCAGAGTAGTCTCTGGCACAGCTCCGGCAGGGTCAAAACTAAGGGTGTACGAACAGTGCAGCCACACAGAGTGTAGGGCTCTGTGGGTGGCACAATCACTGCCCAAAAGCCATTGCTTCTGACTAACTGGGTACCTGGAATGGTACCCTGCAACCAAGATCGCTGATCCTTTGGACACTCCAAACAGACACTCTGCAGTCTGAACAGCCAATCAGTGCATTTTCAGGATACTCCAGTCAGTACTGCACTTAACAGTGCTGGTGGCCCCTCCCCTCTGAACGATGTAATGACCTTCATGTGTGCAAAGTCATAACATCATGCACTCAGTGGGTGGGGCAGCACAGGGCACAGTTGGGTCCTATTACAGCTCTAAGCACCAGAGTCTACACTGTCCACTGCCAACTGGAGAGGAAGGGCTGTGAACGGAGACTGTACACGAATTCTGCAGATCGAACATGATCATTAGACAATTATTAAGCATTAGCATTCTCATTTCAAAGAGGGGATTTTCCACTATTAAATTAGGGTGTTCCCAAACTTTTCTGAGCCATGGATAGGGAGATTGTGACCCTGATGTCTTCAGTGTTCATCCGCTAAAGAGCTTCCACATATTGTCTTATGACAATACTCTTCCACTGCGGAACAACAATCATTGTGGGAAATGATCAGTGGGTTTCCTTTTAACTTCTTGATGGCAGCACATATTGTGTCATCAGTTAACAAATTACTTTATCCCCTACCCCAAAAAGTAAAACAAGATGCCTTTTTCACATGTGAAGGCAGAAGAAATGTAATCATGTAATGTGATCACTTCCTCCTCATCTCCAAATGATGGCTTTCTACAATGCAGCATCTGGGTTAACAGATGTTACTGTCATTTTGCCAAATTCACAAGCAATAGATATTAGAGCAGGCCACTTGGCATGCCTTCAGGTCCTTGCTTTATTACTTTTATATTGCTATTTATATACATTTATTGCTATAGTGCCACCGAATACTCTGTGCTTTACATTGTTAATGAGTATTCTGCAGAATCTACCATGAAATACAAGCAAGCACTTTGACTAAGAGGGAAAACATAGCAAGGAAATAAAGCCAGGATTCCACTGAACAACGTTCCATATGTTCCAGATAATGATTTTGAGATGTAGCTTTGTGCACAACGCTGATGGGCTATGAATATTCTGTGCTGTAATGTTATACTGAATTCATAACTGAATAAAGGAAGTCATGAGAAAGTTGAATAAAAATGTGTAAAACTAGAGCATTTCAGTTCAGGGTACAGTATTTCTACTAGCTGGAGAGGTAGAAAAGTCTGATACTGGTGATGGCTGCAGTGAGGGAATCTACAATTATCAGGATGAGAGTCTGTTAAAGTCAAAATAAACTTGTATGAATAAATAAACAGAGATAATAACATCTAGCAATGTGTCACAGAAGAAAGTCACATACTTTAATGCAGCTGTTTTTGCACTTGTTGTGAAACATCTATTATGCAATGCTTAGTTACAAGGTGCAATTGTAAATTGCTTCGAGGGACACTGATCATCAGTAAATACATGTAATGGGGTCCATACAGCTAGCCTGTATTGGAACAATTCCCCATTAT
The DNA here is from genome assembly GCA_031769625.1 of Taudactylus pleione. Classification (NCBI taxonomy): domain Eukaryota; kingdom Metazoa; phylum Chordata; class Amphibia; order Anura; family Myobatrachidae; genus Taudactylus; species Taudactylus pleione. The sequence goes on along the minus strand of JAUIMM010000036.1, from coordinate 16,320,508 downwards.
GCCGATGTCATGGTCGGGATTAGACAAATCCAACATGTTGGACAATCGCTACTCCCTAATTCTGACTCAAAAATGGTTGGAATCATCAAGTCAGGGATTTTAACATGTTGAATTTCCCCAATTCCCAAACAAATTGCTGAATATCGATGTATGCGATCAGCTGTTTTTATCGTAGATCGGTGGATCAGATCGGCAATTGTAGAATCGGGAATCGGGCTGTAGATGCATGGCCCACATTAGGATATGCAATTGCATGTAAGATGGATAAAAGGACTATGGTCTAGACAGGCCTTACACTATATTGACACTATATTCCTTATAATAATATTTATTATCAAAATGGTTTCTGAAATACAGGGGCGTATCTTCCTATTGGCCTGGAGGGCCCTCGCCAGGGGCGCCAGCTGAGGGGGGGGGGGGCGCCGTTGCCACCCGACATAATTAACAAATGATCACTGGTCTCCTGTTTGCTCTGCACAGTGTGCCGCAGACAGCTGTCATTAGTAAATGATCCCTAGTCTTCTTCTGTCTTCTCTGCTCTTATCAGTGTCCTCCATTGATTGTTAATGTGTATCAGGCTTCTTATATGTCCCTTTATATCAGAAACATTTAAAATTAGAGAGACTATTCTTTTCTTCTAATATATCTCTTCTCCCACAATACCCACTACATACCAATCATCACTCACTAATTCCCATAGGTCAACCTTGCAGGAAAAGAGTGTAAGCACCACATCAACCACAATGCTCTATTCGCAAGACAATTTGCATATATGCAAATTATCTTGCCCACAATGCACCTTGTTTGTTATTGATGCCCTCTTTTCCTGTGTTGTTGACATATAGAAATTAATAAACAGTGCTTGCATGTAGTAAGTGTTATAACTGAAAAAAAAAAAAAATATATATATATATATATATATATATATTGTCTCCCTATTTCTACAGGCGTGTAAATTGAACTACCCCCAGTGTAAGTACTAATACATTTATCTTTTCCTCAGTATGGGGAATTGACCATGATCTTTATAGATTGTGGAACTCAGGTGTCAGGATTAAGATATAATCCTTATGGGCTGTTTTTATTATTGTGTGTGAGATAGCAATGGACCCATGTAGGTGATTTTACCAGAGAATTATATGGCAGAGTTAAAAAAGCATAATGCAGTGTACAGTCCAATTTGAATATATGTAAATTATTTTACCCATAATGCATGTTTGTTTTTGATGCTATGTTTTCAAGGTTTTCCTGTGTATTTTGGCATTAGTAAATAGTGGTTTGCAATAGAGTAAGTTCTGTAAAAGATATATATATATATTAAAAAGAGAAAAACAAATATTCTCCCTATTTCTACAGGTGTCTGAATTAAACTACCCCCAGTGTGTGTTATTTTATTTTTTCAAGTAGAAGCAGTCATTGGAGGCGCCCCTTAGTTTGCCAGGGGCGCTCGGACCCCAAGATACACCCATGCAGAAATATTATCTATTACAAACATTTAGTAATATGATTTACTGAACTTGATTATGTAATTTTTTTATTTCAATTGTTTTTTTTCAATAGTTACAAAGCCAAGAAAATACAGTATAACCTGGAAATTATGGATAGTTGGCAACTACGCATGTATAAGGGATGTCACAGTTTAAATTGTCAGATTAGAGTCAGGACCTGTGGACTGGGCTGATGAGGTGTGCAGGAATCTAGGACACTGGATTAGCTATCTACACATGTATTATGATGCTTAGTGCCATCTAAGAGGTGTAAAGCTCCCAGTCTGTCCCTGAAACCAACTGATTGTGACTCAGCGCCTAGACCTGAAACACAGGAGATTGGAGCTGGAATCAATATTTGAGAACTCAGGGAACAGAGCAGTGAGAAGATTAGCAGATCAATAGCAGCAGATCCACTGGAATCCAATGAAGATAGTACAAACCGACTACTAGAGCTGGGTGGCTGAAGCCTATACCCTCAAAGAAGGATATAAATCCAGTACCCAGTCCCTAAGACCCAGAGTGACCACTCCAGCAGACACTCAGCATGAACCCCAACACTGAGAGAGAGGAACCTCAGAACAACTACCACTGTCGATGGTAGTACAGATGGTATGAGGAGCAAAGAGCCGTGGAAACTGGTAGGAGCTGTGATGCTGAAATAGGCAGTAGCTTCAATGCGCATTAATACAGTCTGCAGTATAAGCAGAAATAGTCCACTTGAACCAAAATTTGCAGGCAAGTTTAAATCAGAAGACTAGGCACTTGAAGCACTATAATAGTTTCTAGGATAACAAGATACTTCAGACACAATCTGCAGCTAGAATGTAGCAAAAAGGCTGGACTGGGACCGGAGATTGAACCAGAATGGGACAAGAGGTGAACAACAGTTTGAGCCAGAATGGAACCAGAGCTTAAACCATACTAGTACTGGAGATAAACAGTATCTTGAACCGAGATGGGACTGGATGGGAGGGAACAACTTGAACACAGGCTGAAAGATGCAGACTGGACACAGATAACAGTGCACTGCTGCAAGGTAACTGAAGTAGAGACTGCAGCTAGCAGGAGTCCAACTGAGAGAAGCACAGGTTCAGGCAGTGGATCGGAGTTGAGGAGATGCACACTGGTGAGTGAGCACACAGAGGAGTATCGTTCCACATTGTTTTGATGGTGTGCTAGTGGCAGGTGCAGCTTTGAATCGGACATTCTTGCAGGGAATAGTAGGTGGCAGTCATGTGAGAGCAGCAGGCAGGTAGTGACGGGGATACTAGCACTCAGCTGAACAGAATTAACATGACTGTGCCTATGGCCCTCAGGAATGCAGTGACAGCACTCTGGTACAGAGTGGCCCACCTTAATGAAGCATCACCAGATACTGTATGTATGACTAAGTCCTGGTTTTGTGACAATGGAGATGTAAAGTAAGGTAAAGTAAGGATTCATTGGCATACAGACTTTTTCAGAAATTACACACATTATTATATTATTCTGGGGAAAAAAATAAAAACAGACAAATAAAAAAAGTATGACTAATTTAAATAAACACAATAATTAAATATGTTTATATTGTGTGATGCATTAACAGTTATTTAAAACAATACATTAAACGAAATAAAGAAATCAGCAATTACAGTCATTTTTATCTGTCTGGTGTATGTTAGACAAAAACAGGGAAACTCTCTTATTGGTTTCAATGGTTTAGTGCAAATGGGCACCAAAATACTGTACTATCTAGGAAAATTATTATCTTTGAATTCTGTAAACAAAATGTTCTTAATTAAAAATGTGCTCATCCTACTCTCAAGCTGTAGCAGTTGAACAACTTATAGTATTATATGTAAATGAGTGTGATTGCTTTATTAACACCTACAATTATTAAGAATACTTCATTTGAAGTCATTGTAAAATATTGTTAATGGGTAAAACAAAGTTACTCCACCATTGTGATGCCTTGTGATGTGGGAGTCTGAGTTTTTCTTGATGCAAAAAATGTGTGCTAGATTTATTGCAGGGGGTTGATTGATTGTAATGACACACATTCTGTAGTCAGCGTAGCCTTGGTGATGTTCAGGTGAACTGTCACAAAACCTGGACTTAGCCACTGTTACGCTAGTCACTCTGAGTGGTGCTTTACCAAGGTGGACCATTCTGTTCCATCCATTTTCTGAGGTTCATGGGCACAGCCATGTTGTCTCTGATCCAGGCTCTACCTGTCTCCTGCACTCACATGACAGCCATATCATATCTCTTACAAGAGTACCCTATTTAAGCCTGCACAATACACTAGCACCTTGCCAAACATTGTGGTTCTTTAACTTTCAGTAATCTCACTCACTAGAGAGTAAATGCTACCTAGATCCACTGCCTGAACCTGCACTGTTGGATTCCTGAAAGTTGCTACTTCTGAATCTGTTTCATCCACTCTGCAGCACAGTGCTGTATGCTACTTCTAGCCTGCAGACCAGCCTGTATTCAAGCACCAAACCCAGTGCTGTTCAGCTGCTGTTATTCTCACTGGTCCCACTCTGGTTCAAGGCTGCAGTCCCACTCCAGCTGGCTACTGCAATCTCCAGTCCCACTATGGTTCAAACCTGTGGTTCCACTCTGGCTGGCTGCTGCCATCTCCAGTTTCCCTCTGGTTCAAACCTGTGGTCCAACTCTCACTGGCTGCTGCTCTCTCTCAAGCCTTCTGTTCCACTCTGGCTGGCTGCTACTCTCATTGGTTCCACTCCAGTCCAAGCCTGCAGTCCAGTTGGTCCACTACTCTCACTGGCCTACAGTCCTACTACAGCTGGCTGCTACTCACTCCAGTCCAAGCCTGCAGTCCTACTCTGGCTGACTACTACTCACAAGGTCCAAGCCTGTGGTCCCATACCGGCTACACTGCTGTCCCATTCCACATCAAGCTTGCGGTTCCAATCCAGCTACTCTGCTGTTAAGTATTGCAGCTCTCTACTAACTATACCATATGTACCACTATTGATGGTGGGCATTGCTCTGTGGGTCCTCTCCTAGAGTGATGGAGTTCTGCTGAGTTTCGGCTACAGTGTTCATTCTGGTTGTTGGGGACTGGGTGCTGGGCCTAGGCTCCTCCTTAAGGATTTAGGCTCCAGTGACCCAGCTCTGATCAGTCTGCAGCATCCATTAGCAGATTCCAGGCCAGCTACCAATTACCTGAATTACTTGCTGCTCCATCCCCTGAGTTCTCAAACACTGGTTCTGGCCTCTAATCACTAAATTTTAGGGGTGAGCGGGTTCGGTTTTACTCGGTTTTACTTGGATCTTTTTATTGGCTATCGCCGAACATGTGTTTTGTATAGCGAATGAAATCGAGCCGAAATTGCGGTAAAGTGGTGATAAGAACCGAGTAAACCGAGTAAAACCGAACCCGCTCACCCCTACTAAATTTAGGATAAGGGGTTGAGTTCCACTCAATTGGTTCAGGGGCAGACTTGGAGCCTTTCAGGTATCATTGAAGGCACAAGGCATTTACCACATAGGTCTCACCCTTGAGTAGACCTCTGCTCCTACCACCTCAGTTCTGCTAAAGCCTATCAGCCCAGTCCACTGGGATCTGACTCAGATCTAAAAACCCTAAACATGACATGAACTAAATAAGTGCATGATGATTTGAAAGTACTGTATAAGAAATGCTCCGAGAATGGATAAGAACAGCAGCAGTTGCAGAGATATAGATGGAGATTTTAAGAGTGGGAAGATGGAGTGTGAGGTCCGAGCAGATGCCATTAGCACGATCATTAATTTATTTATTTAATAAATGGGGCACTATGACTTTGTCCTTCACTAATGGAGGCACGTAGATTTTTGTAGTTATTAAATCAGATATCTATTTAGTAGTGTTGGCACTTTGATTTATTTATTACATGGGTTCATAATTAGATAGTTATTTAGTACTGTTGACACTTTAATTAATAATGGTGGCACACAAATGTATGTAGTTACTAAATGGAACCATAAGCAGATATTTATTTAGTAATGGGGCACTTTGCTTAATTTATTTATTATATAGAAGACATTTTGGCAGCATTTACTATTTTCATGATACTCACTAACTAGGGGTATCTGGAAGGGCCTAGTGCTACTCAGTCCAATGGAGAACATGCCTGATGCAGAATATCAGTATTCTTTTGACAAATGGAAAGGACATTTTTAATTTTAACTTTATTCATTTGATCACATTCATTCCACACTGCCTGAGGCAGCAGCCAAGTGCTGTGAAATGCATTGCAGTTTTAAATGACAATTTCATTTTTCTTTTAAGCTTTATTGTTATCCCTGATATTTAACTTGTGATACTGTTTTTAAATTATTTTAAATTATTTGTATTTTTAATTATTCCTCTAACCATTCTTGTCTACAATAGTGAAAATGATTGTGTTATTTTAAAATAATGTTTTTCCATTACAATAGTGAGTAGTATTGTACTTGTAGCAGTATTGTGCCTTTAATCTAACTAATAAAATCATTTTCTTATTGATTATAATTTTTTGTTGGGTCATCCCTTTTTTGCCAATTGCAGCCCATATTTCATGTTTGGGTAAGAGGGTATTTGACCACTTATATCGTAAGTGCTGACACGACCTTTAATACTATATTGCTAGGCTCCCATTTATAGAGTAAGGGACTAGTTTTACATAGCAGAAGAGTCACAATGAAGTTTCGATCTAAAACACCCTTCTCAGTGCCAACAGGCGCGCAGGGTCTGGGGAAAAGGGGGCGTGGCCCAATCATGGGAGCCATGGCCACGCCCCCATAGGATAAAAAAAGTTATACAATGCCGTGTATCGGCACTGCGTGCACTGGGGGGGTCACAATCAGTGTGATCTCACCCCCCCAACAGTCATAGGAGACTGCTGCATCTATTGCTCAGCAGCCATGAGCAGTCTCTCACTGCATCCCAGCACACAGCAGCATGTGGTGGGCTGCTGTGAGGTAAGAGGGAGGGGGGACGGCGCCGGCCCTGGCCCCTCCAGCATGCCCGGGCCTGAGTAATTAGTACCCGCTCCCCCCCCTCTCAATGCCCTTGAGTGCTGGAGATACTCTCCTGTTTTCAAAGCAAGTAGGCATACTTGCATGCAGAAAGTGGCATTGCTGGCCACAGATTATACAGTTTGTAAATTACCTTTATTATGTGCTTTCCCAGACATCCAGTAACAGGTATATCTATAATATCTTCATTTTTCTCAGTAATATTTATTAAACAAAATCATTTCTCTAAATGCAACTGATCTATCCAATTTGAACTTCAATTACAAAAATGCTAATTGGTATCGTACCTGCACCTATGTAATTGATAAAGGACTATTTTAATGGCTGCTTGTTCAATTGTTGGTTATACTTTTAATAATGGGAGGTTTACTTTTTGTTTCCATGTGAATGTAGAACAAAATGAGATGACTAAAAATAATGTGCTTCTGTGAATTTGTAATAAACTGCATCTTGTTGTTATGGGAACTAGCTATATCTTTCTCACTGATCTCATAAAAGATGCGTTAACACAGAAGTCTAATATTTATTTGATAGCTTCATGACATATTCACTTCATATAAACAAGGGTTTTTCTAAAGAAGCAGCAGACATTTTAATCAAATAAATAAATCACTGACATGTATCTGAAATTATCTCAAAAACCTCATCACAGGAAAAATGACATTTAACACATTAACTAAAGCTATTGCTGTAAACTCCTGAATGTAATTTAAAATCTATAGGAGGGCAGATGTAACAGCGTAGTGATTTAAAAATAACTTAATTTTTTTGTAATTCTTCAAATCTATACAGTGTATCCAAACTTAAAACTAAGGTAATACTTGCTCTAAGCAGAGAACTTGTCAGTAACTGAGAGCTTTGCTGTAATGGGCTACCTTTCAGAATCTGTTGTTCAGTGTAGCTAAACATAAACCTCTGAAAGTAGGATGTCGCTGGTGTTTATAACATATAAGTGAAAAAGTCAATAAAGAAATACTTAGACTTAAATTGTAGGTCAATTAGGAACAGAGCTTCCCCGAAGTGGCATCAATTCATAAGATGGCACATCCAGTTCAACATAAAAATGGCACAAAGTACATATCTTTTTTAAAACCATGTTTCAACAGAAAATAAACAGATATAATAACATTCATATGTCTATATTAATATGGTGTACCCCACTCACTAAAAGATGGGTGGAGTTTAAGCTCATAATGGTTTCTTGTTATCCTTCCAGATATCTTTCTTCTCTACAGGAATATTTTAAAATTAGAATAAAGTGGGTGCGTACCCTACTCACATGGGGTAGGGTCTTTCAAACTCGTATAAAGGTATCTTTAAGATAGGGTATATTCTTGTCCAGTCCCCCAATACCGCTGTAATCTGTGTGCGGATCCTCATAAAGAGAAGGTGACAATGGTTTCAATCAAAAAACAAATTTATTTACAGACAAGATAAAAAAAATGCTGGTACTATGGAAGCTAAATAGATGTTAAAACAGAAATGACCAAATGAGTGTAGTAAGTAGTGATGGGACTTTGGGATTCATTTAATATTCATCACTGCTGGGGAAGCTGTATGACTGTGCTGTTTGTGGAGTTCCGGAGATACTGTGACAGTTTCTGCTGGTGACAGCCTTTGATAAATGTTAATATTTGCAGAATATAGAGCTTTTGTGTTCTTGATAAACAGACCCTATAATGCCCCTGTCATCTTATATCATGTGCTCTGATGTGTGGTGTGATTTGATATCATGTGCTCTGATGTGCCTGTAATATAGCCATACTTGCCAACTTTATTAATCTCCTTTCTGGGAGAAGCCTGACAAGGAGATGGAGGTAGCAGCTGATTGGGATGGGGTTGAACTCTTTGCATCATTATGGTAGAATCACATATTGGCCCTGCCACCTCCCTGTGGATGCCCGATTACTGATATTATTCTTCCCATTTTGTCCACTTAACTAGGAAGTGGGCAGGATGTTGGATAACCACCCACTCTTCCAGGTACCTTGGGGACTTCCCAAAAATGTGGGAGTGTTCCAGAGGTTACAGGAGAGTAGGTAAGTATCAGCAAAACATCTGACTTACAAACTGCACATCCAAGTGGGAAACAAGTAGTTTCATCAAAACGCAGGTTAGTAAATCTCCACCAAAGTCTAAATATAATAACAATTACAAATCATTATCTTAGTGTTCAGCCTAGTCTCTTTCACTAAGTGTCCCAACACTAATGGATTTATCTAAATTTGTCTTCACTGAAGTCTTCCTATTAAAAAACAATTTTCTAACAATTTTTTTCCTCTCAATTACATTCTATCCACATGACAAATTGGTTTCAAGACCTCTGAAAAAAGCAAGAGAGTCTCCTATTGAGGAGACTTTTATAACATACAATTACTTATATGGATTTATACTTTGACAATATCATTTCCATTACCCTCAATCGATTCATAGCAAAACTGCTTAACAGCCTTCATATATGACACTTCAGGTTGAGCACTGAAAGCACAATAGATTAATGTAACAAAATATGATTCTGGTAGTTACAGTGTGCTTGCCAGCAGTTTGTATTAACCATAACCGACCTTGAGTTTGATCTGTAAAGTATTAGATAGAGAACTGTCAGTCACGGGCATTGCTTAATAATTTGTAATAAAGTGCATTTGTCTATACAGAAAGAACAATTGTTTGAAGAGTACACAATGAATGCATTCTCCTTTATACACTGGTAACACTTTTAAAATAAAGCTGCAAACAGACTTGATGCATGGAACTTAGCAGTTTTCCACCAAAAGAGATCACAATTTAAATAATATTGTTTAAAAAAAGAGGGTGAGAGATTCAGACCACTCTGATTTCTCTTGTGGGGATGCATAGTAATGACATCATAAATCCGATATCAATCCTAGTATTATACTCTAATCCATGGCCACTGCTACCACTCAGATTGCCTTTACTCTTATTTATAAACTGGTGCAATTGTGACTCAGTATATCTACACAAGTAATAATTATCATAGACTTACTGATACAAGATTACAGGTAGCATGAGCTGTCTCTCCAGAGACCAGAATTCTTTACAGAAGCATCAATAAAGATGTTACCAAATAGTTACATAACGTACACAAGCAATGAAAAATACAAATGAAGCCTTTGAAAAACTCATGTGTTACCATGACGAAACGCGTCAGGGGGAGTGTTCCTGGTACCAGGTAAAGTGATAAAGCCTTAGGATTGTGGACTGCAGCGGGACTCTGATTCCCAACCAGTGTTGCTGAAGTCAGTGTAGATTGCCTTCCATAGTGCACTGTACAAAGCTTAATACCCTACAGCTGCAGATACCCTTCCCTCATGCAGAGAGATGATCTGAGCCCCCAAGTTGCACATAAAATATAGGCATGCCACATATCATTTTAATCAGCAAAAGCTGCTTGTGCATAGTATTGGCATTGTGAATAAGATTCTTTTGAAGGTAAAATTTTGCAGGAAAAGACGATCAGCGCTACCAAGTAACATCACAGTATGGCGCACACAAGGAAGTAAGATGTGTGTGGACACATCTGTATTGATGGCCATCCCTGCTGTGGGAAAAGACAGGTGGAGGACCAATCATGGAAGGGTGCTGGGCTAAGCTCTGATCCCTGCCGCTGAGGGAAAAAAAATCACCATGAATGGCAGAGAACCATTTTATCTCCACCATCAATGGGAAAATCATTATCCATTGGTGGCAAACCATCAACTGTTGATAACAATTGATACCTTGCCACTACCCAATTATGGATTTCCTTACCACAATGTATCAGACCCTCCCACAGCCTTAAAAAATGTAAAGACTCTCTAAAAACTCATTTGCTAATTGAGCTTTCCATACCCCACCTACACTACCATACTAATGCATCCTCCCAACTATCCCATTCTCCACTCTGAACCATGCTTGTTTCAACTGTGCCCTTTTCCAATTAGAAAGTAATCTCTGATAAGCAGGGACCTCCCTTCAATTTGATTTTATGTTTGAATTTATTTTGTCTGTATTGTATGTCAAGGTACAGTATATCCTATTATCCGTGGTTGTGGAGCACTTTGGCACCTTACAAACTAACAACAATGGGCCTGATTCAGAGATGGATGCTATTTGCATCGCTGCTGCATTCAAAGATGGATGATGACAAAAGACACCCATTGCCGGCATCACAGATTTGAGTGCTGCTTCAAAAGATGCAGCATCAAATCACCATCACTACCATCGGACACAGAATTGGCCATCTGAGCAAGCCAGAATGGCAGTCTCATCTCAATAGGGATAGCCAGTTAATCTGCATCAGAAGACTTTGGTTTTGGGAAACAGTCCCTGTTGCATCCACCTTCCTGCCTCCAAATTGTCACAGCGTGTCAATCATGCAGAGACTTAGGGGTATATTTACTAAAGTGCGGGTCTTTAGAAGTGGAGATGTTGCCGATAGCAACCAATCAGATTCTAATTAACATTTATCTAGCAACTTCTAAAAGATAAAAGTTAGAATCTTATTGGTTGATATGGGCAACATCTCCACTTCTAAAAATCTGCATTTTATTAAATATACCCCTTAGAGGGCACTGTGAGCGATCTGCAAATACGCGGTACTGATCCTGTACATGCGCAGATCAAAGATCCTCTGAGATGTACAGTATGCAAATCATTGGGTTTACGTACAACTCTGTATTAGCCCCAATAATAATCCTTTTCTCCCACCACTGTCAGGACTAATTGAAGTGGTCAATTTAATGACCTTTGTCCACATCTTCATCACATAAGGTGGTGCAAATATTACTAGGGTATGGTGAGATTTTCTGCTAACCTATTGTCATGCACACCCAGGAAGATATCCAAAGGGCATGATGGGTATATTTTATATCAATCTAGTAACACATTACTATTGTACATTCCAGGTCATGAATAATCCCCCAAAGTAAGGGAAGATTACTTTAGTAACCCCTGACCCCACACTGCATCAGGTGATGTCAGGTAATAACCTATGTCATTTATTTTACTCATATAGTTTCTTTTATTGCTTATTTCATGGGTTTGTGCAAAGTTTGTGCCTCTTATTTTCTTTATATGTTTAAGTAAAAATATAATTTTGACAGGAAAAAAACTGAAACAAATCTTCCATACAAACTCATTGGTGCCCATAGAAAACATGAAGAAGTTTCTTGTTCCATTTAAATTGTATTACAATACTTGGGGTTAGAAAACCCAACAATGATTTATCATATAATATTATCTAACTATAACAATATTCCATAAATTACTACTTAGAATTCTTATATAAATATAGCTGCATATATATTTGCAATATAAAACAACTCAAAGCATGTTATCCATCCAAATTTACAGTTGTAATAAATTGATGAGTTTATTCCCTAAATGAGCGTTAAGAAGAAATAAAATCAATAAAATACCTTCTGGGGGCAAATATGCTTTGTTTCACTAATGTGTGCGATTCAAAATTGCACATAACTATTTTATGAAGTGCTTGGTAGCTCCCAGAGAAACCCAATATAGTGCCATAGGCAGAAAACCAAGCTGCACACGAGAATAATTAATTGCTTGAAGGTTTCAAGTTAAAATCAATTTAGATTTGGTTCACTACTATTCTACAAAGGTAAACTTCATGGGAAATATAATGCTGTATAGTTTGTTTGATGGCTTTTTCTTCTTGTTAGGTTTTATATTTTGATTAACTTGGAATTCCAATTGAGCATTACAATTTAGCATAAGAAAAGTCTGTGTCAGGTGCTTGGATATTCAATATGATTGTTTTAATGATTGTTTTAATGTCTGCCTTGCTTTTCGCTAGACAAAAGGTTATTAAAACTTGCTATTTTGCAATGCACAAATTAAGTGTGATTGTTGTTTTTTATTTTCAGTTTACCTATTTTCTTCAATATTAATTTTTAATTTATTTTCACATACTAATACAATACATTTAAAGTCGGTCATGGTAATCGTTCCAATCCAGCTGATGGACAATAGTTCTGAACAATTATTATTCAGTGTATGTACAAGTATATGAACACTTATTTTTCAACAAAGAGAACAGCAGAAAAATAGTTGGGACTGTTTGATATGATTACCAAACGATCGATTGTCCAGAATGCAGTTATGCTGATTTCTTTCAATGAAGTTTAGATTGTGTCCATATAATGTTCAGTGTATGGAGGTACACAAAATTGAACCATTTCTCAGCCCATTCCGTCCTGTGGATGGATCATCTCATTTGATCATGTATTATATATGGCCTGCATAATTGTAAAAAATGATGCAACAGCAATTCCCAGGTCAGTGAACTGCTAAGATTTAACTCTTTCTAGTATCTGGGTCTATTTAGCAAAACAATATCAATACACAGGTGTACTCATACGGAGTACCAGGTATAATACAATATTGTGTACTTGGCATGCCATTATACCGTATGTATTGGACATGCCATTATATTATTATACTGTGCAAAAATAGGATAATGCTACTTTACTACTAACACTGTTAAGTCACATACATTGTAAACTCCACTGGGACAGGGACCCATATATATATATATATATATATATATATATATATGTTTATAAATAAATAATAGTTAATAAATTATTATTATTATTATTATTATTATTATTATTATTTCTCCATAACCACTTAACTGGTTAATATTTTTTCCAAAAACTGCTCAGAAATTTTATTTTTTTTAATGATTGAATTATGTCAAGAACATCTATTTATAACTTATCTAACACAATTTTATTAACACAAATGTAAATATTTTTTGAAACACCTAACATTAATATTTATTTTAATATTGATAAACATAGTATCAGACCATCGATGATTGGATCACAGTGTCATTGCTGCTTTACATTTCCCCAGTGGTTGCTCTTCTCTGCAGCCGCCAAGTATACACTGGGGGACAGGGGGCGCTGAGGACAGTTGAATTACATTTTCCCAGCAGCCGCACATCTCTGCATCTACTGATTGGGAGTCCTCCCATGTTACCTGATCAGCAGTGATCAGCTGCACAGAAGACACTGGGGATGGTTGCAGAGATGCAAAGGGGCCGAAAGGTCCTTCTGCGATTGCCAGCTGCTGGAAAATTATCTTCTGGCAGCCACCCAGTGGGCATTTCTGACTAGTCACGTTGCTTGAGACCATGTCAGGGAATGCACAGCCTGGCATGGTCACAATCGAAGTGACCACGGTAGGCAAGTAGTAAATAGAGATAAGCAAAATTTCTGCAACATTAAGCATAAATGGAGTTTCACAGCATAATAGGTCATAGCAAACATCTGTGAAGTTCTTAAGATCAAATCTTCACCTTTTGCTTTGCCATTCCTCATTGTATTTGCACAGTTGCATTTTATGGGATTTATATTCTATGAATGGAACTGAGATGGCCAATTGGCTGTGTTGCGGTTGGCAGAAGGATGGAGAATACTTAGGGCCAAGTTCCGCTGGCAAAACATGCAAAATTTCACAGCCAAATGTGGAATTAGGCAAATGTTCTGGCAACCAATTTCTGCTCATCTCTGTTCCTTACTGGTAAAACTGTAGTACTTATGAATGCTGTTTGTAGACATATACTTGACCTTTATCAAGTAAATTAAAAAAAGACACCAGCTTTCAATGCTCGTCTGCTTCTCATTTAGCTGTAACTAATTTATTACAAAAGAGCTTGGCAAGAAGCCAGTAATAGTTACTGTACATGAGATGTGAAGAAGTTTAGAAATTAAAATGTTCTAGAGTTTGACAATTTTCTTGTTGGGACATTGGGACACTTTTCACTGAGGAAAGTAGTTATGTTAAAATAGCATTCATAAGTGTTGTATTTCATCCATAAAGTGGCAGATGTAAATCATCTTTTTTATAAATTGCATATCTGAATTAAAAATTAATGGAGTCACTTTTTAAATTATAAAATGTTTTTATTGTATTTTATTTTATTTCATCATTATTTTTCTATTTGTGGAAACACTTAATATTTTCAAGCTAGTGAATAGCTTTAACACTGTGAGAATATGTTTTAGTATTATATTATATATGCAGTACAGTGCGGATCTATTTTGCATATCAATGCTTAAGGCTTCTATGAGATGTTGTCTTAAAAAGAAGGGTGCATAATTTTAATTGCAAGCACATTATTTAATGTCATTGATGTAATCATAGTTCTTTAAAGCTGCAGTTCAGATTTGAACATGCACGCAAAATAATTTACAGACATTTAAAAAATCTGCAATACACAGAATCATAACAAACTACATAATTTTCTATTCCAAGCATACCTTCTTTTAAGTATTCTTTGAATGTATTAAATATATTCTCCTAGAAGAAAAGGATGTTAAATTATAGCTGCACTGGTTAAGGTGCAGTAATCTCATAGCAAAGAAAAATTGCCACAATGAAGGACATCGTAATGAGGGTGAATGATTTCCTATACTGAGTTAATGATATTTTAGTTGGCTGGTTCATAACCTTCAGTGGACAAGGCATATAAAATCATAATGAAAACATGTTTTGCTGTATATCATATGCTGAAAGATAAATAGATAAAAGACTATTACACAAGTAATAAAATGAATCAAACCCACGAAAAAAGTACACAGTCTCTGCCAAAAACGATTTTAAGAATATGGTATTTCTTGTATCCTGTTTCAAAATATTAGATTATTAAGTCTCCAATATACAAAAGAACACCTGCATAAGTATTTTCCTTCATGATACAGTAACCATGTATAGCAACTACTAACTTGTTTTTCATAATATTTATAATAACATATGGATGGTTTCTAGCAGGTATTTAAATCAGATTGATAAACTGTAATGTATTTACAGTTTATACTGAAAATGTTAAAGGCAAAGTTACCCATTTTAAGAGCTTTCCTATATGATTTATTTAATTGAGTTACAAAAACATATATCTATATTAAGTTGTACATACGTTACAGGCATTATTCATTCTGTGATATTGCCTGCTACAAACAGTAGTTGAATGGCCCATTTAAAGCACCACCAGTGTTTATGTTGTCTTTCCAAATAAGACCTTCTGCTAAGTTTATGTACTAGAAATTTCAAGAACTCCATCCCTATTTGCACCAATCCTCTTCCTCACTGTAGATAGATGTTCTCTACTTTTATCAGATATTTGAGGCTGGAAAGAGGACAGAGGAGGAGGAAGAAGATAGGCCCTTGGCTGCCTGCAGTGACTAAGCATAATCACTACCTCTCACAGATATGTATTTATCCAACAGTAGAACATAATGTTGCTGGGTTTTATTTAGATTTTTTGCACACAACACAATTGGAGAAAAAAATTTAAGTTTATTATCCCATTAAAATAAAATTCTAGATGATGCAAAAAACACAATGACCAGGCCACAAAATGGCTACAAAAGTCATGTATGTACTGTAATCTTCGAACAAAGCTATTTGTTTTAAAGTGGATACACACTAGAACGATATCTGCTCGATTTGTCATTTCCAAGTAAATAAGAACGACAAGTCAGGCATATTGATAAGTGTGTATGCCCAATTTGCACGCTCCAGTGGTCGCATGCAATATCTTCTGTTTGGCCATGCTGCAGGGTCAATCAGAAGATATCTTGTTAGATGCCATGTTGCCGGATGCTGCATGGTATCCTACATTGTGCCATTACCCCCTGCATCAAGCAAGTGTGTATGCACTTGCCTATGCAGGGTCCCATCACCCATCGGAGTGGCCAGCTACATATCGTTCATCATGTTGTAGCTGTCTTTAGACCATTCATCAGTCTGACTGAATACTGTGAGTATATTTTTGAAACACAAGGCACCTTTTCATTATTAAAGGGTAGCCACGTGACATTGTGATATCAGACATAACCAATGCAACCCCTTTGAGGAGAGAAGAATAAGTAGAAGTAACACATTCACATGAAGTTACAAATAGTATTAGTAAATGATCATAATGACATTTACTCTCTTTTTTTGAGAAAACTTTTTATTGGATATTTTCAAAAAGACAAAGAATAACTTTGAACATAAACAATAGTGAGAAGACAAAAAGTCTTCCTGATACAGATATACAAACACACTTACAGTATAACGTTATCTGAATGAAAAGTCAAAAGGTATACAAAACTGATTATACAATTAATGGGAAAAAATATCCTTTTTTTTACATGTAAACATTAATACTATGTATGGCGAGTAAAATTTCAAACAGAAATGGATGATACATAGTAAACAGGAAGAATAAGATAGAGTCGCTAAATAAAGGTGACGGTAATAAATGTTTACAACTCAATATTAGAATAGTATCAATGAGCTGTGAATCAACAGAGGCAACAAAGACATAGATTGAAACCATATTATAGGATACAAATTTGTACTGTATTCGGCAAGTAGACAAACTATTATTCAACATAAAGAATAGAAAATGGGAAGGGGGAGGAGGCAAGACAAAGGTAAGACACTAAAGGGGAGGTAGTGTATGGGAGAGGGTAGTACTGTAGGTCAGATGGTTTGAATAATTGACTGTTGAGATTTCAAGTTTACAGATGGAGGAGGACATGAGTTTTGTAGCAGAAAATCCCAACTCAGCTAACATAAGGAGAGAAAAAACGGGTTCAAATAACTTCATAGCACAAAACATATCAGGAAAATTGTTTCTAGCAATATTCGGTGGTGGAGAAACCAGTCAGTGAAATGAAATAGTTTGAAAATATGATGCTGGGTTAGGGGATCTAGAGTGTCCATGTATAAAACCCACTTATTATAAAATTTGACAACGTCATTTTGACAACGTCATTTTCAATGCCTGGGAGAGATGACCATCTGTCAAAATATAAAATCTGAAGGACTTTCTGCTTCACTTCACCAAGAGATGGAGAGGAAGAAGATGTCCAATGCATTAGTATTACTTTCTTGGCAATAGTTAAAATAATCGTTAGGAGAGGGATGAGGTTTTTCTTTTTCGGCAAGGCATGCTAACTGGTCTAAATGAAGATGCAGCAAAAAACTAGAATTCAAATACAATAAGACTTTAATCCAAAAATTTCTGACCTTATAACATTCCCAGATACAATATATAAGCCGTGTGTTGCTCATATGACATTTTACACATTGGGCTGATTCTGTGGGAGTTCATATGTTTTCGCTGTGTGGGAGCTATGCAAGCCCTAAATAAAACTTGTATATGTACTTCCTGCAAATAGGCCAATTGAAGAGTGGCTGAAGTATTATCATAATGCTGAAAAAGGACTTCTGAGGAAGGACAAATAAGGAGTCTGAACTCCATGAATTAGACGTTTTATCCCATAGGGGAGTGTGGGCAGATTTCACTAATCTGGGATATAGAAATTTTGTTTTGTAAGGAATTAGAGAAATATATCATAGCAAGGAGGCTATGGGGTCAGGGTGCAGAGGTGAGGACATTGCCTGGGGGAGTGTGTGTATTTAGTGCCTCATTTGCAAGTACATAAAAAACTCCTGCCTTGGGATATGAAAAAGTTGTTGCAACTCAAAGACGGGCATCACAGTGCCTCCTGGATCGAAAACTTTAGAAGTCCTTTTGCATGCCAATGCTGATATTTAACACTAAGAAGGGATGGAGAAAAGGCTGGGTTGCCCCATAATGGTATCAGGGGTGAATTGAGGTGGCTTCTATGCATTTTCTTATTTATGGTTAACCATGAATAGTACGTGTATACCACAAGATGACATGGTTCAGATGTGATGTGGTATATCTATTGATTTAGTGTGGAGGAGAGCCCCTGGGGAATATGGTGCAAGTAAAGCAACATCTAAGGTTAAATCAGTATATATGTCCTGTTCTAGTAACCAGTTGCCTATATATCTAAAGACAATAGCTAGAGAATAATCTATACAGTCCAGAATTCCTAATCCTCCATTTGATCGAGTTAGTTTTAGTTTGGACATAGCTATCCTACAAAAACCTGTGGGCTCCCCTGCTTCAGAACTCTACCCAATACCATGAGGGGGTGTGCCTAAATAGCCACAAATGGTTGCAGTGACAGTGCCCTGCAGGTGATATCACAGTTATGATTGCGGACATTAAGGTAGTTTTGGGGGAAGCCTGAGTGCATTGCCAACCATCACTGATATCATCTGGGGGGTGTCCACCAGATCCTGAGGACTGAGTAACACTGGGTCTGCAGTCACTGACATCCACAGGGGGACAGAACCTGAGGAATCTGAGTAACACTGGACCTACCTAATGGAGATCAGGCAGGCAGGAAGAGGCAGAGCCAGAAGGAGAAGGTGAATGAAGGAGGGCCTGAGGAAAGATTAGAGGTATAAGGAGGGCAAACTATGCATCAAATTTAGTCCTGGCCGAGACTGTCAATACATCTGTAGTGCTCTCATTTACCCACAACTAGCCAGCATTGCAAGGGTTACTGGGTGGTTCTCCATTACTTTTCTGCAATACTTCCCTAGCTCCTCCATACTCTCTACTACCTCCCTGACCTCTCCATGCTCATCACAACCAAACTCCACTACCCACCTGACCCCTTCTTAGCCAACGCTAGCTCTCTGCGCTACCTCTCTTACACCTTAATACTCACCACTAACTCTCTGCACTATCTTTCTTGCACCTTCATACTCACAATTACCTCTCTACATTACCTTTCTGTTCCCTCCATGCTCACAACTGCCTATCTGCACTACCCCACTTACCCATCCTTACTCAAAACTACCTCTCTGGACTACACTACCTCCCTGACATTTTCATAGCCACCACTAACTCTCTACATTCCCTTTCTGACCCCTCACCGCTACCAATCTGCACTTCCCTCTAACCCTTCCTTACCCAACACTAGCTCTCTGCACTACAGCAGTGATGTGCGGTGAGGTGAGGTAGAGCCTTTCCTGTCATACTTAGGTATAGTCCAGAGATTTGACTATAAAATCTATAAGGAAAATTTTAAGAAAATATTATAAATATCTTCTTTGTATTATTCTAATATTTTTTTCTAGTCAAAACTCTGGAGTAAAAAGTGTATGACAGGTGAGTCACTGCTTCCCCTGTCTACCATTTTCACATATCCTTCATCAAAACACACCAAATTTCCAGCACTATATACTGCTTCACCTTTGTATAATGCCCACATGGACCCTCGGGTTCATATATGTATCCGTAAATCTGGCTCTAGTACTAGCCACTACAGTACCTCCCTGACACCTTCATACTCACTACTTTCTGCATTACCCTCTGACTAGGGCCAGACTGGTTATCTTGCACATCTGGCAAACACCAGAACGACTGATGTGCCGGTTTGGTCCGATATTCTGCAGAATCTGAATTTGTGTTTTAATGTATTCTATATCTAGTATATACATCTTGTCAATTAAATAGATGAAGTCCTCTAAATCCAATACATGCTCCTTTTCTAAAAACAAATGCAATTCTTCTTGTGGCTTAGTGTGTGCAACTAGGTGGCAACTGGGCATTGGCATGTAAGTTATGTATGCTGAGAGCTTGATGTGGGGGTATAGATGGAATTGTGGGCTATTCGAAGTTGTGCGTATGCAGAAATTTGTCTGAATTCACATGTATCTCTTGCACCAAGGTTAAACTGGAGCAAATGCATGCTGAAAATGATGACAATGAATGTATCCCCTCATGATCTATCTGACATTTGCTTTCATTTCAAAACATTCCTAGAAAGATGATAATGAGAATGTGATTAGTTGCAATGGCCAACTGCATGTGTTTTATGTACAGTTGCATGACCGTAAGTGTCCCTGATTTTCATGCAGTTTCCCTCTTTTCAATATGTCAGTCAAGGTAGTAAACTTGTTTGTTGGTGCTAAGATAAAAAAGGGGGAACAAACTGCATTGGTCTATTAATAAAAACCACAGGAGGTAGCTCTATTGATAGGATCTAAAAAAATTACATAAATCACCATGCACATGTATCACATTTATTAAACCAGCTAAAACAGATCATATCTACCCTAAAAATACATTAATAAAAATAATATCTCAGTCCAAGCTAACTTATTGTAATCTACAATTATTTGTAAGTATAAAGTTATTCCTCCCTATTGGACATAGTGCAAGAGCATTGGAAACAATGTATCAGTTTTGGTCAGAGGTTGTACTAACATGTAACAAAGCATTACAAAAGTACCAGACTTTTATATGGCAGTGCACCACTGTTACTTAAAATCCCATATAGTGAAGTGCTTTAGTATAAGTAGCTTATTGTTCCAATTTTGAAAATCCACAGTAAATGTTGTGCACAGTTAAGAGATTTTTATATAAACTTATATAAACTTCAAATGTACACTAGCAGTTGTCAGAGCTGTGGGTCAACTGCAGGCTATGTTTTAAAGCTAGAGCTCATTCAGATTGAAGAACCCTCCCGAAAATCTAATGGACTCCTGAGGCTCACTTTTGGCAATGTGACCTGGGACATCGAAAGTAACTTGTCCAATTTTAGGGGTCCAGATTTGGCCCTAATTTCAAATTGTCCTGTCTTCTCTGACTGCTGGGATGTTAGATCTGGACAATAGTCCCCAAGTCAAATTGAGTAGCTTACATCTGCCAGTATAGGAAAGTACCACTTTTCTCCTTTGCCTCCCTGTTTTTCAAGATGATTCAGCTTGAAAAAGGCCACAGGAGTGCCTGAAACACGTTTCTGCTACCCACTATTTGATTGATGCCGTCACTTCTGACCAAGACCTGTGATTGATTTTGTTAATTCTGCTACTAGCTCTTTACCACTAGCAAGGAGGCAAAGATGTAAGCGGTGCTTTCCTATGTATACCAGCCAAGTTTGTAAAATGATGATCGTGGGCGTACTTAAGGTAAATACACTATGCGGATTGCATAAACTGCTGACAAATTTGTTATCTATTCAATAAATGACTTACTGTATGGCTCTTTAGGGTGAGTAGTTTTCATCCTATACAATATTTTCATTGTATCTATTTGAAACTATTTGTGCTCTAAAGTGCTCAGTATTGCATTACATAAGGAGTGCAAAAAGTAACTTACACTCCCCTTCCATTGTTAAATTCTTTTAAACTTATGATATCATTGGGAACAGACCAATAGTGTGCATGGAAACAGACAAGGGGATGTTGATGGTATTGAAATAACAATCGCAGAACATTTAAAGACAAATGACTTGGTTGACCCCAAACAGCATAGATTTATTGAAGAAACATCATGTCAAACAAGTCAAATTGATTTTTGTCTGTGCTAGTCCAGAGTAACGTTGTGGAGATAGCTTGTCTAGGACTCAGTAATGTATTTGACATACTAGGAGCAGATATATAAGCAGCAAAGGTTAGCATTAGCTTCTATTTCAATTTAGTAAATACTGTCTGTTATTATTGGATAGTGACTAGTGGTGGACTGTTTTAGTCAATAGGGCATATTTAAAAGAGAAAGAAGACAAAGGCACAGCTTAATAGCACATCTTAATAGCCCAACATTCATTTTTGCCTTTAATGATCTATAATGGCAAGTTTTACTTTTTAGTGGGTGGTAGAGACCTTGGACTATTTTTTTATGACTTTTAGAGATGGGTGATTTTCTTTATTTGTTTTCTATACATATTGTGATTAATGAAAAACAGGTTGATTCCCAAAGCAGGATGTTGAGAGCTCATCAACTGATTTGACAACATTTTTATTGTAATCTACATATACAATAAAAAAAAGCACAATACAGTACATAATTGTTAATCCTGTGCTTGATGGAGTATGTAGAGCTATTGCTGTAAATAAATGGCTGGACAGATGAAAGCCCAAATGTAATAGGGTGAGAGTTTAGAAAATGTGAAAGTGCACCAGTAAACTCTCACACTATTACATTAGTCGAGTTGCATTTTTAAAATGGGTAAACATCTGGATGAGAATTTAAATCATGAGAGATGTTTGAGTCTCAAAAACATGCGAGTTTGCATGTTCTTGGTCTCTATTACATTGGCTGAGTTTAAAAAGAGTGACAGTTCACTCTCACATTTTATAATTTCTCACCCTATTACATTTGGCTTTGAAGTGTCTATTACACCATTGCGTTTAGCAAGCATGCTTCATCTGTTAACTTTTTATTTTTTACATTGCAAATCTTAGACTTGATCAATGACTATTTTGTATGATTTTTTTTTCTCAAAATCTTTAACCAAAGAAGCTTACTTTCTTAGCATGCAGATACCTAACATTATAATTTATTATAAAGCATACTTGCCAATATTTAATGCTTCCCTTCTGGGAGATGTCTCGCCAGTTCTAGAGGGTAGATGGAGTGTTTCACTGTTGGGGGGAATGGTGGATAAAACTCATCATATGGCCACACTCTCCCCAATGCAATGCAACAGATTGTGATAATACACACAAAGATGATAGAGGTTTCATCACAACCTTGTTCTGCCCATTTCACTAGGAGATAAGCAGAATACTTGAGGGTGCTGTACTCTTGTGGAAGTCCATGGGACTCTCCAAATAACCTGAGAGATTTGGCATCTATGGACCTAGAGTATAAAGCACATATAAGAATTCTGACAGTATAAGGAAGTATAGTTTGTGTTTTATGGCGTCAATAAACTTCAAAAATCAAATGAAAGCACCAGTTTCCAGTTACAAATTATGGTAGACAGGAGAGAGTGCCAGCATAGCATCTCACTCTTACTTGCTGAATGAATCTGAATCCTTGGCCACAAGATTACAACTTTCTATTTATAATTAAATTTGATTTTAGTAGGTTTTTCTATGTATATAATTGACGGATCATTAAATATAAAATACCTGAAACAACAATACAATTGTTGTAACTTTAAGCAATGTAATCTAACCACTGCAGAAAATATATATTATTATCATCAGACATGCTGGTAAATTGCAGACATATACTGTACAAAGCAGGATGCACATACCTGTAATATTGTTCAATATGTTCTTTCGTGATGTCATTTAATATCTCATTGATAATAGGGAGTTCACTCGAAGAAGCAGACTCATTTGACAATACACAGTTACTGGAAGGACTTCTTTTTGTAAAATATCCTATTAATATCCCCAAGATAAATGTACATGTGAATGTGCAAAATGTTTTTGCAATCATGCAAAAATGTTGGGAGGTCTTTGGCTTTGATTCTGTCCAATGAGAAAAGTATTCTGGCTCCTCCTCTAATCGTTGGAAACGTCCCATCGGTGAATTTGAAGGATGACTGGAGGCAATTGCGTGTGATGGATTTGCCAGACTGTTCCCATGGTGGTGAGTGAAACCATCAGATTGAAAGTGACTGGTTCCAAGTTCCTCCAGCTCAGTCTCCATGTCCCATTCTAGCTCCAAAGCAGATGTGGGAATGTCATCGCTCTCCAGATAATGCAAATCTAAGCCAGTCTTCGTGTCAGTTCCTAGTTTCTTATATGACAAATCCTTTCCTGTAAAAAGAACACAGTGACATTTCTTGCAGTGAAATATTATCTTGTATGATATGTTTCAATTACTGCAATTAATGAATAGACTATTACAAATGTAATGCATAGTGATGCTAAATGTAATGATCCTGTGTTGACATTTAAAATATATTTTACATTATAGGGCATATATCAGTTATAATTTGTGGGATATGTTACCAAAACATAACATTTTTTGTGGGCTACCCACAAGACTGGATTAAGGGGGGGGTGACAGGGGAGGTCATCCTGGGGCCCCCACACACAGCGGTGCACTACCATTAGAGCATGCAGTACCTAGAATCCCCCCCAGACATACAATTCACCCTGCTACCATGGCCTAAGTGGGGGCCCATGTGACCCATTAATCATGACATTGTGGCGCGAGGGGCAGAGCCTAATGAAGTGAACAGCAGCTGCATAAAATATACAGTAAGTGTGTGTGTGTGTACTATTTTATTGTTATGTGTATGTATGTGTTTGTGTATGTACAGTATGTGTATGTATATGTTTTCATATGTGTATGTATGTATTTATGTGTATATATGTGTTTATGTGTATATGTGTGTTTATGTGTATATATGTGTATGTATATGTTTGTGTATATATGTGTACGTATATGTTTATGTGTATATATGTGTATGTATGTGTTTATGTGTGGTTTGTTTGTGTATGTATGTGCTTGTGTATACAGTATGTGTTATTGTATATACAGTACAGTATGTGTTAGTGTGTACTGTATATATGTGCATGTATGTGTTTGTGTATATGTGTATGTGTTATTGCATATACAGTATGTTAGTGTGTGTATACAGTGTATGTGTTAGTGTCTATATTTGCGTGCGCATGTATGTGTTAATGTGTATGTATACTGTGTATGTATGTGTGTATACTGTATATTTGTGTGTTAGGGTGTATGTTATATATAATATAGATGTTTGCTACATACATATTACATATGTGTGTGAGAGTGTTTAACAGACACTTGAATATATAAATCTATATATATATATATATATATATATATATATACACAGTATATATAATATATATGTATATATATATATATATATATATTTATATTGTGATAACTTGGGGTAATTAGCTCGGTAGATTAGTGTCGGTGGTGTAGTGATTGGGTGCAGAATTAGAGTCCACACATGGCATTCCAGTAAAATAAACAAACATGGTGCTTTACTTCCAGCATGGTAATCAGGAAACCTAAATAGAAAATAGCAAACAACCTAGCCCTCTCTTAGGGCACTAGCTCACTTCTTGAACACATTCCTACAAAGTGCAGCTATTCTGCCAATAAAGTCTCTGCCTGCTTCTCTGCAGGTCTATTGCCGACTCCAGCATGGCTTGGATTGGCTGCCACAGCTATAAAAACACCATCAGTCTTGGTGGCCTTCCCTGTATCCTCCAGGTATACAGTATGCCCTGGCTTCCTCTGCCTGCAGCCCAGCTGCTTCAATGTTATACAGTCTGAGAAGTTTATGGTCCCCTCTGCCTCCTGCAAGGTCCAGACATAGGCCTCCTGGCCCCCAATGGCTTGCTTAGCTTCACTAGGCTCTCTGGCTGCCACAGTCCCACATAGACTGTCTCCAACAGCAGCCTGACTGGTCTGCCTTGTCATCAGCCCACACCTGAGCTCTCTCCACAAGGCACACACAGATGTGTCATAACTCTGTATTTCTACCCTGTGTGGGAGGATCTATCCAACCCCAAACAGAATCTTCTGCTTACCAATGCCATCTCTGGAGATACTGCCACAATATGTATTGGTGTGACCCTGCCGAGAACAGGTGTCCAGTGGCACCTGTTCCCAGATGGGGGCTGAGCTGCCACTGATCTGTGTTCTGAATGCAACAGCACAGTCAGCACTGCTACATTGAGCACAGAGGAGTAGCTCCCAAGTGCCCTCATCAGCATAACATGACATATGTCCATGATGCTGATCACTGATGTCAGGCTTCAGGAGCCACTCTGCGCTCTATGCAGCAGCGCTGACTGTGCTGCTGCATTCACAACACAGATCAGCTGCAGCACAGCCCAAATCCAGAAACAGGTGCCACTGGACACCTGTCCACGGTAGGGTCACACTGACATAACTAGGGCCCCCACAAGCCTCAATCTGGCCCTGGTTAGCCAGAAGTTTTAAGTATTTCAAATATGTAAATATGTATGTGGGATATTTTTCTTTGGTTGAAGCTTTCACTAAGAATCAAACTGTGGGACTCCATCTGATCTAATATATATATATATATATATATATATATATATATATATATATTCCAGTAATCGGCACTCCCTTTTGAAATTACTTTGAGTCAGGGTGCCCTCCAAAATAGAAATTCATGCATATGTTCCTTCCAATGATTGAAATGAATTTCAGTGGGATTTGGACATATATGTTTTTGGAGGGAGCTCAGGATTAAAGAGCCTTTTCAAACACAGGATAGTTCAGAGTCCTATATACAATTAAAATCACCCAAGATCAGACATTATTCTAATTTCGATCCGGCCTCAACCAATGCGTCTATAAAGTGCTTTGCCAGAGTACTGGATAATAAAGTGATAACCAATGCCAATTCTATGAAAAATCAATGAAGCAATATCACCAAAGCAGAGAAGATTGCTTTAAAAAAAGTTCTTATTAGGATGTGATTTTCTGCCCAGTGGACCAAGGGGGTGGTGTTGTTATCCAGGACCTAAATCAAGGAGGATCTATAACAAACTAAGAGATACCTCTGTTTATAAGGAATTGCCTGGAGAATGCACAGAAACTTTTAAAAGAGAGTTGGAAGTAATTCCAAAATATACAGTGGAAGATCACATAATAGATGATTATACATATTAATCATTATGGCAAGAGTGGCCCATTACCCCGATGTTTACACCATCCCTAAATTGCATAAGGATCCTGTACGCCCCCCTCTTAGTCCAATTATAGCCGCTAGAAATTCTATCTAGTATGTAATTTTGCAATATTTAGACAGATATCTGCAGCCTGTCATTCAGGATCAAGATACGTATTTAAAAGATACAACTAAGTTTCCCCAGAAACTACACCAATTATCCCCACTTCCACAAGATTCCTTTTTATCTACTTTAGATATAATTAGTCTATATAATATTCCACAGAAGAAGGGCCTTGCGGCAGTCATAAGATTATTGATGAGTAGTAGTAAATACACAGGATCTTCCATTCCTCCTTCACGTATTGGACCTGATGCTAACACGTAATTATTTTCTATTGATAGTAGATGGTACATCCAATACAAGGATGTGCCATGGGATCAAGTGTATCACCTGCATCTGCTAATGCATATACTGTATGTTTGATGTAGAAAGAAGTTTATTCTTATCTAATTTAAAAAATTTAAAGAACATATTGTTTTTCATACGCTATATAGATGATCTATTTATGAAATGGAAAAAAACTGAACCCCAATTTGTGGAAATTATGTACATTGTTAATTATTTGGATGAGAACATAACGTCCACATACGAAATGAGTAAAGTTCCTGTCCATTATTTGGACGTACAAGTTACCCAGGAGGACAAATATTTGCATACCATGGTAGACCATAAACCTACAAGACAGATATACAGTGCTGTATGCCACTAGCCTACATCCTTCATCAACAAAGCGGAGACTTCCCTATTCCCACTCAAAGGCATGATAAGTTAATCAAGGCCAAAAACAAAGTTTTGGCTATCCCTGCTCCCAAGGAAGAAAAATTACAAATGAAGATGAAAAGGCTGCCATTCGTACAGCCCTATAATACACAGCCCTACAATACATCTAGTACTTATATACATGAATCAGCAAAAGAACTGTGGCCTCTAATTACTTCTTATGCAGGTTTAAAGACATTAAAAGATACATCACTTATGTCTAGGTATACCCGCAATAAGAACTTAAAAGACTGGCTAGTTCATAATGACATAACAGCAAATTTTTAACTCATAAACCTGGATGCTCTAAGTGCACAGGGTGTACAATTGGTGGATACCTAGAAACTGGTAGTTTCTTTGCACATCCACATAAAGAAAAGCATTTACACATGTGTCAAGTGGTAACTTGTTCTGCTACACATGTAATATATTTCATCTGCTGTCCTTGTGGTCTTCTCTATGTAGGGAAGACTACAAGTCAGTTTAAGGAAAGAATGGCCCTACACAGGTCCTCAATTCGGTTGGCTCAAGAAGGAAGAGATGTGGACCAGCCGGTGGCCCGACATTTCAAGATGTACAAGCATAATCTTTCAAGATTACATTATAAAATTATTGACTGCATTCCTAAAACCATTAGAGGGGGAGATAAGGCTAATGCCCTTCTCAAGAGTGAGGCACTTTGGATATAATATCTCGACACAGTCTCCCCACATGGACTTAATGTGAGCTTGACTTAATGTGAGCTTTAGTCTGAGCTGTTTTTTATAGAAGTTCTATTTCATAATGTTGGGTGATTTAAATAGTGATTATAGTATATATTAATGTTTACAATTTTTTGGTTATATGGATATAATCTATAGGAATTTGAATAATACAATTGGTATTTTGCTATGTTTTGTTATTGCTACAACTGTGTTCTATTATGATTGCTTTGCTTTTATTCAGCGGTTGTGGCATATGCCGGATGGCGTACTGTACGTCTCAGGATGGTGATGTCATCATGTCATGACAGGCGGCTGATGTAGGGTGTATACTGTTCACTGGGTTGATTTTGCTATTCAAAAGTAAGATTGTACATTAACAATGTTTGTGATCCTGATGAAAATTCTGTAATAGAATTGAAACGTTGATCAAAGGATGTTGGCGCCTGCGTCTATTTTTTCTGAGTGATAACAAGACCAGTGAGTGCCGCCCAGGTAATTTCCATTAATTTCTAGTAAATTTTGACAATCTCACAACAGCGTGGAGTCAGACCGCTTTTTTGCACATGCTCTGTGGTACTACAATGTACCCTGGTGCTGTGCACAGTACAAACAAATACAACAATTTTTATTTTTAAAACTGGCAGCTTGGCTCACACTGCATGGAGTCAGACCTCTTTTACGTACACGCTCTGGGGTACTAAAGCGTACTGGGGTGCAGTGTGCACAGCAGTACATATACTATACAACAATTTTTATTTTTTCAACTTTATTTAATTTTTTTCACTTATTTTATTACTTTAAAGGTTTTTTGCTGACAAATATGTAGTCACACTGTGAACACAGAGGGGGGCCTGTGGAGTCAGTACAGCACCACTTGATGGAATTAGACGAATTAGACTACTCAGACTAAGGAGACTTGACACAGCTTACCACTTAGATGGACATAGTGATAGCACAGCCCCTTAGAGAGGGAAACAGCCCCAGCACCACAGCCTGTTAGAGATGGACAAAGCCCCTTAGAGATGGAAACAGCCCCAGCATCACAGCTCCTTAGAGATGGACACAGTCCCAGCAATAAAGTACCTTAGAGATGGACACAGCCTCAGCAGCACAGTCCATTAGAGATGGACACAAAGCTGCACAGACCCTTAGAGATTGACACAGACCCTTAGAGATAGACACAGACCCACTTGGGGATTGCAGCATGCAGAAGTGTGACTGGACTGGAGTGAATGGAGTCCCGGCAGCAGCTCCCTAAATGGAATCCAAAGTCAGAGAGAATCCAATGGATGATATTCAGCCTCGATCTGGTGGAAAACCCCAAGCCAGGACTCAGATGTGGCCAGGACTAAAAAGTTGGGAGCAGTCTGGATTCAAGGTAATCCAGACCACTCATCTCTAATATATATGTGTGTGTGTATATATATATATACTGTTCTTGGATTAATATTGTTGCTTTTGAACTGCACCATGCCCATGAAGTCTGCTATGCATGCAGTATAAGATGTATGCACTTTGATTTGTGACTGAAGGTGTTTTTGGATGCTGTTTTAAACATGCACAATATATATATCATTTGGCAGAATTGAATTGGTGTTTTCTGGTTACACTGGACTTCTCTATTTATTATTATGACTGAGCACCCATGAATTTGTGAATTTTTATAGAGAGTATGCATTACTTGCCTCTAAGCTTATCTATCTATCTATCTATCTATCTATCTATCTATCTATCTATGTGTATATATAAATATATATTGACAATGATCACATAGACCGGGGAAAATTTAACAGAAGCTTTATTTCCTCACCACAGGCAGGTATACAGGACAGTGCAGTGTTCACAGGCAAGATGTTACAGGTTGGTACACATAACCTTCCAAACAGCATAACAGTTCTTTTAGTGGACTCTCAGGTCCAGGATCCCTAACACTAGTCACCCCCGGGCCTATAACCAGGGCGACTATTTCACCATCAGGATCACTGTGGACCTGCACTGAAACAGCTTTAAAAGAGATAACAGGTGCTGCTAATTAGCCTTGCTTGTGGCTTACATTAGAGTCTAGGAAGACCTGGACTGGAGCTCGTTATCATGCTGTCTAATTGCTCCATTTCTGCACAAACCTGCTGCTCCACATTAACCTCATGTGAAAGCATATATATATATATCCCAGAAGTCCTGCACTCTCAACAATGTAGAGACAACTTCAGGGTGCTTCCAAGGACCAAATGGAACTAAGGGAAGGATGCACTCGCCATTTGTAACAATTATTGTTACAAATGACAAGTGCATCCTTCCCCTAGCGGAAACAAGTCCTCTATTTATACATATACATTTATATATGTAGATGAATCTTTGTTTAGGTATACATTTCTCTTTCTTATCATGTTACATTTGCAATTGTAGCATTTTCTGTTGTAGTGTAGACTTGGTATTCAATCTCTTCTATGTTGTATATACGTAAAATGTAAGTGCAAACTAATTTGTATAATATTAGTTTACTGTTACAAATTAATACATTTCATAGAACAACTCAACAACTACTGAAAAATAGAATAGCCACAATGTACCAGCTGAACATTAAGCAATTCTTATTAAAAAAAAGCTACAGAAAATGATAATTTACACATCTTTAGTCCAGACTAGAAAGAGAGTTTTGCACTATTCTGTATGTGTAAATTTGCATATTTTAGAATCTTTTATGTATGAATAATACTGGACTGAAAATGATTCATTCATTTTGCTGTATGGGATAGTTTGTATCAGCTTGTAAGGTATGAAATTGTGTGGCAAAATGCAAGAATGAAATTAATACAGTATTTCACTTAACAATTTTGAAACCTTTACTCATCTCTAGTCCTTCAATTCCAAATTGTATGCATCGATATTTATGCAACATACAGTAAAACAGTTTGCACAAAGACAGTTGTAATAATTTATGAAGTGGTACACTGTAGTTATGACAGCACCTTCAGATAAAGCCTATTTCTTTGAGAAAAAAAATCATGATTAAGCACCTATTGATCATTGATTATGCTGTTTGTATATGATAATCTAATGCAGTGCACTTAGAGTCACAGTATCATGTAATTTATCCCAACAAAGCATGCCACACAGACACTTGTATTTTCATGGAACTACAACTTAATACTGTACAGTAGGTGCATTCACCGCTCAACAATTTCATGGTTAACCTGCACAAACACATTGCTCTATATTTGTAAAGGTAATATTTCCTCATCAATAAAATTAGCATTTTCTCTCAATGTAAGTTTCATTATACACTCTTTGCAATATATAATAAATCGTAAACATAATTTAACAATGGGTTACCTTTATTTCAAGGGTTATATAATGTCAAATTTTAGTATCATTGTGAGCAGGCTTTACATTATGTATCTAGAAGTCTAGACTAAAGCTGGCCACACATCTAAAGATTATCTGTCTAACCAGCCAACTTGTTGATTGGTTGGAATGAAAATCTGGTGAGGTATGAGAGCAAATGACAATCAGCAATTTGCTCCCAAACGCTGGAAAATGGACAAAAACTGATGCTAGAACAAATTGTTTAGATCAAACTTTTAACAAACTTGTCTGAACATCCATTTTCATCTGTTTTCTGGCATTTAGGAGCAAATTGCTGATAATCATTTACTCCCATACGTTACCAGATTTTCATTCCAACCAATCAACAAGTTGGCTGGTTGGATGTAAGTTGGTCTAGTGTGTGGCCAGCATTGTCCAATTGAAAATGGTGCCAGATTTAGCATTTGATATAAATATTTGATATAGTCACACAATAAATTTTCGGCTAAACATCATACAAGTAATATATATGGCAAAATGCAATTTCTTTCGACTCACACTAATATGCTGATATTATTCACATAACATGATCTTTATTCTGTGGTACCAAGTAGAAACTGGTGCACAATTTATTTAACATTTTATTCTAGATTTAGCCAATTTAAAAGAAATTCATGAGCAAATATTAGCCTATCCCACAGTAGATGCAACTTGGCACTCATCAAAATATAGCTATATGTAAAATATGTATGTATATATGTAAAACCGCCATGTTTCCTGAAATTGTTGATTATCATACTTGTTGGTGGAATGCATTGAGTTTTTCATTCATAAATTAACACATAATCACCCCAACAACAGCACCAGAAATTAAATTAAAGAGTTTTGATTTAATTTTAAAAATATAGGATTCTTAAAAAAAAAATTTAAAGGCAGCAAGTCACATACAAATGTTAGTGATTGTTGACAGTCTGTAATTGATAAATACAATTTAACTTTATAAAAAAGCAAAGTTAACAACAATATATAAATACTATTGTGTGTCTGCAATACTGAAACCTGCACATGATTTTTTATACAAAAAGCCCATTCAATGTAAAATATTTCTCTTGTAGAGAAAACTGAAAAATCAACTATAAAGCTTTTCAATAATCTTTGAAAGCCACAAATCAGTATCAAGTGTGTAAGTACACTGTACCTTATGTTGATAATCACAGTAGATTAATCTTTAATCTTTAAGACAGCAAAATGCTTTTCAAATCATTGACTGGTGTGACCTACATAATATTTCCAATCACTAGTTGCGAGAGCAGCCTTCTTTAAGTCTAATCAACATATTCCTAAGTAAATTATTACTCAGGTAATTAAATAGTTTAACATATTGTATTTTGTGAGCATAGATGAACCCTGCAAGGTTTTTTCTCTGAGCAGTGAAAGTATCTCACTGATAATTATTTGGACAGTGTGCCTGTCCAACATACAGTTTTGGTGGGATAGTTATGATTTGTGGACTTTCAGAGCTGTTTAGTTTTACCCGCAAGTGGGCATTAGTGGGTGGTTAGGGGTGGGGTTTGAATGGACTGGGCATGGTTTGAATAGACCTGGGGTGTGACTTGTTGTATCCCAATTATGCATGTCCAAATATAAGGAGACATCTTTAAATCTCCAACCTGCCCCAATGCTAGACAGCTTAGGCTGGATTTCACTATATCAGGTAGACAAGGAGCATGGGTATGGGTATGAATTGCCGGCACTCGGGATCCCAGCGTTCAAAATCCTGATGCCGGCATCCCGACATGGTTAGGGAACTGACACCTGTTAGTAGGTATCCTAACCCCCCCTCTCTACTCTAACCATCTCTCCCTGATGCCTGAACCTTACCTTCCCCCTAGTGCCTAAACCCAACCTCCCCCTCGCCACACCCTAAACCTAACCCTCCCCCCAGTGCCTAGCCCTAACCCTCTACTTAGTGCCTAATCCTAAACCCTAACCCTCCCCTCAACCCTGCTACTTGCCATCAGAATGCTGGCGGTTGGAATGCCGGTGCCAGGATTCTAACAAGTGTCCGGATTCCGGCACCAATATTGTAAACACCAGCATCCCCTGTGTTGGTATACTAAACATATCCCGGCGCATGGAATCCATAGTGAAAACCAGCCCACGTCTGGTCATTGTAGGATTGGTGTCTATGTGATCAGATTGGGGAATGCACAACAGTAATCTTGCAAGAATTGGGTCTCTTACTGAGCTGTGGTGGCCAGTATATTAAAAGAGACCTGTACCCCTATAATGTAATGAATGCATAGTTTTTGTAAGCATTCCTTGGCAATGAGTAAACATTCACTCCCTTTCAGATGTCTCAAACTGTGCACTTTTTCGACTAGTAAATTTTAAGAAGTACAATATTTGCAGAAAACATATGTGTCATGCTGTGGTCTTTGTGTGGTATTGTAGGTGTAAACTGTGTAATAAAGAAAGGAAAAAGATAAATCATTCAGACAGTACTGCATTATACTGTACACTACATATCTATGTACTAACTGCTACACAGTATTTCCCAGTCAGTTCACCATCCTGGTACAGATTACTAGCTAAATAACATTTTATAATATAAAAAAACAACTGTAAATTTTATACACAAATACTATTTTCAAACATGTCTCTCCTTTCACTATACAACTCTCTGTCTGTGACTTTCTGCTTTGCCTCCATTTCTGTCACGTTATGACAGTGATTATTATTATTATTATTATTATTATTATTATCATTTATTTATATGGTGCCACAAGTGTTACGCAGCGCCTTACAAAGTACATAAACAAATAGTGACCAGTAACTTACAGTACAATACAATACAATTCAGGACAAGGACATGGATAATATACATTGCTACAATAACATCCAAATAAGCAACAGAACTTAAGCAACCAAGTGTTAGGTGCCCTAGTGGGGAGTAAGAAGTAGTAGAAAATAAAGTAATATTGGGATCTGGGTTTGTTGTGGACCTGGGGTGGTAATAGGAGCAGAAACCTGAATGGATTTAAATTGAAAAGTGGGTTTTTTAATGGGTGAACTTGCAGACATGTATACAGATAAAATAAAGTACAGAATATTAAGAGTTTGGTGATGATTACAAACTGTAGTGAAGTATGAATGGGTAATGTCTAGGTAGTGGCAGAATTAATAAGAGTCTTTGTATTCCAAATGGTCACTGCAGGGCTGCAGACAGGAAAACAGTTACTGATTGATACTGGTGAGATGAGATCCGGAGAGGTTATGGAGTAATTGGATTAGCAGCAGCTGATGAAATTAAGTGGAGAGTTGTACTGAGATGGCTCAGTGTAGAGCTAGGTAAATGGAGGAAGGGTAGGTTCAGGGTTAACTGTAAACACAGGTCCTTTGGCAGGGAAAGGGTAAATAGAAGGTGCAGGATGGTTCCAGCAGGAGACTGGGAGCAAGCAGAGCGGTGTAGCCTACTTTGAAGCTGGGATCCAGCAGGAACACAGGCGAGCACTCAAACAGACAGGTTTATTCAGAAGCACAGGAACTCTCTCAGCTAAGCTTTAAAACACATTGTACTGGCAACTATGGGAAGCTCTGAATTCCCTTAAGTACCCAGTGCAGAATCATGATAGGTCAGAGAGAGCATGTGACACACCAGTACTGGGGCAACTAAGTCACATGACCAGAAGCAAGATGGCGGTGCCCATACCAGAGTGGAATGGAAACACCACCAGGCCTACCCCAGACAAAATGACACCATGCCTATGGAACACCTCGCACAGCCAATGCCTGCTGCCAGACACCAGCCCCTCCACCAGAAGGACCACGCCACAGCGCCCTCACAGGTAATACCCATCATCCCTTATGCCGAGAAATCTTGGTCGTGACAAGTAAGGAGAAGCACAAGAGGGTAGAGGGCCCTGCTTGCAAGAGCTTACATTCTAAAGGGGAACTTATGATTGCACTGAACAGTTCTGATACAACTTAATAAGTCACATCAATCCTTTGCTCTAGAATATACAACTTACAAAATACTGTGATGGTCACCAGTACAAATTTTTGTGTTTTAAAAATGGTTCCCAAACCTTGCAAGTTCTCAGACTTTTGCAAATTCGTTGAATTTGAACATGTTTCAAACAAGTTAAAGGCAGTTTGAAAAGCAGGTTCATTCAAACCTGTATAGGTTTAATTTGCTGTTTAATCCAGCAATGCCTGGAAGGTTTCACTGAAGTCATAAACACTGTTGCTGAGCTCTGATTGCTGGTAACTGTACCGCTAAAGCCATCTAAAGATTGCGCAAGTGGCCCAGTCACAAACAGCAATAAACTAAGCTTTTTGGTAACATATAATCCCTTTAGCAAATGAGTTATGATTTTAATGGAGCCTTCTAGCTCTTGTAGACATAAATATAGTTGCTGACCAATATGGCCATAACTAGTAGCCAGCGATAGAGCAAGAGATCGCAGGTAGACCAGTCATAAATACAGACAAAAGTGGTACAACATCAAAAACAATATAAACACCAAAGACATGGGAAAAACAATGGTCAGATGAAAAGCAGAGTTCAGCAACAGTAATACAAAAAGAATATAGCACCCAGGATAGGACTAAAAATCTATACAAAACACCTAAATAATGCCTGGCCCGCTCATATATGGGTACTTTTACTTTAAGATATAGGTATAAACTAGACAGACCATGAGAATCCCTAAATCAGCCTCGGGGACTGCAATTATTATTCTCTACGGCTACAAGTGGATGACACTGGGATTTTAAGTAGGTTTCTATAGTAATTGTCACTGTCATTTTATCACCAGTCTGAGAAAATTCTCTTTTCAAATATCTTTTCATAATGCTTTTCACAGAAGATTGATTTATAGTATAAAAGAGTCTTAGGCTGGACACTTCTGATCACCCTTTTATACAACTGGCAGAATGCATCTGGAAATCCTTGCATTTTGATTGAAACCTTTCAGACATCACCAATATAAAAGCAGTGTTCATTATTTGTTGATTCTTGGCAAAAAACACCACCCACATATATTTATATATAGATAGCATACAACGTGCAATCTAGGAAGCGAATGATAAAACCTGCTAATCACTTAACTATATATATATATATATATATAAACTATATATATATATATATATATATATATATATATATATATATACACACACACATACAATATTGGATAGGCAGCACTCCACTGACAAAAACGAAGAAAACAGCTTGTTTAAAGCGACGTTTCAGATATATATATATACACATACAATATTGGATAGGCAGCACTCCACTGACAAAAACGAATAAAACAGCTTGTTTAAAGCGACGTTTCAGATGTTTTATTACATCTTTCTTCAAGGCTTACAAAACATACAGTGACAAATCTTACCTTAAATAGAAGGTGAACATGTTATCCCACCCAATGGAGCTGCACTACCTGGCTAAGCGCACATGTGATGCACGCGTCACGTAACAATTATGTCAGAGGCAGCACACCACATGCACCCAAAGCCCAGAGCGTCCAGCAACCATGGAAGCAGAGCACGCATCATCACCCCGCAGCCATGGAAACCAATGCAATATGCAAACAAAAATGAAAAGACATAAAGACAGTGTTATGCATGCACATATATGGCTTGTATATGCAAAATGCACGCATATGTACAACAAATCACAGGGCTGTATTAAAACCCCTCAGGCTATACCAGTAATATAGACAAGCTTAGCCATAAGGTACACATAGTATGATGCAGCTGGCCCATACAGATAGAAAAAATTAATAAAAAGTACATGATACACATGTAGAGCAATAATATGCAGATACAAATAAATGACATACCTATCAAAAATAAAAAAACAGACATGCATGAAAGTAGAGGATGTAGTGGTTAACCTGTCCTCACACATATTGACTGCAGAAGAAACAGCCCTATTGGATAAGGGTCTGTCATTTGTACTGACATCAGGATTCAATGAATTTAATTGGAAAATTGAGTTACACAAACACCATCGTAACCTCAAATTGAGAGACTATTTCGATAACAACCCTGCTACTACAGACACCGTGGGACCTTTGCATCCATTTAGAGCCAAATCGCATTTTGAGCCCCCTTCACAGAATAGTGCAATCAAGAATTACATTAGAGTCTTGGACTCCTCAGTTGTTGATTTTGCCAAGGATAGAACTAATATATGCTCTAATCTATCCAAGGAGGAATTATCTGTGCTACGCACACTTAGGGCGTGATTCAGAGTTGGGAATAGAGAGAGATATCTCTCTCAACTGATCATCTTGGTGAAACCATGCTGCACTGCAGGTGGGGCAGATTTAAAATGTGCAGAGAGATTTAGATTTGGGAGGGAGGTGTCCAAACTGACATCTAAATTGTAGAGTAATAATAAAGCTGTGCAGTATATGTGGGCTACATGTAAAAGCAGACAGTATTTACACTATTTGCAAACAAAATTATGTATTTACACACCTTGCATTGCAACATGGTTTGTCCAGGCACACAGTTAAGTGCTATATCTCTCTCTATTCCTAACTCTGAATCAGGCCCTTAGTGCCAATAGAGATATTACCATCAGAAGAACAAATAAGGGTGGCGCTATAGTGCTACAGTACACTGTGCATTACAAGCAAGAGATTTATAGGCAGCTGCTTGATACTGCTGTATATACAAAATTGGATGGCGATCCGACTATGCTCTACAAAAATGAAATTGATCCGTTTATTTTTTACAGCCCTTGAGAAAGGCATTATTGATTCTGTTCCACAGAAAAAAGAGGATTCCCTCCAGCACACTGCAGCAATATTAGCAAAAATACTTGAATCCTACATAATAGAAATTCAGAGGTATTGGTTGCATACATTTGCAAATATATGATTAAGCGCCAGGCCAGTGTCAAGGCTCTTCCATACTGGCGTCCCTAACATTAATTGGTTTCTGTTTGCTAATATTGCTGCAATGTGCTGGAGGGAATATTCTTTTTTTCTGTGCTACAGTATAAACCCCACCCTTTACAAGCACCTGAGCAATATCATTAAGCTGATGTGAGCGACCACCATACTTTCTATTTCTATTATTGATTCCGTTACCAGGAAAGCACTAGTTGTGGAGCACCCAAAGGTGCCTTTAATTTACTCATTACCCAAAATCCACTAAAGTCTGGTTAAACCGCCTGGGCGGCCGATTGTTGCTGCCTGTTACTTACTGTTTGCTACTATCTCTAAATATTTGTACTTTTTTTGTAGCCGGTGATTCAGGCTGAAGCAACATACCTCAGGGATACTACGGACTTACTACTCAATTTGCATGCTCTAACAAATTAGCCAAAAAAGTTTTTGTTGTGTAGTATTGATGTAGTTGGCCTTTATACCAACATACCACATGCCTGTGGTTTGGAGGCCATTGGGTCACTGTTGGAGAACAATCCTATGTATAAAGGTCCTGAAATTTCATTCTTTTTGGATTTACTTGAGAAAACACTCAGTAGGAACTATTTTTATTTTGATGGGTGTTTTTTCTTACAGAAACAAGGCTGTGCCATGGGGTCCAATGTGGCCATGGCATTTGTCCATGCCTATATGTATGAAGTGGAGTGGAAACTTTTCTTGACCAATAGAGAGTTTTCTGATAAGTTAATTTTCTATATATGCTACATTGATGACATTCTTATTCTGTGGGCATGTGAGATTGGAGAATTCACAGCCCTTATGGAAGTGATTAACACCATAGACAGTACCATCAAGTTCACTTATACATGCAGTGAGGAATTTGTTAATTACCTTGCTGTTAAAATCTCTAGAAAAAGTGATGTTTTGAATACTTGTCTGTTTACCAAGCCGACTGATATGAATACACTGATGCATGCACTTAGCTACCATCCAGTGGCTATGAAGAAAGGTATACCTTTCTCACAATTCCTGAGAGTTTGGAGGATCACATCTAGTGAGGAACATTCTAGATCTGATATTGATACAATGCTTGATACATTTCTGACTAGTGGTTATTTGAGGAAAGATTTAGAGGCAGCCAAGCAGAAGGTTGCAAGATTCCCATTAGACATGTGTTAACATGCACAAGTACGTAGTCTATGTCATCAAATGCCCATGTGGGCTGGCTTATGTGGGCAAGACCATATGTACATTCAGAGGGCAGCACAGCATTGGTCTGCTAACAGGTTAGCCTTGGAGGGCAAAACTATTGACAAGCCGGTTGCCAGGCATTTTTTGTCAGCAAGGCACTCCTTGGCCACACTGCATTACAAACTTGTTGAGCATGTGTCTTATTTGGTTAATGGTGGTGATTACAATAGGAAATTATTACAATTAGAGGCATCCTGGATCTATCGCCTGAATACAGTGGCTCCGATGGGGCTCAATGAGTGTCTGAGTCTAGCATGTTTTTAAGCATATTTCAGTCCGCGATAACTGTCTCTCTGATTATATGGGTTAGTTGCACTCTAATCATGCTGTGACACCAGTTATGTTTTTTGATAGGTATGTCACTTATTATATAAGAAACCCAAGGCACTAATACCTATAAGATACTGAAGATACGCTTCCAGATAATATAATGATCATAGACCATCTCTTAAATATATGTATATATACTCGGAATAGAATCCACCTAAATGACAGACAGCCACCACAGTAGGGGAAACTGGATAATCCCCAAAAGAGATAAATACAAAAAATAAAAAATGTGGGGCGCTAGTCAAATAAAAGGTGTAATTTAATAAGTGACACATCTTTTTAGCACATAACAAACAATGAAATGAGTCATAAAATTTTTTAAAATAGACAAAAACAAAAATGGAAATAAGAAAAAAAGCGCACTGTGAAATGAATACAAAGTAAAATATGAAAATAATAAAAATATTAAAAATAAAAAATATATATTGTCGATATTAAAATGAACCTCTATATACCCCTGCCTGTACCTTCTAAAATCCTTCCTATAAACCTCTAAGGATGACGCTAATTTGCGTACGCAGTCATACAATAAATAGAGACTCCAGACTCAGAACATGTGGTTCTGAAGCACAAAGTATTAGTCAAGTAAAAGTACAGTCAGTTACATGCTATGATCTGTGTACACTTTAGCGCAAAGGAATCATACAGACCCAAGTACAGTATACAAACGCAGCGCCTCTGGTCCAGATGTTAGGTATCAGCAAGAAACCCCTCGTCTGTCAGCATTCAGCATGAAGACTAAGACCCAGTGTTTGAGCACACATGTTTATACCCCCCCAGAATAGACAGGACAATAGAGAAGTTTGTTGCTGATATCATTGGTTCCCAGGGGAGAAGCATCTGTTACAGAGCATTTAACAGGCTGGTTCAAATAGACTCACCCAGCCTCTAACAGCTGGTGATCTCTGCCCACCCACCCCCTGCAACATCATAAAAGTTAATACATTTTGTTGCTTGAAGTCTCTGCGGTCCATAACTCGAGAATGCATGATGCGATCTCCCCACCGATATCACCGAAATACTGTGGAAAGAGTACGCATCAGTGCAAAACCAAACACGGCTTTCTTAGCATGTATAAAGCCTTAGTTATCATATATCTTTATTTTACAGCATTTATACTAACTGAACCAACTTAAAGCTTATACCTTAATGCTAATGGAACCTTGTAAGTGAATATGTAATGTGTGAGTGTACGGGGTTTGATATGAAGACACTAGTTAACTGGGGACAGATGTGTGTGCATTTAGCTACTAAACAGTGTTTTTCTTATGCATTCGCTAATGGGCGACATGTTAGCAGCTCAAATGTGCGTAATGTGCGGTGTTTATGCATGAGATTCCATCTATGATGGACTTATCTTATATATATATATATATATATATATATATATGCATACACATGTACGTACATACATACACACACATATCATTCCTCACTCACAGTTTCAGACTGCAATGCAAATGTGTTACCTCCAGCTGTGAAGCTGGGGCCATTCTGTCTGGGTGTGGGGCTAAAACCTGTTTAGGATTCAGACACATTCAATTGTGTAGATCAATGCCTGGGTTATATTACAATTGCCACAACTATACTTATCTGCATACAGGGATTCCCAATTTGTATGTAAAGCGCTCACAGTTTCTGGTGCATTGTCTATTCTATTTACTTTTTCTCAAGAGGCTGTTCTTCTAGTTGCCCTTCGCAGTCTAGCTGCCATTCGCAAGATGGCGTTGAGCACGCTTCAATTTTAAACTGATCTTGTCTCAGCCAATTATCCAGCTTTGACAACATCAATAATAAATACAATAAATCAGCATGCACCACTACAATGGTATGGTGCTACATAAACAGAATCCTTCGACTCCTAAAGAGACACCAAGAAATGCTGCTTGGCAACACAAAGTAGAATGTGGAGTCTAATTTTAGAATATTTGTAGCATACAATCATCGAGTTATGACTCCATTTGGAAGGGATAATTTGTATCCTTTGAAAAAACATGTTTGTCAGAGAAAGAATATATATATATATATATATATATATATATATATATATATTCACCTACAGCAAAGTTCCTGGAAAAAAACTCTCAGTGTATTTGGTATGCCATTTTTTGCTATATATATCGATCCCAATCAGGGGTATAGGCTGTAAAAATATCCAGTTGAAACACTTGTAATTAGTGTGCCTGTGGAGTTTTGGACATGGGTTGCCGGTAAAGATTTATAACAACATGCATTTGTATAGAGTAATCTTCTCACTCAGAAAGTAGAAGCCCCAGTGGTATACCTTATATCAGTCATGGTACTGCATTATGGATGTGACAGAGCCAGCAGTGGTACTGTAGTTACCAGTCACTGTGTTGTTTCCATATACACCAGGGAACAATATTCAGAGAGAGCGGCAGCCCATAAACTATAAGCCTTTCCACAGGTGGGCACTCTTGTGTTACACATTTCTCCGCCTCAAGCCCATCGGTGGTTTCCTCAGACAGTATGCCTTCAAGTCCCGGCAGCCGCTATAAGTACTGGTCTGCCATCAACTAGTAACAGGTGTTTTTCTCCAGCTCTGTATTGCGAATGCACTGCCTCGTCCCGGATATACATTGTAACAAAGTAAGATGTCACATTGTATTCAATAGCTAGTAGATAAAGTTGCCAGTAATGGAGAGCACTTGAACTTATTATCAATTTGTAATAGCAATTTGGTTTATAAAGTAAACAACATAATCATTGCAACAGAGACCAAGCTCTTTAGTAGTACATTGCTGACATAATAATTGATCTACAGTTAGCAAACCAACTATCATAAAAAATGTAATTGAATATAATAAAAGTGAATAAATAAAAATGGAAATAAACATATATAAAAATATAAAGATCAAAATAAAAATAAAAATTAAATTAAAAATAAATACATAAATAACTTATATAAAAATAAAGAAATATATAATTAATTATATGATCAGAAGGGGAAAGAAAAGAAACCATACATAATTATGTAATATAACATAATATTGTGAATTCTGTCACCTCATCGCAAGGTATGTATATGTATATACAGACACACACAACCATATATATGTATGTACGTATACACAAACATATGCACACACATAACACCCACCCACACAGAGAGAGTATAAGCCTTAATAATGTAACCAATAGATTTTCATATTTTTTCTTAATTATTATCACAATATAAATCACCTTAGGGTATTAATATACAGACTAAAACCCATGAAAACCTGTGTCATTACATACTTGGTGATGAGGTGACAGAATTCACAATATTGTGTTATATTACTATTTCTGTGATTTTACAAATGATGTAAGCAACTCCATATGGAATTTATTGTTCTTATAAAATAAACACTACTTCATTTTAATATTGTCATGGAAGTGTTTTAACCATTACTGACAGTGGCCTATTGGCCCTTTTCTGTTTGGGTGTATTTCTGGTGTGAGGGTATTTTTTAGCCATATTTCAAGGAATGAACGTATATCCCGAATACGGTGTTTTCATAATCCTATAATATCTAAAGATCGACAGGAATCCAATTCCAAAACATCTCTGAAAAGGAGAGAAAACCCACTATCTACCTTTATATCTAGGACTGATCATTGGAGCACTACGTTTGCTGTCAAAATTGTTTACATTATATTTTGAGCATGCAGTATGTTTTCATTAATGACTGTTCTACATTTGATTTTATAGTTTATATATATTTTTACTTTGTAAGTGAGCGCCCCTTCTCTTCTTTTTGGTGTCTGTTTATTGTATATCTGCCTAACAGAGATATAAAGAGAAAGGTGCAGCCGTTTATTGTTTATCCTGCATTATTTTGGATTTCTATTGTTATTTCCAAAGATTTAGCGCAAATTAAGGGCATTTGTTTGTCGATATATATATATATATATACTGTATATTTCTAAAACACAGTGCTCATTGAGAAACAGAGATTCATTTGTCTTACTCAATTGCACAACAGTCATTTCCATAGCAAATCTATATGATCATCAGCAATCAAATAATGCATGACACTATAATGA
The DNA here is from genome assembly GCA_031769625.1 of Taudactylus pleione. Taxonomy (NCBI): domain Eukaryota; kingdom Metazoa; phylum Chordata; class Amphibia; order Anura; family Myobatrachidae; genus Taudactylus; species Taudactylus pleione. The sequence goes on along the minus strand of JAUIMM010000036.1, from coordinate 16,276,360 downwards.
AATGATCTTGTATTCTTTATCCGATATTTCCATTTTACTGTTTTATTTATGTAGATGGCCTTCACTGTTGAAAGATCTGACAATGAGCCCTTTGTATTATTGTCGTCCTGCTTTTCATTTGTATTTGAAACAGATTATGTTAATTACATGCCAAACAAGCTATAGATGCCATAGCTGAGACTGAACACAAAAAGGGAGTAAGTTGTAGTTAAATGCAAAATGTACTCTTATTAAACAAAGGTAAGAAATAATATTGCACATTACTGTGCCTCACCCTCTACTGAGCATTGCAGCTTGTGACAATTCTTTAAGGAGTGATATAGAAATTAAGGGTAATTAAACATGACAAATATTTTGTCATATTTTATATTTCTTTAAATATCACTGTTTTGTGGCTAACAAATAAGTTTTAAAATGTTTGGCTAAAATAACTCCAGCAAACTAATCATACATACTTTTAGGTGCCCATGCTAATTGACAGTTATTCTGTGAATATGTTGACACCGCACGCTAGTGCCAAATTTTCATAACATCAAAAACACCAATCTTGGGGTAGTAGGGGTCCACAAACTGGAGACACACTTACAAGGGCGTAACTAGGCATTTGAAGGCCCCATAGCAGAAGTTTGTAAGGACACCTATGTACCACCCAATGGTGAAAAATGTATATCACATAAATAACTTTGACAAGGAAAATGGGTCCCCTCAGTTCTGGGCCCCATAGCAGAAGTTTGTAAGGACACCTATGTACCACCCAATGGTGAAAAATGTATATCACATAAATAACTTTGACAAGGAAAATGGGTCCCCTCAGTTCTGGGCCCCATAGCAGCTGCACCCCTTGCACCTATAGTAGTTCTGCCCATATATACATTTGCACAATAAGAATCAGATTGTATTTGATCAAAATCACCTTTTAAATTGTTATTTTGGACTATATATATATATATAAATGCTGCTAAGTAAGAATGCTTTCAAAAAAAGAAGTGTTAATAGTTTATTTTTATCAATTAACAAAATGCAAAGTTAATGAACAGAAATCTAAATCAAATCAATATTTGGCGTGACCACTCTTTGCCTTCAAAGCAGCATCAATTCTTCTAGGTACACTTGTACACAGTTTTTGAAGGAACTCAGCAGGGAGGTTATTCCAAACATCTTGGAGAACCACAGATCTTCTGTGGATGTAGGCTTACTCAAATAATTCTGTCTCTTCATGTAATCCCAGATAGACTCAATGAAGTTGAGAACAGAGCTCTGTTGGGACCATATCATCACCTCCAGGAATCATTGTTCTTCTTTACGCTGAAGATAATTCTTAATAATATTGGCTGTATGTTTGGGGTCATTGTCCTGCTGCAGAATAAATTTGGAGCCAATCAGACACCTCTCAATGGTATTGCATGATGGATAAGTACTGTAACTGCCTGTATTTATCAGCATTGAGGACACCATTAATCCTGACCAAATCCCCAACTCCAGTTGCTGAAATGCAGCCCCAAAAGTGAACAAACGTCAGCCAAATATTTTACATTTTGACATGGTTCAGTCGCTTCACCTTGTTTCCATGTAGAAGGTATGGCTTTTTGGTCACAATTCTTCCATGAAGACCTCTTCTGGCCATACTGTCTGAACAGTAGATGGGTGTACCTGGGTTCCACTGATTTCTCATAAGGTGGGTGTTAAATCATCAAAAACTGGTTCAACAAGAAAATAATTTCCATTTGTGGTGCACTCTTCTATATGACAGTATAAAGATATAAATTGTGATATATGTACATATATGTACATATAATTTTATGCAGACAATGTAAGCAAATATTTTGCTGCAGTAATCTCATTCACTTCTTTTCTCTCCTCTAAGTTCACATTGGAACAAGCTTCCAATGTGAACAAGCTTCCAAGTGAAATATGCATCTTCAGTTAGGGCCGGACTCCCAGGTCTCTGTATGGTGCCCACGTGACCCGGTATCAGACGGTACCAGAAGACTGCAGCTCAGGACAGCATTCCCACACATCTCTCCCATGTTGCCCTGCTCTCCTAGACCTCCAGGTGTTTTCAGCCAGCTCTCTCATCCAGCGGCCACTGGTGCTTCCACTCTGCAATCTGGTTACACACCAGGCGGTAACCAAAATCCGCAGGACAGCAGAAGCCGCTGCTACTCCTTGCTTCCATTCTGCACTCAGGGGGTCTCACTCTCTCATTACTCTGTCCAATACCTTGGGTAAACAAAAAAAACAGAGGTGTCTTTCCCCAATAGGTTCAGAATATTATACCTCTTTGGATTGTAACTCTCCCTGTCACACTATATATGATTATAATGACTCTGCAAAAACTATATGATATGCTACGTATTGCGCAGTAATTTTGGTATTATCCTACTATAATATATGATTGAAAGCAGATTGATTGTGCATGTACTATTTGTTGTTGGTATTATCCATGCATGATATATTATTGATAGCATACATAAGGTGCATTCATTTATTGTGGGTATCGTCTATGGTATATTGGTGAATGAGATGTTATTTAAATATGAGGTATGCCAATTAAATAACGAGACTGATTAAATAACTCATCTTTATTTATCGGTATTACAAATTTAATAATTGTCCCCTTTAATATACTCCCCATTTGCACTAATACATTGTTGTAGTCTTGTTTTCCACTGGTCGAAGGCATGGAGCAAATCAATTTCTGTTAGTTGTTTCAACATATCTGCTGTTTTCTTCTTTACAGCCTCAACTGTTTCAAAATGTGTCCCTTTAAGCAAGGATTTAACTTTTGGGAAAAGATAAAAGTCGCAAGGTGCTAAATCGGGCGAATATGGAGGATGTTCAAGTGTAGTAATGTGATTGTCGGTCAAAAACTGCTTCATAGAAAGTGCTTTGTGAGCAGGCGCACTGTCCTGGTGAAGAATGAAACCATTTTTCCACAGTTGCGGCCGTTGCTTTCTGACTCTCAGATTATTCAAAACTTACTTATAATAAAGCTTGTTAACTGTTGTGCCTTCTGGAACCCATTCTTGCAAAATTTCACTCTTGATATCGAAAAAATGTTACTAAAAATGTCAAATTCACACGTTGTTCAACTTTTAAACTTAGCATTTTTTCGTCACTCTACAGAAAACACAACCAAATTTAATGGCAACTCACAATCAACTGAACATCATAGAGTGTTGCTGCTCGTCATGCAGGTTCAGAAAAGTTCAAGGTTACTACGTATGCAGTTAGAACCGGTTCTGACTGCTTTGTTTACTAGGTGGAATCACAGTCTCATTAATATTTTATAGACATACTTTGTATATCTAAATAAGGTCTTTTAACTGTTATAGCAAGGTATTGTAATTCTGATATATTAAGTATGTGGCTTATGGATCACACCATATAATAATTTGAGAGTATTTTCTAACAAAAATTATATGTGGAGAAATTATTGAAATGTGTTGACTGCAGAAAATAACCTACCTAATATACAGATTGTTTTGTTATATAGAGAACTGACAGTTTTTAATGAATTACAATCTGGTATATGTTCTGTCTATATTCAATACAAAATATTGACACAATCTTTAATTGAGATATTGGTTAAAATAGTTAGTTCATTTATTGTTCCATAATATCCTGATCTTAAAAACACAGCAACTATGGAAATATTGCAACTGTTGAGGTTTTCCAAATTACATATTTGTTGCTATACTAACAGGATTCTTGTATTTTTGTGCCAATGTTAGGAACAAAAAATATTGCCAGGTATTATTCTGAATATCTTTTCCTGAGAGGAGAGAGAAGAAGTGAATGAGATTACTGCAGCAAATATTTATAAATATATAAGTTTTAGACAATACTGTCATATAAAAGAGTGCGCCACAAAAGGAAATTATTTTTCTTGTTGAACCATTTTTTTGATGATTTAACACCCACCTTATGAGTATACTGTACTTTCCCATGGTGCACCACCAACCATCCATAGATTGGGTTTATTTGTAATCCTTATTGAAGAGACTAAGAGGTTGGTCTTACATTGAAATTGTAATCATTTCTCCTGTGCAAATTCAATATAACCTTCCCCAGCTATGCTCCCACTTTCTGCCAGTTCCGAGCTAATGGCACAACTGGACAGCTTCTGATTTTGAAAGGAAGTAAGCATGATGTGTCTTTCATTTGATGCATTAAGTTTCCTTGGCAGACCACTGTGTCTACGGTCATCAACATTGCCCATTTCTTTGTGCTTCTTCAAAAGAGTTTGAATAGCACATCTTGAAACCTCAGTCTGCTTTGAAATTTTTGCCTGGGAGAGACCTTGCTGATGCAGTACAGGTTGAGTCTCCCATATCCAAATATTCCAAAATATGGAATATTCCGAAATACGGAATTATTTTGGCATGACTGAGAAAATGATGGTTCAATGTACACAAATTTTGTCTAAAGCACAAATTATTAAAAATAATGTTAAAAATTACCTACAGGCTGTGTGTATATGGTGTAAATGAAACATAAATTAATTCCATTTCTGTACATAAACTTTGTTTGAGCCACAAAATTATTGGAAATATTGTATAATATTACCTGCAGGCTGTGTGTATAAGGTGTATATAACACATAAATGCATTCTGTGTGTATATTGGGGTTCCATTCCTAAGATATTTCATTATGATATGCAAATATTACAAATTACGGAATATTCCGTTATCCAAAATACCCCTGTTCCCAAGCATTTTGGATATGGGAGACTCAACCTGTATAACTAAATTGTGTCTTGTTGCTATCCTTAATCTTGCCATGGTGTATGATCTGTAACATGAAGCCATCTTCCACAACCTTTGTTGCAGAGGTTGGCTGTTCCTCATCCAGTTTTAAGCTTCCTACATAGCTATTTCTGTTTCAGTTAATGGCTGTGTTTCAACCTACTGTTCATATGAAAATGCTGATCATTATCACCTGTTTGGTATGATTGGAAAATTATACACCTGACTATAATCTTACAAAATCCCTGACTTCGTTGTTTATCTAACCTAAGTGTATATCCAGTACAATAATAGATAATATATGAAACATTGTTATATCTTACAGCTATGACCAAATATAAAATAAAGAGAGCATCTTTGAGACTGTCACACAATACATTACAGAGTGCATCTTAGTGAATGCCACAGCTGTTCGCTTCTCTGCTAAGCATTAAACAGGTGCTGCATACATCTATCACTGGTGCATGCGACTATGAAGGGGTGGTAGGACAGGGATGGGAGAGGAATAATTGACAGCCTAGCACTACTGAGTGCAAGGCATGCCACTAGGGACCCACCACACACACCATGATGTAGCCATGCCCCCTGTCATGAGAAGCTCACCTCCAATGTTGATAGGTACAAAAATAGAAATTGAATGTACTTTTAAGAATATAAATGCATAGTGAGATCTGGCTCACCAATATTTCCTCTCAGTGAAGGAGGTGCATTGTCTGAGATAGTAAATAATAGAGTATACAGTACTAAGTGAATATTGCAGACTATGCCAATAGCAGTCACAGTGGCACCACAGCATTAGTCAACAAACCCTCTGTCTTCTCACAGTCATCTATAATACGGTATGAGCCACTATAGAAAATGTAATGCCATCAGTTAGATGGTCTGATGTTCTAGTTATTGTGTTACAGTTGGCAGCATAAGTCCTCATTTAACTTTCAGCTCACGAAATCTTCTATCTAAATTGGCTACAGATGACTGCTCTAAGAAAATACAGCAAAACTGCAGAGTCATCTAATTTAAATATAACATGGGTGATTGCCTAAAATCTACAGCTCCAATATATAACTACAACAGAAAAAGAAAAGAGGATGAATATAATAATGTCCTTGTGTATTCTAAAAGTTTTCCTTTACACTGTAGCTTCCTTAGGTGTAGTTGAAGGAATGGGATTGTGCAATGGAGTAGAGATTGACAAATCTCCCCACCCCTCAATTCCTAGAGTAAGGATGATGGTAGGTTGCGGGCAAGTGTAGGCTAAGCACAATTCAATCAAATGCTCCTGTCATGAAGTGAATTCCTTGTGTGCGCTCAACCTTTGGTGCAAAATGTGCACTGATAATGAATTACGATTGTCAGCCACTACTGACTAGTTGAGTGCATCTGGACTCCTCCCTCAGAAGTTGCGCCCATCTATTTACGTTATTTTATAGTTGTATTAAGACTATTCCAATTTGAATTTGTAAAGTGGAAGACAATGGATATTTGCACTTGAATGTAATTTAGACTTTTATTCTGCATTAGTGTCTGCAATTAATGATAAATGTAGCTGATTAATAATACTGTCCAAACACGTTATTACAATATTATATTTCATTGTGTAGAAATTGGGTAATATGACTTTAGCAGTTACTACTGTCAAGCCACATCTCTCACCCTTGTTAATCCTGGCATAAACCTGGCACATATACTACTGTTGCAGAGCTGGATGCATCATAGGATGCATTTGGCAAAGTATGACAAACAGAATTGCATCAGATTTTTGGACGCATTTTATGTGTTTGCTTTTGATATAAAATACATTTTAAATCTACATATCTACACATCTTCATAATAATAATAATTTCCAGTCTGAATGGCATATCGATTTGTACTGCAAGAAGTACTGTAAGAAAGTAGCAGGTTAGTAATTATTGTTTTAAAGAAGAAATGTGTGTACTCAGAATACTTGTGCAGGAATCCTGACAGCAGTCGGAATCCCAACTGCCGGCATCCCAATGGTAAGTATTAGGGTTAGAGAAAGGGTTAGGTTTAGGGTTAGGGAGAGGGTTAAGTTTAGGGTTAGCACTAAGGATAAAGTTAGGGTTAGGCTGCAAGGTGGAGGATTAGGGTTAGGCTGCAGGAGGAGCGTTCGGTTGCATGGGCGAGGGTTAGGAGTACTTACCTAGTTGGGTCGGTATTCTGACTGTCAGGATGCTGCATACTTTTTCATCAACTTTGCTACTTTTTCCCTCATTGTGCTTATTTCCCTCAATTGTGAGCCTTAGAGCACATATAGGGACTGATTCAGAGGTGGACAGAGGCGTGGCTGCATCTATTGACTGTTGACCAACTGCTAGTTTATGCAAATGTCACTATAAAGGCCTTCCCTGATGTACATCTGTGTGTCCGAAAGTGCAAGGACTGAAATGCCCACTGTCAGTATCCATAGGCACTGAAATAGCAGCAATACTTGCACCAGCCCTATGGCAATAGCAGTTTCTCTTTCTATGTATGGCCTCCTATGTGAGGGGTTGAGCGCTTGTGTACACAATCATTTTCACCGATACACCCTTGCAGCACCTTAACTAGCACTACGGCCGCCCCACCCCTTTGTGCATGACATTATGATGTCATGCATAGGGGCGAAGCCATGCTGGCACATGGAACTCAAACAGCAGTGCATGGAGAGTCTTAAAGACTCTCTGGGAAGCAAATAGGGCAGGGGTTCCTGCCTGTAACATCTAACAGATGCTACGGGTGGCACTGCTGCATTGATTGTGGTTGCAGGGTGCCATTCCAGGCACCCTGCAAGCCAGAAGCAAGGGCCATGGGGCAATGACGGTGCTGGCCACAGAGTGTCTGCACTCTGTGCGGCAGCACAGAACACCCATAGCTGCTTATGGCCAAATGCTTTCAACACTCCAATAACATGCCCATAAGATACGCAGTCTCTGTGTGTGCACTAAGCCACTTTTCCAAAACATTTTTAATAATGTGCACCTTAATTGTAACAGCAGCTTTGTGTGTACACACTGTGTAATGCATGCACTGTAGTAGTTTTTAGGGATTTTTGTGCATGCGTAGTGACAAAATTGTCTAATTACGTGAATATAGGCATTGCTTGTGACTTTAAATCATAGAGTAATAGGTAGTTAGGACTGTTTTTTGTCACAAGGTATAAGAAAGGTGCAGGTCAGAGATACTGTAGATCTAAAAGTGCAAGGAGAATATTTTAATATGAGTTTTGAGATGTATGAAAATGTGGTGATGTGAGGGGTGTGCAGGAAATGTTGGTAGTCAACAGATTGGGTCTTGTCAGCATAGGTTATACTAGCGGCTGCATGACCAGTTTAATTCCCCAAGAGAAGAGATGCACAGTGATAAAAGCAAAGGCCTAAGAAAAGAGTGTTGTGGTATCCAGGGGTTAAAGTGGGCAGAAATGTGATGGAACTAAGGCCCTGATTCAGAGCCGATCGCTATTTGCGGTCGTTCGTTCAAAAAAAAGGGGTGGTTATTCAAATGAACCGTTCCCTCATTGCGTAACCCTTTCTCTAACCCTAATACTTACCATTGGGATGCCGGCAGTTGGGATTCCGACTGCTGTCAGGATTCCTGCACAAGTATTCTGAGTACACACATTTCTTCTTTAAAACAATAATTACTAACCTGCTACTTTCTTACAGTACTTCTTGCAGTACAAATTGCGGTCTGCTCACGCCTCCATGTCTGAATGAGTGAACAAAACATGCGGACGTTTATTTGAAGAATACGCCCCCTGGCCGCTCGCATCATATGTCATGTCCGCTATTTATTAGATTAATCGAGTACATCGAACTGCGTATGAACTGCTCGCTATTCTTGTGGCTGGTTTTTCCTACCGCTATCTTGCGAGCAGTTCTGACTATAAAATAACCCAGTGACGTGGTCAATGACGCTGCTTTATTAATTATGCACACCCTTAAAACGCCCGTTTTGACCTTTAAGCACGCCTGCGTTCTGAATTCCACTCCCCGTTTTCAAGCACCTTCCCCTGTTACCACCCACATACGCCTCATCCTGTCACTCAATGTAGCAGGCATTCGCTATATAGCGAACAAACGATTTTCGGCCGCACTGACCGGTTCACGCATGCGTATTATAAACCGTACGCATGCGCAGATGTGCGAACATCGCTCGGAACGAGCGTACTGCCGCTTACGAGCGGCTCTGAATCAGGGCCTAAGTTCCATCACCTCTAATGGTAGGTGTAACTAGTTCCACCTCCAAGAAGTCCCACAGACAGAGAGACACTCTCTGTCTGCCTAGGGAGACTCAATATCTTAAGAGGTCCCTCATTTCAGAGAAACCAACATATAGGTAAGGAAAGAATCAAGTGAAGGCAATACTTAGAGGTTGCAAAAAAACATGGAGCATAGTGACAGAATAGTTTGTGGAGACCCTATAAAGCAAAAACTCACAGGCATGGCAGAAAATGACACTGATGATATCGCATTTTTTTTTCTTTTTAAGTGACTTAACATTGTAGTCTCAGCTAATGGCAGGAGTGCTAAAAAAAAAAGCATCTAAAATGTATTTAACACTGTCTTTGCCCCCAAAGCTTCTAGGGGGGGGGGAGTAGGTGGTGGTAGAGATGAGTTCCACCACCTCTCCAGGACCACTTTAAGCCCTAGTGGTATCCCTACAGAATGTGTAGTGGAGAGGTGTTTGTGCTAATGTATGTAGAATGTAAGCTCTCACGAGCAGGGACCTCTTCCCTCATGTGCTTCTCCTTACACTTTCTTCTACTCCTTACTCCTCATAAGGGCACCTAACCCATCTCTGCCAACTCCCTGCTGCTCATTGTGAGTGTTTTAATCACTATTGCAGCAATGTATATAATGTCCTTCACTGTACTGTAAGTTACTTGTTTGTTTTTGTTCACTTATTAGTTTTATGTACTATGTTAGGCGCTGCGGAACACTTGTGGTGCCATGTAAATAAAGGATAATAATAATAATAATAAAGGCAGAGACAGTAAAGCAGCTATTCAATAGGTAGGGAGTGAATTGTGCCATGAAAGCCAGTGTGAGGTGTGCAGGAGAAGTGGGTGATCAATAATGTAGAAAGCAGCATAAAGGTGCATAAAGATGATTATGAGACGTGATCGTTAGAACTTGGTGTAGGTAGATCATTTTTAACTTTTGTAACTGCAATCTCAGTGGAATGCTGGGTACGGCATCCTGATTGCAGAGATTTGAGACTGAAGTGAGAGGAGAGATATGCAGTTGTTACATAATAAGCTTAAGCAGCTTTGAAGGAAATAGGGTAGTAGTTGGATATAGAGAATGGATGAAGAGATGGTTTCTTTAGGATTGGTGAGATGAGCACATGTTCAAGGAAGGATAGAAATGTGCTAGCAGAGAGAGACAAGTTGAAGAGGAGAGCCAGAGATGACCATGCAGTAGGGGAGGTAGAGTGGAGAGGTTGGGATAGAATAGAGTTGAAAGAGCATGTTGTAGGGTGATACAATGAGATGTGTGAAAAGACTTTGACTTCGGTTACTAGAGATAATAAACCAGGCATGGTTGGGAAGTGTAGGAGGGGGTCAGCGGGGTGTTTGATATTCGGCATTAGAAAAAATCTTGTTAAATATTGATTTTGTCTTTGAAATAAGTGACAAAATCATGGTATACAATATATACTGCAGCTATTAATTTTTCTGTTAAGCATATTCATGGTCGTGCAAATTAGCATCATTTTTGTTTTGCATTAATAATTTATAAATATTCCTTATTCTGGACATTAACTAGCTGGAAAGTAAGTTGCAGAAACCTGATAAATTAAATGTTTGCACTTCTATATTTAAAACTTATTATGACTTATTGTGCTACATAATGACACAAAAGCTTTCATAAATGAACCTTCTGTCAAGGATAACGGGCACTTGCATAAAGTACATTGTATTGTTCTTCTTTGGTGCAGTTTTCATAAGGAAAGCTGTCAAGATAAAAACAATGTTTGTCATGTACACTTACAGTAGAATATTACGTAAACAACAGAACGCTAAAGCTAATAAAATGTGTTGTCATAGTAACTGGGTTATATAATGGGAACTCTGGAAAGAAATATCCAATATACAGTACAGTACAAGATTGTTTGTAAAGGCTCATTATTCCTAGAAGCTAAAAGTAGTGCCTCCACCTCCAGGCCATGTGTGCTATGATATATATCAGTGAGAGTTTGGGGCAATATAGCTGGCAAGACTCTACAAAGCACCTCAACTATAATAGGCTTTAGTAACCTTTGACCTTGCTCCAGACTGTTAAAATGAGCTGTCATATTTGAGAAATGTCAGGGCTTGGTCATTTGGTTCTGTCAATGTTTATACCATAGAAAGATTTAGGAAATGTGCCATCTGTTACCTATATTTCAAAAGTCAGATTTTGTGCCATTGTTATACATTTGTAAAATGTATTTGATAATATTTCCACATGTCTAGTTCAGGTTGGTATAAGTAGAAAGAGGAAAGACTTACATTTTTCCCAGCAATATTTGCTTAGTTGCTACAATTAGGTTGAGGGTCGCTCACTTCCTTCTCCCCTGCACTGGTCACCTCTCTGATTTATTACATACTGTATGGATGGTGTTCCTCTCCACCCAAAATTAGAGCAATGAGTCTGTGTATGTTACTATTTAAAGTATTTTCCTGCACCTTGCTTTAAAACCAATCACATGGTATTTTAGCACATTTGTTACATGCAAGAAAGAATAGTTATATGGACAAAACCACTCTCATTTTGTGCATTACTATGATGTTAATAAAAGCCCCATTATGTCCCAGTGCACCAATCTATCTACATTATCAGTATTTATTATAGTTGGGGTCCTTGCAAGAGTACATAAAGCTTAGTCTGTCAATATGAAACTCAGAATTATGAGACATGATTCATAGGAATATGGATTTACATAAAAAGGAAAACCATTTAAAAAGGTGAAAGCTGTTGTTTCAAAAATAGTTTGGTTAGGTTTTTAGTATAAGCAACCATAACAACTGATGTCACTGTGACCTGTGAGCTTCCACGTTTTGCTGAAAATAGGTACAAGGAATATTAATTGAGGGGTAAACTATTCCCTGTATAGTACTTATTAACAATGTTAAGATGTACATATTAACAATGCCCAAATGATTTCTCTTCTGTGAATACTAAGGGACAGAGGCCCTGATTCAGAGCCACTCGTAAGCGGCCGCTCGTTCATTCTGACCGATGTTCACACATCTGCACATGCGTAAACCAGTCAGTGCGGCCGAAAATCGTTTGTTCGCTATATAGCGAATGCCTGCTATTTTGAGTGACTGAAGGAGGCGTATGTGGGTGGTAACAGGGGAAGGTGCTTGAAAACGGGGGTGTGGAATTCGAACGCAGGCGTGCTTACAGGTCAAAACGGGCGTTTTAAGGGAGTGCATAATTAATACAGCAGCGTCATTGACCACGTCACTTGTTTTTTTTTTACTCAGAACTGCTCGCAAAATAGCGGTTGAAAAAACACACACAAGAATAGCGAGCAGTTCATACGATGTTCGATGTACTCGATTAATCTAATAAATAGCGGACATGACGTATGGTGCGAGCAGCAAGGGGGTGTATTTTTCAAAATTACAACCGCAAGTTTTGCTCGCTCGTTCAGACTTAGAGGCGTGAACAGACCGCAATTAGCGAACGGTTCATTTGAATAGCCACCCCTTGTTTTAGAACGAACGACCGCAAATAGCGAGCGGCTCTGAATGAGGGCCAGATTCTATCAGCCACAAAATAGCTTGCACAGCGTTTTATCGTGGCAAAAACCCACAGTCACTACTTTATGGTTTTGAAGTAGAAAATTGCATTAACACTGCTCTCAAAGGCCGAAATGTTGCCTTTTACAGTAGTTCATACACAGTACCTATAGAATTGGTGATAAATGTTTAAAAGTCCTTTGGGAAAATCAATACAACAGATGCAGATCCCACAAACTTGAAAACTATATGAAGATGATCATGGCATTCAGATAACACTGCGTGAATATGTATTGAGAGATCACAACCTTTTAGCAAAGAGACATGATCATTTTTTCATAGTGTAACTTAATACTGTCAGGAGGTACATATTTATTTTTGAATAACTACATAAGTTGTCAAATTATCGCATCAAAGGCCTATGTTAATAATTACCACTACATATGCAAAAAGATTTAATGAACAGAGCCCTAACACAGCACAAGATTATTTATTACCAGTTATTTATATAGCGCACACATATTCCGTAGCACTTTACAGAGAATATTTGGCCATTCACATCAGTCCCTGCCCCGAGCAGAGCTTACAATCTATATTCCCTATCACATGAGCACACAAATACACACTAGGGTTAATTTTTGTTAGGATCCACTTAACCTACCTATATATCCTTGGAGTGTGGGAGGAAACCGGAGTACCCAGAGGAAACCCACGCAAGCACAGGGAGAATATACAAACTCCACTCAGTTAGGCCCGAAGTGGGAATTGAACCCGACAACCTTAGTGCTGTGAGGCAGTAATGCTAACCATTACAGCGTCTGTGTTGCCCAACATGGCAACTAAAAAAAAATAAGATGTATAGTAATATCAACTAACAATACATTGTGGCAAAGCTAAGAAAAACCTTCCATATGGTTTGGAAAGAGATACAGCTCTTACTGCTGCCAGGCTGCAGGGTGGAACTGCAATTAGACAATATATATACTGTATAAGGAAGCAGGGAACTGTTAGCCTCTGTCAAAGAAATAACATGGGTTTAAAACAAGTCAAATGCAATAAAGCTGGATTGAGCTTTGCAGGTGAAAAGGTGCCAGTGCCCCTAGTGAGGGATTCAATGCTGGACCAGCTGGACTAGTCAGTAGGCCTAGTCCAACTGACTCTGCCATAAGCCCACTCTACAAAAAGTACTGCTTTTCTTAGCTACTTTTCCTGTATAGGTAACTTGTTAAGGTGCACACCCATGGGACGATGTACTGTATGAACGATATTGGTGAAAGATTTCCCTTGAACTTTCTGTAGTGCAGGATAAATGATATTGGGTGTACACACTGAAAGATATCTTTGAAAGATATCTTTCAGTTAAGTCATCCTGCCACATCTCTGAACAGGCAATTCTTGACAATATCGTCCAAATTGGCCTGCATGTACGGACGACCAAATATATTGTTATCGTGCAGCAGGAGCGGGCATCGTAGGTCATTCACTGCATACACACTGAACGATATGAACAATATATCGTTTACTTATATCATTATCATTCATATCATTCAAAGATATCTTCTTGTGTGTATGCCCCTTTAGTGTTTTACTTTTCTTATCTGCTTCCTTACAGAGATGGCTTGCAGATAAATTGCTCCATTGCCAGGCAATGATGTCGCGGCTTCCTGACTGTTGCCAGGGTGACTGCGGTGCTGCGACAACCAGATCATTACTGTAGGCCCAGAATTGACATGGGCATGCTATTGCCATTCCGTTGACATTCCCACAGATACATAAGGTAAACCTCTCTCTCTCTCTCTTTATTTTTGTATTGCACCCTGATAAAAGGGCCTGATACTTTGGTGGGAGATTTTTTTGTCAATATAATTTGATTTACCCTCAAACCTGAGGAGTGCCACCTACATAGGACATGCAGTAACCTGTGGGGAGAGGGAGAGGGAGAGAGGGAGAGGGAGATTATAAGAAACATTTTCATTTAATTAAACTTCAATGCTGCTATGCAGTCACTGTGATTTACATCCATATTTGTTAATAATTCAAAGTGTTTATTTACGCAAAATAATGCTTACATTCCACTAAAGTTTGACTTTACGTTTAGGAATTAATTTGAAAGTTAGGCTGTACATTTACTCGTATATTTGATTATCATGGTTAGTAAACTAAACCATATGAAGACAGAGACAGTTTGCTTCAAGTAATGTGTTTTATTGTGAGCCATAAATCAATTCTTCCTCCCTATAAGATAGAAATATAACATTGCTGACTTTTTCATGCCCAAAATTTTGCTTTGAATCTAAAAAAAAAAAAAATATATATATATATATATATATATTGTTTTCTGATAGCAGAAAAAATGAGGTAAATTACTTGCATCAATGCTGGTAAAAAATGTCTGTCTCTTCTTATGTAATCATTTTTAAAAGCTACAGTTTCCGTGTATAAATCACTGATAGTTGTCACTTTCTCAAGATTAACTGAATTTATGATGGCCCTTACTTTTTGCAAAACATTTGGCTAGCCTGCCGACAATAACTGACAGAGTATACTGTATAAAGACATCCCAAAAACAATCAATACTCTTTGTCTAATATGCACCTATTATTACACAAAGCTTGTCTGGGTTTATGTTTGTTTTGCTTATGCATAATCTTTTTTTTCATTGTTATTAATATTTTATTGAATTGAAATAGTTTTCGTTATTAAGGTCAGATTGACTGTAATTTTCTTATTTACTTAAAATAGAGCAGTGATAGCAGCATGAAACTGTATTTGTGTCTTTAAAACATACAATAAGTATTATTCTAAATGATTAAAGGCTATCAACACAAATTGACTTTTGTTATTACATTTTCTATGTTCTTTTGCCACTGATTGCAAACCTGATCATACGATAATATTGTACACTAATGATTACTGCCTTAAGGCATCCTTCCTGGGATTCACACATACAGTATAGTAACAAATGCAGACATTGACCTGGAATAGAGCCAAGCTACAGGGCACGCGCAGAGCTAAGTTTTTACATGGCTCAACCCCAGTAGATTATACCCATAGCCTATGATATTGGTCTTAGCCTAAACAGTTGAATAAAAATAAACATTGCTCGAATGTGTACAAAAGATAAAAAATTTAAATAATTCAAATCAAATACTCATACATGAATCAATAGTATAAAAACAACATTTATTGTCCACCACACATTATTAAAATTAATATTATATTCAAATATCATTGCTGATAGCGACAATATATTAATCATAATGAGCTTGTAGAAACAGAACAATATTAATATACAGCTGCTGGATGAATTCATATATAAACGATACAACAAAGACATCCACAGAATATATTAATTTACATCTACTGGGTGACTTCATATATAAACAATAGTACAACTACAATACGGTAATGAAAGGCGCACCTACAGTAATACAAATGTAAGATGTTGTCACATACAATTTGTCATTTTGAAATGCAAATCCACAACCAGGGTCCCACTGTAAATCCTACAAATGGCAAAGCATTTCAATGATCTTATTAAGCCAATCCAAACATGCCAAAACAGGGGCAAATAGTTTCAACATTTAGGGGCCAATGAAAGTCTATGGGTGACTCAGCCGTGCTGAGCGCCTTTCCCGCTTACAATGTGCATCTTATTTGCATTAATAAAATAACTGGAAGAAACAAAACGACTCTGCTAGATTACACTGATTAAGCTGTGTGCGACTGAGCCTCAATCTGTATACAAAGCGCTATGATATAGCAGCCGCGACTGTTTATTATGCCAAGTTCTGTTGTGCTTTATCTGCTTCTTTATACATGTCTAAACTAATTCCGGGGCGCCTCTAGTACACTTTGAGTGGTGTTGTGCTGTGTGACCTATGCAAATAAGATGCAAAATGTAAAGAAAAATACAGTACACCTCTCCATTCAGAGCATCACAGTTGCTCTGGGTGTTTCATGCCATATCACATATAGATGCTAGATTAATGAGGTCACATCTGTATCTCAGTGTGTGTTGTACCAAAATTAACCTAATACAGTTGCATATCTATCATGGATGCAGGGTGTGCAGTGCACATAGGCCCATTTGTCCAAGGGGCCCCCACATTGCTCGCCATGCACCGAGGACTGACCCCTGAGCCTCCCATGGGGTGCGCAGGCTCCTTATGCTTCTTGCATGGTGCCACCTTGTCAGTGATATATTCAGAAAAATGGCACCGCAAAAGAGCTAGCAAAGACTCTGGCACTGTGCCAGAGTCTGTTCTCTCTTCTGCGCATGTGCCAACTTTCTGAAATTTTCATCAGAAAGATGGCGCCACATAAGAAGCATAGGGAGATGGTGAACTACACATTTCATCAGGTACAGGCAGTGGGCAGTGTGTGGGGGCCCACTTCATAATGAGGGGACCCGCTGTACACGGGCTCCTACCAGTTCTTAATATGACCCTGACCTGATAGCATATAAGTCAATTAAATTTGATTGGTTTATTTACTGATATGATGGTAAATTAGTATTACATTTTATTTACAATGCACCAACATATTATGCAGCACAGCACATTGACAGGATCCTGATACAAACAAGTGACACACAATGAAAAATATAAAGGCCGCCCTGCCTAAATGAGATTACAGAGTAAGATTTATGGGGTACATTTGCTTAAAAAGATAGCATGTCACAATTAGATTCATGTGGGTATTTATGATATGTGGAGCTGAAAGGGTTAATCAAATCAAACTTATCTGGCCTGTTGAAAAATGACTAAAATCTACTGAACATCTTTTTCACACATCCTGACACCATTAATATATTGTTTAAAAGCTCATACTCTTAGGAAGTCTTCAGCTACTCCCTGACTGGCCCAGGGCCTTAGAGAGCAGCACCAGGCATGGGTAGTTTAGGGGGAATGTTCTTATCGGGATGTGACCATGCCCCCTATAAAAATATATGAATAAAATAGTATGTGTGGTACCACAAAAGCTTCACAGAGGGGCGCTGTTTGCCCCTCAGCCAAGGGCAGATCAAGACAAGGGGGAGATTAGTGTGTTTACTCCCCCTGCATCAGCATCTTACCTTGTTCCAGCAAGCGGGTTCTTCCCCGGTGCAGCCGTGATATTCGGAAAGATGGCGCATGTTCACGGTGCCAGGGTCTTTGCTATCACTGTGCGGCACCATATGCCAGAAGATGTCACCACAGAGATGGAGAGACCTGCTTGCCAGAACAAGGTAAGTATACTCATGGGAGGGGAGCACCCAGGCCCCAACCGGGCTCCTCCAACGCCCGGGTAATTAGTACCCTCTGGCTCCAAAATGGTATCACAACACATTATTTAATCAAAGTTATTCTACTATAAACAAATATCTGCATGTATGTAATGTTATGAAAATCAAGCCTACAGTTTCTGACATAGTAATTATTCTAGAACACAAAGAAAAAACACTATTTATTTTGATTTATTAGACCAAAATTTCCAATGTTTATTGAATAAAAATGGTTATAACAAATTGACATACAGATATATCAATATAAAGTCATTTGAAATTTTAAGCACCTTCTTGCAAATCATGATGCACTTCCCCATCAAACTTTGTGCAATTGCATAGAACTAGGCACTTAACAACATAAAAGAGCACTTATGTTGCAGTTTTCTGATTTTGCGGTTTGTAAATTACCTTTATTGACTTCAGGGGTGCATAACAATTGCCAGTTGGCAGCTTTACTATAAACTACAGTACAACAAATGTTTTTTTTATGTTTTGCTAATGGCCAACATTATTAATGGATGTAAAAATTAAGCTACAGTTTTGAAAATGTTGAGGTTTTTTATCTCAAAATTTTGCCAGCTCTCAGACAAATCCTCACTGACATTTAAGAAGTGATAAAAAGCAATCATTAGCTGCACAGCTCTTTAAAAGTCATTAATAGATGTATTCTCAATATGTTTAGTTTCATTTTAGTGTATCCAAGTAAATAAAGCCTTTGGAATTATGTTCCTGGCAAATACATTTTCCATTGCCTGCCAAGTACAATAGTTAGCAATTCAGAAGAAAGAAGAAAAAAAAAGTTTAACTGATCACTGTAGCTTCAGTGGAGTACACAACTACATACACAAAAAAAAGAAGCAAACAACTAATATCCTTGTATATAAACTAATGATTAACTAAAATTCAGAACACAAACTCAAACAATTGAGACAGAACACTACATCAGGAGCTCTCATCAAAGACTTTAATATAATCAAATCAGACACCATGCAGAGAGAGATTTAACGCATTAATATGTACTGAAATGCAATAACATTTGGATGAATACTGAAACCAAACTTGTATTAGTTTTCCAAGATAAATTTTCAAAAATGTGCTGTAGCTACCAGTGATCAGAGAAGAGTCAACTAAGACTTCTGTAATGAAAACAATATAGTCAGTGCTGTTCATTTTTCAGATATTTGAGGATTGACAACTTGACCAGTTAGAATAGGACAAGATACCTCCAAATTTTATTTTCATTAAGAATCAAAAATCAAGTCATAAGTCATGTTGTGCTATTGATCCTTCAATTTAAAAATATTAACGGGACTTCCACTTTCTGACAACTGTTATTTATTTGGCTGTGCACACTCTCCTGACAATTTACTGAATACATCACTATTTGTGTCATATTGTACACCAAGATAAAGTAACTGGGGCACACTAAGGGGGGTTCCAGGTTTTTTTTTTATAAAAAGGAATAATCTCCATGGCAGCCCAAAACAAAATGATTGCCTGGTGGCCCAAAAACACATCCTTTCCCAAATACCCAATCCCTTCTCCTATTGGCTCCAAAATACACCCCAGGCAGCAATAAACTTTCATGTTTCTGCTGCCACACAATTGGGAGAAGTACAACAAACATTGGGGATCTCTCTTTTCACCAGTTTCCATGGCCTCCTAGCAGCCATATGGTGAGTTAGACTTTGATATGATTTTCTTTGCCTTGAGGAGGGAAGATTACGTTGGAAGCTGTTTGAAGTCTAAAAGAGTCAACAATAGGGCATTTACAGGACACACTAGTGGACTATTTTCAGGATAAATACTGGGCTGTATGCATGGTTAGAGTTAGTTTTTTTTTTTTTTCCCCATTTATTAGCACATAAGGGTCTGTATGAGCTGGCTATTTGTGTATTCTTACTATGTTACTGCTCTACATACATGTAAGGGCCAAGAAGTTTAGAGGGTTTTTTTATATTCTGCAATTGATCTTTTTTGTAATTATATTTTTACATTTTTTGTTGTTTGTCTGCTATGCATAATTTTTATCTTTGTTGACATTTTCTGCATAATCTCACTTTTGATTTGTCCCTGCTGTGGCTACACCAGACATTTTGTGTGTTGCATCAGTAACTGAGAGGGTGCTTGTCCTCTTTAGACAAACTAATGCTGTCATGTCTTGTTATTTTGAGACTTTTGGTAACCTCATTGCGACTCAATACCCCTCTCTAATTATAAACAGTGTGTTTTAATTAGTAAAGTATATCAGCAGAACTCTAGCTACATTATATGGCTTGTTTTGTGTATTAGCATAAGAATTCATTTATACCTTTGACTTAATCTAGAATTAGTATATGGGCTTAAGACTTTGAACAATGGGCTTGAAAACTTTGATTTAAAGAAAAAATCATTATCTAAAATAATGAAGATGTCCTTATTCTTGTATGCTCTTAGTTATTTCAGAATTTCTCCAGCTGCTATGAATTTAATATACATTTTCTTGAAACTGGCAGCTTTTGTGGTATATAAGGATATATGGACATGGTTGTATATTGAGATAATGGTTGTTGAATGATCATGCAGAGTGACCAACACATTGCTACACAAATACATTTTTGTGTTATTAGGCTAAAAGACAGCAGCGAAGCAAGGCCAGTTACATAGCACCCCCTCCCCCTTCCCCCCTCTCGGTGCCCCTGGCCACAGACTAAAGGCCTTCATTGTAGTGGTCTTTCCTTTAGACCACATATTCTCAAACTTGCCCTCTGGACTCCAAACAGTGCATGTTTTCCAGAACTCCTCACAGAATCACAAGTGAAATAATTAGCTCTATCTATGGATCCTTTTAAAATGTGTCAGTGAGTAATAAATACACCTGTGCACCTGCTAGATGACCTGGAAAACTTGAACTGTTTGATGTCCTGAGGACCGAGTTTGAGAACCACTGCTGTAGACAATAATGAAGATTACAGATAGCTTTAGGGTAGTGTCATACTAGCACTTTTTCACCCACCGTTTTTCACACTGCAAAATCATGAGAATATTTAGCGATATATGAGAGAAATTGCCAGTGACACTTTACAATAACATCTACATTTATCGCAAGCATAACTTTGATCATTTCTTTTTCTGGTTTCTTATTTGTTATAATACTCCTACTGTAGTAAGTTAGATTCTGTTGAATTTTCTTCACAGCCCCAGTGTATTCTTAAATGCACCAATTGAAGCAGCTAAAACAAGCCACACCCAATCCTCATCTACATAATGAAGGCTACCTTCTTTAGATGATTATGGACTTTTGAATGAGTATGAATTGTCCAAAAATTTCCGAGGTGCAGAAAATAATGAGTTAAAAAAAAAATTACATAAACAGATTAAAACAATGCATGTGTCAAAACACAATGGTTGCACTACTACAGTATCTAACAGAAAAAAAAACATGAAAATACTTGTATAGCATAGAACTAAGTGTTGCATACTGATAAATAGGACATTTTCTGCAACACTGTTAACAATAAGGGCTTGATAATACTGGTATCCAATAAGAATATTCTTTTTCAGTAAACAGGGAATTGTAAAAGTATAAATATGTTTTCTACAATATGCAATAATGACATTTATTGCTATGGTGGCTCTCTTTTGAGCTAAGTATTACTGATAAAATATTTAGATAACTTTTAAGTAATGTCAATGGTATTTTATTGTGTTCATTTTCCTTTTAATATGAATGTTGAAAGACTCTTAAAAACTGAAGATAGGTTAGAAAACTAAGAACATGAGCAATCTATTTACCTTAAATGCTATGCTACAAAGATTACTGTCATCTTGTCTTTAATGGGTTTTCAGTATAGCCTCCTCAGTAAATTGAATGCTTTTATACCTTCACACAGATAGAAATGAGAATGATTTTTTTCTTTATGTATTATGATGTCCTATCTGTGATGCTTATATAATGCGAACTTGTACACCTGGCTTTGGAATAATTACAATTATTCTATTGCAATCACAAGTGCATTCTTTACAAGTTACTTATCTCCTTTACTGTCATCACAGACACTGGTGGGAGTTTCGGGAGGTCTTACTGTAATCATGTGCAGATCACGCAGAGAGTGTTTTGAAATTGTATGTGTGTAACACAGAGTGCACATAACATTTCTAAACTTGTGTGTCTGTCAGGCAGGTGTACTAGAGCTTCTACATTGAAACAGATATTAGTTCCCAGTGACAGCATCATCTTTTATTTTAGACAACAGAGGGTGTTAGGATGGCAGGCATGCAGAGGCAGACAGTGTGATTTGATAATCCTTGCTCTACCACAGGGAACTTGAATAATAATGAAAGAGAATAAAATATGCAAAGGTTGAGAGAAAGCATATGAAACATATTTTCATTAGTTGGAGATGGTAGTCCCCAGGCTATTTCTCTTAGAATTTGAACCTTGTTATGCACACTGTGTGAGCATTCAGTGTAAACACATGGGATAGCAAAACATATTAGTGCACAGCAAAGACTGCATAGAACACAGTCTGCTAACAAACACTCCATGCTAGGCATGTAACCCTTAGAGTACATTATTGCTTTAAACATTCTACATCATTGGCATCATTTGAATTCCATAAGACTCATATGCTTTGCCAGCTGCTGAACATACTGATTTTACTTCTTACTTGGTGATTGTGATGCATTAGTCACCTCACGTTCCATATTTTAAACATATGGGAGATCATTTATGAATACCTGTTGTATTACCATTTTTTACCAGTTATTTATATAGCACACACATATTCTGCAGTGCTATTTTCAGAGAATATTTGACCATTCACATCAGTCCCTGCCCCAGTGGAACTTACAATCTATTTTCCCTTCCACATGCAGACATACACATTAGAGCAGAGGTTCCCAAACATGGTACTCAAGGCTCCCCAACAGTTCAGGTTTTAGAGATATCCATGGTTGAGCACAAGTGGTTAAATCAATTTGACTGAGCTTTTAATTAAGTCACCTGTTCTCAAGCCTGGATACCCTTAAAACCTGGACTATTAGGGTGCCTTGAGGACTGAGTTTGGGAACATCTGCACGGAAGTTATTGTTTTTTATCAGGAGCCAACTAACCTAGTAGTTAATTAATAGGAAACCCAAGCAACCTCGTACAAGCAGAGAATATACAAACTCCACAGTTATGGCCATGGTGGGAATAAAACCCAGGACCTCAGTACTGTAAGGCAGTAATGTTAACCATTACACCATGCTTGGTACTTACTGCACTGTCTTGCAGAGCAGACATATGACTATAACATCCTTGTACAATCAGTTAGCATTGAAAATATAGAATGTGAGGGTAATCTTATCGATAAATTTAAATATGTGAGATAATGGGTGTGTCTGAGTGTGCATTTGTGTATTGCAAAAACATGTGACCAAATTACATGTAATGTTTCACAAATTAAGAAAAAGTACAGGTATTAAGTAAGTGCATGAATATTTTATGCACTTTTATAAACATGAATTATTGTATCATAAAAACAAGCAAACACTTTGAAATACTTGAATTGTTAAGCAATTTTGTAATAAAACACTTATATTAGTTACATGTGATCTATAATAACCATTTTTATATGCTTGAAATACGCAAAGCTTTCTGAGTATCCATTTACAGCCAGGATCAGCACTCAGCTTGTTGAGTAAGTGGCTTTGGGGTACTTGTGAAAAAGAGGTGTCTATATAAATCTTTAACCTGATGCTCACTGTCTGTCACTGCATCCTGTTGTGTATTTTTTATCAATTCAAATATCAATATGCACTCTGTTGGATAATGAATGCTAATTGTGCACAGAAAGAAGCATTATCATTTTAACAGGCCAGAAAATACTGAAGTTTAGCAAGGCTTGGAGTTGGGGTTTTGATTTTGAATGCCACATAAAAGGTCTACTGCTTGTTACATGATAATCTAAAGGCTGCTACAGTATGTGTCATTTATGCTAGCAACCATTTTAGAACTTACCTACTAGTTTGACAAACAAAATCTCAAGAACAGCATGTTTATGGGTAGTTAAGCAAGTTCTAACTGTGAATAATGGGCTCCTCCATTGACCTCTTCAGGTATTCTGATAAGTCTGAATCACAAAATAGTGGGTGTGCATAAAAGGGATAGTTGGATATGTTTGCGGAAGCAGCTGGAGTATGAGGGTCACCAATTCCCAATAACATAAATAAAGGAAACTATATATACACAGCACTCACCAATTGGTTACTAACAAGTACTTATTGTATAAATGTAAAAGTAGAATACAAGGTAAAAGTATCAAATGGTTCATTTATAAAAAAAATGCAATGGAATAATAACTTTTGCTAATTTTGGTAGTCAGTAGAGAGACCTTTTAAGCAATGGATGCGTTTGTATATATGTGATATATACAGTATAAAAGAAAAATGAATGATATGAAAAACAGGACAAATAAGGTAGGGGGGTTTGGATAACAACAGGACGGGAAGTGGGGGGGGGGGGGGTGATTGTTGAGTTTGTTTGGTTGAAAAGTTCACAGTGTAAATGACATTGTGAACTTTTGAAAGGTTCCATAGTTTGCATAAAGTGATACATCATACATCTCTATTGTTTTTGTTTTGCAGTGTGACAAGTGCAAGTCCGCGTAGATGTGTGAGCAGGCCTAGAGGGAGACGTTCAGTGACCTTGGAAGGTAATACCTAAATTAAATGTAATATATAGTCACATTTACTATATGGAATATTGTAGATAACCAAACATTTCAGAAAGAAATGTTGCCCGATCATGACCAAATTTAAAGCCACTAAATCACATGGTCACATCCTCATTTTACAGAGCACTCTCCTGCAAACAAAATACTGCATGGCTGCTGATATAATAAGGTAATATAACGCCATTATTAACAATGTGATCTGCTACTTTGCACAAAATTATCATTTACGCATTTCATTTTACATGTGGAACTACTCAGTAACTGTAATTTGTACATGCCTAAAAGATTCACCCTGAGGTCATGTAATCTCCATAAGCTTTCCATATCACCTTGGCACAATGCAGTGTTAGCCAGCTACTATAGCTGCAACATAACAAGTCCCAAGAAGAGGAATAACATTTGTATTCCTATAATGAAAATAAACAGCTTTATATCAGATATCTGCATGTGTCACCTGACAAATGACATACTCAAAATATATGCATCATCTAGGGAATAGCTCTCCAGGAATGTGATTTATCTCATATAACATGCATATTAATATATGTTCGTTTACTGTCCCTGCACCACACTGCGATGCCATGAATATGCACCTGGTCGGTACAGATATCCATGTCTTGATTGTTATGTTTGTATCATTTAGGTTGCAGCTGTCAGATTCAGTAAAATTGATGTATTCTTTATTTTGTTTAGCCATAGTCTCATGCTGTTTATTTGCAGTATAGTTTTTCTATTTGCCTAATTTATGCCTTTTTTGACAAATAAACTGCAATATTTAATTTAACCCTATTTTCAGAAAGCATGTGTAGGCCATGCATGAATTGCAGCCATTTATGAATTATGCCTTACAAAAAACATCTCTACACAATGTTATCCCTTTTCAAATAAGCAGCTGCTGTAGGCAATTCAGTCTAAACTGACAATAGTGATGTGTGCATTAGATGGAAAGCCCAGATGTTCCTCAAGATGGTGCCACATCTCTCGTCACTGACTACCTCTCATAAGAAAAGGCATGAAAATAGACAACAAACAATCATTTGTAAATAAGCTAACCCTTGGCAAATATCTTAGAGAGTCACTGCGTAAAATGTAAATGATTGAATGAATTTTGCAGACTTTGATTTTGAGTGCGTCTATAAAATATTGAGTAATCAGTTATATTGCATTAAGTTTAATAGCTATTCTGTTTTCTAATAGCTTAATTGGGCATAAAAGTAAAACTTTAAATTGGAACTAAGGGCATGATTCAGAGATGGACAGAATGGCGATTTTTATGCAATTGAGCAATTATTAGTAATCTGCGTATATATCCGAATAACACTGCGCATGCATTAAGTTTCAATACCAATGTCGGTCACAGTAACGATTTATTTGCAAAGTGAACTTGACAGGCAGGGACTGTTTGTGCGTGGCAACGGTGAGGTGGTGACTCAAATGCGGGCATGTAGTGACTGCCTGTGACTGCCATCCCATAGACAGCGTCTTAGCTCTGGTAGCCATTCTCTGTGACCATAGGGTTACTCAGAAGGCTGATCAGTGACCAATATGCGTCCTTGTATACAGTCTCTTGGACTTACAATGCCACCAGTGGGCGTCTCATTACAAATCCCAGAGGCTGTGACATTATCATGGTTACATTCCGATAATGGTAATGTCCATACTGTTGAAGCATAGTGGATCCAGATGCATAGGAGCATAATGGAAAGAGTAAACAGACGTGGATTAGTGAAAAGCCAAATATCACTTACCTAAATGTATCTGAAAGTAGAGCTTATGCTTTATATATATATCATATATGTATATATATATCATATATATATATATATATATATATATATGTGTGTGTATATATATTAAAGTCACACAGTCCTAGGAAAGGGAAATGTTACTGCTCCCCAAAATCAATAACATACCAAAACATTAGAATTTTTTTTTATAGAGATTGTGAACTTGAGTTGAGTCATAAGTGTGTAGTTCAGCATTATTATATATTATATATTCAGGTGTAGGAACTACAGACATAGCAGCACATGGCAGTGAGTGAAAAGGATGAAGAATGGTAATAAATGAGCTACTTACAAAAGAAACTTAATTCACACTGGCAGAGAGTAGCAGAAAGTGACCGAACATAAAACACATGCCATTGATGAAGATGACCGATGTCAGTGAAATTCATTAGGCTCCCATTCAACTGTGTGCTCTCTCCATTGTCCTCCATTGCATGACTCTCTGCTACCATGCTGATTCTCAAGTGCCACACAGAGACACACATATCATTGGCCAACTGCCTAATAGGATCGACTCCTTAATACTCTGCACAAAGCTGCTCAACGCAAGAACATCCAAAAGGTGACAGAACCATGTATTTTCCTCTTGAACTGAGCTAATGATATGGACTATTATTTACAGCCATTTATGGAGAGAAACTGGACTTCTTGTCTTAGATGATTTAATGTAGCCCTTTTAGATTATATTTCCACAAATGTTCTAGTAATATTTTTAGATTTCTTAAATGTTTTTATGATTCATGCTATAATTGCATTGTAATTCAGAATTTATTTCATACTGTTGATACACTGTGAGGCTTATATAGTTAATTTACCTATTAACTATTGTCCCAAGCTTGCACTGTCCTATGTACACTTGGTCTTTCACAGTTCCCTAGCACTGGTGACTATCCATTTATATTTCTTTTTATTCATCTCACTCCTACAGATATCTACTCACTAGACAATGCCACAGAGTTTTTATGTGCTTGTTTTCTTTTCACTCTTTACTCTTAGCAGTATATTTACTAAAGTGAGAGGTTTTTTTTAGAAGTGGAGATGTTGCCCATAGCAACCAATCAGATTCTAGCTATCAGTGCCATAACTAGTGAGTGGTGCGACCACACAGAGAGCAGCGCTCTGTGGGCGACACCGCCACTCACCACAGCTCCTGCAACTGGCTAGCAGTGTGCATGTAATGGCACCCTGATGCCAGAATCTCTGCAGCAGTGCTGCTTGGAGCATCCATACGATACCCCAGATGGTCACAACGCTGCCATTACAGCAGCCTGGAGCATCCTGAGGATGCTCCGGGTATTGCTGTAACCACTGGGTGTAGGTCACGCCGCCTCCACGTGATGTCCTAAGGAGGTGAGGCCTGCACCAAGAGCAGTAGCTATGGTACTGCTAGCCATTATCTTCTAGAAGGTTCTAGTTAGTATAATCTGATTGGTTGCTATGGGAAACATCTCCATTTCTAAAAAGTCTCACTTTAGTAAATATACTCTTTAGTATCTGTTCCATACTGGGCCCTAAAAAAAGCCACAAATCTGCCAAAAGGGATGAAGGAGTGAAGATATTCCATGCTTCTGGAACATCACTCCTTCATTAAATGTGCCAGACTCTCACCCAGCCATTGGGTTTAGAGTGAGAGTTTATATTAAAGCAACTTTTCATTATGTATAGATAGGTAGATGAAAATTGCTAGACTTAAGGATTAAATTCACTAAGCACTGTCTCTAGATAAGGTATAAATTAATTGTGACCCATGAGCAAAATTAAAATAAGTGAAGGATCAATTAATAGATGTATAGAATTGTTGTAAACAGCAAATTAGAACTTGGATAAAATAAAATCATGCACTTAGAAGAACAACTGTAAAACATGCATATACTTAAGCTTAAAATAAATATTGTTTTAAAGAGTAGTGATGCATGTTTACAGTAGTTTAGTATGTAAGAGCTCAAAGCATATTTATGGTTCCCAGACAAATTAAAACTATCAGCAATGCTACCAAGTACTGATTTAAATGTTCCTCGTAGCTGTTATATTTTATGAACAGGGACATTATTAAAAATAAAAGATCTCCACTGGCACATAAAAGAACACTGTTAAGAGATTAAATGTCAAGCAAAAGCCACATAAAGGCAGAATTTAGTGAGTTCCAAAAGGATTATCAGAGAACTTTTCTATGACCTGCATGTCACTTACAATAAAACCATCTGCACTGAAATAATGCAAAATTAAATGCATATTTAATTTCAAATGTAACAATAGAACAAAAATAGCCAAAGGATTTAACTGTCATTTTGTATTTTGTTGTTTTTATGCTTTAGGGGATAATGTCACAAGAACAAAATAAGTGCCAGTATTAAAGGTCATGTCCTATACAAGTAAAAATGGGCTCCAGCAGTGTTGTGCATTGGCTTGACAAAAAAAGAAAATATCTAAGTAGCTGATTTCACTCAAAAAGATCAATCTGAAGTCTAAATATCATTAATTAAGTTTACCCATTTCTTTTGCCACATAAATAGTATACTGATAGTTTAAACCATAAATTATTACAGTACTGGGGAACATTGGTGAGAGTTGAGTAAACAACAACTAGAGTAAAAATTGGTCACAGTTGTGGGATCCTTAAATAGTTCTACTTTTTACTCCAGGTTTTCCTAACACACATTTATAAATTACCACGGCAGTTTGGAGATCCCTTTGTAATGGTTATTTAAAGTTAGGTTGTATTGAAAAGTAATGATTGAAAAATCAACAATCAACTAAAATAATATATTGCGAAAGACCTATTGTATAAAATAAAGTTTTTAATCCTAATTCTCTGAAATCAGTACCTTCTAGTTAGTTACAGTAAAGCCATTTCTGTCTTAAATTGAGTATGATTTATAGTGGAAGCATAGATCTGAATGTTAATATTAAACCAATGACTTTGAAACCTTCCTACATGCAAACATTTCTGAATAGGCCTCAGAATAGTAAAGTCTTTATAGGCATATAAACAACACATCAGTGCATGGTGTACAAAAGCTCAAGTAGCCATTTATCTTTGTAAAGCAGTGTAGTAATTAGTCTCCCCAATATAATTCCTACTTACACTAGATTAGACCTACTTTATATTGCCAATACAGTTCCAATAACATCACAAAAATGCCTGGTACAACAATGTATGCAAACTGTGGGGCATGTGAGGTCCCAAAATTTATTTTGGGATACTTTTTTGTTGTTATAAACCCAAACTATTAATACAAGAGACAGGTAATACTGTTTGCTCCTTTTTTCAGAGACCATGATGGATTAAGAATATTGGCACCACCCAAGTAACAAATGAACCTCTCCATTGGGGCCCAATAAAATGACAAAAAACATATGAATGGTTTTCAAATAAAATTTGATTGAATTAACTAACTCTTTAAGACTCTATCTCACATCACTAAATAAAAAAAAGAAGATAAAATCTATAATATGTTGCAAAATTCTTGAAAAATACTTGTAAAAAAGAATATCCCGCCCATACACTACAAATGCTAGATGGAATAAGATTAAAATAAGGATTCCTCAGGGCTGTTGGTTATTTTTCTCATTGGTTGCTTGTGATTAGTTGGAAGGTTAGTCCCAGTTATGGTCATTCCAAATCTGTAATTTTTTGATATTTTGTTAGTAGGCTGGTAGTTAATTGAGCTATTTGGTAATTATTTTGTGTGTTTTTTTTCTTTGGACTATTTAGTTTTTTCATTTTTCAAAAAGTGGCCAGTGAGGTTTACACTGGTGCTTTATTTTAGCACCACTAAGATGACAAAGATAACTTGACAGGGCTCCTCTTTTGCTAATTAACCAGTCCCAACAGCCACAGTGGGTTGGAAATAGCTCCAGCATTTTTCAACATTGAGCTTGTAGCTTAGAGGAAGGAGGAGTAACATGCTGGGATTTTTTTTCACCCCGCACCATAAAGGCAGTAGACCTGTGCTTGGCCTTCTTGTGGCTGACTTTCACTATAGCAGAGGAACTCAACAAATGTGGTCTCCATTTTATAGTAAAAATGACACTATAGTGTCTATTGCTGGGGTATCCAGTCAATTAATCGACAGTCAGAAAATCAACATTCAGAATGTCACCACCAGAATGTCGCCAAGTTCTGAATGGTTGACAACCAATATATCATAATACAATTAGGTTGACATAGTTTAATTGTCAACACATTCAGAATATCAACATTTATCATGTTGACACCATAATGTGAACATATTTTTGTTGTTGATTTTTAGGGTTAGGTTTAGCAGTAGGGTTACTCTAACATAGGGTTAGGCCAGTGGTGGCTCCTGAGGTAGGGCTGCAGCTCAGTCCAAAGTTAAAATAGGGAAGCCACACCAACTGCCCTTCCAAACATTGCCATCTGGGACTCACTGGCAGTTGGTGTGGCTCCCCTATTTGAATTTTGGATTGTGCAGCAGCACCACCTCTGGAGCCGCCACCGGGTTAGGCTAAAATTGATATTCTGGTGTTGACATGTTAACTGTCACCATTCTGAACATGGAAAACTTTTAACTATGTCAACCTAATTTTATGTTGACTTATTGGTTATCGACCTAATGTCCATGTCGGCATGTTGACTGTTGCCATTCAGAACTTTTCAACATTCTGGTGTTGACATTCTGAATCTCGAGCTTCTGAATGTCTACTAGTTATATCACACCCTATTACTGGAGATTCAGTGCAGACTCTTTTAAAATTATTTGTATTTAATATTCTTACAGGGCACTTAATAACACTGTAAATAAGGCTTGTTCCATTACAGTGGCAAAAATACACTTCATAATGGAACCTTGCAGCCAATTAAATCAGACCCATTGATGTGATATTTACAGTGCACATTTTTTCTCTGTGGAATGGTGATGTTCACCTTCATGTATACTGGCTGACCATCGAGGGCC
The DNA here is from genome assembly GCA_031769625.1 of Taudactylus pleione. Lineage (NCBI taxonomy): Eukaryota > Metazoa > Chordata > Amphibia > Anura > Myobatrachidae > Taudactylus > Taudactylus pleione. Next base: position 16,245,207 of record JAUIMM010000036.1, on the reverse strand, counting down.
AGTGGGGAAAACCACATTTTTTTTGTGGCAGACTTTGTAAATTGCCTCCAATTTGTTTAACTTTAGAATAAAATATATTACTGTAAAACACATAACTGACTGTGAATAAATAAAATAAAATAAAACTTAAAATATGAAAATATGTTACTGTATTTTGTTCTAAACATTTAATTGCAAAATAATAAAGGGAAGATTGGAAGGGAAATAACATGTGAATCCCAGAAATCATTGCATTTTTCATGAAAGGGTATTTAATGAAGCTTTCATTTTTTTCATCAATAGAGAATCATAAGAAAAACTGTTCTCACGATGGATAGCGAGCACCCTAATTAAAACTGCACGTCATCACTCGTTATTTAACACATACTATTATTTCCATGGGAATATAATAGATTTTGAATAATTGTGCATAAATATTTCTGATTATAAACTAGCTACAGAGACAATTAGGATTCTTTTATTCAAGGAGATGTAATCCCAATTGACCTTTCACTTGCTGCTAGGCAATACAGTAGAGTGCGCAGTTTTACGTTATCGTCTAACAATGACAAATGATGGGTAAAACCAACAGGTCTGTTTATATGCAAGAAAATCCTTATTGTTAAAGGAAAATATATTCACAAATTGAACAATACATTCAGATTGGAATAATGAGCTCTAATTCTTTTTAATGTACACAAGAAATTTAGAGCTGTGAAAGGTGGTATCTGTGTGACAAAGCACACTGCATCTAGGCATTTCTTTTTATTTATTAATATACATCATCAAAGGAAAATGTTCTGTCCTGTAAAACATATGATACAGTATATGCATAGATTAAATGCATAGGAAACGAGACATGCATAGGCATAATTTTGAAGGACAAGAAACGACAGACTTATATTAAAGGGGAATTCCTGTTATCTGTTTCTTTATAGCATTTGTTTATACTATACAAGAAAACAATTTGTGTAAATACAAAGTCTCATAAAAGGGCAATTATAACTGTATTTTTGTAGATTATTTGTTTTGGAGAAAGGATCCCACATCTGCATAGGTGTCGAAAAGAGGGTGGGGGGAAGGGGACAGCTCGCTTGCCCAATATTTGAAAGAGGCACCAATCAGAGACAGAACAAAAGTGGTGCAGCAGGTAATGCGGGCTGTAATGTAAAGGGAGGAGGAGGCAGCAGTCCAGCCTGAGAAGAGGAGGAAGTCTCCCCACACTTCCGGATCCTCCTCTTTCATGCAGTCCTTCTGCTGTTGCTGCCAAGCAAGGGTGGGCTGGCAGTGGCAAATGCAGGATTTGCAGAGGGGGTTGCCAAATGCTTGATTTTAAAACAATTGTGGCCAGTCTATGAAGAAGGCATAATAACTGTAGCACTTAACCAGTCATAATATACATCATACGAAGTACAGTATAGTGTATGTAATAATTCTGACATGAGCAGGGCCAGCAATCACAGTATGCCATTATATTTAGGGTCATCCTGCCTGAGCTGAATGTTTTTATTTTAGATGTGGGCTCCATTCCAGATAATTTGAGCAAGTTCGGGAGTCTGGGGGAGCAGCAAAAGAACTTAGCACTGCTCTGGACATCTTTGTGCACATTGGTTATGCGCTGCATAGTGTATTATTATACAGTATTAATAATTGACCATATAGATGGTCTATATCAGTGCACCCCTAACAGTGCATGTTTTACAGATCTCCTACTTAGTGCAGTGGTACTAATTATTTAATCTCTGTTGTGTGGGCCTGGGAGGGGGGATCCAGGCTACCAGAAACCCCCCCTGCATTTGCCTATGGCTGTGGGGCAGGGAACCATATGCCTCTTGGGCCAGTACAATTGTGCTTCAGTGAGTGTCTAAGACACTGCTTCACATACTTGACTAAGAGCTGGATGACAGGTGCAAATTGCTCTGTGGTCTCTGATTATAGCACCATCAGAGCTGCTTGACAGCATTGTCTGCATGTTGCGCAGCTGTTAGTCACATCCATGCAGCTTGTGGTTGCACTGAGCACTTCTTCCAAGTACACCCCACTGCACTAGTTCCTTCTTAAGTTTGAACCTGCATTACAGATGCCCAAGTGAACCTTCCCCTCCCTGACTGAGACCCCCAAGACTCCACCCTCTACTATTCTCTACCCTGACTCTATTCTTCAACTAAATCTGAATCACTGGCCAAGACCCTGCCCACTCATCCCAAGTCCACATCCCCACCTTTACCCTGTCTATTCTAATTTACTCCCTCCTGTCTCTGGCCAAGATTTTGCTCCCTAACCTGAGTCCCTGCCTCTCCTCTTTGTTGTCTAACTATTCTAATCAACTCCCTCCTGTCCCTTGCAAATGTAAAATGTGCAGAGGTATTGTTAGGACTAAATGTAATAAGTACTAGTTGTAAAAAATTGCAAGTTTCATGCTAAACACACATTTTTCTACAACTTGCACATGTAATCTGGGGCGGGAACATGCAAACTCGCATGTTTCTCGCATTCCTGCAACTCGCAATGGACAAATTTTCATCCAGATGTTTTCCCATAGAATACATACAACTCGGCCAATGTAATAGAGTGCAAGTTTTTAACTCGCACAGAATTACTTACACAAAACTCACAGAATAGACCTGCTTCAGGCTAGTGAGTTTAGCCTGAGCAGGTTTCACATAAAGCTTTCACAAATCAGTGATCTATGTAACATCACAATCCGAACTCATCTTTTGACTGAAAAGGCAGAACAGAGGTGGTAAGGGGCATTATCATATAGACAATGTAAAGTAATATCACCCACAAAACACCAAAAAGCTAGGCGCTAATCAAAGAAATTAAGTATACATACACAGCAGCACACACCTGTCGGTTGTGTACACCTACTTAAAAACAAATTTTCAGAGGAAAATCTGTGAATCCCACTAGAAATAACCAAATGGTGGTGCGCTAATCAAATATTGGTTCGACACAATTAGATTACATTGACAGGGCAGAATTTAAACCAAGATACCAATATTAGTACACAATTTACTTTATATCAAAACAAATAAAATAAATAATATCAAATGACAATATACATATAAGTATAAAACAAGTAATCATACATAAAATATGCATACAAATAGACCACTAATTGGATCCTTATATATCTAAAATTAGACCCAACATCAAGTCCATAATGTCACAATTATGTATTAATTTGAATTACTTAGTTCTCACCAGACTTGTAACTATAAGGAGGTCATTTTTACAGTCTCATGGAACAAATCTCTCCAATATTAATAGTATCGCATTGATAGTTCTTTGATGTAAAGAATTATAAGTTTCCAATCAGTCCGCACAGGTAATTAGAAGGCTCCGGCTTTGATGGTTTGTAGAGGCTCCAATAAAGTCAGCCTGTGACCGCCTGTCTCCAGCCGCTTACACACTTCAAGTGCTGGAGATGTATCTCCATTGGAATTCCGAGCATCCGCCTTTGATGGTTTGCAGAAGCACTAATTCAGTCAGCTTGTGACTGCCTCTCTCTGCCGCCCATACACTCCTAGTGCTGGAGATCCCTCTCCGTTTGTATAAACACAGCTCCCTTTTTCCTATATAACATGACCTCCAACCAAAGTAAGGCGATGTCTGGCATGTGGTAGTGACACAAAAGTCAAGAAAGTAGTTTTTTGTTTTGTTTACATATTGCATATTCATTATATGTTTTCAGTTAAGTGTAGGGAATGTATACATTTATAAATGTGTTGAAGATGTTAATATTGCAGGGCCAGTGGGTACACATATACCTCTGATGGTAATATAATAAATGTAACAATATCAGAGACACATGTCTAAATGTATGTATTAATATTTTATTTACTATAAATCATATGCACTATATCAATGTAATAAAAATCACAAGTGTAGTAGTGTTTGGTTTTAAGTTTCCATATTAGATATTAATGAGAGTTAATTTAATATACAGTATGTTTGTGTTAAAACCTTCATACTGTAATGGTGTTTTATTTTTCAATAAAGAGGTGTGAAGAGGTTATAAAGTTGATAATATATGTTAATGGTTATATGTTAGAGCAAAAAAAAACATTTCATAAAAAGGTGTCAAAATCCTTAATTCTTCTTTGATATTAATGCGTCTAATTAAGGCTATAGGCACATTTGGATATAGGTTTGGTTGGAAAGAAAATACACCAGTCAGTCTTGTGTCTGTTATCACTTCTGCTTTCTGTATGTAAGCATTGTCTTGCGTATATGTGTATTTATGTATTTTTGGGGGTTGGTTATAAAAGCCATACTTGCTTTCCATGCTGAGTGAGTTATATCTTCAAGTGATGCTCTAATCTGCAATGCTTGCAAATGCTCACCATAGTTCTCTACGCTTTTTCCAAGTGCAAGATGCACCCTATTTCTGGCCAACTCAGGCTAAATCGGTTTTGGAAAGTTTTAAGAAAAAATTGTATATGTCAAATCTGAGAAATACAAATTTGATGTAGACAAGGTTGTGGTTCTTGGTTCCATAATATATCCTAATGTTTTCTGCATGAAGGTTTATACTATCATAGAGTAGTCAACATAACTTCAAGACTTTACAAAGGTTCTTAGGCTTTGCTAGCTACAGTATTATACACTATTTATCAATCCATTTTACCATTTGGGCACCTACAGTATCACAGCTATGAGCGAAAATGGAGTCAATCATTCAGAGTGGATACAAACCTTTAAAAGTTTAATGGTCATTTGTATATCTGCACCTATACTTTAACAGCTGATTTAGCTTTTGTTGTTAAGGTGGTCACCTCAAAACTGGTAGCAAGGGTGGTGTTGTCTCAGAGTAATGATTAAAATAACTGAAGGTTCATCCATGTCCTTCTACTCAGGAAAATTCTTTGCAGCTGAAATTAATTACAATGTAGGCAAGAAGGGTTATCAGCCATTAAGTATTTGAGGAGTAGCAGCATTGACTAAAAGGGAGACTTCATCCTATCAAAGCACATACTGACCATAAAAACATCCAATACAAATGGCTGGATTCAATTAGCTGAAGTAATTGGCATGCTGCACTTAAGGAGTATTTCTGTTTGATCCTGAGGGAGGTTTAAATGTAAATCTGTGGTAGGTGCCCTTATCGCAAGTGCCCGAACACACTAACCCATTGCTCTTGACACTTATCCCAGAATCTCTGGGTTAACATGCTTTTAGCTGTGGATTTAGCAGGCAAGGATAAGGGCTTATAATTGAATAGCTCCGGCAATAAAATCCAAGGCAACTAGCACTTTTCCTCATGCAGCAATTTTCACGCCCAATTAAATCCGGCCCATAGAAAGATAATGAATTTCAGATAGATGAAGAAAGTTCCTTTTTCCAGGTTCAATATTACTATTTAATTTCTAACAAGGTATAGGAATTGTAAGTGGATACTCTTTCCCTCAGCTTTCTACAAGAGTATGGAGACTTATGGTTTGGAGATAATGAGAACATTCTCCAGTACAATATTTTCTCGCAGTCTTACCCCAAGATCTGTCATGGCTTTTACTCAATGCTCAGAAACAAGCTCCTATAGATACTCTTTGAAATTGTTTGTTTGTATGCAAGAATCTTAGATGGGCATGGTTGATTCTTGTGTATGACAATAAAGTGGCTAGGCATCTGGGCATTAGTAAAACTATTGTGCTATTTTCCAAGGTGTTATTCTATTAAGAATGAGACTATATATTATGTTATGAGTTGTGAAAACTGTACTTAGATCAAAGTTCTGAGGTGTTGACCTACAGGTCAATTAGTGTCAGTGTCAGTTAGTGTCATTGCCAACAGAATATGTTGTGCTATAAAAGAAACTGTTAATAAATAAATAAATAAAATTAAATTAAAATAAATAAAGTGCCAGTGCTGAATAGGCCCTAGACACACATATTAAGACTTTTTTTTATAGAGGAATTGCTAATGTTTAATGGATTCAGTTTTATTTGTATAATTGTTGATTGTATCAGTGACATGTGCACTTTTGTCTACCTTTAGCCAAAGGCATCTACCTTGTCAAAAATATAGTCAGACTTGATTCCATTACTGTTAATATAGTTCAATGTTTAGATTTTATTTCTATATTTTGAAGGACTTTTTTGTGAAAACATGGAAATTAATTTATCATTTTCACCAACATATCATCCCCAGGCTAAAATACATGATGCGAGGGAGCATTAGTATATGAATTTACATGATATGATTATAAATCAATCATGAATGTGACAGGATATGAAGAGAATCAATTAGGGGACCCTATTAGAGAGAATCAAAATGGAGAGTCCATATGTTGGAGATAATCAATATTAATAGGAAATGGTATTGGGGAGATAATAATTCAGGTTGGGCATAATATGGTGAAGATAAAATCAGGGATCTATAATATGAAAGACAACCATGATGGGGGTCATGATTTAGGGGGAAAATTATTCAGGTCAGCATGATATGGGGACAGTCAATAAAATGGGACCATGATCTATTAGCATATCAATACATGGAGTCATTGGCACAATGTATTGCACGAAAAGGGTTGGGGGCACAATGTCTGACAAAAGGTCACTTTCAAAGAAATTCAAAATAACTCCATCAGCAAAGAAGGTCATGGTGACCATGATTTGGGACCACAAGGGTATGCTTCTTGTTGATTTCCTCACCAAGGAAGATATAGTGAATGCTGTCCACTATAATGTGACAAATCGAGCAAAGGGAAATTAATTGAAAATGACCTGGGTTGCTGAACAATAATGTCAGGCCAACTCAGCCGACATCACATGTGAGTTGGTATGGCGCTACCATTGGACTATCCTCCCTACAGCCCTGATCTCGCATTAAGTGATTTCCATCTATTTGGAACATTCTAGAAGACTGGGATGGAAGGTAATTCGCAACTGATGGTGAAGTAAGCAAGCCATCATTTTCTGTCTTCATTCACTTGACATTGATTTCTTCTATGTCAGGATAAATGCATTGGTGTGTAGTTGGAACAAATGCATAGACAAGTATGGGGACTATGTTGAAAAATAATCTGTACCAAGGCCACGCTATTGATTATATGTATATGTACGAGTTGAATAAATGTAAGCAATGATGTAAGCAATGTTAACTTACAAAAATGTAAGCAATGTTAACTTATTTAATGAACCATTTACTTATATAGTTCTAGCATATTTTTTATGGCTTTTTACCTTTGTATTTTATGGTAGTCACTATGTTGCTCTTTACTAGGAAGCTCTCTAAATGACAAGGTTTTCACTTAATTATTTTCATGTATATTTCATGAGACTGCTCTCTTACCTTTTGACATAAACTAGAATATTCTCTGTACTGTATACCAGTCACTAATATACTTCTGTGATATGGTGGTGACAGAAAAAAGTTGGACATTATAGACAAGAGATTTCAAAGCTGAGACAGTGACCCTTGAAAAATTAATAATTTTACAAACATATTGTTCTAATTATATCCCATTTTTCAATGCCTAAAAAAATGAGATAAGATCATTAAAGTGTGACTTAAAATGTTGTCCAGACTTTTGTCCCAATGCTCTACCACCTCCCAGTCCTGAATACCTACAAACATGAAAATTGCTAACCGCCAACATCTAAAGATGGCTGCCATTTCTAAAAGGAAGTAAAAGAAAAACATTTGTAGTTTTGATCTATTGGTGTATGGGAAGGGTACCTGATAAAGAATGCTTTTTAAAAAATGGTCAAGCATCCAGAAAATATTAAAAGTAGACCAATTACCATTGCCTCACCCGTAACTGAAAAAACAAAACATTCAAAACCAATGTTGGCGATATATTAATGGTAATGAACTCAATTAAGAATTCACCTCCACATATAGCAAGGAATTAGTCAACTTTTTAGATTTCTACATATACATCGAACAGGATTGGTTTGAAACCCAGACTTTATCAAAACTGTTGACTACAATAATAATATACTGGCATCAAGCAACCACCACCCCAAGTGTATTATTAATATTATGGGTGGGGGCAATTGCAAAGAATAAAGAGGAAGCGTTCCAAGGAGTCAACGTTGAAAAGCAGTCCAATACTCTGAAAGAACGTTTTCTGGAAAGGAATTATAATCAGAAAGATGCTGGAAGAAAATCTGGACAAAGTAAGAAACAGAGAGAGAGAATATCTAAGGCAATATAACCATATAAAAAAATAAAATTACTGAAAAGGACTGGATAATATTTTGAAGAAGTATTGGGACATGTTAAAATTGAACCCGCTGGTAGAAAAGTTTATCCCGGGAAAACCAGTATTTCTGTACAGAAGAGAGAAGTCACTTAAGAACATTTTAACATCAAGCTATATTCCCCATAAACACAAAAGGGATAGGAATTTGAATAAAGGATTTTATTATTGCAAAAGTTGCAGAGGTTTTAAACATTTGGATAGTATATCAACTAAAGTCACAGAAAGTTTCAAGTCAAATGATACAAATAAAGAATATGAAATACCGAGTCACTTGGAATGTAACACTGAAGCTGTGATCTATATGCTGGAATGTACTTGTGGTTTATATGTATGCCACACAAAAAGGAAATTAAAAGCAAGAGTTAACAACCACATTCTTAATATTAAAAAGGGTATAAACACTCATAGTGTGTCTGACCATTTTGCCATCCACCATGGAAAGAATCCTGCAGGTTTAAAATTTGCAACAATACAAAATGTGGAACCTGACTGGAGAGGTGGTGATTTTATTGTAAAAATATCCAAAATTGAAACACAGTAGATTTACTAGCTGATGACCCTCCAACCAAGTCGTTTAAATTTGGACTTTGAACGGCATCATTTTAAAAATAATTTAAGTTACTTAATTCATTTTAAAATTATTGGAAATAATTAAACTCACATAATTGAACTCATTTAATTCATTTTATTATCCATTAGCATTACACACTGTAAATGACATACCATAAGTATAATTTTTTGCTTTTTTGCCTTTCCTGTTTTACTTACATTTCTATTATTATTATCTTGGAAGTGGATTTTTAATTTTTAATAAAGGATAATTGATTTTAAGAAGTACAAAAAGTTTTCAGCTTATCTTAACTTCCACACAATGAGAAGCCGGCATAGGCTATATATACAAAATAACTTCAGAGAACAAACTTCCTTGTAGAAGACAATACCAGTTAAAATGCATTGAAAACTATGCACTAATCAATGGACCACAGAGACATCAGGTGGCCGGGTCAGTGATCTCTGTGGGTAAAGTTTATCTCCCTGATCCAGCTACAGGATGCACAGCCTCAAAGAAGCATCGATCCTGGTGCAATTGGGACTGACTGACCACCCAAAGTCTGGCCAAGAAGAGCAAAAGCAAGCGGAGGACTCAGGAGTAGGGTAAGAAAAGGAAAGTTGATCCCTTGAGCATTGCATACTACCTATACTCCAACTCACAACTGTAATAGAGCATGATGGTTTCATTCTAACAGATTGCAATTTATTTAGCTCTTTGCTGTTCTACACACTGCGGCTTTAATCAGATTTTTTGCCTACATTGGTTTTAATTGTTTTGTTTTTTTGTGGTTTTATGTTTTGGTAATGCCATTTATATGTTCTTAAACATGCTGCTGCTAAATCATTATACAGTAACAAGGTAGTGTGAACGCTTTCTCTATATACCAAGTGCTACAATTCCACAGCTGCAGCTTTTTCTCATATAAAATTAGTTTGTGTCAGCTGTGACTTTGTATGTGTTTAAAATTAATTCTTGTTTGGTTAAAGTCGCAACCCAGTACACTTTGAGTGGTGTTTTGCTGTATCTGCAATGCGAATAAAAATTTAAAGAGAAAGACAGTATGCCACACCTCTCAGAGCAGTTTAGTCATGCCAGACTTCTCACGCAACATGGCATATAGGCGATAAGTGTATGAGGACACATTTGTAACTTTGCACATTGGTAAAACCATTCTGCACTAAGAAATTTACATTTAAAATAGCCATGTCCAAACTGACATCTAAATTGCAGTGCATGAATAAAGATGTCCAGCATTTATGGGCTACATGCAAAAGCAGCCAATATTTACCCCGTATGCAAATACAATAAACTTATTTGCACATAATGCATTGCAACATGTTTTGTCCAGTTGTAAAGTTACTTGCTTGTTTGCCTTTGCTCCTAATTCAGAATAAGACCCACAAGGCGTAGGAATAATATGGTAGCTTAACAAGGAATTGCATTGCATACGGCCCCCGGAATCATTTGGTCTGGTCCTCTGAGCTTTTTTCTGATAGCCTTATCTGGCACCCTAGAATGGCACCCTGCAGCCAGAATCTATGCAGCAGTGCTGCATGGAGCTTCCTTAGGATGCTTCAGATGGTTACACCGCTGCCCTTATAAAGCTGTGGATGCTCTGGACATTGCTACAATCACTGGCAATTGTGGCCCCATCCCTGTGTGATGTCATACTGAGGGGCATGGTCTGCACTGGGCCCGCAAATTATGTTATATATATCAAAATGGCCCTTGGCATAAAAAAGGTTCCCCCACCCCTGAATTAAAGCATAGTTTTCCAAACTCAGCAATTACAGTCCAGGTTTTAAGGATATCCATGCTTGAGTCAAAATGATTAAATCAAATTGACTGAGGTACTAATTAAGTCATCTGTTCTCAATTATGGATATCCTGTAATGGCAGAGTTTGGGAACCTCTGAATTAAAGAATATGATGGTTCTGGGCATTAGAACTTCCCTATCTCTGGACTACTTAACACAATAGGAGGCCTGGCCAACCTGCGACTCTCCAGCTCTCCAGCTGTTGTGAAACTACAAGACCCAGCATGCTTTACCAATTGATAAGTGAGAGGATATGCTGGGATTTGTAGTTTCACAACAGCTGAAGAACCACAGGTTGGCCATGCCTATAGCATATGGTGTCATTGTCTGGTGATTAAGAAAAGATAGCTATAAAAAGGGAAAAGGTACCCCCCTGGATCTGTGAGTGTTTATTTTCAGATTCTTGGACAGGGGGTCAGGTTATTGGGCATGGTCAGAGTTGTGGCCAAACTGCCGTAGGATTACAACCATTTTATTTGTCAGATATCAGGTCATTTTCTTAGCACTCTAATAAAGACATACATATGGATTTATGGCATCAGATTTGTGGCTTGGCCCTTTTTGTTGCCATAAATACTCCACTTGCACCTTTTATGCCGCAGCCACCTCATGCTCATTACATCATGCCAACAGTCCTCAATTTTTGGAAAAAAAAGGTCAAATATGGTTATCTATTGTTACTACGGGCAACAAGACCATTTGAAAAATATCACCTATAAATTTGCTTCATGCATGGCAACACATGCTCTGTCTAAATTGGCATCATAAAGGTTCTCTGGCGAGATGTTTACAGGTGTTTGTTTGCTAGGGCTGCCCAGCTAGGGGGCCTGTGACAGGGGAGCCAATTCCCGAGACAGCAGCCGTTGAAACACCCTCACCCAAACTCCTTTCCAGGGGTGAGCAGTCTGCGAAGCCATGGTGACTTGTACTTCACCATGTGGAGACAGCAGGACAGTCATCAGAGGTCAGGAGGCAAAACTGAGCAGAGAGGGTTGGCCAATTTGAGAGTCACTCATGCAAGCCAAGAGGAGAGGTGTACTGTACTTAAAAAACATTACCAGACACTGCCCATCCAGCTTTATACACACTCCAGACAGATTTCTGGACTGATCAGAGTAATCCTGGACAGGTGGCAACCTTACACTAATTTTTTTCAGCAAAGCAATTAAATTCCTAATCCATCTCTGATTAGTGCTGACAGGATATTTCTGACCAGATTCCCCCTAAAGGTCACTGAACTTTTTCGAAATGTCATAATGGTAACTACAAAAGTTTTTTTTTTAGTTGAAGTATGCACATCAGCAGTAAGCCATCCTCATTATTTATTTTTAATGCACTGTCAAATGTTGTAATTGGGTGGTCAGAAATGAAAAATAGTGATACCTGGCCACATTATGGAAACCACAGTTGACATCAATAGAGCAGTCTCAAACAACAATATTTGGTTGCCATATGATCAAATAATTTTAAAAGTCATCTGGGACTAATACCTTCCCATCTCCAATGTATAGGTACAGATGAACCATCTGTGGGAAGTGGTTAAACTAGTAATTCATTAAAAGGTGTAATGTATCAATTTAGCTTTGGTAATACAGTAGACATACTTGTACAGTATATGTACTTCAATGTGGTGGTTATTTACTAACTGTGCAATAGTATATATTTACTAAAATCATACTTCTCTACTCTCCCAAGAGGCTCCTGAATTTCCGTTGGGGCTCCTGAACACCTGGTACTGGCCACTTCCTTGAGTGAAGTGTGTGGTCCGGACGGCTGATTATGCGATTTGCACAAAATTCCATCCTTGTGGCCATCGTGACACTGCTCCACCCATTTCTGCTGCACCATGAATCTCACCTTGCTGACCTTGCTGCTCTCTCCCAGAGGTAGTAGACCAGAAGTCAGCAACCATGACAATAGCCAATCACTAATATTCAACAATTAACTTTGATGAATTTAGTGCAGGTTAGACAATGGTAGCAATTGTCTAATTGATTGATATGGGTTACTGTGCTTTGCCTTTGTGCACATTTAAAATAGTGCTTTAATAATAGTCTTCAGACCCATTTACACTAATTAAGACATTGATACAATGGAAATAAATGAAACAGTGCCATCTTTATCATTTCTTTACAATAATATACAGGAGCAGAAAGAGTAGGGTGGAATGAGTACATATAACCTAGTCTAGGGGGATTATTTTGGGACTGGGCCAATCAGGGAGGATTAGCAATGCTGCATGGCCACCGGTCTCAATCCCGACACTATAATCCTGGCAACGGAGTTAACATAGGTGTCAAAATACCGACACCTTTGTTAATCCCGACGCCGAAACACAGAGAGGACGCTGGATGAATTGTCCTCTGCTGTGGGTGAGTATACACTTAGCTGGGGATGGGGGGGTTAGGTTTAGGCACTAGGGGGAGGTTAGGGTTAGGCACACCTCCAGGAGGGTTAGGTATAGGGTGCGGGGAGGGGGGTTAGGTTTAGGCACTAACGGGGCGAGCTTAGGGTTAATCACTAGGGGGTAAATTAGGGTTAGGCACCCCTAAGGGAGGGTTAGGGTTAGAGGGGTAAGGATAGTATGCTTACCTGTGCTTTTGGGGTTTTCCCCCATTGGGTTGCCGGCATCGGGATTTCAACCACCGTCCTCACGTCCGGCAGTAATTCATACTGTTTCCACATCCACTACCCTCACCGGTATAATATTATTCAGAGTGGGGCATGGCTATGTCCCCAAGATTGACCACACCACCAAGTCAGCTTCGAAGCCCTCCAGTTGTCTTGGTGAACCTGATAATATATTGCAATACTACATCATTACTGTAAACAGAATATATCTGTATTTTAAGTTGAAGCTGTCCTAGACAATAAGAGAGAATATATCTAAAAACTAGAGATGTGCGAATCCGGTTCTTAGAGAACCGACAACAACGAAATTTAGGGGTTCTGAGTCAAACCAAGATCGAGTTCAGAATCGCTTTGGGGTACGGAGTCGAAGAGAGTCCCGGTTTGGATTTTCCTGCTGTTCGGAAACTCAAATTTAAAAACCCAGCTCGGGTTTTAAATCAGAAACCAAAAACCAAAACATGTGAGGGTGATTTTGCAAAACCAAAACACGAAGATGAATCCGGATCCAAAATCAAAACCAAGCACATCTCTACTAAAAACAATAATAACTCACTCAAGTTTCATATATCCATACAACATCCATTCTTCTATTATTTCTTGGAAATAGCTGACTGTATAAAGCAAATAGCAAAAAATCTAAGTCATAGAATAAAAAGAAAAAATACTGTGCCTTGATATGTGGAGCTGTAAGTATACACTGTGCCTGGTTGACCTGGCCAAAAAGTAAAACAGTCCTGATGATAACACTCCTGTTTTACATGAGTGTATAAGTGTCAGGATCTGCAGCTTCCAGCCTGAGGCACTGCATTAATTACTGCCTGGCTATGTGCAGTGTCAGGTGCATGCTAATTAATTCTACTCTCTGTGAACAGCACAGCTGCACACTGGTCTATCATTAAAAAAAACTTGCTCTGGTTGGGCCTTGTTCCTGTTAAAGTCCAGCGAGCCCTGCAATCCATTCCGGTGATAGAAGTTTTTTCATATTTCTGGTTCCTGTCTCCTGCATGTCAGTCGAGTTCCTGAGTCAGTCTAGCTGTGTTTCATGTGTGCCGTTTATTCCATCCAGGCTGTTCCACCTGCATCTAGCCCACACGTGCTGCTTGTACCATCTGGGCAGCATGGAGTGCTTCCTACCCCAGAAGCATCTGTCACCATCCGGCAGCTTGTGTCAACATGGCAGCACCAGTCGCAGTTTAACGTTCCAGGTGCGCACCGTCGCACAACGTCACCAGTGTCATCCCGGCAGTGCTGGTAGCAACTCTATGTTTCATGTGCGCAATCTAGCACACCGTCGCCAGTGTCATCTCGGCGACACTGGTAGCCACTCTGCGTTCCAGGTGCGCAAATTAGCACACCATCGCCAGTGTCATCCCGGTGGCACTGGTAGCAACTCCGCATTCCAGGTGCACTATTTAGCCCACCATCGCCAGTGTCATCTCATTGTTACTGGTAGCAGCCCCACGTTATTGTTGCATACCTCACATGAGTCTCATCAGCCCAAATGCTGCAACGGTCCTGGGGCCCCAGTTCACTAACAGCCTTCAAGGTTGCTGCAACAGCCCTAAGGCTGCTTCACACCATTAGTCCCTTGGCCACGACTATAAAGGCCACAATCATCCCCCAAGGCTGCTCCAACAGCCCAAAGGCTGTTTCACATCATCAGTCGCTTGGTCATGAATATAAAGGCCACAATCATCCCCCAAGGCTGCTCCAACAGCCCAAAGGCTGCTTCACACCATTAGTCCCTTGGCCATGACTATAAAGGCCACAATCATCCCCCAAGGCTGCTCCAATAGCCCAAAGGCTGCATCACACCTCTTGTCCTCGGCACAACTAGTACAATACATTCCAGCCCTCAAGGCTTTCATCAGTTGGCTCTTCATTTATACCATCGATTCCCTCCAGGAATCATAACAATAAGATATTAGGGCTGATTTAGATGTGAAAGCAGACTCAGTCGCAGCTGCATCTATTGGTGGTCCCTCGGCTGTGGCTTTATACAAATGTTGCTACAAAGACATTCACTGGCATCTGAATATAAAATGACTGATATGTCCACTTTCAGCATCCATAGGCGCTCAAATACTGATTGTTGCATCTTTTGATATACCATTGTTCACACACACCATCAAAATTAGCACCAACCCTACAGCAGATGCAGTTTCTCCGTGCATGTATGGCTTCCAATGTGGCTGGCTAAGCATCTGTGTATGCAACCACTTTCACCAACACTGCCATAACACGCCCATAAGAAGGACCATCTCTGTGCATTTGTTTAGCAACCTCCCAGTCACCGCCCAGAAACACCCAGCACTTGTCCATTATATTTCTGATACTGTGTGTATCAATCACAACAGCACCTTTGTGCATACGCTCTATGTAATGTGTGCACTGTAAGAATGTTTAGGAATTTTCACACATACACAGCAAAAATTGATCAACTATGTGAACATCAGCATTGCATGTGGCTCTGAACCAGACCCATTGTACGGCTTATATTTATTTATGTAAACAATAGTACTGATTCATTCTAATGCAACATTAACAGAATGTGTCCAAATTATATTTAAAATGTATAGTATAAAGTTTATCGTAATCATTAAAGTTAGCAAAATGAAAAATTATTATTGCAGAAAAGCCATTATTCAGGGCAACTAGCTGTGAAGAAGTTGAAGGGCCCATTTCCCCTTAAGGCACTCTATTGAATCAGAGGCAAAGCAGTAAACATCTTATTAAACAACAAGTGCGGAAAAGCAAAAGACAGGAGCCTCTAGAGTCATGTTAATTATCTCAGGGTTGGTGTCAGTAAGAAGGCTGTCTGGCAGTTTCTAAGGCAGTCAGATGGTAGAGCCAACATTTAAACATCCCCAAGGTCTTGCAGTTACAACACTGTCATATTTCAAATGACAGGATATATTTATGAACACACCGACATTAACCTCCTCAATTATATTCAATGTCAAGGTTTCCCAAGTAGGCAAACCTTTCATTTTTAATGTATCTATTTTAAAAAAAATACATGAAAGTAATATTTTCTAAGGTGCAAGGAAAGCATGGGAAAACACCCACTTTTGATTTGTAAAAAAATGTATGATCTATGATAGTGTTTTTAAAGAATCCTTTGTAAGACACATTATTTAATAATAAAATATAAAATATAGAAATAATTACACCTTGCTTGCTGCGTTACTTTTACTGTTTGTGGATTTCCTGTGTTTGTTACCTGTCAATATATATTACAGTGAGCATTTGAGCACAGTCTATTGATGTACTGTATTTCCATGTGTAAACATGTTTGAAGTGAGAGGGACTAAACTAACATGTAGCCAAATATTACTAGCACACTATATTAATAATATTTCTTTTTATATAGCGCTTCTTCTCCAATAGGACTGAAGGCTCTTAACAGGTTGTAAGAACATGATATAGAAGTTTACATTTTCAAAACAGTATAGCTACTATGAACATACTAAGTAGTTTTGGATTTGCATGGAAAGCAGAAGAGACTATGGAGATAATAAAAATTTGTGGCAGCAATTTTGGGTCATCGGTTGCAGGATTGTTCATCCTATCCACAAATGTAACAGGTGAGGTAGCCATTTTAGGTGCACTACATAGGATCACACTGGGCAGAATAGGCAATGCCTGGAATCAATCACACATAATGGGAAACATCAGAAAACTAGCTGAAATCCTTGAAAGTTCATCAGAACCTTGCATTTTTTTATTCCACACAGAGTACCAGGTTAGGTAGCCAAGTTGAGTGCACTACATTGGTTACAATGTGCAAATAAGCAATACATGGAAATAAGGCATGCAAGGATAAAATGAACAGACCACTAACAGGATACCCAGTGCATCAACAGTTAAATGGTTTATTCATCCTGCCCTTGAAAGTACCGGGTAAAGCATCCATCAAGGGGGCACTACATAGGTTACAGTGGGCAAGACAAGCAACTCACAGAAGTGCAGCATGCAGTGGAAAATTACAGAGAAAGGAAAGAGAACAGTTGAAGTAGAAAAAATTATGCAGCAGTAAAGAGAGACAGTAAAATGATAAAAACACATTTGTATGTAACAAGAAAACTGGGATAACACAAATTATGTTATGTTAATAAAATTATATAAATGTCCTTATCTCATAGGAGTGGTGCAGGCAGGTGTGAGAATGTGGAGAGTCCACTAGTATCCAGTAGAAATGTCCCTGCTGAGGCTGGTTCCAATAATGCTATTGTTACTGCGGGAAAACTCACAAATTGTATTGCGAGATTCAAGGTCGCCAATGTAACCATGGGCAGCAGCGTGTTTAGCAGAAGCCTGCACAGATCAGTGAGATCATTGCAGGCTTCTGTGTTAAAAGGGAATGAAAGTGTTAAATAAACTGAATAAAATTACATGCCCCACCCCCCCAAGAAAAAAGACAAAAAAAAAGGCATAACCAGCACCAGGCTCTGTGAAGCTGGTTCTGGTTATGAAAAATGGTGGAAAAAAACTAGCGGTCCTCTGTACTTTCATAAACCAGCATTAGGCTCTGTGAGCCTGGTGCTGGTCATGCTTTTATGGTAGGGGGGCATGTAATTTTTTTTTAACACTTTTATTCCCTTTCAACAAACAGAAGTCTGCATGGATCTCACTGATCTGTGCAAGCTGCTGCTGAGGCTAAACTTGTTAGCTTTTAATTAGTCTATTTTTTGTCGATTTTGTTTATACTAGTTTTGTGTGAGTTTACAACTCACACCCTATAACATTGTGCGAGTTGTATATATAACACGGGCAACATCTGGATGGCATGTTTTGCCAGGACAAGAAGCTGTCAAGTGAGATTCAAACGTTTGCATGTTCTCATACTCTATTACATTGGTCAAATGCAATCTCGCCTGTTTCTAGCAGCAAACTTGCACACTTTTAGAACTTGGACTCTATTACACTTTGCCCCATGTGTTCAATGTTTAGCACTTGTATTGCATCAGATTAGGTTGGACAATTTAATGAAGTGTGCTATGCTGAAGTAATCAGTTTAAACCTCTCGATATATTAAAGACAAAATCAATGAAAATTAGCAAGAAAACTGAATTATCCATCACAACTCACCCCAACACTTATTTTTTTCAGTGTTCTGAATACAAATCATTGGTTGTAATAAGCTGACAATTCATATATCATTGCCAAACACAGTGAAAACTTCTCCAAACAATCAAGATTTCTTTGACAGGTGAAATGGCACAAATTGCTTGGTGTGTGCTAAGCTACAGTATCTGCTAACAATGTAGACTGAAGCTTTGGGCAAAATTTACTAAGCAGCGGTTTGATGGCAGTTTCTATTCTATTCTAAACTCCGCCGGTTTGGTGGCGGGTTCTATTCTGTTTTAAACCCTGGCAATTTGGTGGCATTTTGCAGCAGTTTCTAAATGACTGCCCTGTTCTAGTCTATTTTAAAATGTGTTTTTTTACTGTGGTTTTGCGGCGGTTTTACTATCTGCAAATATACTAAGGCCAAAACCGCTGCAAAACTGCCATCAAACACATTTTAGAACAGAATAGAACAGGGCTGCCATTTAGAAACTGCTGCAAAACCGCCACCAAACTCCCGAGGTTTAGAACAGAATAGAACAGGGCTGCCATTTAGAAACTGCTGCAAAACCGCCACCAAACTCCCGAGGTTTAGAACAGAATAGAACCCGACACCAAGCCGCCAGAGTTTAGAATAGAATAGAACCCGCCGTCAAACCGCTGCTTAATAAATTTTGCCCATTGTGTGAAAAGAGCAATGTCTCATGTGCTGTGAAATCAGTGCATTGCATTGTGCTAATTAGATGAAAGGAATTAACAGGTTATGTTTGTGAGTTCTCTCTGAATAAATTATTCCATGTTATTTGCCCTTTGACAGGCAGTTTGTATGAAATTCTTTTTCAAGCCTGCAAGGATTGCTTACAGCGTTTGTATGGTGAAGTATGTACTGTACATTATGGAGATGATGAACTGTACTAGTCTAGAGTTGAAAGGTGAGTAAAGCTGTGCGAGAAACCTCATTCTAATATATAATATGCACAACAGAAAAATTATTCTGACAAATACCAGCACTTCACTTAAATACCATTAAAACAGACTGGTCTTCTGCAGTCCATTTAAACCATATCTGCACACAATCTGTCAAATTTTAGATACATGCATGCTGCAGAAAATACTGCTATGTGTACATTTTGTTACTATTAATCTGTGAAAACCACTTACATACCTAAGTAACTACAACTACATTCTCTAATATACTGTTAGCTTAACAGTGCAAATTGATAGAAAATATATCCAGCCAGTCAGCATAGACCATCATTCACATAAAATTGCACTCTAATAAAACAAGCATTTGGGGCATCAAAATCAGCAGTGATGTTTGGCAAATTATGGTCCCCCTCGGTGTTCATGTGGCTGAATATCAATGGAGCCTTAAGTATTAGGGGTATATTTACAGGTTTTAGAAGAGGAGATGTTGCTCATAGCAACCAATCACTTTCATCATTGCAGTATAGATTACAATTGGTTCACATGTGACATTTTTTTCTCTAATTGTAAAGTTGGAAATATACAGTATATATGTAAGGATGAGCATGTTACACTGTAGCCATGGATGATACAATAAAATTGAATTGAGATCTTAATCTGAATTTTCACAAAATCAGAAATTGCACAGTAGGAAATCTGTTGAGTCCTCTACAGCCATGGGCAACAATTTTGAGAATTTGTTTTCACAAAGTTTGCTGCTTCAGTGTTTTTAGACCTTTATGTCAGATGTTACTATGGTATACAGAAGTAAAATTACAAGCATTTCATAAGTGTCAAAGGCTTTTATTGACAATTACATTAAGTTTATGCAGAGTCAATATTTGCAGTGGTGACCCTTCTTTTTCACGACCTCTGCAATTCACCTGGGCATTCTGTCAGTCAACTTCTGGGCCACATACTGACAGACATTCTTGCTTAAACAAAGCTTGGAGTTTGGCAGAATTTGTGGGGTTTTGTTTGTCCACCCACCTCTTGAGGATTGACCACAAGTTCTCAATGAGATTAAGGTCTGGGGAGTTTCCTGGCCATGGAGCCAAAATTTTCATGTTTTATTCCCGGAGCAAGGTGCTCCAACATGCTGGAAAAGGCATTTTTCATCACCAAACTGTTCCTGGATGGTTGGGAGAAGTTGCTCTTGGAGGATGTTTTGGTACCATTCTATATTCATGGCTGTGTTCTTAGGTAAAATTGTGAGTGAGCCCACACCCTTGGCTGAGAAGCAACCCCACACATGAATGGTCTCAGGATGCTTTACTGTTGGCATGACACAGGACTGTTGGTAGCGCTCACCTTTCCTTCTCAATCCAAGCATTTTTCCAGATGCACCATACAATCTGAAAGGGGATTCATCAGAGAAAATAACTTTACCCCAGTCCTCAGCAGTCGAATATCAGTCTGTCCCTGATGTTTTTCCTGGAGAGAAGTGGATTCTTTGCTGCCCTACTTGACACTAGGCATCCTCCAAAAGTATTTGCCTGTTTCCAAGTGTGAGTGCATCTTCACACACACTTGGAAGCAGGCAAGCTCTGCACTGGTGGTGCCCCAATCCCGCAGATGAATCAACTTTAGGAGATGGTGCTGGTGCTTGCTGGACATTCTTGGGTGCCCTGAAGCCTTCTTCACAACTATTGAACCTCTCTCCTTGAATTTCTTGATGATCTGATAAAAATGGTTGTTTGAGGTGCAATCTTACTAGCAACAATATCCTTGCATATGAATCCCTTTTGTCCAAAGCAATGATAACTGCATATATTTCCTTGCAGGTAACCATGGTTAACAGAGAAAGAACAATGATTTCAAGCTCAACCCTCCTTTTAAAGCTTCCAGTCTGTTATTCTATCTAAATCATCATGACAGAGTGATCTCCAGCCGTGTCCTCATAAACCTGTGTTAATGATAGAATCACTAACATAATGTCAGCTGGTCCTTTTGTGGCAGGGCTGAAATGCAGTGGAAATGTTTTGGGGATTAAGTTCATTGTCATGGCAAAGAGGGACTTTGCAATTAATTACAATTCATCTGATCACTATTCATGACCTTCTGGAGTATATGCAAATTGCCATCATAAAAATTGAAGCAGCAGACTTTGTGAAAACCAATACTTGTGTCATTCTCAAAACTTTTGGCAATGGCTGCATAGCTACATGCAGTCAGTATAGTAGCATGGAATATCACTACCCAGTATCTCTTCCTCTCTTCTTCCTCTTCTTGGGGCTGATGCCAAGCTGGATTTACACCATTCGGCCTAGCGTAAAATACTCAAACTGGTTCTGTGTATGTCCAGAAAACAAGCCATGCATATGTACATATGTATATTTGGTGGAACCTGACACTTGGAAAGGTGGGATGAGGGTGGGGAGGGGCATTCTAATAAAGGTCAAACAGTGCATGTCTGCTAGAAGATGTAGACCAACTGAGATCCATATATTGTACACCTGTCAAAGCCATATCAATTGTGCATGCCTGAGTCTGATGCAAGTTCACACTGATGATTATAAAGATTGTCACCAGCACTAGATAACCAGTTATCATTGGCTGACTATGAATTTTCCTCTGAAGCCTGTAGGTGCTTTTTTAATTGTTCTTTCATATATCTTGAGTAAAGTTTAGCATTTTTTGTATAAAAGAAGGAACCTTAAAAGTGCAGTGTTAGTAGTACATTTTAATATCAAATAGTTTCTCTCCATAAAAAAACATATGTTTCCGCATGTTTCAAGCAAAACAAGGCAAAATGTCATCTTCCCATCATCAGATCTTGCGTGTTTTGGACTGCATATTAAATTTACTTCCTCATGTATGGGCGCCATTTCACACAAGAAACTGGAGGAATAGGGTGTGGTACTGGGCTGCAGCACTGTGTGGCAATATTAGGAGTGGATTGTAGCATTATTGTTAAAGCCTACAGGGGCACTTTGTCTTTAAATAAAACAAATGATTAGAAGCACTATGTTAAAGGGACACTGTAGAGGCACTGTGGACTATGGGCTGCAGCACTGTGAAGCACTCTCTTGTGTGTTCTAGGCCAGACACTAAAAAATGCCATTAGGAGCAATGTGTTAAAGGGGCACTATGTTATAATAAAATAAACCCATAGAGGCACTATGGACTATGCGTTGCAGCACTATGGTACACTGTGTTATGTGTGTTTAGGGCTAAGCAATGTGTTAAAAACCTTGTGTTGTGTGTTCAGGCACTGTTAAAAATAAATAAACAAAACACTGTGATGTGTATTCAAGTGCTGTGTTAAACAATAACATCATTACCGTGCTATTACTAGGAGTGCTGTGAGGCACTGTGTTGTGTGTTCAGGCATTATGTTAAAAATAATGTCATTAGGGAAGAAATTACTAGAAGCTCTGTGAGGTACTGTGTTGTATGTTAGGCACTCTGTTAAAAAATTATGTATATATGGTATCATTACTAGGAGAGCTGTAATGGACTGTGGTGTATGTTCAGGCACTGTTAAAAAAATTAAAATAAAACTGTTGTGTGTTAATAAATATAACATCATCATGGTGAAACCATTACTAGGGGCTCTGTGAGGCACTATGTTGTGTGTTCACACACTGTTAAAACAACTTTTAAATAAAACTATTGTGTGTTAAAAAATATAACATCATTAGGGTGCTACCATTACTAGGCGCATTGTGAGTCTATATGGATCAGTCAGTAGAAGAGCAGGAGCAGCAACCCAGCACTAGTGCTGCGTATGCTGCAAGTAATCATGATAGTACTTCAACATCTACTATAAGTGGTCCAGGGGAAATAAAGTTTAAGAAAGGGCACATAAAATCAAAACAATGTTTCACAAAGAAAGAAATGGGTTGAATTTCCAATGCTCACCAGAGATCTGCATAAACTGTGATTTAAATAAATATATATTGTTTCCAGATTAAAATAAAGTATTTATTATAGATTTAAAGAAAATACTTTTTCATATGCAGTGAATGAGAGATTGTCAATAAATAAAAATGTAAATACAATAATGATATGTGCAATGTTCCATTATATTGACCTAATAATGTTATACACAACATATGACAAGCACAACATTCATATAACACAACATTTGTAGTGTTCAGGCAATAGGATCCGTATTAATCCCTGGTTAAGCTCTGTATTGCATTGGAATAAATTGCCCATATGAGAACCATGTGAATTATACTACAAATAGTTAAACACCAATCATAAGGCACTTCAGAATATATCCAAGGTGTGTGCTGGAATTATATTAGTTTGAATAAATAATATAGTCAGAAGGATGGTATGATCTAAGTTATAGTGACATATCATATATTAATTGGATTATTGGCTAATAGTTCATATTCTATTTGATACAAAGATTTTTTTCATTAAATAGATTTTTTTAAAAGACAGCATCTCAGTTCTTTAAAAAGTGGTGTAATTCAAAGTCTAAATTAAGACCTCTTTGAGATAGGGGTCCCAAATTAAAGATCATTTTTGTTTCTTCTTTAAAAGACTTTCATTAAGATCTCCTCCTCTCCATGGGACTGTGACTTTCTTAAGTCCTACAAATTAAAACATTGTTGGATCACTTGCATATGCTAATATAAATTATGCCAGTATGCTGTGGTTTTCCTTGCCATTCTTAATATTACAGAGATGTTCATGATGCGTACACCTAATTTTGTAACTGTTTTTCCTATGTTTGTAGTCCACATGAGCAAATTAGAAAATAAACAACTCCCTATGAATGACATGCTATCTGTTTTGTTATGATATATTCAGTGCCATATGTCTTAGAAATGACACTTTTAATGAGTTTAGAGGTCCTAGTCAACACCAGAAATTGGTAGAGCAAGATATTAAACATGCCAGGTGTTACTAAGGATAAAAGAGAAGGGAAAAAAAGATGCACTGTAATCTGACACAAGTAAAATTGAAGATCTGGTGATAACACTGGCGGATAAGGGTGGGGAGATTGTTGTCATTGATGGAAGCATAAAATGTATTAAAGGATGAAACAACATAAAGAATATTTAATAAGAACCCAACAGAGGACTTCAAACTAGAGTTGATTTTCATACTTAAAAAGGGAATGGAAGCAAAGATCCTTATGGAAAAAGAATATGAATTCCTATACCCAAATTACCCAATGATACCAGTGTTTTATCACCTACCTAAAGTGCATGAAAACCAAAAGCAACCCCCTGGAAGACTGATAATAGCTGGTACAGGATGCTTAACAGTGAACCTATTTGGATATATAGACAACTTTCTGCTACTAGTAGCCATAAAAAAAATTATTTGAAAGACACCACACAGTTTCTAAACATTCTCAGTAAAATACAATCGCAGGATACTTACCTTCTGGCAACCTGTGACATTAAGTAACTATACACCTGTATAGACCATCGAAAAGGGTGCAGAAATGTAAAGAAGATACTGATAGCTTATTCAGATCTGAAAGACCTACAGATTAATTTAATTTTACAAGTAATCAATTTCATCTTAAGGCAGAATTGTTTTTGGTTTGATTATGGCTTTTACCTCCAGCAAAAGGGTACAGTGATGGGGACTAAGGAAAATGAACACATATGGAATAACAATGTATAAATACAAAATTTAATACTTTGGGCTAGATATATGGATGATGTAACTATTATTTGGGATATATTAAAAATGGAAGGAAAATCACAGCATACTGCCATTTTTTAAACTAGCACATACAAGCAATCCAGCAGGGATTTAATTTTGTAGGACTTAAGAAAGTCAAAGTCCCGTGGAGAGAAGAGGAAAGTCTTCTAAAGAAGAAACAATGATGATCTTCAATTTGGGAACCCTATCTCAAAGAGGTCTTAATATAGACTTTGATTTACACCCCTTTTTAAAGTACTGAGATGCTGTCCGCTACAAAGATTTTTTTCATTAAATAGATTTTTTCATTAAATAGAATATTAACTGTTTGATCCTAATATTAGCCAATAATTAAATTAATTTATGTTAGTGTCACTATAACTTAGATCTCACCCTCCTTCTGACTATATTAGTTATTCAAATCAATATAATTCCAGCATGCTTGCTATATAACATCTTTTATCCATTTAAAGGCTTATTCACTAGACATCATAGATTAGGTAAATAAATATATATTTTATAATATACATGCTTTTTGTAGTAATAGTACGAAGTTCACAACGAATGTAATACTTTTTTTGTTATAGACTCTTATGTGTGTGTTTTGTGTAAGAACACTAGTATGTGACCAATATACTTTACATTTTAAGCTATATATGGGTCACATACCAGGAAAGTACGTCCTGTTTCTTAACATTTGTAACTGTAGGACCTTGTTATTTTTCTTACTTTATTTTTACCACTAAAGTGAGTAAGACATCAACATAATATTTGACCAAAGAATCCATTTATTGAGAAGAAGAGTAAATAAGTCCGGCATACAAGAGGAAAAGTAAGGACAGAAATGATGTCCAACAAATACTAAACATGTAATGGGAGGCTGATGAAGGATTGACTATCCTGACAAAGCCTTCACAGGTGAAATGCATAGATAGTGGAGTAATTGATCACATGCTATATGCTCAGCATGGTACAGTCTGCCAGCAGGCACTTCACTGCCCAGCTGCACAGCCACAACCTCAGCTAAGAAAACAAAAGATGCCAAGAGTCGGATGGCTGGTGGAGGGAATCCCATAGGGACTTGCTGTGCTATCAGTCCGCAGGGAACAGGATGAGTAATAACACCAAGAGGCATATCCCATTGGTCCCCCATTCTTTTTGATGCTTAAGTGACCCTTTTGCCTAGGAACTTTTAATGGAACATTTAGTAACTTTGAATTGTTGTTTATAAGAAGTCCTGAACGTAGTACATGCCATGGATATATTGTACAGTGCCTTATGATTTGTGTTTAACTATTCGCAGTATAATTCACAAGATTCTTATACAGGTGATTTCTACCAATCCAATGCAGAACTTAACCTGGGATAAATACAGATCCTATTACCTGAACACTACAAATTTTGTGTTGTATGCATGTTGTCCTTGTCATATGTGTGTATACCAATAATATGTCAATATTATAGAACATTGCACATGTCATAATTGTATTTCACATTTTATTTTTAGACAATCTCCCATTCACTGCATATGAAAAGGGTAATTAAAAAAAATGTATAATAAATACTTTATTTCTTTTAATCTGGAAGCAATGTATGTTAATTAATTTGAATGACAATGTATGCAGATGTCTGTGTTCAGCACAAGAACACTTTCAGAACCCACGCCCCCCTTTAGCTCTCTGTAAGGACCAATAAAAGGCACTATTTAAAAAGCTGAAAAAAACTTTCTTTTGTGTTCTTTAGTTGCTAACTCCATCTATAGGTGCCATTAGCAGAAGTTGCATATGATTAAGACCATCCAGAAAGGGACCTTCTCAACTCTTTCTGGCAGGCTACACACTTCTCCTCTCCTTCTCATGTGCAGCCTGATGGCTGTTCTTGTGCAGTGAGTTTGCCATGACAGAAATCAGGGGCTTTTATGATCCAATTCATCTAACCATCATGTGTGCAACTGCAGTTGGGAAGTGGGCTGTACCAGGGGAATGGCCAACTCTGTCAGGAGGCTAGGAAATCCCCCCAGGTTTGGGACTCTACCGTATCTCCAGGAGAGTTGGCAAATATGCACTATTTGTACAAACCAACATGCAGCTTGAGATCTTTGAAACTTTGCATATACAAGCAATTAAGGGGTTTTTAACACATTTAAAAACATTTTAAGTGTGATTTTTAACACAATTGCATAAATCCCTTTACCATATAATGACAAACACAATCTTCCAGCCTGCTACAAATATATAAAGGTTTATTAAATTTCAAATACAAAAATACATGCTGAAGTACATGCACACAGCTGTCTCAGGAACTATTCACTTAGGATACCAAGCCAGGTCAAAAGGTATCCCTCCTAACGTACATCCAACTCTGAAGCTATCTTGTTGCAGTACTATTATACATTATTAATAGGTTTGTACATATTTCAGTATATGGATATTTCCCTTTTTTGGTTTTAAATATATATTTTACATGTCCTGTACTTACAAAAATATATTACATGGTTCTGAGCTATCTGTTCAGAAAGTCCCAGAGCACTTAGTTCAAAAAGCTGAAAAAAATAACAACTTATTTTCAAGCATGATGCCTTACTTCTGAGACTTTAGAGGCTATAAAGTATATTCCAAATTAGTTCTGCAATAAAAATCTGGTTAATCTCTTCACTAAATAATTCAAGTGCAGAGCAAGCAACGGTGCTGTTAAAAGTTTGTTAACATGCATTTTAAAGGGGAAACATCATTGAAATGAAATAAATTCCATCTATTCTATTCTATTCTTAGTGTTTCATGCACCATGACTGCTGATCTAGGAACATGATTTTTCTCTGACGGCAGACTAAGCAGGGTTTTATGGGCTTCATAAATTGTAGAGATGTGCGGTTCAGTTCTCCAGAAATCCGAACCCACCCAAATTTCGTGAATCCCGGTAAATCTGAATAGCGGTTCTAATCTCCTGAGGAGATCCGGGTAAATCCGGGTTGTGGGTCGGAATTCGGATTTTAAATCTGAATTTCGTGGTTTGGATTGCATAAATTACATGATTTTAGCTGTTTTTAAAACTTTTTATCAATTTTTATTTAAAAAATCCAGATCCAAACCCAAAACACTTGAAGGTGGTTTGCAAAACCAAATCCAGATCCAAAACCTTGAAGGAGATACAGATCCAAAACCAAAACACAGGGGTCAGCGCTTATCCCTAATAAATTGTGGGGTCTTTTAGACAGCTTAATGGGTTGCTTCATACTAATAAATGTAAGGAAATAAATGTATAGATTTCATTTTTGAGCACGTTAAATTTCTACAACTATCAAAAGAGGAGATATGTATTTTTGCCAATAAATAAAATTAAAAAAAAATGGAAACTCCTATAAAAAGGGGCAATTGTTTTTCTTGTGATCCATGAAAAGATAGGCAGATAGTTTGAGTTAACATAAAATAAACCTACGTAATCTAACATAATAATATGTAATGTGAATACTTTATATAAATTAAGAAGTCATTGATATATAGAAATACATGGTCCAGATACCAAGTCAATTTAGCACAGCACTACTTTTACGCATAAGCCCCAAATTTTAAAAAGCATTGTCAGGGAGTTCTAAAAAGACATTTTAAAAGAAGCTAGCTGCTGATATCTGATATCATAGTGTGTCAGCCTACATTTTTCTTTTTTTTACTTTGGCTTTATACTGTATTGTTCTAATTAGTGATGTCCGCAGACCACTATGTTTGTATTGGTTTTGGTTCTAAATCATCATCATGTTTTGATTTTGGCAAAACCACCCTCAAGTGTTTTGGGTTTGGTTTTGAATATGGATTTCTTTAAAAACTGATAATAGCAGCTAAAAAACCTGTAACTTGTTTTGGTTTGGATTTATTTGAAAATCCATAAAACAGCTAAAATCATGTAACTAGGACCCATTTTTGTTCTTAAGATTTTATTATCATCAATACAATCGATTTTCAGTCATTTCCAGTCAGTTTTGACCACCTCTCAGCACCTGAAATCACGAGGGGGGGACTTTGATGCAATACAAATATATGCAAGATCTAATTTCTAGATAGAAATAAATATTCTGTGTTGTAGTATATATGTGGGTCTAATTTCAGAAAAAAACCCATCAATTAAAATACAAAGTGCTTGCACATTCCACATACTGTATAGTACTTGGATGTCCTTGGATTGGAGGTGAAAAGCAGTATTTATAACTAGCCAATACTGATTTTTGTTATCTTACATAGCACTCTAGTAAGAAAAAAGGATTTAATTTAAACTAAAACACTTTCAGCACTTTTGGTCTTTTACTGTTTATTTTGAAGACAATATAATTTCTAGTTGAGGACTGTAAGATGCAATTGAGCTTGGAAAGCAAATCTTCTGTATATACGGGACTCCAATTTTGCATAAACAGAAATAAATACGTACTGTATACTATATTCACTTGTATTCAGATTTGTACACATTATTGTGGCTCTGTATATACATATTTATGTTTCCGCCCAACCCTCCAAAGCCTGCAATTCAGCATATCCTGCCTAAACTTTGCTTTCATGAGAATGCCCCATTACAGCCCAATTATAGTTCTTCAGTTTTCAGAGGCAAAGCATTTAAAATGCATACAACTGTCTTGCTGAGACATTGTGACATTGTATAGTAGTGTGGTACAGTAGAAGGATAATCCAATAGCAGATCAAAAATCCAGGCAGCGATCATAACACAATGAAATCAAAGAAGTAGCAAGGAACAGTTCAAAGGAAATCCAATGCATATCAAATATCTAGGCAGCAGTTGGCACAAAACAAAAATAAAGTAGCAAGGCACAGTTCAAAAGAAATCCAAAGCTAATCTATTATTCAGGAAGCAGTTCACACATGGTGAGACTGAAGTAAAAAGGCGCAGTTCAAGGGAAATCTAAAGCAAGTCACATATCCAGCAATGAAACTTATCAGGGAACCAGGTATAGGAAACACAGCACTGGAACCACAGGAGCTTGCAGCAATAACCAAATACTGTGGCCTATACTAATTGGGAGCTGTCTGGTGAAATCATCAGCTGAGGGAGCAGGAGGCAGTGGTGGAGCAGATCTCCCGGCAGCTCTGTTCTTGCTTTTCCCCCGGAATTATGTCACAGGAGGGGGCAGGGCTGCCATATGGATATAGTGTAGAGCTGCCTGGTCACTCTGGGTGGCTCTACATCAGGGTAGGCAAGAAGCGGCCACTTATTGCCCAACCCTTCTCTACACACTGCCGGGTGCTTCCAAAAGAATCTCTGGGCGCATTAAAACACTAGAAAGGATTTGATTGAAGAGCACATATTGATCTTTTAGTTTGATAGGGTACTTTTATACACCCCAGGTGTGGATATATTTATTTTAATGCTGATTGACAGTTTTTAGGTTTGCAGAATGACACTTAAAGTATAGAACACCAGATAGGTATCTTTTTATGTTTTTCTATTATGATGAATTTATTTGATGAGATAACTCCATTTTGGGTATTGAGGATTACAGTTCAGACAATATAATATTAAGGTTCTGATTATATTGGATACCCTGTCAGATTCTTGTGTGAGTGGTTTCTCATATGGTTTGCACTTCATACTTCAGATTTATTGATTTGTTTTCTGGGATGAGAGTGTACAGAGTTATCCAAGACATATAGAAAAACAAGAAAGTGAACAAGAGATGCCATATGGGGAAGTGTTTTAAAATAATATACTATAGATTACCTTTTCTTTTTTCTTTTGATCCTACATGGAACAAAGGATTTGAAGTGTATAGAAGTATAAGCTCAAATTGAGTGATTCTCTCTATGAAATGCTGTAATATTGTATGTTTTATAACTTATATAATAATATTAGAGGCTTAGACAGATTTTGAAGTGAGGGGGAGCAAAGATAAAAAGAGAAGAGCAACAGGGGGCATGACTACATCACGATGGGTATGTGGCCCCACCTTCCAGAGCCATTTAATTGCCACACTTAGTAGAGGCACCTTCCTCAGCTGGGACCATACCCCATCTTCCCCCCTAAATCAGACTCTGGATACACCATATTCACTCTACATGGTATAGGCAGTATGTTTTTCAATGACAGATCCATTTCCTTGGCTTTTGCTACTGCAACAAAAATAAACCAGTCTCTTTTTCCATTTGAAACCAGCACATGCTCCCTATCTTAAACTAAATTGCCATGTCAGGGATCTATTATTAGCATGAGAAACCCCAGAGACACAAAAGTTGTGTGAAATTACTTAGTTTCATTTGTTGGGTTCAGGGAATTTACTATACATTAGCAAATGTGGCCCAGTATATTGTTACAGGAAATAAAACATGGGTGCATTATGTGAGAACGGAGACGAAGCAAGCATACATGACATAGAAACACGCATTGTCCCCACCTTCAAAGAAATTCAAAACAACTCCATCAGCAAAGAAAGTCATGGCAACATTTTTTTTGGACCACAAGGGTGTGCTTTTCTCACCAAGGAAGATACTGTTAATGCTATTCGCTATTGAGACACATTGAGCCAGTAGCAGAGGGCAATTCATCGAAAACAACCTGGTTGCTGTGAACAGGCATCATATTGGTGCACAATAACTCCAGCCATACTCAGACAACTGCAAGTATGAGTTGTTATGGCGCTTTTATTGGGAGGTACTGGATTATCCTCCCTACAGCCCTCACCTGTGATTTTGTAATTACTTGATCATCTGAGTTAATTATTGTGCATATCATTTTTATATTATTATCACTCACAAGGAATCAATTTTATCTGTTATACTCAATACATTAGTTATACTTTAGATCTGTTGAATTCTATAGGGTTATACCCCAGTGCACAGGTTTACCACATACAAGTTAATTTATTCAGTTTAAATTGATTTGGGGTTAGGGTACCCCTCAGTGGCCAACCCAGGCAGCCAAAGGATAGAGGCCCTGATTCAGAGCCGGACACTCTGAATCAGGGCATTTTTTTTTTTTTTTGAGCAGCCTCCTGGCCCCTCGCATAACTATCGGTGACCAGGACCATAGCTGTTGGTGGGCAGGATGATGGTCGCGATGGTCAAGACCAGCGTGACCATCGGGCTTGCCGAAGAGACCCTTGTGGTAGGGTCTCATGGCCGCAAGCCCCAGAGAACTTCTGGCTCTAATAGAGCCGGAAGCTCTCCCACTGACATCACTGGTGATGTCAGTGGGGCCGCCCACAAATGGCAGGCGTTTGCATGGGAATGCCTCCATTTTTGAAGCCACCCCCATGCCACGCCTCCAAAACGGTGCGAGCTGTTGATCAAAATCAACAGCCATCACCTTTTGGTGCGAGACCCGGAGCGACGAAGCGCCCGTCGCTAGCCAGGTCTCGCGCATGCGCACGTCAGAGCCGGCGCATGCCCGGTGGCCTAACATCGACCCGCTCGCGAGCGTATAGCGCTTGCCAGCGGGTCTGGATCAGGCCCAGAGTGCGCTTACTGGACTACCTACCTAAATTTTTGTATTATTGGATACTGTAGTCTTTATACTATTACTAGGCATCCTAAGTTGTGGCTAAATGTCCAGGGTATTGTCAGTTTAAAAAATATTCATACTTCAAAGAATTACATTAGATGAACTATCAATCCTCAAATATTTATTATTATTACTCTGAAACACTTAATTATAACATGTAAATAGAAGCAATACACAGAACAGTATACATGCTATAGACACAAGGTAGCCTCAGATTATACTATAAATAAAATCAGGTAACCCCTCTTTTGACAAATAGATTGCTTCAAAGATTTGGAAACTGTTGAAGGTACATCGTACACCAAATCATGTCATGGCCAATCATATATTGGGGCAGATGTATGAAGCTCTGGAAAGTGATAAAGTGCAGAGTGATAAACGGCCAACCAATCAGCTCACAACTGTCATGTTACTAGCTGTGTTTGAAAAATGACAGGTGGGAGTGGATTGGTTGGTCGTTTATCACTCTGCACTTTATAGGTGCATACACACTAGACGATATGCTCCCTGAGCGATATCGTCTAGTGTGCCCCCGGCAGGCTGTGCTCAATGCCATTCATGACATTGAGCACAGCCACTGAACGATATCATTAATGATATCGTTCAGCGCTGGGCTCTCTCCCCCATTCCCTGACATGCAGCAACCTGACAAGATCGTCAGGTTGGCCTGCATGTCAGCCCGATGAACGATGATGACGAACGA
Organism: Taudactylus pleione; assembly: GCA_031769625.1. Lineage (NCBI taxonomy): Eukaryota > Metazoa > Chordata > Amphibia > Anura > Myobatrachidae > Taudactylus > Taudactylus pleione. Next base: position 16,212,163 of record JAUIMM010000036.1, on the reverse strand, counting down.
CCCGCGGGAACGCGCGTCGTCGTCATCGTTCATCTTTTTGGGCTTAAAAATGGACGATAAAGTGGACGACTGAACGATAACGATATCATTATCGTTCAGTCGTCCACTTTATCGCCCAGTGTGTACGCAACTTATCACTTACCACAGCTTCATACATCTGCCCCAATGTGTTATGTCTGTCATCCTTAGTAGTAAAAGGTAAAAATTTACAACAGTATGAACTTTACTGTAAATATCCCATCATATTGTTAATAACTCTTAGATCCAAAATAGAATAATTGTTATAAATACTGTATACCTACAGATGAACACATCTATTATTAAGAACTGTGGTATTTTACATAATAGCAGCACCATTTCAAAAACAATATTGTGTATTTAAACAAATAACCATTAAATTATTTATAATATGTAAAATAACTATGTTGGAAGGTTGAAAGCCTTTGCTAGCATTAGACGTGCACTTTTAGTACTTAATTAACTGATAAAACATTGGGAGCTTGTAAGATGCAACTCAAGTGCCTTACTTACTAATGTGTTTGGTATTCTGCAAATAAATCTTCATGACAATTATGTCCCTTGTTAACGTGAAAAGGCTACCATACCAATGTAATAACCAAACATAATAGAGGAGATGCCACTAATCAAGAGGTTATTCTTTACATAATTACAGGATTTAGACATAATCACTGAAGATATAATATATTACAATACTTTTATGTGTGTACAATGAAGTACTGTTCAAAAAATTGTTATTTCTACTTAGCATTGTTTCAATTATCCAATGTACAAGGGAGATTTGTTCATAGCTGAAGTTTTGCTTTGGTACAGTTTTTTAGTTTTGTTGAGAACAAAAAACAAAGTTACGTCTCAAACATCAGAAATGTCATTAGATTATAGTAAAATGATCTTTTAAATTGTAATACAGTATTGTTTTAGGACATAACAGGGCAGCATTTTAATTATGTAATCAGCAATAAATGGTTTTCTTTTTATGTCATTTACTTAAAACGGAATGTGAATTGTATAGAGATAGATAGATAGATAGATAGATAGATAGATAGATAGATAGATAGATAGACGGACTCCTAGGTTTTGTTTTGTAAAGAAAGTCAAGGGCTGTATATTGCAAAAATTTGTAAGTGCTTCTGATTTTGCAAAGTCTTTTTTAACTATTCATAACTAGAATGCGGGGTATGCACTATAACGATGGATCAGTCTGCAGACCGATCCACCGTATGAGCATCTGATTGGTAAGCTGTACACACTTACCAGTTGGCCGCTCAATATGTCTGGCCTGCAAGACAACTGGGCAGGCACTTAAATGTGCCAACCCATGTGTGATATCAGCGTCTGTGGTCCCTGCAGACAGTGCATGAGCAGTCAGCGAGTCAGCCGTACACATATACAGATGCACCAATATATCTTTAAGATATTTCAGCATCAGCTGTGCTGCAGGGCTGACCTGATATGTCTGTGAATGATGCACTTGTTGATATATATATATTGTTTGTTCGATCGACAAACAATATATCGCAAGTGTGTACCCATCATACAGTAGGTTTATAACAACACTTTGGAGGTGAACGTAACAAATTATCAGGCATTAAATTGAACTGCTTTTGCCTCTATTGAGGAACCGTATTAACAGGTATATCAACCACTGGTTTTAAAATGTACAAATTACACTGTGTGTGTGAAACTTGAAATAAATGATATCGAGATGCACCTGAAACTGACATGAGTTAAGTAATAAATAAATAATGTGCAAAATAAATAATTGTTTTTTTTTTAGACAAACAAAATCTCAACTAATTCAAGGCAATGTCCAAATGTGATAGTACTGTAGGTTATACTTTGCAATGACACTTTTGGCTTAAATCATCAAAATTGTATATGTTACAAACGTTATTGTAATCCTATCTTTAATGTTCTTGCAGTATTTCTGGATTTCTGAGATCAACAAATAATGTTTGCAATATTTTTAGATTTATTTTTTGTGTTCTAATATTCAAACAAAATAAACATTACATGATGGGAAAAATAAACTGCATGTGATGTGTAAGTAAATAGATGCAATTGAAATAAAAATGTGCTGTATATCTGTTTTTGCACCAGTTAATAAATGAACCCCTGTGGCAGGAATGGACCATGGATTTATTACTGGGTAAGTTAAGAGAACCCTGCATGCTACATGAAGTCAAGAGCGGCTTGCACTGAAGCTCTTGGCACTGGTGTGCTAAGGGACTGATTCATTACGGATCGCTATTGCGATCACAGCTGCGATATTATGACAATCCATTGCGATCACTATGCCACCGCAGCACCACATAAGGATGCCCACTTTACCCTACACACATCCGTAATGTTTAGCAAGACTGAAAACATTTGTACAATCGATTACCATCGGAGCCTCATGCACACTTGCACAAGGTCAAACATTACTCAGAAATTGCTAATGCCATCCCACGCTATGAGTCCTCAGGCTGCGTAAGGCATCGCAGTGGATAATTTATGCACACCCATGCAACACGTTCAAACTAGGGGTGTGCACCGGCCACTTTTCGTGTTTTGGTTTTGGATCTGGATCTTTCTTCGTGTTTTGGATCTGGATTGGTTTTGCCAAAACCACCCTTCCGTGTTTTGGGTTCTGGGTTTTGTGTTTTGGATCTGTATTTTTTTGAAAAAAAGCATAAAAACAGCTAAAATCACAGAATTTGTAGGTTTTTCTGCTCCTATGCTATTATTAACCTCAATAACCTTAATTTCCACTCATTTCCAGTCTATTCTGAACACCTCACACCTCACAATAGTGTTTTTATGTCCAAAAGGTTGCACCGAGGTAGATGGATGACTATGCTAAGCGACACGAGTGGGCGGCACAAACACGTGACCCATCTAGGCGTGAAACTGCAGTGGCAGACAGGATGGCAGTTAGAAAAACTAGGCCCCAAACTGTACATAATGCAAAGAAAAAAAAGAGGTGCAAGATGGAATTGTCCTTGGGCCCTCCCACCCATCCTTATGTTGTATAAACAGGACATGCACACTAATAAACCAATCATTTCAGCGCCAGGGTCTGCCACACAACTGTGGCTGAAATGATTGGTTCGTTTGGGCCCCCACAAAACAAGCTGGCAATTAATCTGTCCCTGCACAAACTGGCTCTACGGAGGCAAGATGTCATCCTCATCCTCCTCATCCACCGATTCCTCACCCTCTTCAGTGTGTACATCCTCATCCTCACAGAGTATTAATTCGTCCCTGCTGGAACCACAGGTCCCTCTGTACGTTCTGGAGGCTGGTCTCCCTGGAAGAGTTGATAATTAATTTTATGACCATCATCTTCTCCACATTTTGTGGAAGCAACCTCCTACGCCTTTCGCTGACAAGGTTCCCGGCTGCACTAAACACTCTTTCGGAGTACACACTGGAGGGGGGGCAACTCAGGTAAAATAGAGCCAGTTTGTACAGGGACCTCCAAATTGATTCTTTTTCCTGCCAGTACAGGTACGGACTGTCTGACATGCCTACTTGGATGCTGTCACCGATGTAATCCTTTAACAGACAGACGCACGCTTGTCGCTGCTGCTTTGAGGATGCAAGTGCGGCTACAGCCCACACAATTAACAAAGACAGAAAAAAGAAGAATATGTTAATTGTTTGTGTAGCACACTTTGAGGGTGTCACCACCCTTTAACAGACAGACGCACGCTTGTCGCTGCTGCTTTAAGGATGCAGGTGCGGCTACAGCCCACACATTTCACATTGACCGAAAAAAAAGAACAATATTTTAATTGTTTGTGTAGCACACTTTGAGGGTGTCACCACCCTTTAACAGACAGACGCACGCTTGTCGCTGCTGCTTTAAGGATGCAGGTGCGGCTACAGCCCACACAATTCACAAAGACAGAAAAAAGAAGAATATTTTTATTGTTTGTGTAGCACACTTTGAGGGTGTCACCACCCTTTAACAGACAGATGCACGCTTGTCGCTGCTGCTTTGAGGATGCAAGTGCGGCTACATCGCACACAAGTCACAAACACATTAAAAAAATAGTTTTTTATTTTTTGGAGCACTTTGAGAGTTACACCACCCTTTAACATACAGACGCACGCTTGTCGCTGCTGCTTTGAGGATGCAAGTGCGGCTACAGCCCACACAATTCACAAAGACAGAAAAAAAAGAACAATATTTTAATTGTTTGTGTAGCACACTTTGAGGGTGTCACCACCCTTTAACAGACAGACGCACGCTTGTCGCTGCTGCTTTAAGGATGCAGGTGCGGCTACAGCCCACACATTTCACAAAGACAGAAAAAAGAAGAATATTTTTATTGTTTGTGTAGCACACTTTGAGGGTGTCACCACCCTTTAACAGACAGACGCACGCTTGTCGCTGCTGCTTTAAGGATGCAGGTGCGGCTACAGCCCACACATTTCACAAAGACCGAAAAAAAAAGAACAATATTTTAATTGTTTGTGTAGCACACTTTGTGGGTGTCACCACCCTTTAACAGACAGACGCACGCTTGTCGCTGCTGCTTTAAGGATGCAGGTGCGGCTACAGCCCACACATTTCACAAAGACCGAAAAAAGAACAATATTTTAATTGTTTGTGTAGCACACTTTGAGGGTGTCACCACCCTTTAACAGACAGACGCACGCTTGTCGCTGCTGCTTTGAGGATGCAGGTGGAATCTAGACGGGATTTGGAACCGAGGACACACTACCTCCATCAATTGTCTAAATCCCACTGCACTAATGTCGGATACCGGACGCACGTCTAACACCAACATAGCAGTCAAGGCCTCAGTTATACGTTTTGCTTCAGGATGACTGCTGTCGTACTTCATCCTCATCGCTAGGGACTGTTGGAGGGTCAATTGTTTAGTAAAAGTAGTGATGTTCCTACTTCCTGTCTGGGATGATGAACAACTCCCAGCAGCAGCAACAGCACTAGGAGGAAGTGGTTCTTGATCTTTCCCTATTTTATTTTTATCGGAGAAAGTTTGGTCCTCCATTTATGTTATATTGATATATATACGTGCGGCTAAAGCGCACACAAACACAGAAAATATTTTTTTATTTTTGCTGGAGAGTAGTGCACTTTGTGGGTTACACCACCCTTTAAGAAATGAGCCAGCCGGCTCTTTACTTATGGGACACAGGCGCACGCTTGGCACTGCTCCTTTGTTGATGCACGTGCAGCCACTGTGCACACAAGTCACAAACACAGAAAATATATATTTTTTTGGTTTGGAGTGTACTTTGGGGGTTACAGAACCCTTTAACGGTCAAGCCAGCCGGCCCTTTACTTATGACACAGGCGCACGCTTGGCACTACTTTGTTGATGCACGTGCGGCTACTGCGCACACAATTCACAAACACAGAAAATAATTTTTTTTTTGGTTTGGACTGGAGTGTACTTTGGGGGTTACAGCACCCTATAACGGTCAAGCCAGCCGGCCCTTTACTTATGACACAGGCGCACGCTTGGCACTACTTTGTTGATGCACATGCGGCTACTGCGCACACAATTCACAAACACAGAAAATATTTTTTTTTTTGGTTTGGACTGGAGTGTACTTTTGGGGGTTACAGCACCCTTAACAGTCAAGCCAGCCGGCCCTTTACTTATGACACAGGCGCACGCTTGGCACTACTTTGTTGATGCACGTGCGGCTACTGCGCACACAATTCACAAACACAGAAAATAATTTTTTTTTTGGTTTGGACTGGAGTGTACTTTGGGGGTTACAGCACCCTTTAACGGTCAAGCCAGCTGGCCCTTTACTTATGACACAGGCGCACGCTTGGCACTACTTTGTTGATGCACATGCGGCTACTGCGCACACAATTCACAAACACAGAAAATATTTTTTTTTTTGGTTTGGACTGGAGTGTACTTTGGGGGTTACAGCACCCTTTAACGGTCAAGCCAGCCGGCCCTTTACTTATGACACAGGCGCACGCTTGGCACTACTTTGTTGATGCACGTGCGGCTACTGCGCACACAATTCACAAACACAGAAAATATTTTTTTTTTTGGTTTGGACTGGAGTGTACTTTCGGGGGTTACAGCACCCTTAACGGTCAAGCCAGCCGGCCCTTTACTTATGACACAGGCGCACGCTTGGCACTACTTTGTTGATGCACGTGCGGCTACTGCGCACACAATTCACAAACACAGAAAATAAATTTTTTTTTGGTTTGGACTGGAGTGTACTTTGGGGGTTACAGCACCCTTTAACGGTCAAGCCAGCCGGCCCTTTACTTATGACACAGGCGCATGCTTGGCACTACTTTGTTGATGCACGTGCGGCTACTGCGCACACAATTCACAAACACAGAAAATATTTTTTTTTTTGGTTTGGACTGGAGTGTACTTTCGGGGGTTACAGCACCCTTAACGGTCAAGCCAGCCGGCCCTTTACTTATGACACAGGCGCATGCTTGGCACTACTTTGTTGATGCACGTGCGGCTACTGCGCACACAATTCACAAACACAGAAAATAATTTTTTTTTTGGTTTGGACTGGAGTGTACTTTGGGGGTTCCAGCACCCTTTAACGGTCAAGCCAGCCGGCCCTTTACTTATGACACAGGCGCATGCTTGGCACTACTTTGTTGATGCACGTGCGGCTACTGCGCACACAATTCACAAACACAGAAAATATTTTTTTTTTTGGTTTGGACTGGAGTGTACTTTCGGGGGTTACAGCACCCTTAACGGTCAAGCCAGCCGGCCCTTTACTTATGACACAGGCGCACGCTTGGCACTACTTTGTTGATGCACGTGCGGCTACTGCGCACAAAATTCACAAACACAGAAAATATATTATTTTTTTAGCACTTGGGGGGAGCACCCCTGATGGACAGAGCACCCCCTGGACAACACTACAGCACCCCTTTAGGACTGGGACACTGCACAGGACTTTGGAGTGGACACAGCCCCTATGGAGAACTGACTGCACAACACAGTCCAGCCAGCCCCTATGGACTTTGAAGTAGTGGACACAGCCCCTATTAACAACAGCAGCACAGCACAACACAGCCAGCCCCTATGGACTTTGAAGTAGTGGACAACAGCAGCACTACACTACACTACACTACACAGCACTAACTCCCACCCTCCCGCTTCACTGTCCACAGCCGAGTGAGAAAATGGCGCCGACGCGGGTACCTTATATAGGATCCAAAACCCGCGAGACTCGGAAGGCGGGATGATGACGTTTTGCCTCGATTTCAGATCCGAGTCAGGCGGGAAAAGTCGAGCCTGATTCGGATCGGACTCGGATCGGGGGGGCTCGGGGGGGTTCGGATTTCAGAAAGCCGAACCCGCTCACCCCTAGTTCAAACGCAATGGCACGCCTGCATTTTACTGACCACCCCCCTGTCACCACTCACAAATGGCACTTCCTGTCAATCACTCTGTGATGGGTCTGCGTAGTCACTGCAATCGTGCATTGCATTGCATACGCATGCATAGTACGCAACAATCAGCCAATTGCATGCATATTAGCAACTGCGATCCAAGCTGCATCAGGCCCTAAATCCCCCTATAGCTCACAATAAAGCTGTATTATAGAGTCATGGGAACCCACTTGTTGTTACTGGTAGCCATGGTTTTTAGTTTTTTGTGGCATTGCAGTTCAAGTAAGAGAAAAAGTTAACTTGGGGAGAAGGTAAATTACATAACACTAATTATTGAATTAATACCTGAATAAAGGTTTATTTGACATATGTAGTAGAATAAATGAAAATTAGATTGGATAAATCTGGTTCTTTCAACAGCTGATGCATGTTTGTTGAGTAGAAAAGTTCAGAGGTAAAGTTATCATTTCTAATGGTCGTAACCATTGTAAACATTTACTAATTACCTGGTATACTCAACTTGGTATTCATTTCATTTGTCTCAGAATTAGAAATTGCAATTCTCTTCTACAAGGCAGTGAAGCAGCACAGTTCTGACATTGCGCAGATTACCTGCATTAATCTTCTGGATTTATTGCCAGGCTTTAAAAGGTGAATTAAAATTAATAATATGTAAACAAATGTAAGCAGACATGAAGCATGAAACCAGACCTTTGCACCATACAAAGATTGCAAATGAATAAGAAAAATGTGCTATTCTTTGTCCACCCTCCTCAATAGATTATATGTGTGATTTATATATTCATTTCAGTAAATTTGTAAATAACAATAAGTAAAATAACTGACAATATCTCAATAATGTGTTTGCATAAATAAAAATAGATCTAATGATGTACATACATTATTTTGATAATGTGCCATTCTGGAACAGCACATCATGCCCATCTATAGTACATCTGCTCTTTATCCATGGAACCCTATACAGGTGCACAGGAAATGCAGCTATATATGGTACTGTAATGGGTAAATACGTGCAAAGTCGTACGATAGTATATTGTCCCCAAATGAATTGACCCCTTAAGAGGGAAGTTGCATGTAGTATTTGTAGCATAAGAACATGGATGGGGAATTTCAATTTTAATGACAAATACCACTACAGCACATGTGGTCCTGCACATTCAAAAACATAAGGCTAATTTACTAAAGAGCAGAAAGGAATTGTGTAAATCTATTATCTACATTATTGGTTTCCATAAAGCTCACACAAATCCAGTTATCATGCCTCATGTACAGCATTTGAGCTTTCCTCTTGTTTACATAGAATATACCTACTGATTTATATTCAGAAAGCAAAATGAGAACATCTCAATTCAAACAGACCGAGAGTAAGTAGTTGATGAGATTTATGTTTTCACATTCACATCATATGTGTGGACAATAAATTTAGATATTAAACAATACTTACCTATTTTCAGATTAACCTCTCCTGGAGAATCCCAGAGAGGAGGTACAGGTGGGCGATGATGGGAGTGGGACTAGACGATCCATGCCATCAAGCCTTTCCCCTTGCAGTAAAAGGAAGTGAATCCTGAATATTTAAATCAGGGGTTGGGCAAAATGATGCAACTATCATAGACTCTTGTCATTAGGCCCTTCCCCCTACTTGAAGATCACTGATCCCCGAGAAAATTCTCCCTATTCTGCCCACTTCACTAGGAAGTGGACTGGATGCGGGAGAAATGCCCACTCTTCCAGGGGATTACCTGACCAATTGGGAGCCTCCTGCAGGTTTCAGGAGAGTAAACAAGTATGAATTAGACAGAATGACCAGATTAATGCACAATAAGCAGCACTGAGAAGAATCTGACACTTCTCATATAAATAAACCAAAACAAACAAATTGTAGTGCTGAAAGATTTGGTATATGTAAAAAATAGGGGTCCCTTGACGCTGGGCTGCAGACTTAAATGCTTTGATCAAATCATGACAAAATCCCCTTGGTTTTATGTGCTACACATAGATTTGCAGTATATTATTGTTAGCGCCAATAGCAAAAGTTTTTCTGTTTTGTATACATTTAAGGCAATAATATTGCCACGCTGCTGGTACCATGTATGATATGGGTAAAACCAAGCGCGGGCATATTCCTTTTCTGTTTTGTTTAAAAATTTTGCCTTGTGCTATCATGACAACTTTCAATTAAGGCTATAAAAAGACTAGTTGGGTGTGGCTAACAGCCAGCCCCTGTATAGATGTGTCCCTCTGTATCTAGTTGGTGAGTACATTTAACTGCAATGTAATGATGTGCTGGGCATATATGCTATTGTAGGGACCTGCAGAAAAATGGGGTCCCTTGATGCTGGGCTGCAGGCTTAAATGCTTTGATCAAATCATGACAAAATCCCCTTTGTTTTATTTGCTGCACACACATAGATTTGCAGTATATTATTGTTAGCGCCGATAGCAAAAGTTTTTCTGTTTGTATACATTTATGGCAATAATATTGCCATGCTGCTGGTACCATGTATGATATGGGTAAAACCGAGCGTGGGCATATTCCTTTTCTGACATGTAAAAAATAGACCAAGCAAAAACCTATTAACGAAATGTAATGTTAAACTGAATGTATAAAAATAAACTACTAAAATAGAATATCAGCAAACTATGTTAATCAAATGTGATCTGCATAACATGCACAGAAATAAAGAACCACACATATGGAATATAAATTTAGTCACATAGTCAATATTAACACTCTACAATGGATAGTAAATAGTGAGGTAACTACATGGAAGCGTCATATAATATTATGACAAAATAGTTGATATATAACCATTCTGGAACAAATAATTCTTCTGGATTTTTAACTTTCTAAGAAACCAAAGTGCAGTAATTCAATATTGTCATTTTTCACACGTATTGTTATGCTGAGTATATACGGCAGCAGCAAACATCCAGTTTGGAGCAAATAGATGTAGACTGAAGCTAATCTGTATTCATCCAGAATGTGCTGCTCCATGTCCCTGATTCAGAGATGTATGCAAACCAATGGTTTACATAGATCTCCAATGTTTTCTGTTCTGTGCATGTGCAGAATGGGTCCTGTGTCATCGGATGTGATGCCCCCTAATCTGCAGCCAGATTGGGTGCGAGAAGGTGTGTTGCCACCATTTTGTGGGAGTGCGAAGGCCAGTGTCTGCATCATCTAATGCAGATTTACTGGCCTCTGCATCTTTAAATCCCTAGCCATCCTGAGTAACCTGAGGGTTCCTCAGATGACTGATGTTCACGCAGATGGTCAGATGCTGCTTCTTCGGATACAACACTTTCCTAATAAATGGCATATCAGCAAGGGAAAGGGAAATGTCCTTATAGGCCTAGCAATAAAACAACGCAATAAAAGAGGAGTAACACATTTTGTTATTTTACCATTATAAGGAACAAAAAGGCTCACAGTATAATAGAATGCATAAATTGATACCATAGCTCACTCAGGACCTGACTATTGCAAATTTATGCTAATATTGCAACCAATGTGCTGCCTACTGAGATGCTCACCTGCTGTGGCTATATTCTGTTGTGGTATGAAAATAGTTGTACCATCAAGCGGACATGGCCGCAGCATAAGACATTAGAGCAACCCTATGGTTGCTCAGAATGTGCAATGGTACGTGGCCACCGTTGGCAGCGGAACTGTGTTTTCTGATGCAGTCCCTAACACCGGCATGCCACTGACACACCTGCCAATTTCCATCCAATTCCAATCTGCTTCCCCTGGCAGTAACCATCGGGACGCATTCAAATATATAAAATGTCAGGCATTTGTTGTTTTAAATGCGTCCACATCTGAATCAGGCCCCCCAATTTCAAAGAACAGGCATTTGTTGTTTTAAATGCATCCACATCTTAATCAGGCCCCCCAATTTCAAAGAACAGGTGTTTGCTGTTTTAAATGCGTCCACATATGAATCAGGTGTTTCATACATAGGGGCTGGCTGGCAACTTTTAGTCTGGGGGGCACATGCAATCAAGTTGCCCGGGCGGGGGCGCAGACCGAGGCCTGGCACTGTAGATGCAGATGGATGGCCGTGCCATGGGTCGGTCCGCCCCCATAGCATCCGGGTCAGTCCAGGCCCCATAGCATCCACAGTTACTGCACCTACAGTAGTTACGCCACTGCACACATTTACAATAACCCACATACATTGTCAGATACATACAGTTGCACACATACATACAGACACACTTATTCACAGTCTCACACTAATACACACATTCATACAGTCACACACTAATACACATCTAGTCACAAATTAATACACACACATAGTCACATACACACATACAGTTACACACACACATATACACATTTATTCACTGTCACACACTAATACACACATACATACAGTAACACACTAATACACCATCTACAGTCACACACTAATACACACCTACAGTCATAAATGAAAACACACAGTCCACATATAATCACATACACACATATATTCAGTTACACACACACATTCATAAATATAGTAAGACACACATACACACAGTCACAAACATACAGACACACACTTATACAGACATACACACATTCACACACAAACATGCATAAACACACTTAATATAAAAACATACATAGACATACATACACAGTCAAACATATACATACAGTTACAGAGACACATATATATATATATATATATATATATATATATACACAGATAGATACATACATACATACATACATACAGTCACACACAAACATGCATTAACACACTTAAATATAAACACATACACAGTCAAATACACATATGTACATTTACAGAGACACATATATACACACAGATACATGCACACAGTTACAGAGGCACATATCATATATACACACGGATAGATACATACATGCATACAGTTACAGAGACACATATATACACATAGATACATGCATACAGTTACAGAGACACATATATACACACAGATACATGCTTACAGTTACTGAGACAAATATATACACAGATACATGCATACAGTTACAGAGACACATACATACACACAGATACATGCATACAGTTACAGAGATACATGTATACACACAGATACATGCATACAGTTACAGAGACACATACATACACACAGATACATGCATACAGTTACAGAGATACATGTATACACACAGATACATGCATACAGTTACAGAGACACATACATACACACAGATACATGCATACAGTTACAGATACATATATACACAGATACATGCATACAGTTACAGAGACACATACATACACACAGATACATGCATACAGTTACAGAGACACATATATAAACAGGAACATGCATACAGTTACAGAGACACATATATACACAGATACATGCATACAGTTACAGAGACACATATATACACAGATACATGCATACAGTTACAGAGACACATATATACTGTACACACAGATACATGCATACAGTTACAGAGACACATATATACACAGATACATATAAACATACATACAGTTACAGAGACAAATATATACACACAGATAGATACATACAGTTATAGAGACACATATATACATACATACATGCATACAGTTATAGAGACACATATATACACACAGATACATGCATAGTTACAGAGACACATATATACACACAGATACATGCATAGTTACAGAGACACATGTATACACACAGATACATGCATACAGTTACAGAGACACATATATACACACAGATACATGCATACAGTTACAGAGACACATATATACACACAGATACTGTACATGCATACAGTTACAGAGACACATATACACACAGATACATGCATACAGTTACAGAGACACATATATACACACAGATACATGCTTACAGTTACTGAGACAAATATATACACAGATACATGCATACAGTTACAGAGACACATATATACACACAGATACATGCTTACAGTTACTGAGACAAATATATACACAGATACATGCATACAGTTACAGAGACACATACATACACACAGATACATGCATACAGTTACAGAGACACATATATACACACGGATAGATACATACATGCATACAGTTACAGAGATACATGTATACACACAGATACATGCATACAGTTACAGAGACACATACATACACACAGATACATGCATACAGTTACAGAGACACATATATACAGATACATGCATACAGTTACAGAGACACATACATACACACAGATACATGCATACAGTTACAGAGACACATATATAAACAGGAACATGCATACAGTTACAGAGACACATATATACACACAGATACATGCATACAGTTACAGAGACACATATATACTGTACACACAGATACATGCATACAGTTACAGAGACACATATACACACAGATACATATATACATACATACAGTTACAGAGACAAATATATACACACAGATAGATACATACAGTTATAGAGACACATATATACACACAGTTAAATGCATACAGTTACAGAGACACATATATACATACATACATGCATACAGTTATAGAGACACATATATACACACAGATACATGCATAGTTACAGAGACACATATATACATACATGCATACAGTTATAGAGACACATATATACACACAGATACATGCATAGTTACAGAGACACATATATACACACAGATACATGCATAGTTACAGAGACACATATATACACACAGATACATGCATAGTTACAGAGACACATATATACACACAGATACATGCATACAGTTACAGAGACACATACATACACACAGATACATGCATACAGTTACAGAGACACATGTATACACACAGATACATGCATACAGTTACAGAGACACATACATACACACAGATACATGCATACAGTTACAGAGACACATATATAAACAGGAACATGCATACAGTTACAGAGACACATATAAACACACAAATACATGCATACAGTTACAGAGACACATATATACACACAGATACATGCATACAGTTACAGAGACACATATATACACAGATACATATATACACACATACAGCTATGGAGACATATATATACACACAGATATATACATACAGTTATAGAGACACATACTTACACACTTATACACACAGATACATACACAGTCACAGAACCCCTTCCCCCTTCCATTCCTCTCTATCACCTTTCAGCCAGGCATGGTACAGTATACTCACTGTTTATATACTCTGTCTCCTCCATCCCCTCTCTCCCTTGCAGCTACTAGTACTGGCCTGGCACTGCTTTACTGCCGTGTAGCCCCGCCTCCTGTCCCAACTCCGCCTCCCTGTTAGCCTCCTTTGAACTGCACTGCACTGTGACACTGTCACTGATTGCCACTGCAATTAATGGCCTGGGGCCACTGCGAGAGAACAGAGAACAGGAGGTGGGGCAAGAGGTAGGAACTCCAACGGAGCAGAGAGGACCAGCCCCAGCCGACGGCCTTCCACAGGCTGCGCTGCTATGTATATGCAGATCACGGCTGCGGGCGGCCCCGGCTCACTAAATTGTTACTGGCCCAGGGGGCACATGGCACCCTGCTCCCCGGCCCAGCCCGCCCATGTTCATACATTTAGCAAATAATCACAGTCCCATAAACATATTCTCCTAATCCTGGAAGGCAGATTCATGCACAGTTACTCAAATCTTTATAATGTATCTATTTATGTAGTACTAGTAATACCCCTTTCAGACATAGAACCCGGGTAGTTTCCTGCTCAGACCCGGGAATTTCTCCTGTGCAAATTCCAAGGTATTTGGTCAAGACCCCCCTTTCACACTGCAGCAGGCAGCTGAGCAATCACTGCAGCCATTTTATTTTAATAATATTAAATTAATTATATCTGCCCTGGTGGTCCAGCAGGATTGCGGGCGGCCTGCTGTGGCAGAGATCCCACTTACGATGGGTTCCCAGCATCCATCTGGGGTTCTCTGTACTCAGCCACTGGAGGGGGGAGGTGAGCAGCAGCGCTGAGCGTCCTATGTAAAAGCTGCCTGGTGCAGCCCAGGAGTAAATTCCCAGGTAGCACCATTCAGACATAATCAGAGTAATATCCCGGGACTTAAGTCCCGGGAAATTCCCTGGTCGATTGAAGGGTCAGCTAGCCGGGAACGTGTTCCCGGGTAGGTACCTTTCAGACATACGTGGCAACCTGGGAATTTGGCTGAGGCAGGCCAAATTCCCGGGATTCTCTGTATGTCTGAAAGGGTATATGTCCTTCTTATTTGTTAAAGTGCAGTTAACAGGGCTGGATTAAAGGGGGGGGCGACAGGGCCGGTCATCCCGGGTCCCCACACATAAGGGGCTTTCACACCCATCAGCGGTTAAAGTGGGCCAGAACGGGAGACAGAACCAGTTCTGCCTCCTCTGGTCCACCTAACCCCGGTGTCACAGGGAGGCTCAATTAGCTGGGCGCCAGCTGAGATTTTTTTTACCAGCAGGCGCTCGGCTCCCTCCTCGCACCAGAGCTCCGGCTTCTGGCTCCCGTAGTGCACTATGGGAGAGACATCATGATTTATATCCCATAGTTCCAAGGAGCGGCCAGCTGGACGGACTCAGATGCGAGCGTGAAGCTTAAGGTAAGTATTGTGTTTTTTTTTGTATAAGCGGTTTCACTATAGGAGGCACTGTGACAGGGGGCATTACTACAGGGGGCACTACTACAGGAGGGACTACTACAGGGCATTACTATTACATCACTACTGGGGCATTACTATTGGGGCCACTACCACAGGGGGCACTACTACTGGGGGCATGACTGCTGGTAGCACTACAAATGGGTGCATTGCATAGGGGGCACTGCATAAAGGGCACTACCACTGCAACTACTAGGGGCACTGCATAAGGGGTACCACTACTGGGGGCACTACATAAGGGGCACTACCACTACTGGGGGCACTGCATAAAGAGCACCACTACTGGGGGCATTGCATAAGGGGCACTACTACTGTGGGCATTGTCTAGAAGGGGCACTACTGTGGGCACTGTGTAACAGGGGCACTGCTGTGTGTCAGCACATGAAAAATGGACACTGCTATGCGGTGTAATATGAATCAGGGGCACTATGTGCAGTGTAATGTGGATAAGATTGCGCAACTGGTGAGTAATATTCATGTGCTTGCCTATATGTGTTTCTTTTCCTGTGGGTGTATATTGTATGTTTTTTTCATGTGAGTGTCTGTGTTTTTTCTTATGTGGAGTCCATGGGCTCCATTTCACAATGAGACATATTTAGCATTCGCTACAGGGGTTATGTCCTCCTTTCAGTATTTACCAAACAGCGCTGAGCTTAGCTTATCGCTGTTTGTCAATGTACCGCTTACGAGGAATATGATCCTTATTTCATATACCCCCATTTCATCCATATTTAATAGGGGCCCCCACATGTTTGTTGCCCAGGGGCCCCCACAGACCTTAATCCGGTCCTGGCAGTTAAGGACATATATTTAAAAAAATCTTAAACCTAAGACAAAACACATGAGTAAATTAAAATTCCATCTGTAAAAGAGTCATGTTCTGCGATGCAGCTTTCTCCATACAGAAGATAAAGGGAACTGTAAAAACAGTGCTCCCAGTTGTACCGATCTGTTTAAAAATTAGTAGAATCATTATTTTCTAGCATTCTCCTTGATACTGTGAACAGAGGGCCTGATTCAGAGCCGGACGCTATTTGTGCTCGCTTGTTCAGAAAAAGGGGCCGGATATTTAAATAGAGCACTCGCTCTTTGCGGTCTGTTGACGCCTCTATGTCTGAACGAGCGAATGAAACATGTGCTCGCTATTTTTTATAAAACGCTCCCTGGCCGCTCGCATCCTATGTCATCTCCGCTATTTATTAGATTAATCGAGTACATCGAAAGGCGTCTGAACTGCTCGCAGTGCTTGTGGTTGGATTTTCCTACCGCAATCATGCGAGCAGTTCAGGCTAAAAGACAACCAAGTGACGTGGTCGATGACACTGCTTTGTTAATTATGCACACCCTTAAAACGCCCGTTTTGACCGTTTGGCACGCCTGCGTTTGGATCACCACTCCCCCATTTTCAAGCACCTTCCCCTGTTACCACCCACAAATGCCTCATTCTGTCACTGAAATTAGCAGGCATACGCTATTTTGCGAGCACACAATTTCCGACCACAATGACTGGTTCACGCATGCGTATTACAACCCTTACGCATGCATAGTTGTGCGAACATCGCTCGGAGCGAACGAGCGGCCGCTTACGAGCGGCTCTGAATCAGGCCCAGAGTGCCCTGACATACACGTGGCTATAGGTGATATTATATTTTAAACCCACTAAGTAAACAGTATAGTCATTCTGCTCACAGGATACATTCAGTATCCCAGCACAGGGGCTGCCGGCCGCTGGCATCCCGAAGTCAAGTAGCAAGTTGGGGAGAGGGTAAGGGTTAGACAATAGGGGGAGTGTTAGGGTTAAGCATTAGGGGGGAGGGTTAGGTTTAGGGTACGGGGAGCTGGAGGTTAGGTTTAGGCATTAGGGGGGAAGGATAGGTTCAGGCACCAGGGAGGGAGTGTTAGGGAATGGAGAGGGGGAGAGTTAGAATACCTACCAACAGGTGTCAGTATCCTAAACCTGTCGGGATGCCAGCGTCAGGATTTTGACCACCGGGATCCTGAGCTCTGGCATCCCGTACCCATCTCCTGCTCACATACTATTCACATTTTATATTTAAGCAGAATTTATAAGCACAAACCTATTATACAGTATGATCTAGAACAAGAGATATAAAAGTTCTGGGACTGATTCAGGGTTGGACACATCTGCAGCCACTTTTCTGCCTGGCTGCGGCTGTCTGCTGACTACCTTATGCTAATGCGAGAACTTAGCTGTGTATACTAAATACTCATGTGACTGCATGTGGAAGCCTATCCCACTGCTCTTATGTCTGCAGCCATCATCATTAGTATCTGGACTTACAACAGCCCCATGCTGTGTGCAGATCCATCTCAAACAGACATCCCATCTCCATCTGCACACTGTGAACGAGCACTGATGTCAGCCATCACACCCACTTCATGCCCATGACACTCCCATGAGATCAGTTCTGTGCGATTGCATGGTCGCCTTCCAGTTACCACCCAGAAACACCCATTTCATGAATATTGTGGTCCGTCATAGGGCGGATCAATCCGTATGCACAAGCGGACTTAGGGCCTGATTCAGACACTCTCGCAAGCGCACAGTGCTCGCAAGCGGGTTGATGATCTCCCACTGCTCATGCACCGCCTCCGGCATGCGCATGCGCAAGACCCATTCTGTGACTGCAGCTCAGTCGCTATAGGTCTCGCTACAAGACGGGGCGGCTGTCGATGGTGAGTGACAGCTCACTCTGTTTTGTAGGTGGGGAGAGGTGTGGCTGCACAAATGTAGGCATTCCCTTAGGAATGCCTGGCATTTGTGGGCAGCCCTACTGACATCACTAGTGACGTCAGTAGTGGACTTCCTGCTCTATTAGAGCAGGAAGTCCACTCAGGCTTGCGGGAGTCGAGACCCTACCACAGGGTCTCGCCACAAGCCCGATGGTCGCGGTAATCGCGACGGACTCCAGGATGCTCGCACAAGCTGTGGCTTTGCAAGCGGGCTGGAGAAAAAAAAAAGCCCTGATTCAGAGCGAGCACTCACTAGCAGCGAGCAGCTCTGAATCAGGACCTTAGTCCATGTGCTCAAGTCTGATTTGGATGGTTAGCTTTGTTTTAAAGGTTCACGACAGGTATTTGAAATTGACAACAACTAGCCTTTGCTAACTCCCCAAACTAATGTTGGATCTGTATGTATATTACTCAAGACCAAGGAAACTCATCAAATCCACCTACAGTATCATCCATTACTTTAATCATAGTATACAAATAAAGCAACAATAAACATCTATGCAAATAACTTTTTGAAATTAAACTAAACTAATTTAATTATATTGCACCAAAACTGATAAGTGATATACACTGTATAGACTTGTTTGCATAAATGTAACTTCATGAGCTTTTATATAGAATAGAAATAAAGTGAAAATATACTGTACTTACTGTATATGTATGATATACAGTACAATTGTTTCCCTTTAATATGAAGAGCAGGGTCAGTACAAATAAGTATTTGTTCTTAGGGCTGATTCGGCAAGGAATGCACAGGAAAGAACACACGCTCTTGGCTGATGTTTTCGCTCTGTGCATGCATATGCATCGCAGTGCAAATGTGTGAACCGGCCAGTGCAATGGAGTATGCGTGTACGCGGTGACGCAGGGAGCAGTGGCAAACGCAGGATTTCTATAGGGGGGTTTCCAAATGCTTGATTTTACAGTAAGTGTGGCCTGTCCATGAAGAGGGTAGAATTAGCACTTAACCAGCTTTAAAATGTGTCATACAAAGTGTATTGTGTGTCATAATTCCAGCATATACAGGACCAGTGATCACAGTAACCCATTAGATGCAGCAGTAGGGCCATCCTGCCTGAGCTGAATGTTTTTATTTTAGATGTGGGCACCATTCTAAGAACATGCAGAACTATTAATATTCTACTATATTACTATTTCTATTGTGGTAATGGTGTGGGCTGGGGAGGGGGGTTTCCAGGCAGATGGAAACCCCCACTGCATTTGCCTATGGGGAGTCTGCAGCCCCAGGGACAAATGATTGACAGGAAGTGCCATTTGTGGGTGATGATGGGGGAGTGGTTGGGCAAACGCAGGTGTGCCTGTGCATTTGGACGTCGTTTCAGGGGTGTGCATAATTAAGCTCTTGTGGCGACGGATGTAGCCTGAGGTCTAGTTGCACACAGGAAGCAGCACAATCCAGACTGAGGTCAGGTCAACCACTATTATGCTAAAGTGTTCAATGGTTCTCTATGTTACTGTTGTTTCCGCTGTCTTGCTGCACGTTAAGGGAAGTGGGTGGTATTATGTAGTTCTAGGCATCTGCTTATTCTGCGTGCGTATGCGTTAATTAGCACATTCTCGCAGCTGACTTTGCTTTTGTCCAGTACACACATGCATGTCAAAGAGCATGAATGTGCCTTTTATTTTTGCCATTAGACATAGATTGACAAGCCATGTGCTCTAAATGAAGTAGGTCCAAGCCAAAATTGCCTACATTGTCAAATAAAATTCACGTAACAGTTGGTTATGCTGCACAGCCCTACACCACCATGGTCACACCGCTATCTATACATCACACACACTTTAACTTACAGTAAAAATTTTAATATCCTTTAAAGGCTGTTGGGGAAAGTATGTCTAAGCAATGTATATCGGTATTACTATGGGCCAAAGAATGAGTAAAGCAACTTCCAAAAATAACTTTTAACTTTGTTCTCTGAGTATTATTCCAGCAATTACCCTGTACCTTTGCCTGGTGGAATGGAATCTGCTGGGCTGGCTGCTCTACCTTGGTGGTAATATAATATTGTACCAGAATTATTTCAATCCCAACTCATTACAATATCACTAGTTGATAAATTGCCTAGTGTTGGCTGCCATAAACTAGGTGCCAGTAACTCGTACAGCTGGAACACCTGCCACATTGACAAATCATGTCCCATGTCTGCTTCCAAATAAGCAATTTGCATATATTATAGAACATATCTTCAAAAAAGTCACCAATAATACCTCATAGCACAGAAATTAAATGTGTCTTTATTTCAATCTAGATGCAAAGACAATGTGCTGTTCATTTCACCTGAAGCGATTGCGTGGTGTTATGGGACATTTATGGAAAAATACTTATTTGTTAAGTACAGTTTCTGCAATGTTTGTTGCAAAGCAGGATTCTCAAGTCACAGCTGTTTTACTGTAATAGCTGGGGGGCAAAGTAACACTTTGGAAATGAGAGGCATATGTAGATTCAGGCAAGAATACAAAGGCAATATTTACCAGGGAAAATGTGATGCAAAACATCTCGGTGAAATCTGCTTTCAGCAAATATCTACATAAATTAGAATTTAGATGATCATTAGCATATTTCCATGGGGGGAATTGCCACAGTATTTTATATGCTATAGTTTTCCATGTAAATTTCATCACTACTCAAATTACATTTAGGGTAGAAAGAAATGTATGCAAATTCATAACTGGCTTTCTACCAAGACCATAGCATCTCCTATTGTTAATATTAATATTACTGCCCTGGAAATAACAACCTAATAAAGGGATATATGGCATTATGGGTCACATTGCAGTTAGAGGGCACACTGTAGATGACAGGATACTGCAAAGACTGGTTAGGTAACCTAACCACAATAAGTGGGGGAATGTTTGTGAGATGAGTTGTATGAACAACATAAACAGTTTTAAACATTGATAGATATGGATGTTATTTCTAGATTACTATTTGGTAACTGTGAAAATATAAACATAAGCAATTTTTATGCTCAACAACAAATGAGGGGTTTACATAAAATGCTTCAAGATCGCAGAAGACACATTGTATGACATTTCATGTCAGGGATCTCATTAACAAATAAATAAAACACACAAAACACCAGCTATAATCTGTATTTAGCACTTCATACTAGTGCTGCAAAAAAAATCCTATTTTGAAAGAAAAGACAGACATTTGGAGATAGAGTGGTTGAAATGATAAATCAGCACTCATAATATGTTGACAATTACAATAAATACAATATATACATTACAAAGAATGCAAACATTTCTTAAAACAACTTTTTTGATTGATTAACAAAAAACAGTTTTATAAGTACAAATTTCACAAGTCATTACAGGGATTTATTTGCATTTGAATTTCAAATAGAATTGTCTCTGGGTAACTCATCTCTCTGTGGAAGAACTTCTTACATATTGTCAACCTATACTGTAAGCGAGATTTTTAGTGTAATGCAATGAAGGTACAATTTATTATTGAATTTAAAAAAATGGTTTTCAAAATGTCTTAAAATGCCATGCACTGTACATATTCATAATGTAAGTTTTTATAAGTAAAAATTCATAAAATCCAATTGTAAAGCGCAACGGAATATGCTGCGCTATATAAGAAACTGTTAATAAATAAATAAATAAATAAAATAAAAATTCATTATTATTTGCTTTTTTGATGTCTCTGGTCTTAAACCACTTCACCAACTATGTTGTGTAACACCAAAGATTGACTGTCATAATGGAGTTTACTAAGCCACTCATCTGTGAATCATAGCTGCAGTATGAATGACAGCTGGTAGTTCTAGAGATGAAGACTGGGGACCCGGGACTTACCTGTCCAGTTCCTGGCCTTGAGATTTGTACAAGCAGAAATCACAAGAGTATTTTGTATTGTGTTAGAAAATCTCATGTAAAAAATAAACAAGACAAAAATATTCCAAATCTCATATTAGATAGAGTTTAAGTATAATTACATGGATTTCACCAACTAGTTATTAAGTAGGTAGTTATGGAAAATGTATAAAAACTAGAAAACTGTTTTTGTATTTATGCCTATTTAATTTCTGTATAATTAAGAACAATACAAATTTGAATATGTTACTAAAAGAAAACTAATCCTCCACCACAATAAAAAAATATTAGATGCTCTAAAATATTGGAAATGTTTTCCCAGTAAAACTAAAATAAAAATGTGTCCAGCCATAGATGTATAAGCCTCCTCTTGTCTTAAAGGGGTCAATACTATATACTGTAGTGTTAATAACAAACCACTTTTAGTTGTAAAGACTCTTGAGCTGTGCTAGTTAATGTTGGAAGCCACTGTCGATAAAAAGCAGTCATAAAAATGACAAAACAACAGATATAATGAGATTGATTTACTATTTCTCTAATGAAATGCGTCACATATAAAAATGTAGTTCACCATTAAGTAGGACCCCAGAGAATCTGATGAGATGTGGAGAATAAAGAGGGATTAGGTTTTTGTCAATGCAATTCTTCTATAGTGAGTGCTAATGTAACTAAATTCCAAATTCCAGGTAAACTATTTTCCTGTCCTTGTCAGAGTAAAATAACAGGTGTTTTGTTATGAATGGGGCACAAGGATGCAAAAGAATTACATAATCATGTAAGGTCTTCAACAGGATCATGTAGGGATCACTTGCATCCTATTACAAAATAACAAGACAATTTAATGATGTTATAAAAGTAATCAAGTACTACAACACCTCTTTAGATCATAAATTGTATCTTTTTGCTATGTTTCTCTATATGTAAAAATAAGGGGCAGCAGCAGAGATATCATTAAAGAAATTACTAAAAACATAATTTTTGCAGTGCCAATAGCTGCGAAAATTCAGCATAATTATAATGACATAAAATGAGCTTTGACTTGTATAGCTAGTAAGTTAACTTTGACAGCTCTGACACCCAACAGAATATACTGTACATATATAGATCCATCTTCCATCTAGCAATTGTCAGCTCTCAGCTGGGACAGAGCATCTAGACAACAAAAGATTGACAATAGCTTAAAAACATATGTTGGATATTATAGGTTAGGGAAACCTCACTCTGCTGTTTGTGAACTCAGCAATAGTTATCAGTAAGCAGATTTATGCACCCAATAGCCCAAGTTGTCAGTCTGAGCCACTCTAGACTGATATTTCTTTCACAATCTATCAGAAAACTCCCAGTATACTTCTATGTTGTTTATTTTTCACAATGAGCATCCATGCAGGCATAGACTGCCATGAATATTTTACTTTTAACCAGCTTGAACACAAGATTCACCATAATGAACAGCACAAATCCTTTACCTGAGGGGTTTTATCTTAGTGTTCAGTGCATGTTATACAATGCAGACATCATAAATAACTAAGTTGGTTTCTTATATTTTGTCTTTTAGCACTGTTGTTGATTTTTCCAAGGTAATATTTTATAGTAATTACTTGCTAAAATTAGGGGTGTGCACCGGCCACTTTTCGTGTTTTGTGTTTTGGTTTTGGATCTGGATCTTTCTTCGTGTTTTGGATCTGGATTGGTTTTGCCAAAACCACCCTTCCGTGTTTTGGGTTCTGGGTTTTGTGTTTTGGATCTGTATTTTTTTTTTAAAAAGCATAAAAACAGCTAAAATCACAGAATTTGTTGGTTTCTCTGCTCCTATGCTATTATTAACCTCAATAACCTTAATTTCCACTCATTTCCAGTCTATTCTGAACACCTCACACCTCACAATAGTGTTTTCATGTCCAAAAGGTTGCACTGAGGTAGCTGGATGTCTATGCTAAGCGACACGAGTGGGCGGCACAAACACGTGACCCATCTAGGAGTGACACTGCAGTGGCAGACAGGATGGCAGTTAGAAAAACTAGGCCCCAAACTGTACATAATGCAAAGAAAAAAAAGAAGTGCAAGATGGAATTGTCCTTGGGCCCTCCCACCCATCCTTATGTTGTATAAACAGGACATGCACACTAATAAACCAATCATTTCAGCGCCAGGGTCTGCCACACAACTGTGGCTGAAATGATTGGTTCGTTTGGGCCCCCACAAAACAAGCTGGCAATTAATGTGTCCCTGCACAAACTGGCTCTACGGAGGCAAGATGTCATCCTCATCCTCCTCATCCACCGATTCCTCACCCTCTTCAGTGTGTACATCCTCATCCTCACAAAGTATTAACTCGTCCCCACTTGAATCCACCACCACAGGTCCCTCTGTACCTTCTGGAGGCTGGTCTCCCTGGAAGAGCTGATAATTCATTTTGATGAACATCATCTTCTCCACATTCTGTGGAAGCAACCTCCTACGCCTTTCGCTGACAAGGTTCCCGGCTGCACTAAACACTCTTTCGGAGTACACACTGGAGGGGGGGCAACTCAGGTAAAATAGAGCCAGCTTGTACAGGGGCCTCCAAATTGCCTCTTTTTCCTGCCAGTACAGGTATGGACTGTCTGACATGCCTACTTGGATGCTGTCACCGATGTAATCCTCCACCATTCTGTCAATGGTGACAGTATCATATGCAGTGACAGTAGACATGTCAGAAATTGTTGCCAGGTCCTTCAGTCCGGACCAGATGTCCAAACTTGGTCCTGCCTGCCCTGCATCACCGCCAGCGGGTTGCTTAGGATACCTAAGTTTTTTCCTGGCAGCCCCAGTTGCGGGAGAAAATGAAGAAGGAGCCGTTGACGTGTCACGTTCCGCTTCAGCTGACAGTGTGTTCACCAGCAGGTCTTTGCACCTCTGCAGGCTTGTGTCGGCCAGAAAGAGAGACACCACATAGGCTTTAAACCTAGGATCAAGCACGGTGGCCAAAATGTAGTGGTCTGATTTCAACAGATTGACCACCCTGGAATCCTGGCAAAGCGAATGAAGGGCTTCATCCACAAGTCCCACATGCCGAGCGGAATCGCTCCGTCTTAGCTCCTCCTTCACTTTCTCCAGCTGCTTCTGCAAAAGCCTGATGAGGGGAATGACCTGACTCAAGCTGGCTGTGTCTGAACTGACTTCACGTGTGGCAAGTTCGAAGGGCTGGAGAACCTTGCACAACACGGAAATCATTCTCCACTGCGCTTGAGTCAGGTGCATACCCCCTCCTTTGCCTATGTCATAGGTGGATGTATAGGCTTGTATGGCCTTTTGCTGCTCCTCCATCCTCTGAAGCATATAGAGGGTTGAGTTCCACCGCGTCACAACCTCTTGCTTCAGGTGATGGCGGGGCAGGTTCAAGAGTGTTTGCTGGCGCTCCAGTCTTCGGCACGCAGTCGCTGAATGGCGAAAGTGGCCAGAAATTTTCCGGGCCACCCAAAGCGTCTCCTGCACGCCCCTGTCGCTTTTCAGAAAATTCTGCACCACCAAGTTTATTGTGTGAGCAAAACATGGGACGTGCTGGAATTTGCCCAGATGTAATGCCCGCACAATATTGGTGGCGTTGTCAGACATCACAAATCCCCAGGAGAGTCTAAGTGGGGTAAGCCACTGGGCGATGATTTCCCTCAGTTTCTCTAAGAGGTTGTCGGCGGTGTGCCTCTTACTGAAACCGGTGATACACAGCGTAGCCTGCCTTGTAACGAGCTGGCGTTTCTGAGATGCTGCTACTGGTGACGCTGCTGCTGTTGCTGCGTAAGGTGATACATCTACCCAGTGGGCTGTCACAGTCATATAGTCCTTAGTCTGCCCTGTTCCACTTGTCCACATGTCCGTGGTTAAGTGGACATTGTGTACAACGGCATTTTTCAGGACACTGAGGACACTTTTTCTGACGTTTCTGTACAGTCTCGGTATCGCCTGCCTAGTGAAGTGGAATCTAGACGGGATTTGGAACCGGGGACACACTACCTCCATCAATTGTCTAAATCCCACTGCACTAATGGCGGATACCGGACGCACGTCTAACACCAACATAGCAGTCAAGGCCTCAGTTATACGTTTTGCTTCAGGATGACTGCTGTCGTACTTCATCCTCCTCGCTAAGGACTGTTGGAGGGTCAATTGTTTAGTAAAAGTAGTGGTGTTCCTACTTCCTCTCTGGGATGATGAACGACTCCCAGCAGCAGCAACAGCAGCAGCGGCAGCAGTAGGCGTAGCAATGCAGGATCCTCCAGAGGAATCCCGGATAGGAGAGTCAGTCATGCCAGTGACATGGCCTGCAGGACTACTTCCGATCCTGACTAAGGAGGAAATTGACGAGGAGGGAGTTGACGGTGTGGTTTGCAGGCGCTTGGATACAACAGGACAACGGGATTTAGGTGTCCCTGGACTGCTTACGGTCTTAGCCAAAGTTTCTGAACTTGACAGTAACTTTTTATGAACGCGCTGCAGGTGCCGTATAAGGGAGGATGTTCCTAGGTGGTTGACATCCCTACCCCTACTTATTTCACCTTTACATATGGTACATATGGCAAGACAGTTGTTGTCCGGATTTGGATAGAAATATTGCCAGACCAAAGAGGTGGAATGTTTGGTCTTCTGCCCAGGCATGACCGTGATGGGATTTTTCATCCCACGGACAACAACTGTCTCCCCCGGAGCCTGATTTAAACAAACCACATCACCATCAGAATCCTCCTCGCCAACTTCCTCCTCAGCGCCAGCTACACCAGTATCCTCATCCTGTTGTACTTCAACAGTGACATCTTCAATTTGCATATCAGCAAGTGGACTGTGGGTGCTCCTTTCAGCACTTGCAGGGGGCATGCAAATGGTGGAAAGAGCCACCTCTTCCCGTCCAGTGCTGGGAAGGTCAGGCATCGCAACCACCACCACACTTGGACTCTCCTTGGGGATTTGTGATATCTTCTTAGAAAGCACAGTTCTTCGCTGTGCTTTTGCCAGCTTAACTCTTTTGATTTTTTTAGTGGGAGGAGGGCTTCCATCGTCATGTGAAGCTGAACCACTAGTCATGAACATACTAGGGATCGACCTTAGCCGTTCCTTGCCACTCCGTGTCGTAAATGGCATATTGGCAAGTTTATGTTTCTCTTCAGCTGATTTAAATGTCTTTTTCAAGGTCATTTTCCTGAACTTTGCCATTTGGGATTGTATGTGCCCTCTACTATGACATTGGGCATCGGCCTTGGCAGACGACGTTGATGGCATGTTATCGTCTATGTCATGACTAGTGGCAGCAGCTTCAGCACTAGGAGGAAGTGGTTCTTGATCTTTCTCTATTTTATTTTTATCGGAGAAAGTTTGGTCCTCCATTTATGTTATATCGATTTGATATATACGTGCGGCTAAACCCAGAAAATAATTTTTTTTTTGGTTTGGACTGGAGTGTACTTTGGGGGTTACAGCACCCTTTAACGGTCAAGCCAGCCGGCCCTTTACTTATGACACAGGCGCACGCTTGGCACTACTTTGTTGATGCACGTGCGGCTACTGCGCACACAATTCACAAACACAGAAAATAATTTTTTTTTTGGTTTGGACTGGAGTGTACTTTCGGGGGTTACAGCACCCTTAACGGTCAAGCCAGCCGGCCCTTTACTTATGACACAGGCGCACGCTTGGCACTACTTTGTTGATGCACGTGCGGCTACTGCGCACACAATTCACAAACACAGAAAATAATTTTTTTTTTGGTTTGGACTGGAGTGTACTTTCGGGGGTTACAGCACCCTTAACGGTCAAGCCAGCCGGCCCTTTACTTATGACACAGGCGCACGCTTGGCACTACTTTGTTGATGCACGTGCGGCTACTGCGCACACAATTCACAAACACAGAAAATAATTTTTTTTTTGGTTTGGACTGGAGTGTACTTTCGGGGGTTACAGCACCCTTAACGGTCAAGCCAGCCGGCCCTTTACTTATGACACAGGCGCACGCTTGGCACTACTTTGTTGATGCACGTGCGGCTACTGCGCACACAATTCACAAACACAGAAAATAATTTTTTTTTTGGTTTGGACTGGAGTGTACTTTCGGGGGTTACAGCACCCTTAACGGTCAAGCCAGCCGGCCCTTTACTTATGACACAGGCGCACGCTTGGCACTACTTTGTTGATGCACGTGCGGCTACTGCGCACACAATTCACAAACACAGAAAATAATTTTTTTTTTGGTTTGGACTGGAGTGTACTTTCGGGGGTTACAGCACCCTTAACGGTCAAGCCAGCCGGCCCTTTACTTATGACACAGGCGCACGCTTGGCACTACTTTGTTGATGCACGTGCGGCTACTGCGCACACAATTCACAAACACAGAAAATAATTTTTTTTTTGGTTTGGACTGGAGTGTACTTTCGGGGGTTACAGCACCCTTAACGGTCAAGCCAGCCGGCCCTTTACTTATGACACAGGCGCACGCTTGGCACTACTTTGTTGATGCACGTGCGGCTACTGCGCACACAATTCACAAACACAGAAAATAATTTTTTTTTTGGTTTGGACTGGAGTGTACTTTCGGGGGTTACAGCACCCTTAACGGTCAAGCCAGCCGGCCCTTTACTTATGACACAGGCGCACGCTTGGCACTACTTTGTTGATGCACGTGCGGCTACTGCGCACACAATTCACAAACACAGAAAATAATTTTTTTTTTGGTTTGGACTGGAGTGTACTTTCGGGGGTTACAGCACCCTTAACGGTCAAGCCAGCCGGCCCTTTACTTATGACACAGGCGCACGCTTGGCACTACTTTGTTGATGCACGTGCGGCTACTGCGCACACAATTCACAAACACAGAAAATAATTTTTTTTTTGGTTTGGACTGGAGTGTACTTTCGGGGGTTACAGCACCCTTAACGGTCAAGCCAGCCGGCCCTTTACTTATGACACAGGCGCACGCTTGGCACATACTTTGTTGATGCACGTGCGGCTACTGCGCACACAATTCACAAACACAGAAAATAATTTTTTTTTTGGTTTGGACTGGAGTGTACTTTCGGGGGTTACAGCACCCTTAACGGTCAAGCCAGCCGGCCCTTTACTTATGACACAGGCGCTCGCTTGGCACTACTTTGTTGATGCACGTGCGGCTACTGCGCACACAATTCACAAACACAGAAAATATATTATTTTTTTAGCACTTGGGGGGAGCACCCCTGATGGACAGAGCACCCCCTGGACAACACTGCAGCACTCCTTTAGGACTGGGACACTGCACAGGACTTTGGAGTGGACACAGCCCCTATGGAGAACTGACTGCACAACACAGTCCAGCCAGCCCCTATGGACTTTGAAGTAGTGGACACAGCCCCTATTAACAACAGCAGCACAGCACAACACAGCCAGCCCCTATGGACTTTGAAGTAGTGGACAACAGCAGCACTACACTACACTACACAGCCCTAACTCCCACCCTCCCTCTTCACTGTCCACAGCCGAGTGAGAAAATGGCGCCGACGTGGGTACCTTATATAGGATCCAAAACCCGCGAGACTCGGAAGGCGGGATGATGACGTTTTGCCTCGATTTCAGATCCGAGTCAGGCGGGAAAAGTCGAGCCTGATTCGGATCGGACTCGGATCGGGGGGGCTCGGGGGGGTTCGGATTTCAGAAATCCGAACCCGCTCACCCCTAGCTAAAATATAACTAGTTAAATAAAAACTAATATGGTCTATTTTTTAATATGTATGCTCCAGTTGTGTATTTATATTTAAAAAAAACCCAAATAGTATTATTATTATTATTATTATTATTATTGTTATAATAAATAATAATAATACTACTAATAATAATAATAATATATAGCTGATCTCTGAATTGTTTATTTTACTTCTACTTTATCTCAATTTTTTTCACTAAGCAAAGTGTACAAAATCATGTTCACTAAACTTGACACCAATAATATAAAAAATATAATTTATAAAAAATGTCCCTGAACCATATTTGCCACAATGCACCAAATAATATAATACACAATGGAATAATTTGTGTAAATGTTGTTAAAAATGACAAAATATTATTGGTTCTTTACTATGTAAAGTGTACGTAAAGTTTGTTCTACAGGATCAATTCAATTAGGAGCGATGCAACATCACCCATTCTGGCATGATGTATGGGCAGTATACAGAACAGTCGCCCTGATTCAGAGCCAGATGCTCTAACAGAGCGCTCACTCTGAATCAGGGCCGTCCTTCTTGATTTTTAGAGCGGCCTCCTGGCCGCTCGTATAGCTGTGGGTGATCACCCACAGCTATAGCGAGCGGCCAGGAAGATGGTTGCAATGGTCAAGACCATTGCAACCATCGGGCTTGTGACGAGACCCTTGTGGTAGGGTCTCATTGCCGCAAGCCCTGGAGTGCTTTCGGCTCAAACAGAGCTGAAAGCACTCCCACTGACATCACTTGTGATGTCAGTGGGGCCGGCCCCAGACGGTAGGTGTTCCCATGGGAATGCCTCCGTCTGGTCATCCACGCTGCCGGCCCGCCCACCAAAGGGGGCGTGCTGTCACTCAACATCGACAGCACGCCCCCTTTGGTACGAGACCTGGAGCAACGGTTTGCCCATCGCTATCCGGGTCTCGCGTATGCGCACGACGGAGCCGGCTCCGTCGTGCGCATGCGCACTGGGCCAACATCGACCGGCTTGCGAGCGCTCAGCCCAGTGTGCATAAAATCCTTATATACGGTAACCTTAATTTGTGTATTTTAATACTCACCCCTAAGGTGCTGCAGAATAAAATGCATGATTTAGGGGTGATATAGGGTGCTGTTCCAGGTGTCTTAATGCTGTTTCAGTGGCACATCACTGTCATCATCCATGTGTCGCTCCAAATTGAATTGACCCAAATGTGTTCTTCATGTTTCATATAAATCACATATGTCTCCAAACATGCTTTTTTTATTGAGGAAACATACAGATTGCTGATTGTAGCAAATAACTATATTGATATGACTGCAATTCTAATTTACAATACTGAAATTGAATGTGCAAATAAAATAAATTGCATATACTAGACAGAGAGTGAGTAACTAATACATAAAAAATAGACATATTCATGACTTTCCTTATATTGCTGAATAAGGCGAACCCCCAAAGTTTTAGAAGTAGAAAATACAGAAGGGAATTCATGTTGTTATTCATTTTCTAAACAAAACAAATCGTAAACATTAAACAGTGCTGCTATAATGGGTCCAAAATGCTCATTAGGTTTGATGTAATAACGTTTCCTTTAGCAGAACTCACTCTCAGAGTATTTCTCTAAGGCATTTTCAAATATATGAATGTAAGATGGAAAGAAAACAGTGCACTTACATAAAAAAAATTGTCTGCTTATTGTTACTTCTAAATATACAATACATTCGATGTAAACCCATATACTATAGAAATATATTAATACAGAAATATGTTTAATATCATGTTAATTTAATTGGGGATAACAAAGTACAAATAATGGATTACAAAAATTCATTTTAGTCATGTAACATATACTGTGCATGAATATAAGCAGAACACAGTAGTACTCACAGGATCCTTCATTATACCCTAACATGCATATCATATGTCAAGCCAGAGTCTAACAAACTCCACCATTACAGTCCAGGTTTAAGTATTTACATTCTTGATTCCAGATGGTTAAATAAAATTGACCGAGGTACTAATTAAGTCACCTGTGCTATGGCTATCCTTAAAACTTTGACTGTAAGGGCAGAGTTTTGGAAACTGCATCAAGCCATATGTATTTCCAAAGTCACTTTCTGATGTTCTGATCTATAGATGTGTTCTCTCTCCAACCCAGGGCCGGCACAACCCACACAACATAGCCTACACTGTAGGGAGGCACTAGGCTGGAGAGGCACTCTCCCTGCAGCTGCTGCTGAGTCAGTTGTTGCTACTGTCGGCTGCCGCTGTGTCTGTCAAACTGTATGACAGGCAGCTGCAGCCCGCTGCAGAGAAGTACAGTTGAGCATGAGCAGCTCTTCACAAAGTTCCATCTCCTTGCTATTCATTGGCTGGGCCAGGGGTAGGGTGTCAGATGTCCCCTGGGCATAGCTTCAAGAGAGAACAGCAGGAGCTATGACCAGGTAACTGCACTCATGCACAGGTTACTTCCTGAGTCCCAAGTCCCCTGAATGGCTGCCTGCAGTGATCTCCCTGACAGAGCCCCCGAGTCTCGACCCCCTCCTATCCTCTATCCTGTCACTACCCTGACTATTCTACTCAGTCTCCTGTCACTTCACCTTGAGTCTCCACCCTGTCTGTCACTACTCTGACTCTATTCTATTGAATCTACTCATCTCCTGTCCGTATCCAAGACCCTGCCCCTCACCCTGAGTCCCTGCCCATCATCTACCCTATCTGACTACTCTAAACTACTCTATCCAAGATCCCACCCTCTCATATACCCTGTCTGACTTTTCTAATCTACTCCCTCCTATCCCTTGCCAAGACCCAGTCCCCATGCCCTGAGCCTTCGCCCCTTTCCCAATCTATCTTGTCTATGAATTATTTTCCTGTACCCTGACCTGGAACTCTACAGGGACCAGACACTTCCTCAATCTGGACAGGTAAATGTTAGTAGAGGTGTGAAAATGTTTAAATGTTATCTAGGGGATAGGTATACCTATGCAGTAGGGAGAGGTGTATTTGTTTTTTACTTGAAGGGTTAATACTGTCTGTGCTGGGGATGGTGTATTAATGTGTATGCATGGGTATTAGTATTGTGTTTCTGTGTGTGTGAGGGGTGTACTCATATTATCTGTTATATGTGGGTACATTTTGGTGTCTGCATGATCAGTCAGTCACTGTGGCACTCTGCATTATCTGACGGTCACTGCAGATCTCTTTGCATTATCTGGCTGTCACTGCAACACTCTCTGTATTATCTGGCAGTCACTACAATGCTCTCTGCATTATCTGGCATTTACTGTGATGTTCAGTGCAATATTTGGCAGTCACTGTTATGCTCTATGCATTATCTGGTGGCCACTGCAATGGTCCCTGCATTATATGGTGGTCATTTGGATGTTCCTTGCATTATCTAATGGTCACTGCAACGCTCTCTGCATTTTTTGATGGTAACTGCAACATTCTCTGCATTATCTGGCATTCACTGCGATGCTCTATGAATTATCTGGTGGTCATTGTTTTGCTCTATGCAATATTTGGCAGTCAATGACATGCTCTATGCATTATCTGATGGTCACTGCTACATGCTCTGCATTATCTGGTGGTCACTGTGCTGTTCCCTGCATTATATGGTTGTCCCTGGGATGTTCCCTGTATTTTCTGATGGTCACTGCAACACTCTCTGCATTATCTGATGAGCACTGCAATGCACTTTATTATCTGGAGGTCACTGAGATGCTCTATGCATTATCTGGTGTTCACTGTTATGCTGTATGCATTTTTTGGCAGTCAATGTTACACTATGCATTATCTGGTGGTTACTGCTACACTCTCTGCATTATCTGTTGGTCACTGCGATGTTTCCTGCATTATATGGTGGAAACTGCAACTCTCTGCATTATATGGTGGTCACTGTGATACTGTATGCTCTATATTATCTGGTGGCCACTGCGATAATCTCTGCATTATCTGGCAGTCACTGGGATGTTCCCTACATTATATGGTGGTCACTGCAATGTTCCCTACATTATCTGACAGTCACTGCAGTGTTCCCTGCATTATATGGTGGTCACTGTGAAGTTCTCTGCATTGCATGGCGAACACTGCAATGCTCTCTGCATTATCTTGTGGTTATTGTTATGATCTCTGAATTATATTTTAGTAACCATTATATTCTCTGCATTACATGGTGGTCACTGCAACAGTCTCTGCATTATACTGTATGGTGCTCTCTGTATAGTATGGCGGTTACTGCAATGTTCTGTGATGGGTGATGTAGTGTTGTACTGTACAGGCAGTATTACCTAGACATTGAGTTTTGAGACAGTTGAATCTGCATGCTTCATTGACTATTTAAAGTACACCCGCATTAGGCAAACCATGCCTACAGAAAGTTATTATCACGTGTCTTTCCCTAATGCAATGCACTGATAGAAAAAACGGGCTACTTATTTGTGTCTGCTCCACAGCCTAAAAATTGCCAGCAAGCCCCTGCTGTTCCTACTCCTGGCCAGGTCTCCCCCTTCATCCCCTCCGTGCTCCTCCCCGCTGCTCTGTTCCTGATCTGCTGTGCTGTCAAATTGAATGACAGGCAGTGACCTGAGCCTGCCCTGAATGGCTCTTCACCACTGACACTGCCACTCTTGTTCCTCCTGGCCAGGTCCACTCCTTCCTCCCCTCTCCTCCCCACTGCAAAGCACCTGATGTAAGGCTTCACTTTATCATTATAACTATTTAAAGCTGCAATCTCACTCCTGAGCTCTGCCTACTGACTCCTATAGTGGGTGTAGGGAGAGACGTCATGACATCATGACCTCTCTCTGATAGTGCTGAGTGCGAGGAGCTGTCAGATGGCAACAGGCCCCGGAGCAGGAAAATACAGTAGTGTTACAATGTTGTGTGTCTCTGTGTCATTATGTGTAAGAGACTACTACTTTGCAAAGTGCTGCGGAATATGTGTGCACTATATAAATAACTGGCAATAAATAAAATAAATAATGTGGGCATTGTGTATGGGGCACTACTACTGTGGGTATTGTGTATAAGGAGCACTACTGTGGACATTGTGTATAAGGGGAACTACTGTGTGTTGTAACATGAATAAGGGACACTACTACAGTATGTGGTATATTGTAAATAAGGGCACTATGTGTGGTATAATGTGAATAGGATTGTGCTACTGTGTGGAGTAATTTGAATTGGGGGTACTATTGTGTGGCCATGTCCCTTGCTTGTGAGACCATGCCCCTTTTTTTTTACTATTTTATAAACTCTTTTTCCTTTTGTAAATATTTTATCAAATAAACAGGTGAGGGGAAAAATGGAAACACTCTGCAATATAAGATATTAAAGTGTTTGTGTTTTCTACACCACATGAGCACTTGTTGTGCTGATCCTTCCGTATTCTTTTGCTTGTTTATGCTATGATTTTCAATGAGAGCATATTATTACTACTTGTTTAGCTGGAGCCTATGGCAAAAAAAATGGACCCTTTAGTCAGTGTATCCAAAGCTACAGTTACCAAGGTTATGGAGGAATAGCAGCTGCAAACTAAAAATAACATTGAAGAGGATTGTGTGGCAGCAGAACTCAATATTCATCATCTTCTAGATGCAGTTTTCATAAAACCAGTTCAACAAGGGCTTTACAAGTCCAACATCCATGCTAAAAGGTGAAAAAACAGAGGGCCGTAGCTAGGGTAGTTCTGCCGGTGCCATCGCACAGGGCACCACAGGTCAGGGGGGCGCTGTTTGGGTCTGTCAAATTTCTGTTTATTATCATTCTCACTTGTAGCTTCCTCTTATTTCATCCCCAGCATTTCCTGGCCTCCCCTATCTCTTTCCTTGCCCTTGCCCATGAGGATTTTCCCCTTTTTTGGGTGCATTATGTCCCTTTGAAAAATGAGGGGGGCGCCAATGCTCTTTCAGGCACAGGGCACCAAAAAGTCTAGTTACGGCTCTGAAAAAACAATTTATAAAACTGGGATGTCTGATGATTGGAAGCAAGTATTATGGTACAAGGAATCATTCTTTCTTACATCAGTCCAGGTTTTTGTGTGGATAACATCCAAGGAAATCTTGCATAGTTCCAATTGTGAAACATGGATGTGGATCTGTGACAGTTTGGGATGCAATATATTGGTATTCTGATGGCCCTATACTTACTCTGAAGATCCAAATTACTGATAGTGATAATGTGATATTTAAGACAAACCTGTGTATCCCATGATCCTTATGTTGTTTCCCAACAATGATGCTATTTTTCAAAATAACAATGTCTCCATATAAGTGTTCTTCCTTGATTTAAGGAGAATGAAGACAAACTTCAGCATCTTCCGTGGCCAGTACAATTGCCAGACTTAAATATCATTGAATCACCATGGTCAGCTTTAGAGAGTAGACACGCAAGTTCCCACCTCCATCATCTCTCCATCAACTTGAATATGTTATTCATGAAGAGTGGTACAACATTCCATTAGATACTATTCAGAAATTAGATGAGTCTATTCCAAGAAAGATACAAGCTGTACATGTCACATGCAAATTATTATATCCTATTTATATGGCATCACAAAAGCACTGCAGCACAGTACATACAAGTAAAACTTACAGCAAAGTGCATAGGCACAAGATGGTACAAAATTATTAATAGACAAAGTAAGGACAATGAAACAAAAAGACATAACAAAAAATACAGTATAGTACAGGAGATCGTCTGGCACTATTCTTTCAACAAAGCTAACTCAGCAGTAATATTTAAAGAACACTTGCAATCAATGATGTGTGCAAATGTATACACCCCTTCATCTAATTTAATAGTATAGGGCATATGCCTGACCTTAAGATCTTATCTCAAGATCACGTAGGAGTGTTAAAGTATACCAGTGATAATGATCGAAGAACTTCCATCACAAAACATGTAAACATCAGTGATCTACATTTTATTCCTAGTATAAAAATTGATGATTGTGGCCTGATTGTGGGCCCAAAAGCCGATGAGAAAACATCAGAGATCATACAAACATGATTTTCAATTGCAATTAAAATTAATTGGATTTATAAAGTCCAAACATCAACTAGTTGGTATTAGTCAGTTAAGTTGAGTCCACAGCATGTTATGAATGTATCATTTGCAAGGCAAATATAATATTGAGTCAAATTACAATGATACAATTTGACACTGGAGGACCAGCAGTAATAATAACTGCACTGTAACTAACATATCACTTATGTCAACATTCAAGCAAATCCAATCCCTAATGGGTGAACACACTCACAACACACTGGGATTTGTACTCCACATCCATTGAGGGAGAATGCTAAATCTGGGTACACACCTATACAATCCTCGGCCCGATCATCCAATATTAGGTGATTGGGTCGACGATTGTATAGGTGTGTATGCAGTACTGTTTCAGGAGCGTTAGCTGACTAATATATATATATATATATATAAATCAGATTTCTGGACCGACTGACTCATCAATGCCCAGATTTCCTGACTGACTGACTCATCAAGGTCCAAACCCCTGGACCTACAAACACAACAATTGGAGAGAATATTCCTTCCATGATATAGGTGCCCACTAAGAAAAGAGTTTTCAAAATTCGACTCCTAAGGAGGTGACAAGGCATAAAATGTTTCCAGCTCCTGTGCAATATCCTGACTCACTGTCTCATCATGGCTGTAGCACAGTTCTTATTTAAACACAGACTGTCACCCCAAACATCACTGGTAGTTGGTGTAGCTCCACTATTTAAATAGTGAGTGAAGGGTTGGAGGTAAAGATACAATATTGGGTGCAGGGTTATGGGGTAAGGGTACAGTATTGGTAGCAGGGATAGGGGATTAGGGTACAGTAATGGGTTAAGTGTTGAGGGATAAGAACACAGTATTGAATGCAAGGTTAGGGGGGTAAGCATATAGTAGTGGGTTCAGGGTTAGGGGGTAAGTGTACAGTATGGCGTGTAGTGTTAGAGACACTCTCTGTTACTACCGAGGAGAGAGAGGAAAATGTGTTACTACAGTACACAGATGAGGGAGTGGAATGTCAAATGTGTTACTAGTCAGACAAGTTCAGTTGGCCTGATCCTATGGCCATCTTTATGATCTTAACAAAGATTCAGTTACAAAATGTATTCTTACATCATCGTATAAGTGTATATTTGTTTGAAGAGGTAAAATTACAGTGACATTTACAGTATGTTACAGTCTCGTATTGTTGAACTGCCGTTATAGTATGAAAAAAAGTAAATATAATATATATCATTTATATAATGTTAATATAAATTAAATCAAATTACTAATTTTACTGATTGTAAGTTACATAATTACAATATTGATTGAAATTTAGCATTAAAATGGTTGCATAAAAACAAGTTTAAAAGTAAAATACACACTAGGATTTATATAAATATAAAATTAACAGAATGTAATTTTTAATATTCTACTTATTATACAACTACTTTTACTAATATAAACTTGGTGGTTTTATACACAGGTAAATACGGTAGTATTATACTCATGTTTTCAAATAAAGAAAATAGAAAATGCCTGCAGGATGGAACAGGTAGAAATAAAACACAGATATGGTTATTGCACTTATGAAAAAACATGCTTTTTATGTTCTGCACACTATGAACAATTACAGCAGTAAATCACCTTGAGATTCAAAAGAAATTGAAACAGAAAGATGAATCTGTTTCCTCCAGATTATGAGAGATATAAGTCAAGATAAAGTAAAAATGTCCTCCCATAAAGTATTCCAGTTGAAACTGTTGGCTAAAGTAAAAACACTGTCAAGTTTAATAGTATGCCCAGCATAAAGTAACTGCTTGCTGTAGACATGTTCAGCCATTAAAAATTAAACAAAATATCTTATGTTCTTCTGAAACTTTAGGTTATTTACCAAGGGCAACACAAAATTGTTGCTAATAACTGCAGACAGTAAAATGCTGGAAGTACTTAATAATAATTAAGTATGGTGCTTATGGTATTGGTTACATGTGGAAGATGGTGGCAGCCCTTCCCAATCGTACAAAGCGACAGCCATTGAGGTTTTACTGCAATGTATTCTCCATCCCACATTAACTCATATCATTCTCATTATCTGACATGAACATAAAAAAAAGATCTGGCTATTATAGAAGCGAAGGTGGAGAGGGAAGGAGCATGTACATATAGGCAAAGTGAAGGCATTTTAATGTATTTGTGATCTATTTAGAGGTGCACACAGCAGATACACCTGTTGGGAAGCATTGTCTATTTGCCACAAAGGTCTATGATTATCATCATAACCATTGTGGCATAAAAAAAAAAAATACATTTACTTTTTTTTGTTAAAAATAATTATTAAATCATTAAGGCAAAAATATACAAATGAGGTGGCAAAATAATGTGTACATTTAACAATGAAAATTCTATATATAATGGCTTTGTGGCCAGCACTCCATTGTTTTATTTGTTGTGCTTGGCCTGGTTCCCTTGCATACCAGCTGCTGCTGAAAATAAACATAAAAAGCAAAAGGGATGGCACTCTCAGCTCTATAAAACAAGCAGAAACTTAATTAAGAAGTCTCCAGATAACACAGAGGGATGAAACGCATTGGGGTGAACATCCTGTGGCCACCTCGGAACTACTTGACAGATAAGCTGATTGTTACTTTTTACATTGTACGAATCTTTGTTGTTTCTGTAATTAAAGTGTGTGTTGTTTAAATAAACCACATGATTGGAGGGTCTTTTCTTATAATTTTATCTATGTATGAGCATCTAACTACTGATGAGACCAACCTCAGGTGTTATTATCTCATACCTGACCATGAAGTAATAGAGGCGGTACAATGTATACTTTTTATTGATTTCTGAATAGGTGCAGGAAATCTTGATTAAGCACAAATGGAGTACTTTTTACACCATTGGCGACATAAGTTTATTATGTTGAATTCCACCACAAATTTGTTTTTGCTTGAGAGCACATGCACGTATATACCAGATTTACACTATATATTTTTTACCTTGTGTTTACTTTACCATGTATCAACACTGTGGGAGTACCATGTGAAGATACCCTAAGATTGCTAATAGGGATTTCTTGGAACCCCCATACAACATTGGAATGGTTTTTTCACTAAAGGTCTTTTAAATAACTAGACAGTACTGTCCAAAAGTTCTAGGCGGTATGGAGAAACTGCTGAAAAAATGAAAGTGTTAATAGTTTATTTCTATCAGTTAACAAAATGCAAACTGAATGAAATAAAATCAATATTTGGTGTGACCACCCTTTGCCTTCAAAACAGCATCAATCTTCAATTCCTCTAGGTACACTTTCATACAGATTTTTCAAGGAACTCGGCAGGGAGGTTGTTCCAATCATCTTGGAGAACTAACCACACATCTTTTGTGGATGTAGGCTTGCTCAAATCCTTCTGTCTCTTCATGTAATCCCAGACAGACTTGACGATGTTGAGATCAGGGCTCTGTGGTGGCCATATCATCATTCCGGGACTCCTTGTTCTTATTTATGCTGAAGATAGTTCTTAATGACATTGGCTGTATGTTTGCGGTCTTTGTAGTGCTGCAGAATAAATTTGGAGCCAATCAGATGCCTCCCTGATTGTATTGCATGATGGATAAGTACGTGCCAGTATTTCTCAGCATTGAGGACACCATTAATCCTGACCAAATCTCCAACAACATTTGCTGAAATGTGCCCCAAACTTGCAAGGAACCTCCAACATGCTTCACTGTTGCCTGCAACAGCATGAGTTCACAGTGTCCTATCCTCAGTAAGAGTATCAGCCTCATCAGAATCACTTCTAAAAATGAAGACATCATACATTGGCGGTTACTCCTCGTTGAAATCCTGTCTAGATCCTAATGCGGGAATCTTGACAGATGGCTTCCTAAATGGAGGTAAGCCAGAATGTCATAGTTCTTAGCCACAGGGGAGAAGGTTAAGTTTAGGCACCCCCGCAAGGACAGGGTTAGGCATCCCCAGGGAGGGTTAGGGTTAGGCATCACCAGGGGGATGGTTAGGGTTAGGCACCTCCCTGGGGAGGTTAGGGTTTGGCACCACCAAGGGAGGTTAAGGGTTAGGGGTGGAGAGGGGTAGAATTAGTGTAGTTACATGCCCCTGCTTGGATCTCTTATGATCAGGCTTCCGGCATTGGTATTACACCCGGTGACTATTCAGCAACCGGGATAACCCCTCCCAAATGACTGACTGTATGCACAATAATCACCACACACGGCACTCCAGGACTTAGTATAAAAACCCTATAGTATTATCATATTAATATTGATGTTTCTGATTTGGCTTGAGCCCTGTCTTCAGGAACAAGGACAAACAACATTTAAAGTGCTTACCTTATATCCTCCCCTGAACAGTGTAAAACAGACAAATGGGGCTGGAGCCGGGTGCACTTGACCAGAGGATGCAAAACACAGAAGATCTGGTGGTTGTTTAGGTGACCTAAAATGCCTTCCCTGCTCAAGCAGCCTAAAGTACACAGGGATAGATAAAGTACCAACCAATCAGCTCCTTCAATTTTTCACACAGTCTGTAAAATGACAGGGAGGAGCTTATTAGTTGGTTAATTATCTCCTACTACTTTATCTCTCTCCAAGGCTTATGCTGGGTACACAGTGGCCGACATATCGGCCGTTCAATTGAATAGCCAATATATTGTGTGTGCATTGCCATCAAATAAATACGTAGTTCCAGTTCAACTACATATATTCTA
Organism: Taudactylus pleione; assembly: GCA_031769625.1. Lineage (NCBI taxonomy): Eukaryota > Metazoa > Chordata > Amphibia > Anura > Myobatrachidae > Taudactylus > Taudactylus pleione. The sequence goes on along the minus strand of JAUIMM010000036.1, from coordinate 16,170,129 downwards.
ATTTTTTGTACTTAGATAATCAAATATCCTAGTCTACAAATAAGTTACTTGAGCGCATAACCTACCACTAACTGTATATATATTTTCATAAAGTTGGGTTAACCTTATCAGGTACTGCAGCTTAGTGACCACACCCCCAGACATTTGTGAGCGCAGGTATCTCACTATTGAGGCCATTGTGTACAGATGATATGTCTGTGAACAACATAATTCACAGACATATTGCGTTGACTGTGCAGCACAGCCAATGGCCGATATATCTGCAGATACTGTATATCGGCTCATTATGCTGTATGTAGGGGCGATCAGCTGACCTCCTATACACTTGCTGCAGAGGCCGCAGGTGACTGACATAACAACTGGGTGGGCACATGTAAATGCCCGCCAAGTTGTGACATCAGTCACAAAACATCAGGACGATGTTTGGTTAGTTTGTATGCCCTTACCAATCATTAAATATGATGGATATAACCCAATAGTACCCAAAGCATGTGTAGCACTTTGGCCTAATGTAACTAGTGACCGGGATTTACCAGGATTCACGAATACATGCCAAATGCTTACTATAAATGTGATAGAAATCTGCGAGATTACTTGGATTGCATGGAAATTAAACATTATGGGCAGGATGCACTATCAACAATAATGCAGTCAAACCCCTGAAAATGCAGTTTTCAGGGGTTTGAAATAATTTCTAATATGCACCAAGCTTCGGAAAGTAAAGCTTCAGATGGTGTTACGCAATATAAACCTAAGGGCTTCTTTCCGCAAAGAGCTGCGGGAGGAATCCAATTGGACCCTTCCCTGCACCCAGTCAAACTGCGCTTGTGCAGCGAGCCTTCTGGGTCATAATCCCGGAAGTCCTCTCTCGCAATGGACAGCTCTTGTTAGCAATGGCATACATGCGATGAGTGGCGGGATGCATTCATGCCAAATGTGATGCTTGGTGCATCCCACACTATAGCTTAAAATTAAATTCATTTTTTTCTACCAAAAAGCCTGGTTGTTACAAGTGCCCTTCATGCTTTACCTGCAGTTACCTTCAGACTGATCATTATTTTTCAACTTCCTCATTTAGGAAAAAGGTTTTTAACTGCAGATCCAAGTTTGTGATATATATTATCATATACTATAATATGTGGGCATGACATCACGCATGTTCAAAGAATAGATGGCACCTCACTGTTTTGCTATTAGGGCAGCATCAGGAAAAGAAAATTATCTACTTTTCACTGTAAGATCATTGATCAAGTCCCCCCATATCCAGGGGAGGGTGACAGAGTGGCTGCTTTAACTAGGCTGGAATCAAGATGGAGTTTTAGGCTCAATATTGTACATGCCATGAGCTTAAATGAACATGAAGTATATCATGGAGTTCATTTTCTTGATTCTTCTGCTGTTTTTTTTTCCTTTTGGTTAGTAATATTTTGTTTTGTATTTTTACAGTCATTTATCTTTTAGGTACTTTGGTTAGTTCCTTAGACAATTATACTTTTGGAAAATATTATTGTGGTTACTACAGATGTATATTTTCACCCAAAAATGTGTCTTATCACAATGTGAGTTACTAGGACACACCAGGAGACTGTGCTGATTAATTTGATATGTGACACTTGTATATGTGTGTGTGGCTGAGTCTGTAAAAAAAAGCATAACTGAACTTGGCATAAAGAAAAGAAATGGCTGCTGCATCATAACACTTCATATAAAGGGCCTGATTCAGCAGTGCCCTGCTGAATGCAGATTCCCAATGTTGGGAATCTGCTTAGGCGCATGACCCGTTCTGTGCATGTGTAGAATGGGTATGCAATCCCACTCGCAGGCTGGCAGTGATTAACAGTCTGGTGCCATTTGTGGGCAGGGAGGGGGCAGCAATGCCCTCTGTTCCCCGAAACAGATGTGTGTCACCACCGTTGGGGGGAGGGAAGAAGCCAGGATCTCCGTAGGCTGATGGAGATTTCCTGGCTTCTTTATCTCAACTGCGGTGGCTGGCTGCGTGACCCCATAGATCACCTTAACCAGCCAATATCCCGTAAAGTTTCCGATGCTGCGCTGGACAACACAGCTTGGATACGAAATGCAGCAGGCGTGATGATTCCTCCTGCATTACCATATCAGCACAGACGGAATTGCAAAGCTGCTTGCGAGCAGCTTTGCGATTCTGTCTGAAGCTGAATCAGGCCCAAAGATTGAGAGACTCGGTCTCACAAGTGTCACATACCAAATGAAACTGTACTGTCTCCTGGTGAATCCTAGTTGCATCACATTGTGACTAAGATGCATTTTCTAGTGCAGAGGTTCCCAAACACAGTCCTCAAGGCTTCCCAACAGTTCAGGTTTTAGAGATGTCCATGGCTGAACACAGGTGGTAATATTAAATTGACTGAGGTACTTAATAAATCACCTGTGCTCAGCCATGGATATCTCTAAAACCTGAACTGTTGGGGAGCCTGGATGACAGCATTTGGGAATCTCTGTTCTAGTGAAAAACATGTGAAGAAGACTCCTGACAATAGCCGACACATGGAGCCTGACTTGCCAAGAGGGCTGTTTGGCACAACTGCAGCAAGAATGCATTTAAGTGTTGATGTCCTTACATGTGTTTTTAAATTGCCTGTTTTCTGCTGGTCAGTTACAGTGTGTTATTTCATATTTATTTCTTTGAAACATTGTCCATGTTATTCATTTTTACTACAGTCCACATTTAAAATGTGGTTTTAGTGTGATATTTTCACCTAAACTCGCATTGTGAATTTAGGTAATGTCACAGGGATTTAACTTGCAATAAAAGCTCTGTCCCTGCAAATCCCCTCTGCAGTCTTCACACTGTATTTTTCGCAAAAAATACAGTGAGAAGGTGTCTGAGCATGAACCACCGGCAAACCCCCTCATGCGACTGCTCCCTGAGGCAGTGTTATCCTAGACCTCAGCCCATTCCTCAATGTCTAAAGAGGTACCCAATTCCACCTCCCAAGCCTTTTCATGAGAATCATGTTGTGGAGATAACTCCTCAATGAGCATTTTATATAGGGAGGAAATGAAACCTCTGGCTGAGGAGCATCTTAAGCATAAAGCCTCGAAGTTGGAAAGGGGTCTATTAGTTAGAAGGTGTTTCACTTTAGAGTGGAAATGCCTAAGTTGCAAATTTTGGAAAAAGCCTTAGAGGGAAGAGCTAAATCCTCCTGGATCTGAGAAAATTGTGGAAAACTCAAATCTCTAGTAATATTGTTTAAATAGAAAATGTTCCTCTCCTTACATAGATAAAAAAGAAAGAGCTGGGGGCTAGTCCAAATTTTCTATTAACATAATCCCATACAGATTATGAGCGGGAAACAATCGGATATGAGGTGATGTTCTTAGGTCAAAGTGATTTCAGAAGCCAGATGAGAGACCTAATTCAGCAGCTTCAACAGCAACCCAGACCTTCCTAGCACCAGGGTAATGCCACTGCACAAGTTGCACAGTTACATAATATCATTTAAAGTCAGGAATACCCAACCCCTCACTATGTGTTGGATGTTGCAGCAATTTCCAGGTGCCATTATTATCACAGGGCTTCCCCCGGTACTTTTAGTAAATCTCAGGCAGATCACATTTCCCATTACAAGTATGGGAAATGCGATCTGCATACTAAAAATATGCAAATTAAAGGGCATAGAGTAGTTTTTTCATGAAAACTAGTCTAATTGCCCTTTAATAAATGTATATGATACTAAAATAATGTGAAAAGTGTAAACACCCTTTTTCACTTATGTTTACTAAAAATAATATTGATAAATAGGGCCCTGTGTCTTTTGGGTTGCTGGAGCAGGTGAGGCATCTTAGCTTGCCTAGACAGTTAGCATGATGACAACATGATGACGAACCTTGCATCCTCTGGCCACGTGCACCCGGCTATAGCGCCATTTGTGCGTTTTGCACAGTTCAGGTGGGGATATAAGGTAAGCACTTTTTACATATTGTTTGTCCTTGTTCCTGAAGATGGGGATCTGAGCCGCACAGAAACATTGGTGATAATATAAGCTTTTTGTACTGGAGTGCTGTGTGTGTGTAAAAAGAGCAGGGCACTCACCAGACTTATAATTATCAAAATGAAATCTCAATCCATAAATATTGAATCACAAAATGGTCAAAATGTAGCCAAATTGGCTACTGTTTGACCAGTTTGTGATATGGTATTTATGGATTAAAACAATACTTATTTTTGATAAATGTAAGTATGGTGAGTGCCCTGCTTTTTCTTGCAATTATTCTAATACTTGCGAAATGATTTATTCCTCCATGCTGCTACAGTCTGCAACCCTGCAATTGTACATCTGACTATGAGTGATTCACAACTTACATAACTTTAAAGATCTGCTGCTAAAGTCTTGGTGCCAGACATCACAGGACAACTTTACAGGTCTTGCAGAGTCCATGCCTCGACAGGTCCGAGCTGCTTTGTGGTGAGAAGGGTTGTCTCTCACCTGAATTGCCCACATTCTGGTGGGATCAGCTCACTCCAAGGGAGGCTGGAGAGAAGCCTGTGCATTCCGCCTTAGCAGTGGTGGTGTGGAAATCCAGGTTTTCATGGTTGCATAGGTCCAGCTGCAACTCATCACTTAGCAGCAGAAGAAGAGTTAAAACTGTCACAAACCCACTGCTCTTGGCACTGATGCTGAATAGTGGCCAGTTTATTAAGCCTTAGTGTTGTAGTGCCAGTGACCAAAGGCTGTGCTGGAAGCACATGGCAGATTGTGGCTGCAAGCCACTGCTGACTGCTAAGCATGAGGAGTGCTGGTACATTTGCTTTATATTTTTATGTTATGCTCATGTATGCTAAAGTGCAGTGTCTGCTGCCATTAGAAACACTGCAATACTGATTACCTGCCTGTCTGGAGTCCTCATTTCTACAACCCAAGTAAAAGTTGGTGGCCCATATGGGGAACTGCACTGCTGTCTTGCAGTGCAAATGCCATCCACTTCCAGTGTTGGCAATGGATCTGACAAGGCAGAATGTTTGGTATACGTGAGTAAGGTTGGTGAACAAGAAAAAATGCAGTTATGTTAAGGACACTGTAGTTGCTATGCACTGTAAGTAAAAGCTGTTTGTGTGTATAATGAGAAAAAAGTTACTTTACTTTTGATTGTTTTTATTACTAAGGTGCTCAAGACATATCAAAATGCTGATTAGTATGTTCACCAGCTAGTGTTCATGGGTATAATTAAGTTCATCTGTTGTTTGAACAAATCAAGACACACATACTGAGGTTTAATTAAGCACTGCTGTGCTGATAGAGAATTTTTTTCCTGTGTTCTGTTTAACCCCTGCATTGCTGAAGAAGCGGAGGCCTTAGTTCGCAATAATCAGGATGTGTTTTCTTCCTTTCCAGGGAGCAATGCCTTAGTAGAGCATGAGCTACTGTAAATGCCCCTCAAGGAGTGGTTCCAAAGCAGTGACTGTATCACATCCCTGAAGTGCAATGGCAAGCAGTTCAGGAAGAAGTGAAAGAGATGCTCCAACTTGGGTCACTGAGGAGTGCAGAAGTAACTTGCCAAGTCCTATTGCATTGGTCCCCAAGCCATCAGGAGCCATACATTTTTGCAATGACTTTAGTCTGTTGAATCAGGTTCCAGGTTTGACGCATACCCGATACCTTGGGCAGGGCTGACAAGAGCCACGCCAGGTCCAGGTGACAGGGGGAATAGCCTAATCGTGGGAGTCATGGCCACTCCCCCTTAGAAAAAAATACTTTTTTCAGCGCCACTGCATGCTGAGGAGGGGGATGCTGTGTGCCTCTCAGCCTGGTGCACAGCCAATGGGGGGAGCGATCAGCATGATTGCTCTCCCCATAGGCATAGGAGACTGCTCCAGCTGCTGCTTTAGCAATCATGAGCAGTCTCCCAGAGCAGCCCAGCACACAGCAGCATGTGCTGGGCTGCTATGACTTAAGAAGGAGTGGGAGTGGTGCCAGGCCCCTGCAGCAAGCCCGGGCCCGGGTAATTTGTACCCACTCCCCCACCTTTTTGGCACCCCTGACCTCAGGTGGATGAAATAGTGGAAAATTTGGCAGGCAGCCAGTATCTTACAACCCTAGACCTCACAAAGGGGTATTGGCAAATTCCCCTGAGTGACACCGCCAAGGAGAAGACTTCCTTATTGACACCTGATGGCCTGTATCAGTATAAAATGCTACCTTTTGGCCTTCATGGGGCACTAGCAACATTTCAGCATGCCATGGATACCCTGCTGAGGTCACTCCAGGGGTACGCTATAGCCTATCTAGACGACATTGTCGTATATACAGAAAATTGGGAAGAACACTTGCCCAAAGTCCAGAAAGTGCTAGACAGCTTAAGACAGCACAGGTTTATAGCTAATCCAGCTAGATGTGCCATTGGACATTAAGAGGCCAATCACCTCGGGTATGTGATTGGCAATGGGCAAGTGAAACCCCAACTGCACAAAGTGGAGGTGATTCACTCCTGACCAAGACCCTTCACCAAAAAACAAATGAGAACTTTCCTTGGGCTGCTAGGATATTACTGCCTTTTCATTCCAAATTTTGTGTCCAGAGCCTTCCTCCTGACTGAGACCCTTAAGAAGGCTCAACCAGAAAGATTTCTCTGGGCCAAAACAACTAAAACAGTTTGGGAAGAGATGAGGATGGCCCTGTGTTCCAAATGGGTTCTACAGACACCAAAATTCCAAAAACCCTTTGTCCTGCAAATAGATGCCAACACAACAGGCTTAGGTGCTGTTTTGTCACAGTCCATTAAGGGCAAAGAAAATCCAACCCTTACTTAAGTAGAAAGCTGTTATCACAAGAGATTCCATAATTGAGCTAAAATGCTTGGCGATATAGTGGGCAGTAGAAACAATGAAGTATTTTCTCGTGGGAAGAAAATTTGTCTTGGTCACGGATCACGCACCTCTGAGATGGTTGCACGTCAACAAAGAAGTTATCCCCAGAGTGATGCGCTGGTTCTTGACCATTTAGCAGTACAAGTTTGTAGTACAGCATTGGCCAGGAGCCCAACATAGAAACACAGATGCATTGTTCTAGAAGTTTGTGTAAGCTGAGTGGAATTGACCATAGCAAAAGAATATGAGCACTTCCCCAAGCTTGGAAAAGCAAAAGGGAGGTATATGTGGTGAGAGGAGTTGTCTCTCACCTGAATTGCCCACATTCTGGTGGGATCAGCTTCCTCCAAGGGAGGCAGGAGTGAAGCCTTTGTATTCTGCATTAGCAGTGGAGTTGTGAAATTGCAGGTTTTCATGATTGCACAGGTCCAGCTGATGCTGAATAGTGGGCAGTTTAGTAGGCCTTACTGTTGTAGTGCCAGGGACCAAGGGCTAAGTTGGGAGAGCATGGCCAATTCTGGCTGCAAGTCACTGATGACTGCTAAGTATGAGGAGTGCTGGGAAATTTGCTTTATTTGTTTATTTATGTTATTTATGTTATATATATATATATATATATATATATATATATATATAGGAGAGAATGGCGGTTCACTGCTCCTCTATTAAAGCAGCTTTAATGAAAAAGAGTAGTGAGCAACCAGTGGCTCGCCATTTCTTGGAATGCAATCATCCTTTAACAGCTTTGCTTTAAAGAATGATTGACAGAATGATTGACCATGTCCCCCATTACTACGAGGAGGGGATAGGGATAATATATTACTTAAATGTGAGGCAGAGTGGATATTTAGACTAGATGTAACAGCTCCCAAAGGGCTGAATGAGAACCTACCATTGTCCTGTTTTTTTTGAGAACTCCCTGCATAGTAATTTGATACAGTTATATATTGGATTGTATAATTGATCATGTAGATATATGGAGGAGTGGAACCTGACGGTTTAGACTAGAGGTCCCTTTAGATATACTGGGGTGCACCTTCTGATTTTGTATGTGAGTTATGAGCTTCCACATAGATTTATATACAACAATAGAAGCATGGGTTTCATTACTAATTGTGTGTAAAAGAGGTAGTGTAGTATTATTTTTATTAGAACTTGACCGTATTAAATGCAAGATTTGGATAAGTAGGTTATGGAATATCACTGGATACACTTTGTGTATATTTACATTATTAAGGATATTCTTTCAGTTTATTGATAGAATCTATGAATGATGTGATTTACAAAAAACTGTTAAGATACTTAGTTGGTATGATCTATGTAAGTTGAGCAGCTTAATATATCAGACCTTTATTACAATGGATGCTTTTCATTAGCAGAAGGCTTTTTAATGATATTGTTATTGTTGAGTCCTGTTGCTAGGTGATGGGTCTATTTTGTCTTTGACATGTGGTGTGCGCCGTTCGGAGACACGTGGGTTCGTCATCGGCAGGCACTGATGACATCATCAGTGTGTGACCAGATGGAACAACGCAGAACACTGATTAAGCTCACATGGTGATGGTGGTGGGCTTTATAAGGTAAGAACATTTGTATTACATTGTATCCAGAAGACAATTAACTACATTCATTGAAACATTGATATTATCACCATGTCTGAGTCTTTATTCGGAGCCTGAGTGCCGCACTGCTGTTGGAGATTGTGAGCACTGAAAATTGTGGTGGCACCGGGCCTAGGTAATACTCTTGCTGAGAGTGCCGGATTATTGGATTATATATATATGTGAACAAAACTGGTGGTGTACAGCGCTAAAGTATATAATATCTAATCAATCAAATCTTACTAATGTCCAATACTAGCATACATCGCATATATAGTCTGCTTTTCATATAAATTAACCATTTCACACTATATATGCGATGTATGCTAGTCATTTATTGATTGAGCCAAGCTAATTGGGTTGTGAAGTATGGAAAGGGTTAATAAGCCTTATTGTGTGTGCTATATAATCCACTGGACCGTGGGGTCCAGACACGCCGACTGACGAAGTCCATTGACGTGACGAAACGCGTTTGGGGATTTGGAGAAGCAATACCTGTGATTTTCTGCATGTCCAGCCGGTGTGAAGGAGAGGGAGAAGTTCCCATTTTGTCAGCCGCGGCGCTTGTTTTGAGCTGATGCTATACAACTCTGCGGCTCTGTGAGAGCTTTATTTGATACGCTCATGAAAATTGAATACATTGTAAGTGTTCTCAGTGACTTCTAATAAATTATATGTTTCAATGTGTTTCACGATGGTGCGCTCCTTATTTTTTGTTTCCATATAGACATATGGCTCAGGAGGTGAGCCAAAGGAGGTGAGCTGCATGGATCAACATCATCTGGTTGATTAAAACATTGGCTGGACAATATTATTGAAAAAGGAAATTACATGGAATATTTGCGCTAGAGACTGTGTTTTTATGTATATATATATATATATATATATATATACACACATACACACACACACTATATATATATATATATATATATATATACACACACACACATGTAAACAGCATGCTGTGTGTTAGATGCTGTGATGACGGCAGACCTGACAACACAGCCTAAAATAGCGCATGTGCCAGACAATCAATAACTGAATGTGATAGAATGTCTCAAACTTAGATAACGCTAGAGACAAGGGGCCTGATTCAGAGCCGTTCGCTATTTGTGGTCGTTCGTTTAAAAACAAGGGGTGGCTATTCAAATGATCCGTACGCACATTGCAGTCTGTTCACACCTCTAAGTCTGAACGAGCGTGCAAAACATACGCTCGTTTATTTGTTAAAAACGCCCCCTGGCCGCTCGCACCATACGTCATGTCCGCTATTTATTAGATTAATCGAGTACATCGACCAGCGTATGAACTGCTCGCTATTCTTGTGGTTGGTGTTTGCTACCACAAATTTGCGAGCAGTTCTGGCTATAAAATAACCCAGTGACGTGGTCAATGACGCTGCTGTTTTAAATATACACACCCATAAAACGCCCGTTTTGACCTTTAAGCACGCCTGCGTTCGGATCTCCACTCCCCATTTTCAAGCTCCTTCCCCTGTTACCACCCACATACGCCTCATTCTGTCACTCAAAATAGCAGGCCCTCGCTATATTGCGTACCAACGATTTTCGGCCGCACTGACTGGTTCGCGCATGCGTACTAAAAACCGTACGCATGCGCAGATGTGCAAACATCGCTCGGAACGAGCGTACTGCCGCTAACGAGCGGCTCTGAATGAGGGCCAAGGTCCGCACATGTAGATGTACTTTGAACAAAACTGCAAGAGAGGTATACATATATGTAGGATTGGGTGCCTAGGCAGGCTGTCATAATATATAAAGAACAAAGTGATATTATAATGATGATGGGTGCCAATGAACTATAATGGTACAAAACAAAAAACATATACACCAATGTGACAAGATGTGCAAAAGTGAGCATAATACCTACAATGAAGCTGCGATAAAAAACAGATAATGAATGTAAATAAATGGAACTAAAAAAACATATAATAAAGAATGATAAATGCTGGGAACATAAGGATAAGATCACAAATAGTAAAAAATGCTCAATCTAAGCTAATAGATCACATAGAGAACAAATAACCAGATGTATGAAGTGTATACATTACCAACTGAATGCATCTAAATTGGCTAAGCATGTGAAAATTTATAACGCAATGTCTAAGGATGCAATAAATCCAGAGACATCTAAATTGGCTCCCTAAGGCCATACAATGAATCATATGCACACCACGCCAGTGTACCACAGGTATTAAAAAAATTGAAATGGATGCACCAATCTCGTAGCGTTATACCAATGTGAAATATAACCTGTATCAAAAGGTCAAACATGAACCGAACTGTGCCACATAAATGGGGCAAAGATAAATGTCCATGCCACAACAATGGTGGCTGACCAGCCTGTGGAAAAATAATTTTTTGGAATTAAACAGAACAAGAAAATTAAAAAATGAGAGTAAAAAGATTAGATCAGAAGGACAAGGCAAAAGACAAGAGGTAAGTGATGGATGGATCAGATGAGGCACAACTGTGGATCTCAGTATGTTACAGCACCAGGTATTCCATGGGGGTCTCCCACCCAAGTACTAAACTGGCCTACACTGCTTAGCTTCAAAGATCTGATGGTATAAGGCGTATCCAGTGTAGTATGACTGTAACAAAAATGTATACAATTCAGATTATCAAGTCCTGGATCACTCTGACCATACCATCTAGAATAACAAAGACAGTAAAAAAAATGAAAATAAAACATCAAGAAAAAACAACACAGAGAAGAAACCGAAGTAGAAAAGAACAAACTAGATAATGGGCCACTGAGAGAAAGAACATATGATGATGGGTAATAAATGCCCGGTAAGTAATTGCAGGGTCAATTGACTCTGACAAGTGATAAAAATAATCTCACTTTCAAAAGAAACATGAGAAAGATAATTGTTCGTTAAGTCCATGGGGAGATACTGTGTTCATCTTATGGATCCAGAACACCTCACGCTGAAGAAGTTTCTTTTCTCGGTCTCCTTCCCTCTTGTTAGGTGGAATATGATCAATGAACTTGTACACCAAACTGGATAAAGGATGTCTTGAATTCTTAAAATGATGACCCACGGGCTGGTCAACTTCTTTGCCTGTCTTATGGCAGATCTATGTTGAGCAATTCTGATTTTCGCTGTGCATGTTGTTTTTCCAATGTAGACAAGACAACAAGGACATTGAATCATATATATGATGTATTTGGAGGAGCATGTTAACACATAATTGATTAGTATGTGTTTCCCTAAATGTGGGTGTGCGACATCTGGACCTGTCTCCAAAAAGCTACAGGTGGTAAAACCGCACTGGTTGTACCACCTGTAGCTTTTTGGAGACAGGTCCAGATGTCATTTGGAGACAGGTCCAGATGACATCCCGGTTTTTTGGCCAGAAAATGCTGTTCAATTTTGTATGGACCATAATTAACATCAGTATGCAGTCCTTAAGGTTCTTACCGTGTTTGTATCCAAGCATGATTCTGGAGTTCCTCAAAGGTTTAATGGAGTTATCGGTGTTAATAATGGGCCAAAGACGTTTGAGGTAGAATTAATGAATTTGCTCACAATGTTATGTTGATTTATGAATAACATAGTATTCATGTTCTTTGTTGTGGAGACATTTGGTGTGGTAGTCTGTTTGTTGCATACGATGGCTCTCTGTTTGGCTAGATGAAGATCCTTGTATTTGTATCCTTGTTGTACAAATTTTTCAATCATGTTCTCGATTTCTTTATCAGCCAACTGTGGATCACTGGTGATTCTAAGTGCTCTTAGGAACTGCAAATATGGTACACTCCTCTTAAGTGAAGTAGGATGGTGACTCTGTGCATGTAACAAAGTGTTGCTGTCCATTGGTTTATGATAAACTGATGTCCGGAATTGAGAGCCTGACCAATGAATATTAATGTCCAAATAGTGCACATTACTAAAACTTTGTTCAAACGTGAACGTGATGTGATCGTTCATGGAATTTATATGGGTCATTGCCTCAATGAACTCTGTTTCGGTTCCTGACCATAGTACTAAGATGTTGTCAATATAACGAATAAAAAACACCAGTGACTTATTGAATTCAGGGTTGTTCAGAAAAAGTTCCTTTTCTACAGAAAACGTATATACATTAGCCAGAGATGGAGCTACATGTGAGCCCATGGCACAGCCCTTCTTTTGCAAAAAAAAAATATTGTCAAATAGAAAATAATTATTGTTTAAAGTCTGTTTCAAGAGACATATGTAGAAATCAATATTCAGTCCATGGCAGTCCTGATCTGACTTCAAAAAGATTCCATGCAATCAAATCATCTTGTTGCGGGATGCTTGTGTATAGAGAGTTTACATCTATGGTACACAAAAGTAAATCCTGTGGGAGGTGATTTAAAGTTTGAAGTTTTACCAATAACGAATTGGAGTCTTTTAAGAAAGTGGGTTCCTCTGAAATTAGTGGTTGTACATAGAAATCTAGAAATTTTGATGTATTTGCTGTACAGACTATCCCTGGCCAAGATGATGGGATGACCAGTGGGGGCAGATAAGGACTTATGTATTTTTGGTAATGTGTAAAGTAATGAAGTAATAGGTTTGTCCACTGTGAGAAATTGCATAATGTCTTTGGTTATGATACCATCTAGAAATGCTTTTTCAAGACATTCATCTAATTCTTTTTTAAATTTCAACACCGGATCCAGACCCAAAAGTGAGTACGTCTGCGTGTCACCTAATTGGCGATAAATTTCTTTGATATACTGTACTTTGTCCTGAATAACAATTGCTCCACCTTTATCCGCAGATTGAATGATCGAATCATCGTTATTCAGAGAAGTCAGAACCTTGTATTCATCTTTGGTGAGATTATGCTGTATGGATTGCGTGCCTTTAAATTGTGTAGATACCTCATGATCCAACAATCTAACAAAGCTTTTGATGGAGGCATTGTTAGAAGGAGGATCAAAAGTTGATCTAATTCTAAAAAGAGTAGTATCAAAGAATGGTGGAGTGACATCTGAATTACTAAAAAATTATTTGAGTTTAAGGCTTCTGTTGAATCTCCACAGGTCTTTTTTCCAATTAAAACTATTAAATGGACATGTGGGAATAAAAGATAAACTATTCTGTAATAATCTTGATTCTGCCATGTTAAGTGTCCTACTGGACAAATTAACAACTATGTTGTTTTCTTGTACACTTTTTTGCCTCGACCCCTGTTTTCCCCGTCTGGTACGAGACCGTTTCCTTTTTGTGCGCATGTTGCTACCCCTAAAGGGGGACGCTGTGTAACTGTGAGTGAATTAGAGGGAAATACTTGGTCGCTTTGTGATGAATTCACACCGCTGGATTCTTCAGTGTCTAAAAAGCATCTAGGAGTTCTAAAACGGGTTCTTTGGAGCCTAGGGTTTAATGTTCTACCAGTGGCCCAAGAGTAAACTCTCTGTTCCTGATAATCTATGGTCACTTTGGCCAATTTATGCTTTTTGTATTTAATTAAATTTTTTTTGTAATCATCTATTTGAGTGCCTAAGTTCTGTTTTGTACCATTATAGTTCATTGGCACCCATCATCATTATAATATCACTTTATTCTTTATATATTATGACAGCCTGCCCAGGCACCCAATCCTACATATATGTATACCTCTCTCGCACTTTTGTTCAAAATACATCTACACGTGCAGACCTTGTCTCTAGCGTTATCTAAGTTTGAGACATTCTATCACATTCAGTTATTGATTGTCTGGCACATGCGCTATTTTAGGCTGTGTTGTCAGGTCTGCCGTCATCACGGCATCTAACACACAGCATGCTGTTTACACTCGGCATGTTAGAGGGAGGTCACATGATCAGCTGGACGCCTGCACGCTGTGAGCTCTGTTGCTATGGAGCAACACCATGGGAGCGATGCACCTGGCAGCCGCGTCATCCTTAGGAGGCGGGTCCCGCACTGATTACATCACTTCATTCAGTGGGAGACGCTGGGCAGGCTGCACGATTTGTCAATATGGGATGTACTCTGGTATATAGGTACAGTCAGGTGCATAAATATTGGGACATTTAAAGAATTTTCATATTTTGGTCTCTTCACCACCACAATGGCTTTGAAATGAAACAAATAAGATGTTCTTTAACTGCAGACTTTCAGATTTAATTTGAGGGTAATTACATCCAAATCAGGTGAATGGTGTAGGAATTACAATGGTTTCTATATGTGCCTCCCACTTTTTAAGGGGCCAAAAGTAATGGGACTATCAACTCAAAAGCTATTTCATGGACAGGTGTGGGCTATTCCCTCATTATTTCATTATCAATTAAGCAGGTAAAAGGTCTGGAGTTGATTCAAGGTGTAACATTTGCATTTGGAATCAGTTGCTGTCGACTCTCAATATGAGATCCAAAAGAGCTGTCACTATAAGTGAAGCAAGCCATTATTAGGCTGAAAAATCAAAACAAACCCATCAGAGAGATAGCAAAAACATTAGGTGTGGCCAAATCAACTACTTGGAACATTCTTAAAAAGAAGGAATGCACCGGAGAGCTCAGCAACACCAAAAGACTTGGAAGACCATGGAAAACAACTGTGGTGGATGACAGAAGAATTATTTCCCTGGTGAAGAAAAACCCCTTCACAACAGTTAGCCAAATCAAGAACACTCTCCAAGAGGTAGGTGTATATGTGTCAAAGTCAACAATCAAGAGAAGACTTCACAAGAGTGAATATAGAGGGTTCACCACAAGATGTAAACCATTGGTGAGCCACAAAAACAGGAAGACCAGATTAGAGTTTGCCAAACAACATCTAAAAAAGCAATTACAGTTCTGGAACAACATCCTATGGACAGATGAGACAAAGATCAACTTGTACCAGAGTGATGGGAAGAGAAGAGTATGGAGAAGGAAAGGAACTGCTCATGATCCAAAACATACCACCTCATCAGTGAAGCATGGTGGTGGTAGTGTTATGGCGTGGGCATGTATGGCTGCCAATGGAACTGGTTCCCTTGTATTTATTGAAGATGTGACTGCTGACAAAAGCAGCAGAATGAATTGTGAAGTGTTTCGGGCAATATTATATGCTCATATTCAGTTAAATTCTTCAGAACTCATTGGACGGCGCTTCACAGTGCAGATGGACAATGACCTGAAGCATACTTTAAAAGCAACCAGAGAGTTTTTTAAGGCTAAAAAGTGGAATGTTATGCAATGGCCAAGTCAATCCCCTGACCTGAATCCGATTGAGCATGTATTTCACATGATGAAGACAAAACTGAAGGGAAAATGCCCCAAGAACAAGCAGGAACTGAAGACATTTGCCGTAGAGGTCTGGCAGAGCATCACCAGGGATGAAACCCAGCGTCTGGTGATGTCTATGCGTTCCAGACTTCAGGCTATAATTGCCTGCAAAGGATTTGCAACAAAGTATTAAAAAGTGAAAGTTAGATTTAGGATTGTTTAGTTTGTCCCATTACTTTTGGCCCCTTAAAAAGTAGGAGGCACATATAGAAACTGTTGTAATTCCTTCACCTGATTTGGATGTAATTACCCTCAAATTAAATCTGAAAGTCTGCAGTTAAAGCACATCTTGTTTCTTTCATTTCACAGCCATTGTGGTGGTGAATAGAGGCCAAAATATGAAAATTCTGTCAATGTCCCAAAATTTATGCACCTGACTGTATGTACTATTTAGCTGTTCTATGGTTCTTGATAAAAGTCATTTGACTGAAACGTTGAACTTGACCTTGGGAGTCTGGAGTCTTCTTTACAAGTCCTGTGAGTGCCGCTGTTTTTTGCATGTGTACATTTTGGCCTGTTTGGACCATCAGAGGGCACCCAGGCATTTGGATGTTATTTAACCTGTGGCATGCCAGCGTTATTTTGATATATTTTTCCAATTTGGTATGATTTTTTTTCATTCAGTTGGATTGCATAGCACCCCTATTTTTTGTTTACTCAACTTATCAATCAGAACATCGTATATATTTTTATTGTTATTTTGATTTTTTCACTCACTATTTTTTTTGGTTTAAGGTTGTTCTATGGACTCAGATTCACTTTCTTTCTACAAGCTGCGTTACAGAGGTGTTTATTTTTTTGTGAACACTAGGATTTGATTTTGCATATGACTACAATTATTTTTCTGAATCTACCTTTGCATCATAATTAACATATTGACTTTCCTATTAAGATTTATTTTTTCTTTTTATAATTTTTCAGGGTTCTGTATTGAATTGGTTATGTCTCAAACCAACAAAGGGACCACTACAACTCCGACGGATGGAAGTGGTTTTCTTAATATACAATTGCCTATAGGCGAGATATTAAGTTTCAGTGAGTCTGAAGCAGAAAATCTCTATTTCAAATATTCGTTTTTGGACACTGCAGGTGTTCCTCTGCAGATGAACTATATGTTCAATTACTTAAACTTAAAAAAGGAGTTAGATTATTACTTACACGGAGTCACTCTTTCGGACTATCATAAGGAGAGTAAAATTCCGAGAGGATTCAGGATAAAAAACATTTCGACCATTGGCAGAAATAGTGTAGACTTTTGTAGAAGATGGGTTGTTGTCCTTAATAAATGTTCTCTTGACCTGATGCTATTGGTCATAGAAGAATCCAGTAGAGAACTTAATAATATTTATGATAAAATAAAACATTTTGAAAATACACACAAGAAATGTCTTACATCAGACAGCTCCAATAACTGGCTTGAGAAATTAGGCACTCAAGTAGATGATTACAAGAAAAATTTAATTAAATACAAAAAGGATAAATTGGCCAAAGTGACCATAGATTATCAGGAACAGAGAGTTTACTCTTGGGCCACTGGTAGAACATTAAACCCTAGGCTCCAAAGAACCCGTTTTAGAACTCCAAGATGCTTTTTAGACACTGAAGAATCCAGCTGTGTGAATTCATCACTAAGCGACCAAGAATTTCCCTCTACTTCACTCACAGTTACACAGCATCCCCCTTTAGGGGTAGCAACATGCGCACAAAAAGGAAACGGTCTCGTACCAGACGGGGGAAACAGGGGTTGAGGCAAAAAAGTGTACAAGAATACAACATAGTTGTTAATTTGTCCAGTAGGACACTTAACATGGCAGAATCAAGATTATTACAGAAAGGTTTATCTTTTATTCCCACATGTCCATTTAATAGTTTTAATTGGAAAAAAGACCTGTGGAGATTCAACAGAAGCCTTAAACTCAAATAATTTTTTAGTAATTCAGATGTCACTCCACCATCCGTTGATACTACTCCTTTTAGAATTGGATCAACTTTTGATCCTCCTTCTAACAATGCCTTCATCAAAAGCTTTGTTAGATTGTTGGATCATGAGGTATCTACACAATTTAAAGGCATGCACTCCATACAGCATAATCTCACCAAAGATGAATACAAGGCTCTGACTTCTCTGAGTAACGATGATTCGATCATCATTCGATCTGCGGATAAAGGGGGAGCAATTGTTATTCAGGACAAAGTACAGTATATCAAAGAAATTTATCGCCATTTAGGTGACACACAGACGTACTCACTTTTGGGTCTGGATCCGGTGTTGAAATTTAAAAAAGAATTAGACGATTGTCTTGAACAAGCATTTCTAGATGGTATCATAACCAAAAGAGATTATGCAATTTCTCACAGTGGACAAACCTATTACTTCATTACTTTACACATTACCAAAAATACATAAGTCCTTATCTGCCCCCCCTGGTCGTCCCATCATCTTGGCCAGGGATAGTCTGTACAGCAATACATCAAAATTTCTAGATTTCTATGTACAACCACTAATTTCAAAGGAACCCACTTTCTTAAAAGACTCCAATTCGTTATTGGTAAAACTTCATAATATAAATCACCTCCCACAGGATTTACTTTTGTGTACCATAGATGTAAACTTTCTATACACAAGCTTCCCGCAACAAGATGAATTGATTGCATGGAATCTTTTTTGAAGTCAGATCAGGACTACCATGGACTGAATATTGATTTCTACATATGTCTCTTGAAACAGACTTTAAAAAATTATTATTTTCTATTTGACAATATTTTTTTTTTGCAAAAGAAGGGCTGTGTCATGGGCTC
Organism: Taudactylus pleione; assembly: GCA_031769625.1. Taxonomy (NCBI): domain Eukaryota; kingdom Metazoa; phylum Chordata; class Amphibia; order Anura; family Myobatrachidae; genus Taudactylus; species Taudactylus pleione. The sequence goes on along the minus strand of JAUIMM010000036.1, from coordinate 16,151,610 downwards.
ACATGTAGCTCCATCTCTGGCTAATGTATATATGTTTTCTGTAGAAAAGAAACTTTTTCTGAACAACCCTGAATTCAATAAGTCACTGGTGTTTTTTATTCGTTATATTGACAACATCTTAGTACTATGGTCAGGAACCGAAACAGAGTTCATTGAGGCAATGACCCATATAAATTCCATGAACGATCACATCACGTTCACGTTTGAACAAAGTTTCAGTAATGTGCACTATTTGGACATTAATATTCATTGGTCAGGCTCTCAATTCAGGACATCGGTTTATCATAAACCAATGGACAGCAACACTTTGTTACATGCACAGAGCCACCATCCTACTTCACTTAAGAGGAGTCTACCATATTCGCAGTTCCTAAGAGCACTTAGAATCACCAGTGATCCACAGTTGGCTGATAAAGAAATTGAGAACATGATTGAAAAATAAGGATTGGTTGGTCCATAATGATGTTAATTATGGTCCACACAAAATTGAATAGCATTTTCTGGCCAAAAAACTGGGATGTTACCGGTGCACTGGTTGTACCACCTGTAGCTTTTTGGAGACAGGTCCAGATGTCACACACCCACATTCAGGGAAACGCATACCAATCAAATATGTGTTAACATGCTCCTCCAAATACATCATATATATGATTCGATATCCTTGTAGTCTTGTCTACATTGGAAAAACAACCTGCACAGCAAAAATCAGAATGGCTTAACATAGATCTGCCATAAGACAGGCCCTTGAAGGCAAAGAAGTTGACCAGCCCATTGTTCGTCATGTTAAAAATTCAAGACATCCTTTATCCAGTTTGGTGTACAAATTCATTGATCATATTCCACCTAACAAGATGGGAGGAGACCGAGAAAAGAAACTTCTTTAGCGTGAGGTGTTCTGGATTCATAAGATGAACACAGTATCTTCCCATGGACTTAACGAACAATTATCTTTCTCATGTTTCTTTTGAAAGTGAGATTATTTTTATCACTTGTCAGAGTCAATTGACCCTGCAATTACTTACCGGGCATTTATTACCTATCATCTTATGTTCTCTCAGTGGCCCATTATCTAGTTTGTCCTTTTCTACTTCGGTTTCTTCTCTGTGTTGTTTTTTCTTGATATTTTATTTTCTTTTTTTTCACTGTCTTTGTTATTCTATATGGTATGTTCAGAGTGATCCAGGACTTGATAATCTGGATTGTATACATTTTTGTTACAGTCATACTACACTGGATATGCCTTATACCATCAGATCTTTGAAGCTAAGCAGTGTAGGCCAGTTTAGTACTTGGGTGGGAGACCCTCATGAAATACCTGGTGCTGTAACATACTGAGATCCACAGTTGTGCCTCATCTGATCCATCCATCACTTACCTCTTGTCTTTTGCCTTGTCCTTCTGATCTAATATTTTTCCTCTCAGTTTTTATTTTTCTTGTTCTGTTTAATTCCAAAAAATGATTTTTCCACAGGCTGGTCAGCCACCTTTGTTGTGGCATGGACATTTATCTTTGCCCCATTTATGTGGCACAGTTCGTTTCATGTTTGACCTTTTGATACAGGTTATATTTCACATTGTTATAATGCTACGAGATTGGTGCATCCATTTCTAATATTTTTAGTACCTGTGGTCCACTGGCATGGTGTGCATATGATTCATTGTATGGCCTTATGGAGCATATTTGGATGTCTCTAGCCAGAGGCGGGCTGGGCCGGGGGGCAGGGTGCCATGTGCCCCCCGGGCTGCACCGTCACTTGGTGTCCGGGCCACCTCCTCAGCAGAAATAGCATGGTGGTCCAGTGGTTCACGTGGCAGCGGCCGAGATCCAACTTGTCTGTTTGCATTTATAGCCGCGCAATGAATTTCAGTAACCAGCGGCAGCTTCCAGCTACTTTATGTCCTACATGGCTACGGAAACCCTGTAGGACCAAAGTTAGTAACAAACCAGGCTGTGATCCGGCCACGCGTAGGTGGACGTATCACAATGGCTGAGTGGAGAGACTGGAGGGCGACTGAGCATTGAGCACAGCTAAAGCAGACAGTAACAGCCTGAGGCAGTGCACAGCCACAAGCCGGAGGGGGCCTGGCGAGCAGTTAGCGATATATATGAGTGACACGGCCACACTACAGCTAGTGGACATATTAATCAGAAAGCCTCTCTGCCCTTCCTTGTAGTATTAAGCTTCGGCAGCACTGTATTGAGACTCCTATTGCAGCAGTGTCAGTGTTAATTCCAGGGCCAGATCTTCCCCTCCCTCCCCTGGTAGAGCTCCTCCCTTCTCCCAATAGAGGATGATGCTGGTCTGGCACTGCATAGCCTGCCCGCCCAGTATGTCAGCCCAGCCTGTGCACTCCACATGCATGCTGCAGCAGATTACAAGGAAGAGCAGCATTTTCTCTACTTGTGGCAGCGCATTATGAAGATCTTCCACTTTCCACCAACATGCAAAAGCCTCCACAGGTAGGATGTCACACAGGAGCACGTAGCCTATTCATATTAGATAGAGTGAATGCTATGCTGCATTACTAGTCAGGAGGTGACCATCCAGTCAGTGCTGCCTGGCAAGGAAGGGGTTATATTACAGGAAAACTGATAATGCACAGGAGACAATTGTGTTCCACGATCCTGTGCTCAGGACAGGATGGTTGATGAAGGGGGAGATCGGAGCCTGTGACACCTTGTTCACATCCTGACCACTGCACAGACCACTCAAAGCACATTTCTCTGCATTAACTGTTTTAATATAATCACATACTCCTTATTAGCCATAATGTCTTACAACAGTATGTCCCTGCTCTCAGTACAATATATCACCTGCCCAGCCCCGAACCAGTAATTAAGGAGGGTTGGTGCAAATTACTTTATGTAAGCATGGCAGTGCTGGCTTTTTGAATATTTTGGGTCTGATTCAGCAGAGGACACTAATGGGACTGCAGCTGCAATTTCACACAGAACGCAGGGGCGAAAGTATGCTAATACTGGCCAAAGCTCAGCTGGCTTAAAGGCCCACTGCTGCTTTCTCATATACGTCCAATGTCTCTCTTCTGTGTAAATATCGGTACCATTGATCCACATCAGCCAGTCCCCAGCATTTACAACAAGTCTGAACTGCAAGTCTCATGAGCTCTCTTGCTGCGTATGTAATCGAAATAGCTAATTTATGCACACCCATGAAACGGCGTTCAAACGGACAGACACGCCTTCGTTTTTCCATCACCACCCCCAAAATACTGACAGCCTGCCACTCATTTTGTGATGGATTCTTCTGTGCATCTGTTATTGCAATACGATTGCTGTGCATACACAGTATGGATTATACGCATGCGAGATTTCAAATAATTGCTCGATCTGTGTCTGCTGCTGAATCAGGCCCTATGTGTGTATGTACAGTATAGTATATATATATATATATATATATATACGGTCCGGCACTCATATTCTGCTGTAACTGCGGCTGGTGCATCCACAAATAACAACAATAAGAATTTGCAAAGGTGCGGCACTCCAGGCTAATTTCCTGATGACAATCTTAATAAGATTGAAACGTTGGAATTATCTCCATGTGTCTGAGTCTATTTGTACATTAGCCTGGAGTGCTGCACCTTTGGATATTCTAATATGTGTGTGTGTGTGTTGTTACTTATGGGCCACTCCTCTGGATTTGCCCCCAGGCTAAAAGTTGCCAGCCAGCCCGTCTCTAGCTTTATTGCATCCTTAGACATTGTGTTATACATTTTCACATGCTTAGCCCATTTAGATGCATTCAGTTGGTATACACTTCATACATCTGGTTATTTGTTCTCTACGTGCTCTATTAGCTTAGATTGAGCATTTTTTGCTCTTTGTGATCCTATCTTTATGTTCCCAGCATTTATCATTCTTTATTATATGTTTTTTTAGTTCCATTTATTTACATTCATTATCTGTTTTTTATCGCAGCTTCATTGTAGGCATTATGCTCACTTTTGCACATCTTGTCACATTGGTGTATATGTTTTTTGTTTTGTACCATTATAGTTCATTGGCACCCATCATCATTATAATATCACTTTGTTCTTTATATATTATGACAGCTCGCCCAGGCACCCGATCCTATATATATGTATACCTCTCTCGCACTTTTGTTCAAAGTACATCTACACGTGCAGACCTTGTATCTAGCATTATCTAAGTTTGAGACATTCTATCACATTCAGTTATTGATTGTCTGGCACATGCGCTATTTTAGGCTGTGTTGCCAGGTCTGCCGTCATCACGGCATCTAACACACAGCATGCTGTTTACACTCGGCATGTTAGAGGGAGGTCACATGATCGGCTGGACGCCTGCATGCTGTGAGCTCCGTTGCTATGGAGCATCACCATGGGAGCGATGCATCCGGCAGCTGCGTCATCCTAAGGAGGCGGGTCCCACACTGATGACGTCTCTTCATCCGGCGGGAGACGCTGGGCAGGCTGCAAGATTTGTCATTATGGGATGTACTCTGGTATATAGGTATGTACCATTTAACTGTTCTATAGTTCTTGATAAAAGTCATTTGACTGAAACGCTGAATTTGACCTTGGGAGTCTGAAGTCTTCTTAACAAGTCCTGTGAGTGCCGCTGTTTTTTGCATGTGTGTATATATATATATATATATATATATATATATAATGTTTTGCTCCTCACAGAGATACTTCACAAAAATACATGCCAGGAGGCCTGTCATCACTAACCAATACAGGGCAGCTTTGCTCTGATTGGCCGGAAAGGTGCTTTAGTGGTGAGTAACAGTTAGACCCCGGGCCATTATCACTATAAACAGGGAGCCTCAATGAGTATAATTAAAAAATAATCAACTGGTTATTATGCACTTTTCTGTTGTCTAACAGTATTAAATTAAATTTCTTACAAACACTCTAAACAAAAATACAGAAACAAAGTGTTTGTCCTCCAGCATATTGTTATGTAGAGACACTGCTGGTCAATTTTCTGAAGTAAAAATGAAAGCAGTGAACAAGGACATACATTCAATTATTTAAGGCTGGATAGTGAGGTGCAAACAAATCGCAAAATCCATTTTCTCTTTTTGTGATGTTGTGCATAGCAGGCTCTGGATACTAAGAAGATTTGGCTGATCAGGGTATTTTTTACAGTGCACAAACTGGCTAGATCAAAATTTTGCACCAGGTGCAGTTCAAAGCCTTTGAGGTAACTTTAACTTTCTGAGCATGAAATATTTAATGAGCAAAGAGTTGCTAAAAATGCAAATATTAAAGCTGTTCCTTATTTTACATTTTTCTGTTTTTGGAAAAAAACATTGACTCTAATGCCTTTTTAAAGTGGCATTAGCCACTACTTTCAACCTGGCACTATTAGCACATAATAGTCACACAAGACGAATGGGGTTTTGTATTTCAAATTACAAACTCCACAAATATGACACATTAAAGACAGCCATGTACTTTTCTCAGTTAATTCAAATCTTAAATAAGACCTGTCACCGACATTTTATAAAAGAATGCATTAAAGCATTTTATATAAAATTGCAGGTCTGCAGACTTTCCCTCTAGCTCTATATAAATGCTGACTCAACAGCTCTTAGAGCAAAAGAGTCAGCGGGGAATGACTTAATATATCCTCCACTCTGACCAAGGATTTTGTGAATGCAGAACAAAATGAGGCTCTCACTGCTCACTGTTATGTGGTGATATTGAGAATGTGCAAACATTTGATGATGCATGAATATTTATGCTCACGCCATATGAATTATCAAGATGATGTTGCACAATACTTGAGCTGGAAGTGGAATGGTGAACATGGTAAGTAGACTAATAAAACTCTCTTCCACTAAGAAAACTCACTTGTTTTACAGTTCTCATAGTGAGAGAACACAATTTGGGGATCCTTATAGGTCCATTTTAATGTACAGTAGTTCATATCAAAGTCCAAGATCAATTTAACCACTTAACTGGCGTGATCAGAGCCAGAAGTGCTTAATTTATCAAGGTTACATTACATGCCACCACGCCAGCCAGCTTCATCCCCTGGCTTTAGCAGGGGAGATCTGTTTTGCAGAAAAAAAAGGGATTTTCCCTCCAGCACTCTGCAGCAAAATCAACAAAAATACTTGAATCCTACATAATAATAGAAATTCAGAGGTATTGGTTACATACATTTGCAAATATATGAATAAGCGCTGGGCCACCATCAAGGCTCCTCTATACCAGCATCCCTAACATTATGGGGTTCACGTCCGAGATGCAGGGAATCCCAAAATAATCCAGCCAAGGACTATCCCCAGGGCATCACACGAAAAAGGGAAAAAAGGTGGAAGTGAAGTGTAAAGTATAAATGTGTAAAGATAAATCAATAAGTGTTAATATAATGGTAAGGGGGTTAAAAATATTACAGAAATAATAGACAAACAAATAGAAAGGTGATGAAAAAATATCTATGTGATTTAAATGGTGATGCCCTGAAAAAGGCCCAGCCAGAGCAACTCTGGGGGCCCCACGCCCAAATGCTCAACCCAAAATAATTGTTGCTATCTAATAGTAGCACCCACTCTGGGTCATATAATTACAAATTAATGTACTGCATAATAACAGCACATGTATAAGCAGAGAGCTGACTCACCTAGGAGGTACCCCAGAAACCTCCTAATGGCACTATTCAGACCAGCACATCCTCCCAATGCTGGCTCCTTTCATGCCTCACAATACTGCAAACAAAGAGTATGGTGGTTTCTCACATCAACTTAATGACATTGAACAGGTGCTTGTAAAGGGCGGAGTTTACACTGAACTACAGATCCATTTTGCGCAAGTGCAGAATGAATCTCCTTCATCTCCTCAGACTATGACCACCGACATCACTTGCAGGATCACGCCCAAGAATGCCGTGCAAATGGCACTCTGGGGCGCATGCGCCAATAGTAAAAGTGTGAGGAGAGGAACATAGTTCCACTCCAAGCACCCCTGTGCAGCAGGGGGTACTAATTATTGCCCCCCCTGCCTCATGCTCTGTTAAGGCAAGGGGACAGGGCTAAGTCACAGGGGGAAGGGGTAATGGGGGGGGCATCTTTTGGCCCTGGGGGGGAAGAGTTATACAGACTATTATAATATTTGTTTGACTGGGGGGGTTCATCTTAAAAATATTAACATAGGGGTTGGGGAGGTGCAAAACATCCCTTGGGTATATATTTTTAAATAAAATATTTAAATATACTTTAAAAAGTACTTTTGTAATTTAATTATATTTAAAAAAAAGGACAATTTCTGTGCGGTTTTGCTGAAGTTGTTAATACAGCGTGGTCACCCATGTAGGATGTATTCAGTGTTTTGACTTACCCTTCTTACCTAAGCACCTTATCTATTGATATGACAATGCAAAATCATCTATGTTAATGGAAATACATTGGATTCTAAATTTAGGTGACGATTTTGTGCACAGATATATTAGAGATTATTTGTACTTGTATACTAAAAAATAACTGTTGTCATTAACATTATAAGCAAACCACTGACCCTATTTCTTGTGACAATTTCCTCTCTTTGGTACAAATATTTTGTACTAGCATTATGTATTAACAGGGCGATTTTCCATCCTGCGACGCCTCTGCCCCGAGCCTGTGATGTCATGATGAGGAGGCAGGGTCACCAGCACCAGTAAGAAAGTACTCCCTAGAGCAGGGGTCTTCAACCTAAGCACTCCAGCTGCTGTGGAAATACACATCCCAGCATGCACTGCCATAGTTTTAGCATGCTGTTATATCAAAGAGGTGGCAGTGCATGCTGGGATGTGTAGTTTCACAGCAGCTGGAGGGCCAAGGTTGAAGACCCCTGCCCTAGAGCAATCTAAGGACACTCCGGACAGCTCTGCAGCAGATCTGCTGGCTGCAGGATTCAATTACAGGCACTCTGCAAGCCAAATACAGGTGCTGTGGGGCAGCAATGGTATCACTTGCACACAACTAGTTATGTACATAACTAGCAAATACATGTTAAGACAATGCTCTGTAGACCCAATCTTTCTTTCTAATCTCTGTCCCAATTTTACCAAATTAAAATAACATATATAAATAAATGTATAAGGTGCTAGTACAACAACAAAGAAATAATGTGCAACTTCAACCACAATATGGGGCTGATTCTGAGTTGGGTGCAAAGCAAAAAAAAAGTAATTTTGCACCTGGTAAAACTATGCTGCACTGCAATTGGGGCAGATGTAAACTGCGCAGAGAGATTTAGATTAAAAAGGGACATTTCCAAATACTAATCTAAATTGCAGTGTAACAATAAAGCTGTCCAGTATTCATGGGCTACATGCAAAAGCAGTCAGTGTTTACTCTACATGTGAAAATAATCAAGGTTTCCTTGCTTTGCTCCAGATTCAAAGTTATTTGCTTTGTTCACTCTGGTCTCATCTCATAATCAGACCCTAACAGTATATATTTAACAAATATTTTACTTAATACAACATATAAAGAACATTACAATAAACATATAAAACATAAAAAGAGGATAGATATATCCTTAAAAACAAAGACTATGTAGCAGGTGTTTATTAATTAGATGGTAGGTTTCCATTTAGACTGTGATATCACATAATATACTTATTTCTGAATGTTCCTAGAAACAAAGGCCTGATACAGAGATTAGCACAAATCCCATAGCTGCTGTGTCTTTGAGAATTGTGTCAAATTCTTTGGATTTGAGAATATATGCTAACGTCACACCAGCTGTAGTTTGTACAGAGATGCCACCTGCCAACGTCTCAAATCTGCAACTAGCGTGCAATGATACAGCATCTGTCACACATCGGTCATCTCATCAACTCTATGGTTGCTCAGAATGGCCGGCGGAACTAAGACACCTGGAACAGTATCAGTGCGTACAAATACTCACCCCCCCATTAACTCCCACAGTAATTATATGTTAGGGGCATATTTATCAACAATCATGGAAAAAGCATGGAAAATAGCAACCTTAATCACTGCAAATTGTGACTTTAGTATAAAATACCTCACTGGTTTGTATCAATGCTGTAAGCCAGGGCAGCTTCTCCAATATTTAGCTGTCTCTGCGAAGAGATCTATTCTCATGTCGAAGTCCATTGCACATGTGTACTGCAGATGCGATGGACTCAAAGTTTACTCATTTTTCTCACTTTTTAAATCTGTGCATGCATTGATGAAGCTTAGGGCATATGCGTACTTCGAAAATGGTTTATGGATTCAAATGTATAGGCAAACTATTTTACACCAATTTTAAATAAAGATGTGCACCGACCTCATGTTTTACTTTTGGATTTGTATTAACTTTGTGTTTTGGTTTTGTATCTGTATTTTTTTTTTAAAATGATAAAAACATCTAAATTCACATTATTTGGGCCTATTTTTATTCCTCCAGTATTATTCACCTCAATATCATTAATTTCCACTCTACCAGTTGTAGTCTTCTTGGTCTACTTCTGGGATGAAGATCCACCCCTAGCAGCAGCAGCAGCAGCTGGACAAGCACTCAAGGATTGTTTGGAGGAATCCTGGATAGGGAAGAACTCACTTAGCTTTGTCAAATTGAATGCAGGACTAGATCCGATCATGATTGATGATATTGATGATGGTGTTGGTGCCCCACTTACACAAATAACATCCTAATCATCAACATTTTCTTCATCAATTACCTCACTAGCACCTGCATCAGCTTCACAAATATCTCCCTCATCTTGTTGCACTTTTTACATAGTGTCCTCAATTTCTAGGTCAGTGACTTCTTGACTTGTGCTGCTCATCCCCACATTGGCAGAGAGTGCAGAAATGGAGGAAGGAGGCTTCTCTACAAGTTCAGAAAGATCAGACTTACACATAGCACTTGTGGACACACTTAGCCTCTCCTCAGGGATTTGTGACATTTCTGTTTCTGAACACACAGTTTGTTTTCATGTTTTGACACCTCTTCTAGACTCAGAATTAAAAGGTCTTGTATCCTCATGAGAGGCAGAAGAAGTTGCCTCACTAACAGTTGCAGAACCACCACTCATAAATACAGGCCAAGACCTGAGCCTTTCCTTGCCACTGCATGTGGTGAACGGCATGATGGGAATTTTATGTTTTTCTGCACTAAACTTTCCCTATGTTTGGTGTGTTTTTTCTTTTCCATTGTAAAATATTTTTTATTCTAGATTTACTGACTGAACCCTTGAGCAGAGGCTTTAGAATATGACGTTGAAGCAGTATCACCATGATGACTGGTGGAGACAGCAGCTGCAGCACTAGAGTTGGTTGCTGCTCCTGCTGTTCTGTTGATTGATTGGTTGTTATGTTCCATATCAATGTTTGAATTTTTTTTTTTACAAGAATTTTTTTTCACAAATAAAATTCTGACTGCGACACTGACTGCGACACACTGCATGGTGGAATAAAAAAGGGGAAATATAGCCACAGGAGCTAAAAAAGGATGACCAATATACAACACTGAAAAACCAAAATATGCGTTCTACGCTGCTGTTGATAGTTGCTAACCAGAAAAATACCAAAAGAAGAAAAAATAACATCTCTGTGGAATGCATCGCACTGCATGGTGGTCCTTGATCTACTGACCGTTACTGACTATTATATCTCACATGGACAAAATAATGGCCTGAATTTTATCGCAAACAAAATAAGACTGCCCACAAGACTGCGACACACTGTATGGTGGCCCTTGACCTTCTGACCATTACTGACTGTTATAGTGTATCTCACAGGGACAGTATCACAGCCTGAATTTTATTTTTATCACAAACAAATAAACAATTTTTTTTCCTTCACACATAAAAACGTGCCCATCTGTGACATACTGCATTGTGGTCAGGACCGGATAAAGGGGAGGCAACAGGGGCGGTCATCCCTGGGCCCACACATGCAGAGGGGCCCCCACATAGGGTCGGTGTGACCCTGCTGAGAATAGGTGCCCTGTGGCACCTGTTCCCAGATTGAAGCTCACTGCCTCGATCCGCTGTTACTGCATGCAGCGGCACAGTTAGTGCCACTGCATACAGCACAGAGCGTCTACTGAGTGTTCTCACCGGTGCCATGTGACACATTACATCTGCAACGCCGATGAGAGGACCAGGGAGCAGTTTTGCCAGGAGGTCACACCCGCATGACGTCACTCAGATAATTCAGCGGCACAGCAATAGGCTTTGGGGGTAGGAGGGTGGTAGGCTCAGGGTGGCTAGGGGGAAGGGGGGCTCCGTGTGGCTTGAAGGGGGTCCCCACAATTTAGTTGCCCTGGGGTCCTCACAAGCCTTAATCAGGCCCTGATGGTGGCCCTTGACCTACTGAATGTTATATCTCACAGGGACAGTATCACGGCCTGAATTTTATTTTTATCACAAACAAAATTAACAATTTTTTTTCACAAAAAAAACATGGCCACTGACTGTGACACACTGCGTTACTGACTGATATACCAGATACAGTATTCTGGCCTGAAATTACAGCACTAAATAAAATAAAAAATAGTATTTAAGCCACACTACAACAATATTAATTATTATATTAAATTATGTTCCTACACTATAAAAACAAACAAACGAACAATGATTTGCTAACTGCCTATCCACAAAACTAGCTCAGCTAGTATTACCTAGGGGACAGTCATTGACACTGTAGGTGGCACTGCCCATGAAGGACAGTGTCAGTAAACCTGACTGTCACTATCACTGTCACTATTAGACTGTCACTAGACTAGCTAAGCTAACTAACTAACTAACTAACCTAGCCTAGCCTACACTCCTTCCCCTCCAGTGGTCCTGTGATAAATGACACTGAATCATGGCAGGAGGGCTTTATATCGGATCCAAAACTCGCAAACTCCTATGCCGGGAAGATCATGTTGCTCCTCATTCCGGATCCAAAAATGGTGTGGAGATCCGAGCAGTGGCTCGGATCTCCTCGGATTGGGTAAGTTCAGGCGGGTTCGGTTTCTAGGAAACCGAACCCACTAACCTCTAATTGCAATATTTATAAATTAAATGTGTAAGACATCTTGCTGAAACCATATCTCTTCAACAGGGTGTGCTGGTAGCTGAACTGTATTGTTTTGAATAAAAAAAATGTGAATGGTTTTATGTTTGGTAAACTTCCAAACAAAAATACATAACTTAGCAATTAATATTAGAGTAACAGGTAGTGATTAAAACTGGAGGGTGCAGGGAGTGATTAAGAAGTGGAATGGAGTGATTTTAATCTTTTTTTTTTCCACCTTGGAATGACTAGTGGCTAAAGGATCTCCCTTGTCTGTAATATGTGTGCTCTGATGCAAAAGAGGGGAGGCAGAATGTGCATAAAGATGGTGTTAAATATTTGCAATATTTTATCAGAAATTTCATATTGTGTGCAATATCTCCTGCATTACACATTGACGACACTAGGGAAAAAAGTGCCATTTCCACATTTTTTGGGGGTAATCTTGTTGATACAAATTCTGCCAATCAATCTTAGGGGTGGCTTGGCAATAACTGTAACAGGAGAGATCTGATCCATTCATTGTAATGCAGGTTAATTTGGGACACATACTGTACAGTACTTCTGTAGCCTTAATCCCAGCAGATGACTAAATTCTGTTCCTTTGCTAAACATCCTGGGGATGAGCATAGATATTTTTCACAGGGCACTATGCAAAACATTATTTTTCTCAAAAGTCTTTTTAAAGAAGTTGGGATTTAAAAAACAAAACAAAGGAGTTTATATCCATGAATGTTTATGCTTCTTAGTTGTAATCTGTTAATTGCATTGCTTTTTAGCAAGCACAGATGCAAGCAACAGAACATGTGCTTATGTATGCAAACTGCTTCCTATTGAAATTCAAGCATTACAGCACCTTCACACACACCATAAAAACTCAGCCTGTTTGCAGATCTGAAAACATATGTGATGCCTCTCAATGTGGAAGAGCAGCTATAAGATAGCCCATTCTGCCCCCATATAGCTTATTTAAACATTATCTCATATACATACCTGAATGTGCATGAGCCCAGTTGATTATAATTATGAATTGATCTATCACTTGTGTTATTGTAGAATTTATCGGAATGTGTAAGATGGCAGTTGGGGAGGGAGGATACTGTAAGAGTTTAATCTCTTCATTCTAATACAGGCATATCCATAGAGACCACAGTTATTGGAGAGGTAACTTCCCATAGTACAGCTTGTATTCTCTTCTCAAACTATTGTATTGCTATTGTCAGTCCCTATACTATTTGCTTGAGCAAATGAGACCAGAAAGATAAAATATTATCTTTTGCAAAAAAACTTATTTTATTTCTTTACAGTAAATTGAGCTTGTTATTTTAGTTTACTGATTATTTTGCAGATGAGAATTCTCCAACAGGTTTAACACATTCTTAACAACTTTTGAAGGCTGACTTCTGGTAAGTCTGGGGTTAGGGACATCCAGATGGCTGCAATTCCTGTCATTACATTGTGTGGAGCTGGGCTGCAATGACATTGGGCCTGGTTCAGAGACGGACAGTAATGCAATTGCAACTGCATTCTCTCATGGATTGCAGGTGCTAAAATAGTCTAATGCCTTAGAAAGCATAGCCAAACATAGAGACGCCTGCTGCTGCCTTCTCTTACTCCAATGATGTACAACAGCATAAACATCGGTACTATCGACACACAGCAGGCAGTCACGCAGCGTGTAAGGAAAGTCCGACTAGCTACAAACACAGCAGCTATCCTGACACATAGAGAGGTCTCATGCTGCACTGGATAATGCAATGGCTAATTTATGCACACCCACAAAACAGCTTGTAAATGGCCAGATATGCTGGCAGTTTTTAACCCCCCCCCCATTACCACACCCAAATGCTGACTACCTGTCACTCACTTTGTGAGTGGTTCCTCTGTACAAACATAATCTGCCTGGGAAGTGGTGGCATGTGGATGGGTTGTCCACTTTCCTGTGAGCCGGGAGACTCTAACCCAAATTCAGTAATGGGCAAACATAGTGTTACACAGAATATAGGTGAATGACAATATGTTGGGCTTATGCAGAAATGGAGGTAAATTGGGCATACATTACGCAAATGTACAGTGCAAGGAAAATAGCATATTTCTGTACATATGCATAGACTAGGGTTGCTTACTTGCTATATTTTAAATATAAAAAATGGGAAACACTGGGGTCATGGCCATGCTCCTCCCACAAAAAGGGAAAAAAACTACAATACTTGCTGCTGCAAGCTCATCATAGAAGCATGCTCCGGGGCCCATATGCAAGCCCTAATAGCAACAGCACAGTAGTAGTTCCCTTTATACACAGTATGCCACATAGTAATAGTGCCCATAATACACAGTATGCCACACAGTAGAAGTGGCTATTATACACAGTATACCACATAGTAGTAGTGCCCCTTATACACAGTATGCCACACAGTATGGCTCCTTATTCACATTAAAGTGCAAATAGGTAAGGGGGTGCCCTACTGTGTGGCATAATGTGATGAAGGATCTTTATGCCATACTGTAGATACCCTGCCTAATCTATCTGCCACTAAAGAGTGGTTTGGGAAACTCTCCAGGGCCCTGGGTTATTGCCTGCCAACCATAGAGCATATAAAGTGACTTGGGCTTAATGCCCGTAGCACTTATACTTGTGGCACGGGCCCTCTGCATGCCTGATTGCACCCACAGGCCTTGTGCCTGACACCTTATAGTTTAGGGAGGGGGCTAAATTGGTAAATTACTGGTGGCCAAGGCCGCCTACCTGTAAGTTGGTAGAGGCTGCAGTGGGGATCTTTGTTTAGCTTTTTTTAATCTTCTCTCTTCTGCTGCTGTGATGCCAATCTGCCTTCTTCATCTGGTGCCACCAATCTTCCTTCATCATTTGGCAGCCCTAAGCTTCCTTCTTCATCTGGCACTGCCAGTCTTCCATCTTCATGCACCCCCTTCTTTGCTCGACTGCCGCCCCAGAACTACAGGCTTTGGTCAGCGGAATCCAACGTCAGACACAGAGAGTGGGAGGAGCATTGATTTGGCAAGCCATGATTGGCTCATCACATGTGCTTTTCATTGGCTGCTGGCTCACAACTGGCACCAACTTGAAACTGCCACCGTCTGCTTGCCCACAACCACCACCACCATCACTGTCACTGACCAGCTGCCCTCTGGAGTCCAGATCCTTGCAAACCTGAACAATTGGGCATCCCAAAGAATGTCTTTGGGATGCCGAGGCAGATGGTTCAATTCTGGTACGTTCCCAGGAAAAACGGGATGTATATAACAATCCTAGCATATATGTATGCATCTCAAATTGTGGCCACTTCTGTATTAACTACATATGCACCTGGTTTACTACCAGTCATTATCACTGTGTACTTGCACCTATCCTATAGTACAGGGGTATTCAACATGGGGCCCTCCAGCTACTGTGGAAATAAACATCCCAGCATGCCCTACCACAGTTTTATATTGCCCTTATAGCAGGGCATGCTGGGATGTGTAGTTCCACAGCAGCTGGAGGGCTGCATGTTAAATATCACTGCTGTAGTAGGTGGTTTTAAATGTAGATACATTTCGAATACGTTCAACTCTGTATTTTTGGATTTGTGCACTCATATTCTGATCATGCGCAGTGGAAGGTCATGCAAGATAGGCTGCTCAAACTGGCATATGTTCAATGTGAGGGTCTTACACAATGCTTGAAGTGGTTGTATTTAGCTAGAAGGGTGTGGTGATATAGAAAAATAACAGCTTTCTATTTTAGATAACTAATCATGGTTAATTCCAATAATTTAATAACTTATTGAGTAATATGTATTATGTCATGTCTTCCTTAATTGTTTAAAATAAAACTAATTTCAAAGTGTCAGACAATGGTACCTTGGACAAGAGGGATACCTGTGAATCTATACCCTTGGTTATATATAAAAGGCTATGCATAGTCCAAGCCTTATTTTATAATCCTCATCCCATACAACACATTATTTTCAGATCAGTGTTCAATGAAGATCTTACTCTAGTGAATAATACTATATACAATACAATGAGCTTTCTATTTTCCTTATAAAATACAGGGAGCATTATAGTGACCAAAATACAAAACAGAGCATATTAGTCACCAATCTACAAAACAGTCATCATTCACATAACTGTAATAGAATACAGACATAATATAAGAAGTCATATAAAATGCTAAGTCATATTTTTTTCCATATAAAATACAATGTGTATGTTTGTTGATTATATACAATATAGAGAACATTCTACATATACAATACAGAGTGAATTCCAATCACCCATTTACAGTAGAGCGAACATTCTAGTGACCAATATACACTATAGAGAGCATATTAGTGTCCACGATAAAGTAAAAGGAAAAATGATAGCTTACAACTCAATATATACTTCAAAGCACATTTTAGATAGTGGTATTATTATTTATTGTGGCTACAAGGGATGGGAGTGGATTTAAAAATCTATAGTAAAATGGTAGACAATGTCTGAATAGATGCCAGCTGTTAGACAGTCAATAGGTCGACAGGGACAAAAGGTCGACACACTAAAGGTCGACATATAATAAGGTTGACGGGTACAAAATGTCGACAGGGTCAAAAGGTTGACACAAAAATGGTCAACACAAAAATGGTTGACACATTTTTTTGTTTGTTTTCTAACCCTAATCTTCACACTAACCCTAACCCTCCCCTTGGTGCCTAACCCTAACCCTCCCTCCCTTTGCCTAACCCTAACTGTTGTGATAGGTGCCTGACCCTAATCGTCTATTCTAGTGCCTAACCATAACCCTCCCTCCTGGTGCCTAACCCTAACTGTCAGTGTAAGTGCCCAACTCTAACCATTGTGGTAAGTGCCTAACTCCACCCCTCCAGTAAGTGCCTAACCCTAACAAAACAAAAAAATCATATGTCCACCATTTTTATGTTGACCATTCTCATGTCAACCTTTTGACCCTGTTGACCATTTGTACATTTTGACCTTCTTACATGTTGATATTTTTTCCCTGTTGACCTATTGACTGTCTAACATCTGGTGTCTATCTAGGCAGAGCAGTTCAAAATTCAAATAGGGGAGCCAAACCAACAGCCCTTCAAAACATCGTTGGCTGGGGCTCACTGGCAGTTGGTGTGACTCCCCTATTTGAATTTTGGACTGCACTGCAGCCCCACCTCTGGAGCCACCACTGCTGAGGACTCTTTAGGTGAGTAGCTTGAATTGGATTCTGAGGTTATAGGGAGCCAATGCAGTGCCTGGTGGATTGGGAATGCAAAAAACAGTTTAGTTGGAAAGATGAGATGAGCATTAGAGTTCAGGATAGATTACAGTGGAATGAAGCAGAAGTTAGGGAGTTCAGATTAATGAGGTTACAATAATTTAATGGAGCATTGACTAGAAAGTGCATGAGGTTCATTGTTACCCCCTGGAGACAGGTGTAAGTGGCTATACAATATCAAGCTCAGATCTGTACAAGTCTCTGGTGGTGATACAATGGAAATTCCAAATATTTTTGTAGTGATGGGTATTTACTTTTGCTTATTCCCTCAGGTCTCTCTTCTCTTTGGAATTTTTTGATAAAACCACTAGAATTTAAGCTTCTGTACATTGTCATAGCCTATATGCCTCAACTGTCTGTTCTACAATTCCATTGTTTAGGTGGATTCCTTAGGGAAAATTGTATGGCACTCCATAGGGTATGCAGTTGTAGGTACCAGATAACTGCTGCAATAACAGTCCCTCTTTGGTTGTACACAATGCAACTGAACCTTTGCAAACTGGACTCTGTAGCCTCTCCTCTCAAGAACAATTAAGGAAATTAGGTTGGTTCCTTGGTCAGACACGAATAGTGTGTCTTCCATGTCAGTGACAACTTTCTTGCCTCTCACTTTTGGTAGTGAATATGTGTAGTTAATAGTGTAATTGTCCTGACTTGAGTAGCATCCAAGACGTGTCTCCTATACCTCAGACTTTGGTTGACTCACACAGCTTTTATAACTTGAACCAATTTACACTATAGCTGAAGTGCCTTGTGGTTCCTGAGTCCATGTACCAGCAGTCCCTATGGTGGCTGTATGCTACATTCAAGGCAGACTCATTCCTGCTTTCACACTTAAATGATGAGGTGCCACTTGATACATTCAATCTGCAATAGTTTTAAGTCCAAGCATGTGACACTTGAAACATCTGATCTTAAACTTTTTTGTGCTTTGAACTCTTAGGGCCATATTCCATTGGAAGAGAAAATGTAAGTTTTTTCGTCATTGGTGAAACTGCCCATTTTTTGCCAAAAAAAGGTGACATTTTTGCCAAAAACAGGCAAAACCTGAGAAAAAAAACTGGAGAAAAGTTTTCTCCATCCCAGGCCACGAGAAAAAAGAACCACCCTCATAAGGTTTTGTAGCATCACCATAGCAACCTCTTCATCAATAATTGTAACACCAACTGAATTAAACTGCTGAGAGATGGATAACATTCTGTCTACTGTATGTACTCAATTATGTTCTTACAAGCACTACGCTTTACTGAATTCTCTTCATTAAGCCTTTGTCTTCATAAGGCATTTTCAGAATTACCCACATATCATAACACTGTAGCTTTCAAGTAGATTATAAAATAATATGATTCTACCGCTAGTCCACCATAGCTCTATCTATATCGTCAAGATTTGAATTGTCACTGGGATTACTAGTTACCTTCCACATCCTCTCCCACTTTAACTGTATCTCTATGGCAAACTTCCATGTAATGTAGTTTTGCACACCTGGCAGCAAAACTCATGCTGCTCCCTACACTGTACATTTCTATCCTATATGTTCAGTGCTAAAGACAACAGCATGCATGTAAAAAATTGATTTGTGTGCAAGAAATGCTGCTACAGCTTTTTTCACACCAAATTTAGGGGGTGCTGATGGTCTGGCATCTAAATTAATAGTAGCGCGGCACCCGGCTCTTCTCTGCCAGGTGAACTACTACCATTACACATTGCAGTGGTCAGCTTGCTGCTGTCTGCCCCTTTTGGTCTGCCCCCTCCCCCTGCAGTGTCTCATGGGACTATTAGAGATGTCATGATGTCTCTCACAGTCCATTCACACACTA
This sequence comes from Taudactylus pleione, assembly GCA_031769625.1. NCBI lineage: Eukaryota > Metazoa > Chordata > Amphibia > Anura > Myobatrachidae > Taudactylus > Taudactylus pleione. Next base: position 16,132,528 of record JAUIMM010000036.1, on the reverse strand, counting down.
CCCTACCAAGGAGCCATTAGGATGCCCATGGTATTTGGGTGGGCAGCCATTGCCTGCCCATCAGTTATGCTTACAGCTCCACACTGCCACCATTCCCCCAGTGTGTAGGAGCTGCCAGGTAAGGTTGCAGGTGGGGAAAAGGGCTGTGGTGTGAGGAGGCTGTAGTGTGATGTAAGGAGGTGTTGTGTGATATAAGGAGGCTGTGGGGTGAGGGGGCTGTTCAGTGAGTAGGCTGTGGTGTGAGGGGACAGCTGTGCAGTGAGAGGGCTGTGGTGTGAGGGCAGTGCAGTGAGGGGGCTGTGGTGTGAGGGGGCTGTGTAATGAGGGGCTGTGGTGTGAGGGGGTCGTGGTGTGAGGGGGCTTTGCAGTAAGGGGGCTGTGGTGTGCTGTAAGGAGGTGTGGTATGCTGTGGTGTGAGGTGGCTGTGCAGTGAGTAGGCTGTGGTGTGATGGGGCTGTGCAGTGAGGGGGCTGTGGTGTGAGGGGGCTGTGCAGTGAGGGGGATGTGCAGTGAGGGGGATGTGCAGTCAGGGGGTTTTGCAGTCAGGGGGCTGTGGTGTGCTGTAAGGAGGTGTGGTGTAAGGAGGCTGTGGTGTGAGGTGGCTGTGTAGTGAGGGGGCTGTGGTGTGAGGTGGCTGTGCAGTGAGGGGGCTGTGGTATGAGGGGGCTGTGCAGTGAGGGGGCTGTCATGTGAGGGGGCTGTCATGTGAGGGGGATGTGGTATGAGGGGGCTGTGCAGTGAGGGGGCTGTGCAGTGAGGAGGCTGTGAGGTGAGATGGTTTTTCTATGCTGTTATTATTGGCAGGTAAAGTTATAATAAATATAGAGAGGGGATTGGGGGGGTCAGTAAGACAATCAGTAATATCAAAACATGAGGGGGGGCGCCAAATTAGTGCCTTTGCCTGGGTGAAAGAATTCCTAGTTTGGGCCTTGCTTTGTGCATATTTAAAACTAATTCCTGTGTTTTTAAAAGCATCTGAAATGCAAATAAGATGCAAAATGTAAAGAAGAATATGGTACGCTACACCTCTCAGAGCAGCTAAGTTGTGGCAGGTGTCTCGTGCTGTATGGTGTATAGATGTTAGGTGTATGAGGACACATTTGTATTCATGATATCAGGTAATATTCAGTTCTACTGTAATAAGTAAAACCTTTTTAAAGTAACATTTAAATAATTTCACTGTCATATTACAGTATAAGAATAACATAAATCATTCACTGTATATAGAAAGTAAAGATGTTTATGGTTGACATTGTCTCTTTAAATAGCAGTGAAGCAGCAAATGAGAAGCATAGCAATCCAAGTTTCTAAGCTGTTGAATTAAATGTTAGCTGATGTACTGAAACACATTTACTTCTGAACGTTTAGGCATGGTATGTGACACCAACAGCTGTGTATTTTCCCAGTACATTGTAGGTCATCACAGACATTCTGAGACTTGGACAGGTCTAAAGGTAGTATACAAACTCTCCCTGCTTCTTCCATACATATAGATATAGTACATATCTTATAGAAAAATAAAGCTCTATCTTACATACATATGCGCAGTATACTATTCTAACCCTATCATGTATACAATAGGCCATCACTTTCTGTCTCTATACCCTGCAGAACAAATAACTGGAGAGCTCATCTGACACACAGGTCTCTTTCTATGGCAGGATGCCACAAAATCATCTTTTGGGCATCTGCTTGATCTTGTCCTCATACATCATCTTTTCAGTTCCTACTTCCAACACTGTCATATGCAAAATCATCAGCGACTTTAGCTGCCAAGAGGGTTTATTTTTAACAGCTTGGACCTATTTCAATTTGATAACTTTTATCTCAAGTGTAAATGTAATCCTTTGACTTTCAGTGTTCTTATTATTAGGAAGAAACTTGGTGATTATAGAATGAATAAATTGTTAGGCGAAAAGTGAATACATTTGCACAGATATTTTTGTATTGTATGTGATCATACCATTGGTGTTTGCACATGCACTACAATTGTCTGTTATTGCAGTAGAAAGAATTATGGTAAAGTAAGTTGCGCAGAGAAATAGGGCTTCATTCCGAGTTCCACATAAGTTTGATTTCAGACGCATCTAGCGAGTTTTAACAAACTGCATATGGCGAAATGCCGACTGCCGGCTTCCCGACAGTGAAATCCCGGCATGGAATGAATGATAGGCCTCTAATTACTGACGCCTATCATAAGCCCCACGCCAAAATCCCGATGCCTGGCATACCGAACATAGGTAAGCCGGGCGTTTGGAGCTGATAGCCACAGGGGGGAGGGTTAGGTTTAGGGACTCCCGGGGGGACTTAGGGCTAGGCACCTCCCCAGGAGAGTTAGGGTTTGGCTAGGGGAAAGGAGACTTAGCGTCAGGCACCACCGAAGGGAGGTTAGGTTTATGCACCCCCCAGGAGGGTTAGGTTTAGGGTACAGGATGGGAGGTTAGGTTTAGGCACCCCTGGGGGGAGGTTAGGGTTAGGCACCCCTAACGGAGGGTTAGAGGGGGGGAGAGGGGAGGGTTAGGGGTCTTACTCACCTCAATCGGGATCTTCATGTGCCAGCCATCCGGTGACGGTATTTCATCCGCCTGGCTTAGGTCCAGCGGTAATTCATACCGATTCCCTCTTGCTCCTAGCATAGGGTAGAAGCAAAGTGCCAATGATAATGACTTGTCCCATATGGAAAAACTGGGATGGTGCTGTGTTTACACATTAGGCTGTACATCTAGTCATATTACCATAACATTTGCATTCAGAATGCAGCCACATTCAGACCTACATGCAATTTAGGCCCATAGTTGTAAGAAAAAAGGACATACCTTCTAGGTACTCTTGGTTTTATGAATTACAATTACTGTAAGACTCATACTGTACTATGGTAAAGTCCATTTGTTTCAGTTCCAAATCTTTCTAAGATCTCCCCTCTTTACATTTACCCTGTGAACCAGAGGGCCTAACTAGTAAGATTCTCATTCTAGATTAAATACAAATCTTTTTTTAATGAATATACATTTTAATTTCTGTTTTTTCAAGAACATCTTCAAGTTAGTATTTAAAATTGCTTATTTTCTATGTGCAGTATGTTTATGTTTAACAGTAAGCTCTCCTTTATACTGCGATTGCTTGGCTCTTTCAGACAGCCAACTGTATTGATGATCCCCCACTATTTCGAACTGATGGTAAGTTCATAGGGAAAGTGCATTAACAGTCCTACTACCTGCTTGAAACAAGCCAGTCCTTATTACATAAGTATAGCTAGGCTGATGAAAGTGCCAGGTCTACCAAACTTATTATCTTACATAGTGAACTTCACCAAAAGCAACATTCTGTGTTAAGAGTGAAGTTCAAGACAAATGGAAACTGGGAAAACAAGCATAAACAAAGCTGTAAATTACCTTCAATATGAAACAGGGGACGGGCTGCACTACACTTTGCATTATGTCAGTATGTACCTAGTATGTTGATTAAAATCGCAAAGGACGGCTCTTCCAAAAGGAGCTGTCCTTTGTGATGACAGGATATCCAGATTTAAGATCCGTGAGTCCAATCTGGGCATGTGTGACCTACACACGTACCACAAAGGACACTGGGAGGGATCTGAATGGATCCCTCTCAGTGAACATTGAGAAGAGAAGCCCATAGGCTTCTATTATGCAACACAATTTATAAATGGCATTGCCCAGAGGGTACAAGCACTGGAAAGTATCGCATTCCAGAGCTTGGTACAAATGAGGAATGTCGCCAGAACTACAAAAACTTCAGTTTTCTGAGTTTTGGATGCATTTTAGCCTAAGTACACCTGCCCAGGCTCTTATTAATAGCTTTTATTAACAATAAAAGCATCTACTAAATCTACATGCTTTTGGTGATAAAAATTATTTCACTACATTGGCCTACAAGTGGGCATGCCGGACTAAAATTGCCTGCCGCCAAACATTAATAAAAAAAAAACACCACTGAGATATAGTACACTCACATGTATTCTCCTCAGCAGCACATAACTTGCATTGCTTCACATTAGCAAAGATAATCTATGCAGGCGCATGCATGTACAAGAGTACAAATGCTACAACTAAGATCAATGGACACAAGGAAGTGGGGGTTGTGCCAATGAGGGACTTATTGCCACTGGCAAAAGTTGGGGAGTGATGATACAAAAAGGAAATATGACACAGGGGCACCAAGACTCAGTGCTGTAACTAGGGTATTTGGAACCCAGGCAAATTAACCCCCCCACAAGAAGATCCGCTTGCCGAAGGCATGCTCTGAAAAAGTGGGTGTGGTCACATGCCACTAAGGACTTGGCCACTGGAAAATGGGGGTGTGGCAACATGACAACACCATTTTTCGGCACTCTGGGAAAATTCCTTTCCATTCCATATGCACCTTAATACCTTAAGTAGTAATGCCACTCTTGCAATGACCACTGTAAGTTTGCCCCATATGCAATGTCCCCAGTTGCAGTGACCCTTATGCAGTGCCCCTTATACAGTGCCCCCAGTAATGCACTCTTCTACAGTGCTCCCAGTAGTGCCCCTTTTACAGTGCCCCTAGTAGTGGTCCCCCTATGCAGTGTCCCCTATACAGTGCCCCAGTAATAGTCTTCCCTATGCAGTGCCTCCAGTAGTGGTCCCCTCTATGCAGTGCCCCTTATTAAGTGCCCCCAGTAGTGGTTCACCCTATGAAGTGCTCCCAGTAGTGCCATTATACAGTACCTCCAGTAGTGGTCACCCTTATACAGTGCTCCTTATGCAGTGCCCCTTATACAGTGCCCCCAATAATAGTCCTCCCTATACAGTGCCCCCAGTAATGCCTTTTACATAGTGCCTTTTATATAGTGCCCCCAGTCTCCCCTATGCAGTGCCCCCAGTAGTGCCCTCTTATATAGTGCCCCCAGTAGTTGTTCCCCAATCCAGTGCCCCCAGTAGTGGCCCCCCTATGCAGTGCCCCCAGTAGTGCCTCTTATATAGTGCCCCCAGTAGTAGTCTTCCCTATGCAGTGCCCTCCCATGCAGTGCCCCTTATATAGTGCCCCTAGTAGTGGTCCTCCCTATGTAGCACCCCATATATAATGCCCCCAGTAGTAGTCCCCCCCACTGCAGTGCCTCCAGTAGTGCCCCTTATATAGTGCCCCAGTAGTAGTCCCCCTTATGCAGTGCCCCCAGTAGTGGTCCAACCCTTTGCAGTGCCCCCAGTAGTGCCTTTTATATAGTACCCCAGTAGTAGTCCCCCCTATGCAGTGCCCCATTAGTGCCCCTTATATAGTGCCCCCAGCAGAAGCCCCCCCTGCAGTGCCAGACAAAGACAAACACGTTTAAGAAAAAAACTTACCTGAATCCCTGCTCCTGCACCTACCGCTGCCTCCATCCTCCTGGGCTGGCCTGCTCTGCATTATGAGTGAGATGTCATGATGTCTCTCCCATCAACCACTGCTGGGGCGAGAAGATGAAGCTCATGAGTGTGCTCAAGCCCGGCTCCGGCAGTGCGCGCAGCAGTCAATGAGAGTCTATCTGACTCTCATTGGCTGGCTGCCAAAACAAACAGTGCCATCAGGTAGTACAAGTGTACTAGCCGGAAGCTGTGTTTGTTACTGTTTAGTGCGGACTGCACTCTGTTTCCTAGACTGCAGTCGGTGGTGCCCCTCATGCCACCAGTGCGATGGTACCCAGGGTATGAGCCCCGCTCAACACTCCCTAGTTACGCCACTGCCAAGACTATGGTGTGGTGGACCCAAGATCAAAATATGCCAGAGGTCCCTGATCTCTTCTCAAACACTTCTGCTTATAGAAAATCATGGTATACTGTAGTTTGGCATGTTGATGCATGTGGTATACTCAGTTTTGATCAGACATGTTGGCAGTTATATATTTAATATGAGCCAGTGGCACTGTTTCTACTGAATGGATTGTCACACTGGCACCTAATATCAAGTTTTTTTCTGGTTCCTAATGTATGTATAGGCTGCATTCTAATAAATACTGGTTAAGCTCATAAAATGTCCCCCTTCACTGTGTTTACAAATAGACTGTGTTTCAACAAAACTTAACAAGTACCAATACTATTTCTGATTTTTTTATTAAACAGCAGCACAACAGGCTAAGTTTTAGAAGCTAGTTGCTTACCTTTGTACCTCATTAATGTTTTTCAAATCTATTTTACAATTAATAGACCAACTCTTTTTTTGTACAACTGATAATATTGGAACCACAGAATAGGGTCCACAATAATCATGCACAAGTTATTATGTGGGTGAAGCAGAGAGAATGAAGGGCTAAACTTTGGACTCTGGCCATGATTCAGAGCCGGACGCTCTGACAGAGCGCCCGCTCTGAATCAGGGCCATCCTTCTTGATTTTTAGAGCGGCCTCCTGGCCGCACATATAGTTGTGGGTGACTACCCACAGCTATAGCGAGCAACCAGGAAGATGGTCGCGATGGTCAAGACCATCACGATCATCGGGCTTGCGATGAGACCCTTGTGGTAGGGTCTTGTTGCCGCAAGCCCTGGAGTGCTTTGACTCAATCAGAGCTGAAAGCACTCCCACTGACATCACTTGTGATGTCAGTGAGACCGGCCCCAGTGAGTCCCATGGGAACCCCTCTGTCTGGGCAGCCACGCCCCTGGCATGCCCACCAAAGGGGCATGCTGTCACTCAACATCGACAGCACGCCCCCTTTGGTATGAGACCTGGAGCGATGGTTTGCCCATCGCTATCCGGGTCTAGCACTTGCACACAACGGTGCTGGATCCGTTGTGCGCATGCGCACTGGGCCACCATTGACCCGTTTGTGAGCGCTCATGAGCGGGTCTGAATCAGGCCCTCTGCTTGTTCAAGACAAGAAATCATATTTTCACTGAATGACTCTATATTTTGTATTCCCAATATGAGACACTGTACTTATATAGTGTACCACCATATGTCCCTTGTTTTACCTTACCTAACAGTGCATGGGGGGAAATATAATGGGGATGATTCTGAGTCAGATCCAGCAGTGTTCGTGTTTGCATCTTTTGCTGTAGTTGTGTCTGCAACTTTATGCTAAATACTAGTATAAGCCCTTCCCTGATGTACATCCTAAGCTATTAAGCATCTGAGTACACAAACAGTTATGCAACATGCCTGAGACACTCCCATATCACACCCATAAGATGCATCTCCATGCATCTGAAAAGTTACCTCCCAGTCAGCGCTCAGTAACGGTCAATACACTTCTGAGACGGTGCGTCTCAATCGGCCCTGTGACTCTGTGCACATACAAGGTGGAGCACATGTGCTGTGTGACTTTTAAGCTACTTAGATGCAAGCACAATTGAAAAACATTGACCATTTCTGTGAATATCGGCATTGCGTCTGATTCAGCCCCTATGTGTGGTGTTTGTTATCATTTTAATAATGCTTGTTTAATGTTTTTGGCAAGCTTTCTTTATGTATTGCACATTTGCTAATAATATGCATTGTATTGGTGGCATGCATTAATGTTTAAATAGCATGTTTCTTAATTTAACAATTTTATTAAATGTGGCATTTTACAATATATTTTATAATATGATGGGAACTGCACGTTTGACCTTTATTCAGGGTTGGACTGACCCACAGTTATAGAAGAAATACCAGGTGAGCACCACTGTCTGAGGGCACCAAGCCTTCCTCTAGGGTTCAGGTTTCAGATTTTGCACTTGCATTATACATTGTTACTTGATTAGAGTGTTAGTTACCTGGTGTAGTAGGATAAGGGATGAAGTTTCGGACTTGGTTAATTCCTAGGGAAACTACACCAAGATTTGCCCTATTTCCAACAAAACTGAGCAAGCTCAACACACCCTTATCCTCTCTAATGGTTGGTCAAGCATCTGGAGACTGGTTACACCTCTTAAGCAGGGGCCACTGTTACTGCATTGGCCTGGTGGGCCTTTATGCCCCAGTCCAACACTGCTTTTATTTGAAAATAATAGAATCTGCAGTGGTTGCGCAAATAACAGCTGCTCTAGTAAAGGTTTGCTATAGGTTAAAATCTGAAAATAAAGCGCTTATATCTGTGTTTAATTTTTATATACCACAATGTAATTGTTGTAAATAATGAATATATAATGAATAATAAATGAATAATAGATTGCTTTCCACACCCCACTTGTTGTTTATAGCTCTTTTGTGAATGGTTGTGGAGTACAAGTGGCAGTCAGTATATTGTGGGACTTTTAAAGCAGAACTGGCCCTGTTCTTATCCTAGTGTAGCCGTCCCTCCGGTGTCCGATGTTTACGGTTAGCTTTTTCCGGGATACGTGACTGATTCACTCTGTCCCATTGGCTTTGGCACTCTGTTCATCTTTTTTAGGGGGTCAGCGGCGTCTGGCTCTTTATGGGCAGAGTGAGTTGGGCAGCGGTCAGCTCCATCACCAGCGCGTTTCATACAACATGTACTTTGTCAAGGATGATGTTGTTTGTTTTGAACAGCCCTTTAATTCCTGTCTCCATAAGTTCTTTTTTTAAAAAAAACTTCAAAAAACTTTATTTGTTAAAATTGATACAATGTATCACAAACTTTTCTTGTTACAACAATTGACATTCATGGTTTTAAATGAGGTTTTAACTCTGTGGAATAGACTATCTGTATAAAGACTATATTAATGAATTATTGATTAAAACATTAATACATTATTTAAAAATTAGTTATAAAAAAGTTAGTTATATAAAATATGATTTTGTATTTTTTATTCTAAGAAAACATTTATTTCTATATCTATGTTAAGACCATGTGGTTCAAGAGTTTTTAATAAAAAGATACATTTGCTCTCTTGCTTTTTAAGTTCCTTTACTATAACTCCCCCTCTCGAATTGTTTTTAACCCTTTGGATACCTATAAATTTCAGTCCTGTGGGATTTTTTTCATGTGCTTCTAAAAAGTTCTGGGTGACACTGTTTGTCGGAAGGCCTTTTTTGATATTATTTATATGCTCTGCACATTTATCCTTAACTTTTTTTCTTTATGCCCTTTTTCTAGAAATTGATGTGTCAATTCCTCACCTTGTTCTTTGAACACTAACTCATCTGTACAATTCCTTTTCAGTCTCCTGTATTGTCCTTCTGGAATATTATTAATCCATTTCTTATGGTGATTGCAGTTTGCTGCTAGTATTGTGTTGCAATCTACCTTTTTCTGATGTGTTCTTGTTTTTATTTTTCCGTCTTCAATATATATTTCCAGATCAATATATATTACCATTGTTGTGCTTGTTTCTGTGGTGAACTCCAAATTCATATTGTTGTTGTTGATATACTTAATGAAGGCATCTAGTTGTTTATCTGGTCCATCCCATATGAATAAAAGATCATCTATATATCGATGCCAGCTTACTATGAATTCTTCATAGGGATTATTTTTCCAAATGCTTTCATCCTCCCATCTTGCGACCACCAAATTTGCATAATTTGGTGCAAACCAAGTTCCCATTGCAGTACCATTCGTCTGCATGAAGTATTCTCCCTTATGCCAAAAATAATTATGTTTTAATATATGTTCAATGGTTGCCATAATAAAGTTTATTTGGCTATTGGGTAGATCAGTCATGGTGGAGAGGTAAAATCTCACATTTTCACATCCTGTATCATGCTGAATACAGGTATACAGGGATTTTATGTCACTGTCGTAGAGTTTGTATGTGCTCTTCCATTCAAAATTCTCCACTAGTTGTAAAACTTGCATCGTATCTCATACATAACTGTTTTGTTTGGACACTAGAAATTGTAGGTATTGATCGATGTAATATGTTTATGTGATATGTTTGATGTAATTGATGACATTCCTGAGACAATCGGTCTACCTGATGGAATTTTTATGTCTTTATGAATCTTCGGTAACAGATAGAAACAGGGATTTTTGGGGTTTTTGATGTGTAGATAGTCATAATCTTTTTTTGTGACTATACCTCCTTCCAATCCTTCATCCAAATGTGTTATCAATTCTTTTTGGAACTCTTCTGTAGGATCTTTGCTTAATTTTCTGTAGGTTTTCTTATCCTTCAATAATTTTTCTATTTCAGTCTCATACTTTATTTTCTCTATTATGACTATTCCACCACCTTTATCTGCTGGCTTTAGTATAATTTTTTCATCTTTTTGTAAGTCTATTAATGCTTTTTTCTCCTTTGATGTTAGATTGTATTTGGGTTTTATATAATCTGGGATCGCATTAATCTCCTGTTCTATGGCTTTTTGAAAGGTTTGGATGTGAGCACTTTTAGTCTGATGAGGACTAAAAACAAGAGCGCATCGGAAAAAGGTAGATTGCAACACAATACTAGCAGCAAACAGCAATCACCATAAGAAATGGATTAATAATATTCCAGAAGGACAATACAGGAGACTGAAGAGGAATTGTACAGACGAGTTAGTGTTCAAAGAAGTGAGGAATTGACACATCAAGGGTCTAAAGGGTATAAAGAAACAACGTTAAGGAAAAATGTGCAGAAAATTAAAACAATAAAAAGAGAAGAACTAATCAGATATAAAGAGAAGAATCCAGTGGACAAAAATTTTGAATTAGCATTTCTTACATAATACAATTGCAACAATAGACGTATCAAAGAAATGCTGTATAAACACTGGTATCTATTGGAACTGGATAAAGATTTAAATACTTTAATCCCTAAAAAACCGAAAGTCATTTATAAAAAGCAGACAATTTAAGACAAAAATTAACATCAAGCTACATTCCCTTAGAAGAAAGAACCAACAAAACAACACTAAATAAGGGTTTTCATAAATGCTTGGACTGTAAGGGATGCAAGAATTTGAAGAAAGGCGACCACTCCATTATACCTACTACAATTTTTAGATCAAATGAAAAAGAATTTTGTATCTCTGATCACATCACTTGTAATACTGAAGGCGTTATTTATCTTTTAATATGCCCATGCGGATTAAAATATGTAGGTCAAACTAAAAGGAAACTTAAAATCTGCATTGCAGAGCATATAAATAATATCAAAAAAGGCCTTACGTCACACAGTGTCTCCCAGCACTTTTTAGAAGCACATGAAAAAAATCCCACAGGACTGAAATTTATAGGTATCCAAAGGGTTGAAAAGAATTGGAGGGGGGAGATATAGTAAAGTAACTTAAAAAGCAAGAGAACAAATTGATCTTTTTATTTAAAACTATTGAACCACATGGTCTTAACAGATATAGAAATAAATGTTTTCTTAGAATAAAAAATACAAATTCATATTTTATATAACTAACCATTTTTTATAACTAATTTTTAAATAATTGATTAATGTTTTATTCAATAATTCATTAATATAGTCTTTATACAGATAAATAGTCTATTCCACAGAGTTAAAACATCATTTGAAACCATGAATGTCAATTGTTGTAACAAGAAAAGTTTCTGATACATTGTATCAATTTTAACAAATAAAGTTTTTTGAAGTTTTTTTTAAAAAAAGAACCCACAGAGACAGGAATAAAAGGGATGTCCAAAACAAACAACATCATCCTTGAAAAAGTACATGTTGTATGAAACGCATTGGAGACGGAGCTGCCCGCTGCCCGACTCACTCTGCCCATAAAGAGCCAGACGCCGCTGACTCCCTAAAAAGAAGGAACATAGCGCCAAAGCCAACGGGAAGGAGAGAATCAGTCGCGCATCCTGGGACAAGCTAACCATAGACATCGGACACCGGAGGCATGGCTACACTAGGGTAAGAACAGGGCCAGTTCTGCTTTAAAAGTCCTGCAATATCCGGCTACCGACTACCACTTGTACTCCACACCTATTCACAAAAGAGCTATAAACAACAAGTGGGGTGTGGAAAGCAATCCAATTCATTTATTATTCATTATATATTCATTTTTTACAACAATTACATTGTGGTATATAAAAAATTAAACACAGATACAAGCGCTCTATTTTCAGATTTTAACTGCTTTTATTTGACTTGTTTTAAAAGCATTTTATTTTCATACATGCATTAATGTGTGAACAGTCCAAAAAAAAGTGGATTAATGAGAACGAGCCATGTGCAGTACTTTGATGTTGGACATCATTATCTCTAACCTAAGTTGTTATGTTTCATTTTAGTTTTTTTGTTGACAAATTACACCACAGCAAAAAATGTGCTCTTAGTTTCTGGCAGACATATTATACAATATTAAGATAGAAGCGTACCTACAGGTTATCCAGGTTAACCAAGGGATTGCTGAGCAATGCATATATACTGTAATAACCATGGAACTACTGTATAATGTTACTTTGCTGTTGTCCCCAATGTTGCCTGGGTTATCTCTCTCTCTCTTTCCTCCTCTCTCTTTACACCATTTTTGCTTATCCTCCTCTCTCTTCCCCTTTTTGCATCTCTTTCTCTCTGTTTGTCTCTTTCTATTCACCTCATTCTTTTGCTAATGTTACTCTGTCTGAATATATCCATTCTCTCTCTTCCCCTTTTCTGTCTTGTTTTTTTTTTCTCTGTCACTCTACTGCCCCTCTCTGTCCCTCTTGGCCCTAAGTCTCTCTCTCCTGCCCCTGTGTCATTCTTCTCTCACTTTGACTCTCTGATTTAACTCTCAGTACCTCCTCCTCCATGTATCCCCTCCTGACCTGCAGGGTCCCTTGACATGTGTCACCACTATCCCATCCTCTCCTGGAGTAGACAATACCTCATTTCTTAAAGTCACTACCCTTTTACTACAAATCTGGACTGTTGGTAGGTATGGAAAATAGGCAAACTTTCATAAATGCTGGTTCAGCACCCAAAATGGCTTCAATGTGTGTAGACAATACTTTAACTTTAACTGTGTTAGTGCACTTACTACATGTATGTTATTACTTACCTATTTGTTATTTCTCATCACCTTACAGCTCCATCGAATACTTCCAAATAATAAAAATGAGAAAATCTACAATACTGTAGACTCTTAGATACTGAGAGTTAATTCAAGAGATAAAAAAATTAGAAAATATTATTATATTGTACATGTTGAAATATTGATGTCCTTCAGGTCTTGCTTCTGTACTTTTTATCCTTTTTGTAATCTCTCATTTTATTGATTTACTTTTGTGTACTATTTTAATCATGAGCTTAAGCTGTAAAGTCCTATGTAACTTGTGATGCTACATAAATAAAACTAACGAACATTTCATTCAGTGCTGGAAACTACCATATCTACAGCACATGCTTATTCTATTACTTGAATTTAAAATGTATAGGCATGAAATTGTATCATTTAGTACTCAGTAGTTCCTAATTTCAAGCATGAACTAACTGACCAGATGATACAGTACCAGGCAATATATACATTTAAATGTTTATTTCCATTCCAAGGATGGGGACTAAGATTTATACTTACTAATTTTGAGGTGGAAAAGACATGCATTGTAGTAACGAGAGTCAAATGGTAGAGTTGATGGAATACAAAAGTAATAATTTTTCACTGTGCCATTTTCTTTCCTTGACTAACTATTTCAATCTTTTCCAGGAGAATAGACAGATTTATCAAACTACATTTTCAGAGGCAATGAATTATACCACTGAAATTAAATTCTTCGACCCTCTAACTATTTTTACTTTGTGATGAAGATGCATTTTTCCAAGGTATAAAACCATAGAAGCAGTAGAACATTATGCAGAGAAGAAAAAACTGTAAAAAGCTGTTTCAGCCTTTAAGATGCACTGTGTAAAATAAATATATAGATGCAGACTGTGTATTGTGTCTGCAACTGACATATAAGTTATGTTTCATCTTATCTGTTAAAGGATCCACTGTTCATTAACAAATTGTTATAATATGCAAAATATGCAAGATCTCTATGAAGTTCCACAAATACACTTTTAAGAATGCACAGTGTATGTGCTCAAAAGGTAAAATCAATCTTTCCAATCATTATAACAATTTCCTTCCACAAATGCTACAACAAGCGCGTTCACACCCATATGCACAGACCTACCAACTAAAACTTTAAAAAATGCATCCTTATGTAGCCATCATTGATTAATTTAATGTACACTTTACCATTGTAATATACTGCAAACCCTTAAGAATATCATGTTTTTATGGCTAAGCAGTCACTGAAGAGAGACCATCAATGGATATAAAAAATTTACACACCACATTGGTTTTTGTTATGTAAAACCTAAAATTAAGATAGTGGCAGACAGGATGTAGTCAGTCACAATCCTGACAGTGGAACAATGGCTAGGGATTTATGATAAGCATTGAAATACTGATGAGTATCATAATCCAGATACCGGAATGCTGAGGATGACATCCCGAATGAAGGTTAGTCCGGGGAGCCCTTAGCATTAGCCGTGGGGGGTGAGGGTTAGGAATCTAGCAGGGTTAGGGTTAGGTTTGGGGGGAGGGATAAGGGTTAGGCACCCCTAGGGGGGAGAGTTAAGATTAGGCACCCCCAGGTAGAGATTAGTTTGGGAACCCCCCTGAGAGGGTTAGGGTTAAGGAGTGGTAAGGAGGGTTAGGGTTAGGCACCCCTGGGGTGAGGTTAGGGTTAGGCACTAGGGGGAGGGTTAGGGGGGCACAGGGGAGGTTAGGGTACTTACCTGCCTCTGTTGGGATCTTCATCCTGTCGGACATCTGCTGTCAGGATTTGAACCAGTGGCTAAGTCCCATTCTGTGGCAGAGCTTTCTCCTTCATTAATGTGACCTTACAACCAACATAATGTAAGTGAAAAGAAAACAGACACTTTTTAAGAACAAGTGAAGGACAAAATATATAGTAGCTTAAACGTGTACATCCTTTCAAAATGGGCTTTAGCTGTGTTAATGGTTAATAAATCATATAAAAAACACACTCCATGGTAGTTATCATACATGTGCCAGCAATAACAGTCATTGTGATTAACCTCAAATATCTTCCTGGAGGTCCTTCTTGCCATTTTTTTGGTTGCATCCTACTGGGAAGCTATGGTCCTCAATAAGCTTTCAAAACATTTATTGGATGACATTATGGAAAGGTATCAATATGGAGAGGGGTATCAAAGAATTTTTATAACATTACATGTATCGTGAAACACTGTGGAGACTATAGTCAATAAGTGAAGAATATGTGTCCCAACAGGGACATTGGGGAGAATTTACAAAGCAGCGGCTTCTGTATGCCGTTGCTACCCAGCAGGTTGCGGGTCCAGGTTTAAAATGGCACCCATAACAAGTGTAAAGCCCAGTATGCTTAACACTGACTCTGGGTGCCATTTAAAATACTCACTTGCAACCTGCCAAGAAGCAGTGGCTTACAGAAGCCGCTGCTTTGTAAATTCTCCCCATTGCCAAGATCAAGTCATCCCTCCAAAATTGATGAAGGACAATGTAGAAGCTTATAGTGGAGGCTACCAAAATAAGCTCTAGGAAATCCTGGCAAGTAAAAGGTCACTCACTAAATGTGACAACAATCTCCTATAATGTGCACATTTGGCTATGGATTAGTGTGGCAATGAAGAAAAAATAATAAAAGACATTCAATTCATATGAGAAAATTTCTTATGATCAGAGATGATGGTTGAAATTCTAAAATATATTAATGACACAACTCATCACCCAAAGAAAATTAACAGGCATTTTATCAGAGGAAGTTCCATGTGCAATCTCTGTGCCCACCCCTGGAAGAAATTGTGATGACTACGCATGGGCAATAGCTCTGGAAAATGTTTGCTGCTAATTAAGGAAATCAATAGGTGCAGACCCTACATACATTATACTGTAGATAAACCAGTGGGATAGAGGGAATAGTGAATAGCTTCAAATGTCCAGATATTACTGCCACAAAACCTACTAGCCTTTGTCTGGATGCAGAACATGAAGAAGATTTTCACTTTACAGCATAATGATCCAAAACACAGACTAAAGTCAACCTATACATGAATTCATGAAAAGAAGATCAAAGTGTTGGGACAACCCAGTTAAAGTCCAGAATTCAATCCCATTGAAGACCTCTCAAATAATCTACAGATATGACCTCTTGCATCTTTGCTGCATATGCAGCAAATTGTTCCACGCATGGAGCGAGGCAAGCACCCATGAGCATATACGTGACTGCGTTCACACCCATGACTCCATAGGATTTAATGTAGCAATTGCAGTGCACACCATAGCATACCATAGTGTACGCTGCTGCGGGTAATAGCATGGTGCGATGCATGTGCATGTTTGTATTGTGATCCTCAAGGATGTAAGAGGACACATCTGTAACAAGCATTGTGCATAGGAGAACCCCTTGCAATTTCACGGACCTTGAACATTTTGCAGGGAGGAGTAGGATAAACATTGACAGAGACTTATTTAAAAGGTTTCTGCTATAAAAGAACCCAAAATAGTGTTTTCACCTTTCGTAGCTCACAAGATAGGTCAGGGATATCCATTACTTTGGTAAGAGGCTGAAATATCAACATGCACTTGACTAGTCTTACAGTTGGTATCTACCTACTGCAGAACTACTGGCATGGCAGTGACTAATCTCTCCTTCAGAACTCTACACACAGTAGGCTTCAATACATTTCTGTTTTGTTTTCTCTACTAAGAGAAAACACAGGTGTTACTACTGTGGAAATGATTAGTGCAAGTGAATGTTCCTGTATTTCAGCCGATGAGCACAACTTATAGCCCATCTTAATGTTAACAGGAACTAAGTCATTACAAAGATATGTCTAGTCCAATGCTTCAGCTTTCAGTTCTATTTTTGATGTACTGTATATAAACATAAAGAGTAGCAGAGTTATTACTTTTACTGTACAGTACATGCCTGTTTTTTAACTGTAAACTCAAATGCTTTAGAATATTTTTCACAATGCTGATATTGTCCTTGCCTTCTTGCCTCTGTATCAGTCATCACAAGAAGATCAATATACTGAATAATAGACATGAGTGTGTTCCATTAGTGGAGTATTTGTTTTTTTCTTTTTGGCCAATCAGCTTCCAAATGTTTCTTTTCCAGGTTTCAAAATGCTAATGTATTGGTATTTTTGATAGTATTAATAGATTTTATTTAAAATAAAAACTAGATTTTAAAAAGACACAAATGTTTTAAGACAATATTTTCAAAAGTGTATAAGTTTTCAGTGTGATCTGTGATACCTTATGATGTGACAACTGCAAAACTCTGAGTCTCATAGCAATTCAAGATTTGTAGTGAAGTGTTTAACTGACTGAAGAAAAAATATAAAGCAATATGATGTCAACTTGTTATATATGGAGGTGTCTTCATACACCTATCCTGTTTGTGCCATATGGCATGAGATACATGGTGCAATTTGGACACTACCATGGATAGCAATTCCCACACTTTCAAATTTATTTAGGAAATTAGCTTCTTATTTGCATTGTAGCAGTAGTCACTTATAGAGGGGTATCCAATTAGATGTGATAACTAGTTTTCTCTCGTAAACCCCCAATCACATGGTACAATTTTTACAAGAAAACTTTTCTCCATTTTCTATTACACGATTTTCACAAAAACAATACAATTTTCTCTTGAGAGTTTTTCCAATTTTACGTTCCGCAAGAAAATTCTTTGTAAAACATTGCCTTTTCATGTAAAAGCTATCCAATTGCAAGCGAGTGCAAATTTTTTGGGAATTTGGATCAGCTTTTTAGGCAAATTTTTTCAGCCTTCTCAGTCATGGTGAAAAGTGCAGTCAAGGTTCAGGAATCGTCACTCTCAACAAATTATTGGTTTCTACATGTAATATTGGTTGTCCCCATGTTCTTTTGTAATTTTCAATGGTTTTTTGATCTTTATTTTATTTTTTTATCCTGATTCTCCCATACACACCTCTCTACTCCCATGAGGCAGTTCTACCAACTTACAGGAAGTTGAAATTCCTTATCTAGGGACTTGAAGGAGAAACAGCTTCTGTACATTTAGCTGATATATAACTTTTTTCATGTAATTTATGTTTTTTTGTGGTATGAATCTTTTTTACTTCTGTCTGCAACCATGGAGCCTTTCAATTACACAGTTTGTATGTTCATGGTCCAGGCTACTATCGAGAAGAAACAGGATCTGACAGATCAAGAATGTGATCAGGTGATCGCTCCATGTGGTGAGTGAGTGCATGTTCCAATTCCACGTCCATGACACTATAGAACTAGGCATTTACTGGAGGGTCTCTGCGAGGTGGAGGTGATATAGTTTTATGGCTTATCCTCACATTCAACCTATTTGCTGTATGTTCTGTTGAAGCCGGACCTTAAACCACTTGTCCCGACTAATGACGCAGTCAGTGGTCTCTCAAAACTGTTGGCTGCATTACATTTTCTGGCATTGGAAAAATCTCAGTCATCCATAACAGTCGGTATGGCCCAATCATCAATTTTCCGCACTTTAAGCATGGTCCTTATGGCTTTCCGCATAATTACGACCTAGTTTATAAAATTTCCAGACAGTGACAGTGAATGGAGGGAGACCAAATTGGCTTTTTTTTTCATAAAACTCAGTTCCCAAATGTGCTGTACCCATGTGGCACTCACACCACCAAAGCAATCAGAAGAATGTTTTCAGAACTGAAAACACTTCCATTCTTTGATTGTTCAGATGGTGTCTGATGCCACCATGAGGATTGCTAATCTTTTAGTGGGCTTTTCTGTGTTGGCCCATGACTCCTTTAATTTGAGTCAGTCATCTATTGCTCAAGATTTTGAGAGTGGGAAGATTCCAGATGGCTGGCGGGTGAATTGAATTAATTGTTCATTACATTTATTTTTGTATTATGTAATTATTTAAAAAAAAAGTTTGTATTTTGTTTTGGAAAACAGGTGATGCAGGTCATCCAAACAAATTTTGACTTTTAACCCTATTGGCCAATCCTTCCCACCCCCAATCACACAATTGATCAGTTTTCGGGAGAATTTTCTGGAAAGACGCTTGCAATTGGATACCACAAAAACAATGAAACTGGAAGTAGTAGTTTTCTCGCAATGGCCACAAAATCAAAATTATCGGGTGATTAAAATATTGCATCTAATTGGATACCCCCCATAGTGTCCTGTGGACATAGGATTGGTATTTTTTGTTGTAATGGAATTGGTACAAAGTTGCAGATTAAGCACAACAATGCACAACATGGCTCATTCATATTGTTCCTCAGTCTTTTGTCTTTATGTCCAGGTTAGTGTGTGAGTTGCCTACAGCAGTTGCATGCAATGCCAGCACCAGTGTCCAGGGAACTCGTGCATTGTGATTTAGATGGATTAATTTCAATTAAGATACATTTTTGGTACAAAGCTGTGTGGCAGAATGTATGGCGTGGCTTAGTTACAAAGTCTGTGGTACACCAAATGGGTCTATTTGGGATATACTTGTAGACAAGTGTATGAGGACACATCTGTACCCTCATTATACTTATGAGCTACAGTTTCACTCTTTTTATGTGATTAACAGATATGAAACACAAGAAATAGAGTACAATACAGTTAATACAAGAGATGTGCAGGTCTGGATTTCTGAAATCCAAACACACCCAAATTTAGGGGTTCCAAATAGAAACGGGTCACGGTTTGGTTTCACTTTTGTGACCTAGTTCCAGGGGCGGATTGGCCATAAAGTTTAGAGGGAAGATTCCCGATGGGCTGACCACACGTGGGGCCACCTGTTGGCTGGGTTGTATTTATTTAATTTTTTACATTAAAAAAATATCATGTAGCAGCAAACCGCATGCTCTATGGTGGTGAGGAATGTTAGGGAAGATTCAGGCTGGCCATCCCTCCCCGGACATACCGAAGAATCGCTGTGGTCATAATAGTTTGGCCCCGCCCCCAGTAGTGACAAACTTGCATGACAGGTGGCCCTTTGGCGCCTGTAATAGCAAGCAAAGCGCCCTGTGGAGGATCTCTCATCACTAGATGAGGGATGGCCGAAACAGAGCTGACACTGCAGGTGTGAGGAGAAGGAGAATGGTGTCCTGGCTTATCTCCCCATGGTGTAAGTAATACAGGGTGCTGCCCCCATCCTTGTAGCACAGATTCAGGCAGTGTCCTTAGCTGCTGTGTGGAGGTCCCAGGAATCAGCATGCTGGAACCATTAGAACCCCTGCGCCTGAAGATCTGGGGCTAATGGTTATATAGAATGAAGCACAGATAGTATACACAATAAATATAGTGCTCTGTCCCTTTTTAGACCGTAGTAATAACCTCTTACCCAAATCATTGGGATTAAAAGATCCTACACATAAAAACAGGTTCTAAAATTAAAGGCACAAGTTTAATCACACTGTATATGATCCACATAAAAGGTGTACATAAAAAACATAAATAAAATGACATCAACATATAGTTAAGAGATTTGGTTTCCCAGAACTCATACAGATGAAATGTGCACCTATTGCAAGCATACTGGATCCAGAATTGAGAAAATATATTAATGTTCGAAATGCTTCGTGTGGACGCCAAGCTTCTAAATAATGGTGAGGATCATTTTGTCCCTTTGAAAAGGACTCAGCAATTTGATGTTTTATCCATCTGTGCTGTCAAGCAATATGAGTTACTGGGACCTATATTTGCAATAGCTGCACATTTCATCGGTCCTGTATTGCCCCGGCATCTATAGATCACAAGGTTAATCATACTTCCTCTCTAGTGATGCAGGAGGGTGAACAGCAAGAGCCCCCTTCTGGCTACCCTGACAGGTTGGGATCCCGGCACCAGTATCCTGACTGTTGGCATCCCAAAGGTAAGTATTGGGGTGTTAGGGGGAGGGTAGAGTTAGCTGGTGTGGTTAGGGTTAGGAACTAGGGGGAGGGTTAAAGTTGGGCACCATGGAGGGAGTGTTAGGATTAGGGTGTGGGAAGGGGAGGTTAGGTTTTGGCACTAGGGGAGGAGGTTAGGCTTAGGCACCGGGGAGGGGGTCTTAAGTTTAGGGTGCAGGGAGGGAGAGGTTAGGTTTAGGCACTAGGAAGGGGGTTTAGGTACTGGGGAGGGAGGGGTAGGGGTTAGAAAAGTACTTACCATAGCATCCTATGGGTGTCGTTATTCAGGCTGTTGGGATGCCGCTGTTGGTATTACGACCAGCGGCATCCCGACAGTCGGGATATCATACCCAACCCATTGTAATTGGCTTTTCCTACATAATCATCTCATCATGCATAACAAAGCGATACTAATGGGGATGTCTACCTGACAGCATATATTGCCCACCCTTTATAAGTATCTGGTGATCAATCAAGTTACTGTATCCATAATGTCTGCTTTAAAGCTGTATTCCCAGTTAAATGTTATAATTTCACTAACCTACTCATTCACTTAAGTGGATTCTGGGATGCTGCAGCTACTTTACTTTGCTTTAGCCTTATCTATCAGGTATAGTTATGTACTAATCCCACCTACTTTGGTGTTGGTTCCACTTACAGTTAATTTAGTGCTGCCCACTTGAGGCCACTTCCAGAAATTTTTCCAGTGTCACTTTTAGTTCCCAATCTGCCCCTGCCTAGTTCGAATCGAGTCACCGCTTGGATCTGTTGTTGGATCGGAACTCAGATTTAAAAAATTAACTCTTATGGAGATTGGGTTTTGGTTTTTGCTTTGGATTTCGGATTAAAATTCAGAAAATTGATTAAACAGCTTAAATGTCCGAATCCAAAACAACAACACTTGAGGGTGGTTTTGCAAAACCAAAATCAAAACACAAAGATGAATCCAGATCCAAAACCAAAACTCTAAATCTCTAATTATTACATATAAGCAGGACCACTACAGAATGGTTGGAACATGACTAAACCCCAGTGGATGCTTTTATAACAAACTTCTATGTGCATTGGGGGGCATAGCCATGCATCTTGGGGGCATTTTTATACCCACAAAATATCCCTGGCACTTCATACCCACCCCATAACCCCCAAAATTCCCCTGCATATAAATGCTTTGAGATATAATAGGCTCAACTTAATTGAAGAAAACCTATCCCAAAACCTAACAATCTGATGATGCATAAGAAAAGACTTACAGAGACTCTAATCGATACATGAATATTTCCTCATGCAGGACGTTTTATCTGTACCTTTGCATTCATAAATATGATTGAGATCAGCCAGGTTAATAGATCATCATAGGTAAACTAAAATTAAACCAAAATTAAACAAAATTTTTAAAAAATAGCCATACAGTTATGAAACAATAGGAGATAACTTGTAGTAGATTATTTAGCAGCAACGTCTTGACAAGTAAATTAAACATGGGAATACTTTTAATTAACTCTAGAAATACTTGTGCAATATACATTGTTTTCCATATAGATATATTTCAGTATAATATCCCTTTTATGAAGGCATAAACATGCCTCTTGTCTGTTCTCTTCTGAGCTAGTCAAACATTTGTGTATAAATGGAGGGAACTTGCACTAAACTTATAAAAACAATGCAAAACAAAGGTTTTTATCTTATAAAAGAAATATTTTCTAAGGCAAGTGCTAAATGTGTGTACTTAAGGTTTGCTTTCAACACAATATTTTTTTGCATATTTTAGTTTAAAACTAATAAAAACTTAAACCTAACCCTAAAAATGAGGTGTCGGCATGTTAAATGTTGAAACTTTGACCATATGCACCTTATGAAAACCCACAGAAATATTTGGAGAACATACAAACATAAGGCCTGATTTAGCATTGCACATACTGTATGTGCAATGCTGAATGCCGATTCCGGATTATCGAGAATCCCTGTGTGCGCAGTACCTGTTCTGCAAATGTGCAGAGCGGGTCCTGTGTGATCGCACGCAGCCCCTTCTATGCCTCTGCCTGATTGACAGGCATAGGCATTTATGGGGCAGGGTGGGGCCTGCCGGTCAGCATTTCTGGAAAGGGGGGCATGTCAGCCCCATTTTCCAAGAGTGGCAAGGCCAGGACTGATGGTCACAAGGGTGATCCCAGCCTGTGACCTCGGTTGCATTGCTGGGATTGCAAATGCAGCAGGGGGTGTCATACATCTCCTGCTGTATTTGCATATTAGCAAGGACAGAATTGCACAGCTGCCTGAGTGCAGATTTGCAAATCCGTCTAAAGCTGAGTTACCCCCATAGAACAGACTCAACACCATTGCTACAGTGCTGCATAGTATATGGGTTAAATCTAGAGATGTGCACCAACTCCCATGTTTTGGTTTTGTATCTATATTAATTTATTTTTTTGCTTTTGGCTTTGGATCTCTTTTTTTTTTTATAAAACTTATAAAAACTGCTAAAATCACATAATTTGGGCCTTTTTTGTTCCTACTGTATTATTAACCTCAATTCAATGAATAATTTCCAGTCATTTTCATCCAATTTTTACCACCTTACAGCTTTTTTTTGCAGAAACCTGCACAGATCAGTGCAGTGCTTCTGTGTGTATAAAATAAAATAAAGTGTTAATAATTGGGGAAAACATGTTTTCCCCCCCTTTCAAAATTGCTCAACCAGCACCAGGATTTTTGAGCCGGTCCTGGTTGTCTAAAATTAGGTAGCAGTCCCCCATATTTTATACATCAGTACTGGACTCTTTCTAGCAGGGTGGTAATGCCACAGCCAGGGGACATGCTTATATTGGTACCCCCAGCCAAAGCATTCATTGTCTCTCACTAGTCAGCTGGGGCTGGGGATTCCTCTGGAAGTGTGAAATTCCCCAATAAAAGGGTCCCCCCTCCCAGGGACACCACAGGCTGGGGCTATTATTGGCACCCCTGGTGGGAGTTGGTGCCTAGTTCATTGTATAAAAGTTAGAAAAAATACTATTCCCTCATACAGGGGGAGTACAAGTCCCAGCAATCCTGCCCCATTTCCTGTTACTTGGAGAACCACAAGTACCAGCATCAAGACATTAATGGCCCGCTGGTGTCTTTAGTCCTCCTGTAAAAGAAATAGTCAAAAAATGATAGGACACAGACACCGAATATTGTATTATTTTATTACCACATTCACACACACTTACAACAATACTTACAGTACCTTCACTCCCTGTAGCGATTCTGTCCTCTTGTTCAGTAGCATCCACGATCACTGTAATACAAAAATCCATACTCACCCACCCCTTGTGTCATGTACTCTTCAGTCCATGTAGGCGTCCAGGGTCTTCTTTAAAAAAAATGCAAATCGCAGAGCCCACAGACTTAGCAGTGACCTATCTGGTCACTACTAACTGAATGTATGTTAACTAGCAGAATCTCCTTTTGAAAACAATTGGGGGAGCATTCATTGGCTGAGAAAGCTGGGGGTTTGGTTCTCTTAGCCAATTAAGCTCTTCCCATTGTTTACATTGTTTCTCCATTGCTTACATTGTTTTGTCTAAGTTAGTAGTTTGGTGCATATATATATTAGTGCAATGTCAATTTGCAACTCTACATGTGATTGGAAGATGGCTGGTATGTACACATTCAACACTTTGATACCATCCTAAAGTTAATATATTGTTTAATAATGTAGTAGATTGCTTTGGGAATGGGTATTAGAGTTTATATGAATAACAATTCAAATAGTATTGGACACCATCAGAGCTTACTGAAAAGTCACTTGCTTGAATTATTGTAATAGAAGGAATCACAAACAAAGAATCTCCAGGACAGGTCACTCTCAATTTGTACCATATTCAGGGACTAAACTAATGTTGTAGAGCACAGGTTCTCAAACTCGGTCCTCAGGACTCCAAACAGTGCACGTTTTCCAGGTCTCCTCACAGAATCGCAAGTGAAATAATTAGCTCCACCTGTGGATCTTTTAAAATGTGTCAGTCAGTAATGAATACACCTGTGCACCTGCTAGGTGACCTGCAAAACATGAACTGTGTGGAATCCTGAGGACCGAGTTTGAGAAGCACTATTGTAGAGAATCTGTTTTATTCTCATCCTGCAATCAAACCCTCATACCACAGGCAACCAAGAACTGGCCCAGTGGCGGAAAGTTAATTGTATAAAATGTATTGATATAAGAGGTTTTGTATTAAAATACAAATAATAAAGATATTCAACAACCTCTTGTCTCACTCTTAGAAATAATGTGAGCTCACCACAGTGGGGTTTCTGGGTGCTGGTATGACCTGCCCTTTCACCCAAACACATCAACTAGAAATATGTTTAAAAAGAGCAACAGACATGAAATCAGTGCAAATAGTAAACATTCTTATGAAATACATGGAAATAAATTGCATGTGAGATTCATGCATACCATAAATGGAATTGTGCCTATATTTGAAGAAAATAGAGAAGATAATACTATCAAACTTCTCCAGAGGGCTGAATTGCAGGTATCTCAAATAAAACAAACTGAACATACTGTAGTGTAATACACAATAAAAAGCAAAAAATTCAATGTTTGAACTTTTGGTAATATCTGATCACTGATGTGCCCAGTAATGGCGCTGGTACCAGCAGACCGAAATATTATAAGCATACTGTATATGAATCCATTTTTAATGCAATCAGAGTAATCCTCCAGGTGACCAATCATCAGCGGTATTCTAAGGAGACCAATCACCTCAAAGAATTAGATAAAAACACATACATTCTGGTTGAAATATGGACCAATGTAAAGCCTTATAGCTGAGATTTAGTAAAGAATATGTCTCTCAAATCTTTTGATCTTTAATAAACTCCTTCCGGGAATTCACATGCACTTAATAGCCTCAGTAGATAAAGAAAAAATGGCATGTACAGTAGTGTAATACTTTATTGCAGAATTCCCAGCGCTCACTACAACATAGAAGGGGAGTGAGAGGCTGCACGACCATGAAGTAGATTCCCCAGAATCTACACTTATACAACATAAGAACTCTTTAGGTTTTTTACTCATATCAAATAGGTTCTAATAAGATAATTCCCCCATCACACCCTCAAGGTTGAGGTGAATACATAAGCACTACCACTTTCCCGTTTGTTTGAGAATTTATCCATACCAATATCCATCGAGGTTCAACTTGATCTGCTATCATAAACAGTGAACATGTCCCAGAACTGGTAAACCACTATGCATACCAACTATGAATTAACTTTGCATCCAGCCTATAGACCATGTAGATTGCATACTTAATACATGCATGCTCATCTAATGGTGGGTACACACTGACAGATACATTGGCCGATCAATTGATTTGCCAATATATCTGCTGCACGTCGGCCAGTGTGTACCCACGATATGTCATGAACGTCGTCGTTCACCAACATATCGCATTGGCAGTGCTGCACAGCCGATGGACAGATATGTCTGCAGACATAACTGTCCATTGGCAGGTGTGTACGGGCGGTTGGCAGACTGCCTGTATACACACAGCAGGAGCCATGAGTAGGGGGGCAGGACACACTCCTGACCCACCCACCAGCCACCAGGTCCCACCCCCTGGAAGCTGGGACCCAAGGGCACTAGCAAATGATGGCCATTAAGTGTATATGAACGACCATCATCTGCCAATATATCTGCAGATCACTCAATTTGCAGATATATCTGTCAGGTGTGTGCCCACCTTTAGTCAACACAGAGAGCAAACACCTCTGCCAGCTAATTGTGTATAGATACAGTTACTAGGGTGACCAAGACACATTCCAGCGATGACCTATCATGTCACAGAAATACCTGTCAATCAACCTATATTAACCCACCTCCAAGATGGCTCCAACCACCTCTCCCTGAGGAAGGCCTAACGGGCGAACACACATAGGAGCTTACCAGAGCAAATCTTAACAGCACTACTCTCACCCTAACCTATCCGAACACCCCAGAGCCCATCTGCATGCCTAAGTCTCCTCCTTAATAGGTGGGTTGAGTGCACAGCACTTCTGAATGCAGGACCGGATGGGATGTGCTCACTGATGCCATGGGGACCAAGCCAGTGGATGTGAAAGCGGCATACAGAGGAATATGGCCCATACCATCGGCAGAGCCAGGAGAGTACGAAAACTGGAGAGCAGGAACTAGACTGAAGATAAAAACAAGGTGAGGCCTCACCAAGTGACTTTTTTACTAGACACAACTAAACTTATTGAGATATAAGACATATTGGAACTGTGACTCTAAATCACAGAGAGGGGTGTGGGATGCCCACCCCGCTATTGGCAACCAAGTATCTGACTACAGATGAGTAAGTGCACACACTTTGATTTAACCATTTACCTCCCCTTTTAATTTTCTCCCCCCTTTTTTTCAATTACACTATTTACCTTGATCAATAAAGAACTTCATTAGATATTAACGCATACGCATTTGTTTGAAGTTATTGGTACTCAGTTCATTACGCAGAATACCAACCCACTCCTACAGTTACAGGGTGCAGACTGCTGGCACATGTGTGGGTATCACACACGGATGCACTCTGCTTTCTATAGTAATGTAATACTGCCTCATTTATTTCCATTAATAATAAACAAAAATCCCATTTATTAAAAAACAGTAAAGAATAACTTAGCTTTAAAAGCACCAAAATCAGAAAATGTCTCTGGCCAGTGAACAGTTCCAGTGTGCAAGATCTATATGTGGAATCAGGGCTCCTTAGAAACCACAAGGGCTGCTGCATCAATTGGGCTGGTCCCAATTGCTTTACAGGCCTTATTCACCCCATGGGACGTATTTTGCCCACCCTTGGAGTATGATAGAAATGTCAATTATTCCAGTAACCACTTTCATATCCAAATGTATTAAATTAATTCACAGATCAATAAAAACTGTCAAAACAATTAAAAGGAAAAATGTAATTTTGTCCAATACTTTTGTACTGTATAACTAAAAGTATAACTAAAAGTTCTATTTTCCTGTTTCTGAGAAAACCTGTCGATGAATGCTTGCATCTATAAGTAATTACAACTTTACAATGAGAATTTTGCAAATCGCTTTAAAAAATAAGATGAAAGAAAAAGTACATTTCTAAACATTACTAAATATTATTTTCATCGGATACAATAAAAGACAATGTGTTTGTCCCTGAAAGCATTTTGTGACTATGGAAACATCTATGTTGTACTGCTTCTACCTTTTACTTTGATCAGCTTTTAAAACAGGAATGTTAGTTCTATGAGGAAGATGCTATTTAAATTGACCCTATATATTCAGTAGAATAAGAATATGAAGCGTTACACAGAGTGAATTCCATTTGCAGGATGAGTCGGATATATGAAATGCATTTCAAAGCAATGATCAAACTTTTTCAGTGCCCCAGTTATTAAATGAAAGACTCAGTAACATCTGAAAGACTACAAAAAATAGTTTCTTTATCTTTAAAAGAAAGAAAAAAATTTTATGACTTTTTGTATTTAACAGGAATGACTATAAAAAAAACAATCAAACAAAATACATCTAACTGTATGTCAGAGTTCAGTAAAAAGATGTGAAAACATGTGAAAATTCTGCACAGGCATTATTAGGGGGAACATCAATTTATTGAGTCAAGCAACAGTAAATATACATATAAAATTAGAATAACTTTGCATCTCTTTAATGGTATTTTATAATGCAATTTGACAAATTTTAAAATTATTTTTTTTTAGCTGTGATGTCGGTGGCCCTAGGGCTTGATTCACTGTTGTACGCTAATGCTGCAGCTGCTGCATATGTGTATGCAGCTGCTATATGCAATAATATGCACATCACAGGCCCGGGAGATGTAATGAGACATCCACCTGCAGCTTTGCAATTCCAAGCATCTGCTGCATAAAATGTTGCAGCATCTGTGTACAAAGATCCAGATCATTCCATTGTCACAGCCTGAGAAAGCCTATGATCTAGCAGAATGGCCAAGGGAGCTGAAACTCCCTGACTGTCAATTACACTATGAGTAAAGAGTCACTGTGAGCTACTATAGTAATGTATCTTGGTGCATGCAAAGTGCGACTTAGATGCATGCTCTGTTTAATTATAATTGCTAAACTGCATAAACTTCAGCATTGTGTACAACTGTATAGACCACTACATCAATGCCAGGGGCCTGGAGCAGGAGGATATCATCTTTTACATCTGGGGGATGGACATAGATATAACGGGATGCAACTACTGTATGTGAGTTAGAGCCCAACTGGACTATGCGATGGAACCAGCTAAAGGGTTAATTATCTTTTACTTAGCTGTGAGGCTTTCTACATATAGTAAAATGCAAAAATTTTGTGATCACAGACTAATAATTTGCATCATTTATTAGTATTTTAACACTGATTGTGAATGTACTGTATATGTATCAAGGCAATTGTAGATGAAATAGATGCATATTCCCACTCTTTCTTTCATATATCCCTGTCAAGGCATGGGCCTTTAGGTCAAGTTGTGACAGAAGGAGGGTGCAACCAGATTTTTCATTACAGTTGTGGTGTCTTGATCCATTCCCTACCCCCATACTGAAATCCTCCATCCAGCAGCGTCTTAAGAGAGGAGGGGGGCCCATGTGCATTCCCTGTCTGGGGCCCCCAGCTCACTCCCCATTGGCCAGCCTGGTAACCGCAGCAGTAAACTCTTGGCATTAGAGTGTGCCCAGAGCCTTCTGCACATTTGCAAGTCACCAGAAAATGGCACGCCCACCATTTTCCTGGCGATTTCCCTAGTGCGCATGCGCATACCACCGGAAACATGGCCACGGCAGGCATTTTTCAGGTGTTTTGTCTAGTGCTACAGCCTGACTCAGGACTTCAAAGGATAAGTATTAAAATATATGGGTGCAGGGTGTGCGGTGTGGGCCCCTCTACGACCCAGGGGCCCATGTGCACCGCACACCCTGCACCCATTATAAATTTGGCACAAGCCTCCATCTTAAAAGTACCTGCTCTTTTTTATGCACAGAGATTTGTTAATTGTATTACATTTGGCATCACTGTACTACAAAGATAAACCACAATGGCTGAATGACATAGAGCCTTTTACATTATTGTACATTCATGTGTAATGACTATCTTTATTTTGAGAGGGCAGATTTTAAACTGGACCTTAATGAATGTAATGTAATGTGCTCACTGTACTTCAATGAATGTCTTTCTGGTATCATACTTTTAGCAAAACAACTGACTTCTTAGCAACAAGGTGAGGGGTATATTTACTAAGCCTTGGATGGAGATAAAGTGAATGGAGATAAAGTACCAGCCAGCCAGCTACTAACTGCCATGTCACAGGCTGTGTTTGAAAAATGACAGAAGCTGGTCGGTTTGTATGTTATCTCTGTTCACTTTATCTCCATCCAAGGCTTAATAAATAGACCTCAAAGTAACAGCAGCCTTAACCTAGATTTCTACCTCCAACTGTGTTGTATAGATTAACAAGGACTGGCCTAAATAATACCCTGGGGCATATTTACTTGGGTTCTAATCAGGCTTCTGGGACTGTCAAACTTGCCAACTTGGATTTCAGCATAGTCAATTATTAATTTGTTAATTAATTAAATTAGATTTTTTGTTTTTTTACCCTAGAAGATTGGAGGCTGGAAAAAATTCAGGTTAGTGGAGTTTTTCTACCATGTCTGTTGCCTGAGGCAAAGTGTGGCCCAATCTCCATCTAGGAACACCACTGTAGTAACTACCCATTAGTATTAGTAATGCTCATGAATATGCCAACAATAGTTGTAGCCAAAATTTTAAAGGAGTAGTTATGCCAATGCAAAGGGACACAAAGCGTGGGATCCACCTGCCATCACATTAAACAGTCCAAAACTGGTCAACTGGAATACAATAAAAATGTGGTCTCCCCTCCCAAGGAACAGCCAGCCCTGGGCTATTTCCCACACCCCTGGTGGTAGTGTGTGTGGGGTTGATGTGTAAAAAATAGAAGGTAAAATTGTTCTTTACAGGAAGACTACAGCCCCAGCAAAAAGTGCAATTAATGGCCAGCTTGCACCTCTAGTCTGACTATAAAAATTTTTTAAAAATAAAGACAGGACTGCACACTGTTTTTTTCCCCTATTTTCCAGTACCAGACCAAGCTGAAAGGCCTGGTTATGGATTTTGAATGAAACCTCACACTTTTGTTTTTAACTTAACCCTTTACTGCACAGCTCATACTGCACAGCTCATACTGAGCTGTGAAGTGCTTTAGTTTGGACAGGTTTTTTCCATAGTGATTGTATTTCTAAATGCCATTGGTTTAGAGCAGCAAACAATGACAGGCATTGATGATGGGTTTCAATTGAAGCTGAAACCCAATAATTAGAAAATGTATATGTTTTAGACATCAAAATGACGTTGATGTACATTGGTTTTGGTCGGTTTTGGTTAAGAACCAAAACTGACCTTTAGTAAATGTACCCCTCAGTTTCTCAACTGAGAATTCCCTCTGTACAATTTTTACAAATTGAACAAAAATAAAATGAAAAATAATGTCAAAAGCCTTACTTGCATAACAAATGATGGGACCTAACATCTGGTATAGATACATGCAGTCTCCACAGATACTCGTATTTTGTGTGCTATCTGATCCATTCCTTCAACATTTTTGATAATTGACTAACTTACATAAAAAATAGATTTTTTTATAATTCTCAGAGAATAATGAATATATTTTTATTTAGTCTGCACCCCCTCCACTCCCCACAAAACTATGTCCTTCTGTTTAAACCTGGGCTGCACCATTGCAGCCTATTGAACATATACTGGTTAGATCAATGTAAAATGTAGAACAGTACCTACAATAAAGAGCATATTTTATTGTATCCCAAATATTCAAATAATATTAACATAAGAAAAAGAGAAGCCGCAAGCATATTTTTTAAATTAAATTCAGTGCACTATTAGCCCTCTGAGTTTTTTGTTGCAAATAGATCATCTAGATAATATCATCCAAAAAATAAAGTAGCACATAACATGTTTTGTTAGCTAAATAATAAACCGGAATCAGAAAAGATTAACCTGAAATCATATTTCAATCCCACTGAATTGTAGCTTTAGATGTTAAGTAAAAAGCAGTAAAATTCTTAGGATATTCCAAAAAAATAAGTAATAAAACATATTAAAGAAATGTGTCTTTTTGATGTGTAGTGAAACTAACAGTGTTATTTTACTTTGCATGTGGGATCATCTGTGCTCTGCAAAATGTTAAATAATAAATACATTTACCCATAGTTGCTGACTTTCAGTCTTCTTGCAGTACCTGAACAGCACACACAATTAGTTCTACTGAATAAGCAACCACTACTAATGAACAGTAAGTGGTATAAATGTTACTAATCTGTCATCTACTTAGTCACCAAGATTTAAACTAGGGACACTTAAAAAATAAATCAATAAAGGATAGGCTTTGAAAATAGCATAAATTTAATAGCTCACATCCGAAAAACAGATGCTGCTAAAGATTTTGTACATATCTATCTATCTAATTATATACATATATATATATATTTATACATACACACATGTATATATAATTTTCAATTCCTTTTCTTTGTAATGTAGTATTAGAGCCTAGGTACTTGGAACAACTGTCGCCACAAGGTAAGAATTCATTTTTTTACAATCCATGTACTGTACTCTTTATCTGATCATCTAACTTTGTGTGTTATTATTGCTTGTTCTTGATGAAATTGGAAAGAGATAAATATAGTGCTCAATGACAGCAAATGAGGTACAGCCGGTGCTCACACACGGGGCTCTTCCCTGTGTCCACAAAAATAGACAAACACAAAAAGAGTGCATTCCAACACAGCACACCAAATGTATATTAGTATTGATTCCAGTACAGCAATCAGCGGCCTGAAGGCTCCTACACTGACTGCTTGTGACTACTTTGGTTGAATCACAGACAGCGCTAGCAATCTCCTGCTGACCGCTGGTTGCTGTCCCATGACTGGACTGCCTCATCCAGTGGGCTGGTTACTGCGATCTGGTGTGCAGCTACACAAGATTCTCCCTTGCCATGGCCAGCGGTTCCAGTGTCTATGGAGAGCGGCTTGCTCCATACAATGATAAGCAAGCTCTCCAGCCTTTAGAGCCGGTGTTCTACTTTGGGCTATTACCAATCTGATCTGGAGGATATAACACTGGCATATTCTGCACCAACACTTATGGTGGCTGACTCATTGTGCCAATTAGCTGCTTAATCATAAGTACAGCTTTTTGCTATATAGAGGACTTCTTATATAGCGCAAACGGGCAAGACCTCATATTTTGCAGTGATTATCTGGAGATTTGGTTTGAACTATATATATTGCACAGTGAATAATATAACAGCTAACGATTAGTGTGCTATTGATACATAGTGTGAAAATTATTGTTATTTTTGTTGCTATATTCTGTTACTATAATCTACTTGTAACAACTTTTATTGCTATAACTGCAGTCAGTGTCTTTTATATATTTACTTTTAAAGATAATAAAATGCAATTACAGCACAAAAAGACCAGTACCAAGTCCTCATACAGTATATTAGATAAAGTCAATCACCCTAATTGGTTCCAGCAATTCTTCTTATGTAAAGTCCCACTCTAGGTAATCATTCAACAGTGGATATTTTTTCTCAAGATGAATCAAACATCAATCACTTTTTTGGTCCTTCTTTATGTGTGATACTTGCAAGATGTCTGGTACAACACATACATAAAGAAAAACAAAGAGAAGAGAGACCAGTAGTGCAGATACCTTTTAAAAGTTTAAAAAATTTCATTACAAAAAATGCACTCACAAACAAAAAGTTATACAAGTATATAATGACATGGCTGTCTTTGACATGGGATTACTGGTATACTCAACAACTCAGATATTTCACAAGTAGAACAAGTTGGACTTGGTTCCCTCTTTGTTCTATGTAGGTTATTAAGAAAACAGGATCTCCCCATTAGCCAATCCTTCCAGGTGCCACACCACTTAATACATTTCCAATCTGCATTGATTCTTCATCAGAAGCGATAAGTGGCAAGAATGTCCCAGACCATATACATATATATATCCCCTCTAATTACAATCAGAAGCAAAACATGTTTGTCTATTCCCATTGGAGCATCTGCCGCCAAGTGCACTTCTGCTTCTGCATTCAATTCTGTGTTCCAATGCTAGCGGTCAACATGACTGGAACTTCCGGTTTGCTTTCGACCAGTTCAGACGTCATTATGTGCATTTTATTTTTACTCCCATTCCACAGTGAGCAAATTTAAGCATTCCACATAAACAAATTACTTATTGCCCTCTTTTTATAGGTCTCCAAACATATTCATATGTTAAAACTTGTACTTAAACCAAAAACACATAATATTTCTCCTTCGCAGATATCAGATATAAATTATTCATATATTGTCCGTCATCATACAAAAGAAGAAGAAAGGGGAGAGAGGAGGTATTAAAAAAGAGCCATATATGAAAATATACATTAAAACAAACATAATTATATATATTTATATATATATATAGCATAGGTTATAAGACATCTCACAATATATGCACAAGAAATATAAAAAAACATAAAAATCTGGTTAAAAATCATTTCATCTCCAAATCATAATTAAGACCATTTGGGATAAGAGTATTTAGACTAAAAATCCACTCAATTTGGATTTTGATAACCTTGTTTCTAAATTCCTTGTTCTCCAAGATGGTTTAATTTGTTCAATACCCCAAAAATGTTATATGTTATATGTCATATGTTATGCTTTGAAAGCAATTATCTGTTTTGTCCACAAGTTATATCTTCTATCTTCAGTGGAAAGACAGGTGAAAATTGAGAAGCCAGGTGAACATCAATAATCACTCGATATAAAGAGGACAATATCCTTGCAAATTTACAAAAAGGAATTTGGTTACTATGAGTGATTTTGGAACTTGTAGTCAGTCCATTTATGGATATGGAGGATTATAGGAGGCTTGAGGAGAGAATAATATATAGCATCAATAAGAACAAAAGAGAAATCATTGTGTAAAAGAAAAATAAATTTTTAAGGGATAAAAATATATTAGACTCCACAGCTCCTATACCATCTACATCTAGAGAGAATACCCATGTCAGAAATACTGAAATTAGAAAACAAGGTGACAAAAACACTCAATCTTATAAAACAGTAATGCCAAGAAAACACGTAAAGAAAATATAGAAATAAGATTTTTTTATATCAGGATGAAAAATCATACTGGCACATTAACGATTCTTATAATCAGAACAAAAGCTTTGATTCACATCATAAGTTACAACGATCAATAACTTATAATTGCCGGAATTTAAAAATTAAGCAACAACTTTGATAATCATGGGAGGACATATCAATCCCCCAAAACATTTTACAGGCAAGGGAAAAAATTAGAATCCCTTAAAGAATGGAAAATCACCACCTCAAACCGATTTGAACAGCTAATACATTAAGATAAGGATTTTTTAGAAATTGGGAGATTTCGAATGAAACCTATATAACAACGAAAAATTAATAGAAAGGTCCCACAAAGAGAGGTAAGAGAGCAGGAAGAATTAAAACCCATAAAAGGGTTCATAAAAATAATAATTATAGAGAAAAGACAATTGACACAGAAACCCTGCTGATAAAGGAACTGTTAAGATTTTTAATCTTAGCAGTTATGTACTTAATGACATTGAAAAATCAGCCCTCTCTGGAGGCCTTAAATTTGCACCATCAAATAATATATTTTTTTACCTCTTTATAGAAAGGTTTATCCGTAAATTGACACTTAAAAATGTATTTAGATCAAATGAGGAAAGTGAAAATATTGTTGAGAATTCCACAGTATTCAAAAAAAATTGACATTTAACCCTTCACATGCAAAAGGATGTTTTGTGGAAGCCTTTTATAAGAGTGTTGTCAATGAGATTGAGGACTTGAAAACAAAAAACTATAAAAATCATGAAAATAATTTAAAGGTAGAGGAAAGAGATGCTTTACAAGCCTTATAAGATAATAAGGATTTAATCATCAAACAGGCTGATAAGGGGGAAGTGGGTGTTGTGGTTTTTGAATAAAACCAATTACACTGTACAACAAATTAATACTTTTAATTCATTTCCTTTCTAAAAATAGTCATACATTACTAATTTGAGGTCAAGAAAAACTAAAATGATTTCAGAATGTTTTCACTTGCTCTATTTTTTAAGCTACACTACTTGCACTATACTCTATGTACATTAGTAATATAGTCATAGTGAAAAGCTATTTTAAAATAATCAGATATTTTCTTTATAGAAAATAAATAACATTTGTTTTAATTTAATCAATCACAAATAAGAACACAAAACAAAACAAACACAGCATACGAAACAGACATACAGCATACGAAAGTAATATCTAATATAGTGGCCTATTCATGGGGGTGCTTTCACTTTGCTTGTCACTTGTACTCCTCTTCTGGGGCATCTCTTGTCACTGTCCAACAGTAGTGATTCACCTACCCTGATATCTTTGTTCCATTGCTGAAATGTCTTGGTGGAATCGCTCACTATGCTTGTCACTCAGTGCACCACAGTTATCTTGTGTGGGTAATCCCATGAATTGCATATATTTGAATAGAGGAGGGGACAAATAATGGATTCATTTAATTGGGTCATTAGGCCCCGCCCCCTCTGTGTGAAACACAGATTGATGGTAATATTCTCTCCATTCTGCCCTCTTCACTAGGAATACCCCTACATCATCATAAATGGGCTATATCTCGGAACTTTATGTATGTTTTAATGTATATTTTAATTTATGGTTATTTTTAATACCTCCTCTCTCCCCTTTCTTCTTCTTCTTCTTCTTCTTCTTCTTCTTCTTCTTTTATATGAGGATGGACAATATATGAATAATTTATTTCTAATATCTGCAAAGGAGAAATATTTTGTCTTAATTCCTATAAGTCCAAGTTTTAACATATAAAAATGTCTGGAGACCTATAAAAGGAGGGCACTAAGTAATTTGTTTATGTGGAATTATTACATTTGCTCACTGTGGAATGGGATTGAAAACAAAATACACATAATGACGTATGAACTGGTGGAATGCAAAGTGAAAGTTCTGGTCATGTGGGCCGCTAGTTGTGAAATGTAGATTTAAACGCAAAGTGCACTTGATAGCAGATGCTCCAATGGGTGGAATGCAAACCAGAAGTTCTGGTCACATGGACCGCTAGTGTTGGAATGCAGAATGAAACGCAGAAGCAGAAGTGCACTTGTTGACAGATGCTCTGATGGGAATAGACGCATATGTTTTGTTTCTGATTGTAATTCAGAGGGGGTATTTATATATGGTCTGGGACATTCTTGCCACATGCTTCTGATGAAGAATTGATGCAGATTTGAAATGCGTTAAGTGGTGTGGCACCTATAAGGATTGGCTGATGGGGGAGATTCTGTTTTCTTAATAACCTACATAGAACAAAGAGGGATCTGGAACCCTACATATTTACTTGTGAAACATCTGAGTTGTTGAGTATACCAGTGATCCCATGTCAAAGACAGCCATGTCATTATATGCTTGCGTAATTTTTTATTTGTGACTGCATTTTTTTAATTTCTTCTTTTTGTTTTCTTTTATACAGTATATGTGTTGTGCCTCCCATTTTGTGAGTATCACACATAAAGAAGGAATGAAAAAGTGATTGATGTTTGATTCATCTTGAGAAGGGAGCAGTTGTTTAGAAAAAGTATCCACTGTTGAATGATTACCTGGAGTAGGACTATACATAAGAAGAATTGCTTGAACCTATTAGGGTGATTGACTTTTTTATCTAATATATGAGGACTTGGTTCTGGTCTTTTTGTGCCATGACTACATTTTATTATCCTTAAATGTGTTATTCTTATTTATATGAACCTCCTTTTAAAAGATTTCTTGCATTTAAATCACCTGTTTTAAAGCGCATATACAAAGTTAATTTATTATTTTATATATTTACTGTTTGAATATATTTAATCCTCTATAACAGCAATATTTTAATGTAGCCCCCCCATTTTTTTCATTTATAGCACAGACTCTAATATGTAAACATTTCTGTATTTTTTAATTAATTTCTGTACAGTTTCCTTTGAGTCAATTGCTTTTAAATTACAGTAGGTTTCCATCCATTTATTACCGTACCTGGTTTTTCTATTTTACCTTCTATACCCCTGCCTTATTGACAGGCAGAGGCATTTAAGGGGATGCAGGAGGCAGGGACATCTGGCATTCCCAAAAATGGGTGCATATCTGCCTCATTTTCCAGGAGTGGCAAGGCCAAGGGTTGCATCCATTGATGCAGTATCCTGGCCTCGCAAGCCAGCCAGCCTGAGTAAGCTAAGGCTTACTAAGCTGGCCGACTCCCATTGCAGCCAATGATGCAATGGTGTTCCCAGCCTGTGACCTTGGTTGCAGTGCTGGGATTGCAGACACAGCAGGGGGTGTGATACACCTCCTGCTGCATTCGCATATTAGCAAGGACAGAATTGGAAAGCTGCCTGTGTGCAGCTTTGCAATTCCATTCTAAACTGAATTAGCCCCTAAGATTGGTATTTTCTTTACTTTAGAAAAGACACTGAAATGCGTACCCAGACTCACAGAAGAATAGATAATCTAACACAAGCTCTCATGAGCAGGGACCTCTATCCTCATGTGCTTCTCTTTACATTTTCTTCTACTCCTTATTCGGAGTGCTTTAATCACTATTGCAGCAATGTATATAAATTGTGTCCTTGTCCTGCACTGTAAGGTACTGTAAGTTACATGTTTCTTGTTCACTTACTAGTTTTTTGTACTATGTAAGGTGCTGTGGAACACTAGTGGTGCCAAATAAATAAAGGATAATAATAATAGTAATAATAATAATAATAATAATAATAATAATAATAATAATACATGTAAAGGTATATTTCAAGGTGTTCCTAACAATGATGGTAATAGAAGACAAACAACAGTATCTTTAAGTTCTCATTTTCAGAATTTGAAGATGTCATACCAGTACTCACAGTGTAACACTGAGTGTCACACATATACAGGTATCTTTCTCAATTGATGGCTCTTCTCTTTATTTAGATGCCATGAGTCATGGTAGTTAAAATTATATAACATTTAATAAAATCCAACATAAAATAAACACACAATATTAAAAAACTTACAGGACAAAGCCAAATCCCACCCCACTCCAATCATATAATTCCCAGGTCTAGACAGAAAAATGATGACTGAGGTGGGCAGAGATTACCTTGTCCTGTGCATAAAATGTAAAAAAAAGATCTAAATATCACTGCTTGGCTGACAAGTTTTGAGACAATAAGGGGAAAATTTACTAAAGTGAGAGTTTTTAGAAGTGAGTTTTAGAAGAAAATGTTGCCCATAAGAACCAATTAGATTCTACTTAACACTTAACTAGCACCTTCTAGAAGATAATAGCTAGAATCTGATTGTTGCTATGGGTGACATCTCTACTTAAACTTACTTCTAAAAATTCTCACATTAGTAAATTTACCCCTAAATCTCTTCTTCAAGGCATAAAGCAGTGTATGCAGGATCCTTCATAAAATGGTGCTGCACCGAACACTTCCGATACTGGCTGACCTCAGACTGGAAGTGGACATATACATGTCCCAAAAGAATGTAAGAGTTGGTTGTTCTCTGCCTGATCTGATTTCTCCCTTCAATAATACAGTGATGTAGATGGCACTGAGTGATTATATGTGAGTGCTGGACTTGGATTTCCGGCTCTCGGCAGACGTCACTGCCCACTGTCAGTCTAGTACAAAGAGGTTTCTGGGGGTTGTAGTTACAAATATTTCATTTCACTTCCAGT
Organism: Taudactylus pleione; assembly: GCA_031769625.1. NCBI lineage: Eukaryota > Metazoa > Chordata > Amphibia > Anura > Myobatrachidae > Taudactylus > Taudactylus pleione. Next base: position 16,092,952 of record JAUIMM010000036.1, on the reverse strand, counting down.
TCCCTGTGAAAATGACTTGTCTCTTGTCTGTTTTAGAAGATGGGTTTCTGGGAAATGTAGTTTCTCTTATGAATGGAAGGTGATATACTGTACAGTTTCTTTTAGATAAACTTTAAAATGTAATCCTTTTTAGAAAAAGTCTTCACTATTATATGAAAAGGATCCAATACAACATGAGTACTGGTATGCCATCTTCAAATTCTGAAATGAGCAAATAAAGATACAGTTGTTTGTCTTCTATTACCATTTATATTGTGAGTTTTGGTATGCACCACATTGATGTCACACTCAATCAGCCATTGTTGTTAGGAATACATGGAAAGATACCTTTATAGGTGTTAGATTATCTATTGCACTGTGAGTCTGGTTATGCATGTCAGTGTCCTTTCTAAAGTAAAGAAAATACCTATCCTAGATTGGAATTAGATCCATTTCTGCTCCAGTCATTATATGCATTAATGGGGTATCAGAGTAAAATCTGGTCATTTTTCATTGGTACTAGATATTTCTGTTTCATGTGGTCATCACATTAAATTTATTTGACATTGGTAGGAAAAAAAGAAAAGAAAAGGATCAGAATCAGAAACCCGGAGGGTTAGTATTTCTGTATCAGGGATGTATATTACCTTTTATATCTGTTATCATTGTACCATCTAGTCCTACCAGCACATCCTACACAGTTTCCTCCTCTCTAATAATAGTTGTGGTCCTGGTGAGGAGAGCCAGGTGTACACTCCATTCTTTGTATTTGTTCTTGTTGAAGCCTTCTTAACCATTGTAAGTATGGAACCAATTTATCTTAAGGTCTATTGTTATTGATATTTAAAAAAAATTAAAATGTTAAAGTTTAGAGTTACATTTTTTGGATATTTTGTCTCCTATATCTTGCTAAATTGAATATTTTCTGTGAGAGCTTGTGGGTATATTTACTAAAGTGCAGGTTTTTAGTGGAGATGTTGCCCATATCAATCAATCAGATTCTACTTACCATTTATATTGCACCTTCTAGAAAATAATAGCTAGAACCTGATTGGAATCTTTGGGCTATATCCCCACTTCTAAAAACTCACACATTAGTAATTATTCTCCATTTGTGTGTGATTGGCTGAGCTTTGATGAAGCATGGACCTGGATAGAGGTCAGTGTAGGGGGAGAGGCTATGGTTAAACTACCATATACTGGATGGTAACAGTGATACTTTACTATAAAAATATACACAAGCCTTTATAATGGGACAAGGAATATCCTTAGAGTGTAAGGAATCTCTAATGTTAGAGATTCCACAAGGCAGTCCAGTGTGTGTCATTTATGGAAATGAAATTTCTCAGGAGTTGACATTCAAAATACCCTGATATACTAGTGATAGGAACTTTTAATGTAGATAAATGGAAAGGATTAAGATTTAAATTCTGGAAAAGGCTGATAAGTGGAAAGTATCTAGTTATGTTTCCCCTCCAACCTATGTAGCACAGACATTTCCTGTTAAAACAATAGACCCAGAGAGCCTGTATTCATTAGAAGCTATACTACCAGCAATAATGGCATTAGCTAATAAAAAGAAACCAAGTGTGCCTAAATAAGCCAGAGTAAAATAAAGATCATTACTATTTAATCCTAAAAAATAACTGTATTCCACCGATCAGACAGATGAAAATTATATGTTACAATTATACCACATATCTAATAGCTATTTGTTGTATGGCAAGGAGAGAGATGATAATGAAGATATATAAAGTGCTTACAATACTCTTACCCACACTTATAACACAACATATACTGATGATGAAGGGAATTTAGTTTAATATCACTTGAGGAGAAATTAAGGCAATTATTTTTTCCACATAAAGATAAAACTAGTACTAAAATGGGAACAAATTATGCCAAAATACACCCAGACAACATCACTACAACTAGTACTACACAAAGTAGGAAAGCCAGCAACACACATTTTTACAAGATCCCTAGAGCAGGGGTCTTCAAACTTGGCCCTCCAGCTGCTGTGGAACTACACATCCCAGCATGCACTGCCACCTTTTTGATATAACAGCATGCTCAAACTATGTGCAGTGCATGTTGGGATGTGTAGTTCCACAGCATCTGGAGGGCCAAGTTTGAAGACCCCTGCCCTAGAGAGTAGTGATTACTGATGAAGACAAATTATGGTTAATACATGTACCTTGGACCAGACCAGAAATAAACCAGATTTATACTGAGTGAATAGAATTTTAAAAAAGGCAATTGTTTATCTGAAGGTCTGAGAAATTTATCTCTAGATAGATTTGCAGCCATTCAAGAAATCAGATTAACCATTAACAAAAAAAAATGAAGGGGTTTTCTGGGAATGGTAGGTTACTATAAAACTGGATACTTGATTAGTCACAATTAACTGGACCTTTGTATGACCTAACTAAACCTACTGTACCAGAACATTTGGTATATACTGAACAAACTTAATTGTCATTTGACCTTCTGAAAAATGAGCTCATAGGAGCTCCAGCAACCCAATTATCAGAAGGATATTTCTTTATCCTTTCATTAGTACACACATCAGAATTGTTTATACAATGACATGGTTGTAAGCAAAGACTGATAGCTTATTTCAGTGCCCAGTTAGACACAGTGGCAAATAGATAATTGGTAAGTATTAATGAGGGGGAGGAAAGTAACCCCTCATGATTGCATAAAATATGTAAATGAACAATACACTTTAAGGATAGATTTGGAAGCATTGAACTCAAGAAAAATGCTGAATGCAGGTTCCCGAATATCGGGAATCTGGGTGTGTGCAGTACTTGTTCTGCGAATGTGCAGATAGGGTCCTGCATAATCACATGCAGCCCCTTCTATGCCTCTGCCTAATTGACAGGCAGAGGCATTCAATGGGTGGTGCAGGGGTGGGGTCAGCTTGCATTCCCTGAAATGGAGGCATGTGAGCCCCATTTTCCAGGAGTGGCAAGGCCAGGGGCTGCCTCAACAGATGCAGGTTTCCTTGTCTTGCAAGCTGGTCAATCTAAGTATATACTCAGCTGGCTGGTGGCCTGGTGCTGTCCACCATCCTCGTTCACAGTACTGGTAATGCAAATGCAACAGGGGGTGTCATACACCTGCTATATTTGCATATTTACAGAACAGAATTGCAAAGCTGCTTGCATGCAGCTTCACAATTCCATCCCAAGATGAATTAGCAACTTAGTCTACTATGTTAATGGCAGTTGTCATAGTCAGAGAGAAACTGGGACAACACAATCAGGGTATGCTGTGACAGATAACACTAAAACTGTGTTTTCGACCCCTCTTTTGCCACCACACTCAGCACAGTAAGCAAAACTAAATGCACTTACAAAATCATTACAATTGGAAAAAAAGTGTAAATATATACACAGATAGATACGCCTTTGGTGTCAGGCACGGTTTTGGTGAAACTAGATGAATATAATCTGACAAAGGCACACATTTTACTAGACTAGTTTTTAGAGATTTATCAACTTAGAATAAAAAAATAACAACATACAGCATATCATCCACAAACTAGTGGCAAAGTCAAAAGTTACAATGGACAATTAAGAACAAACTTTCTAAAATATGCAAAGAAACTAGTTTGCAGTGGCCAGAAGCTTTATCGTTATCACTGCATTCAATCTGAATAACCCCTAGAAGATAACAAAATATTTCCCCTACGAAATACTGTATGGAAAGCTACCCAGTGTTGTTATTGCACCCGCATATAAACTTAATAAGAGAAATTACTTAACTGTGAATCTCATCTTACTAAGCAATCCGCTGAAGCAGATAATCTCTGCTTTGTTCGGTACACAGCTAATCCCTGTCAAAGATGCTTGCCACAATCTACAGCCTGGTGATAAGGTGATGGTCCAGGATTTCCTAAGATAAGACTCACTGGAAGGACCTTATGAAGTTGCTGACAACTCCAACTGCTGTTAAATTAAAGGAGAAGGCAATGTGGATTTAAGTTACACATTGTAAAAAATTGATATTTCCTGAGATAGCTCAATCAAATGACATTCTTCAAGATACAGCTACTTCACTTCACCAGTAAAGGCACCAAGTACAGTAGGAGGTTTTAACAGGCTGCTCCTGTGCCATTTGCCAACAAGTGAGTGGTTCAGTCATTATAAAACCTGGGCCACTTACCAATGCAGTACCTCTGAGGAAGTACATAACTCTAAAGAGTACTGTAAAGATCATCATGAACAGAAATATGTTGTTGAAAATGTCATGATATTAATATATAGTAGAATTGCAAAGACAATTAACAATAGTAAATGTTGGAATAGTTCTCACCTACCTATGAGTGTAGAAGCAGGTCTACCTATACTAGCTCACTATATCAACACAACAGATATTATACATAGGGAATTGTCTTACCATAACAAACAACTGGGAATCACAACTGTTTTAACAATGCACCTAAAATGCAGTCTGTAAAATGTATTCCATATCTTAATATATTAGAAGCCAGTTTAATTTATACCCCTACATTGCAAGTGACAATTGCTACAAGGGGGCCACAGTTTTCATAAATATAGATGATAATGTATAGGATAGAAAATTAATTATAACGATAAAGAAGGTACAATTAGCACATTACATGTTAAAGGCCAAAATCTAGGTTATACTAACTGTATAGAAGCAACTTTTGTAACAAAGATGCCTAGTACCTGTTCATTGACCTCTCTAAGTTACTGTTGGTATTCAATAGATAATGAGGGGTCTTTGGTTTTGAATAAGACATTGTTTCAACTATATATTTGTACTTTTGACAATGCAACTTGTACAGATGCAGCAGGTAAAAAAATACAGCTTTCTTTATGACATATATGGGACTAATTTGTATTAAAGTAGCAAGCATGTCCTGCCCTAAGGGTATGTATTGGGTATGTGGAAAATGGGGCTATTCTCAGATTCCCTTGGGAGCCAGTGGACAATGTGTATTCTACTATGTCGTTCTGTTTGTGAGAGTTGCTGACCACTTAGATCGATACCCAAGAAAAATATCTGTAGACCATGACTTGGTGCCCTCTGATATGATATACCTAAAACAACATAGCCAGAGGGAAGTGATAAAAGGGGATATATGCTTTAGATTCTCAGATGGGGAGCGTACTGCTTGAGTAGTTTTTCCACTATCCACTATTTTCATGGTAGAAAAGGTGATTTCAGAACTACTGTACTAATTTAAATGGATCAGATGATAGGAAAAATGCTTATCTATCTTAATCAAACAGTGAGAAAAGATGCCTAAATTCAGAAAGTGACATTATAGAATAGAATGGTGGTGGACCAATTGTTGGCAGTTGAAGGTTGTACATGTGCTGTAGTAGGTCAAGAATTATACACAAATATAGATATGTCAGAAACGATTGGGAATTTGAATGAGGTTGAGGAATTACAGAAACACTTGAGAAAGAAAAGTGTTGGAGAAAGATCCTTTTTGGTGAAAGTCTTGATCTGGAATAATACAAAATATTATGTTTGGCATAATTATTTTAGGAATAGTATTGGCTTAAAGTGTAGTCCAATAATTTGTGTACAATGTATTATGTGATTTTGAAAGAAAGAAATTAGTATCTTAATTATAGAGCAGGAATCATAAGTTGTGTATCGCAACTTACAGAAAAAATTAAAATCTGACTGAGACTCTTTGAGACCCTAAAGGCAGTAAATGAGGGAGGAAGGAATGTTGAACATGTTAGACAATTATTAATTAGCTATATTGTCACTCTCTTAGTTACTCCTAAGGTTCAAATAAAAATTAGGACACCACATCTGATGTGGTGAGTATCAGCTTTTAATGCAGTCCCCATGCATCTACCCTTTACTTTGTTGTATGTTATCCAAAACCACCTTAGTAATTCAGACAAGAACCTTTTGTTTTGTGTAATAGGATGCTGATGACAATCAGCAGAGAGAGGAATAATATGGATGTGTGAATACAAAATGGAACCTGAATGATCAAGAATATAATATACAGTAATGGTATATGTAGCTTTAACAGTTAATTCAAAAAGTCTGCAGAAATATTTTGTTTTTTATTGCCTTGTATAAATATATTTGGAAACAAACACCAGCTGTGGGTGATTCATCGGCATATGATTTGTAGTTGGGAAGTTTATAAAGAAGTTAGCACGATTATTATAGATATTATAATCATGAGTTTGGAAAACTTCCATTTGGGGGTGCATATTTTAAATCTTTGATTAACACGTGTTTTAGAAAAATCTGGAATATAAGCCTGTATGACCTGTATGATAATAGCTTGTGATTCCAATTTTGGTTGCTCTGTATGGATGTGCATAATAAATCTTAAGGAGACTTTTCTGTGTACTGTTATTCTTCCATAACAACCCCTTTATTTAATCTGCTCAAAACATGTATGCATAAATGAACATAGGGGATGGTGGGGTTTCCAGTTATGTGGAAATCCCCCACCACCACTATGACCACATGATCACTATAGCAGTAGTAAATTATGTGATTTAACTAGAGTTGCAGCCACAATATGCAGTATTAGGGACAGAATGGTGCTGTTATGCAAGTTCAGTGGCAGTAGCTTCTCCTACCAAGTCTGCTGTGTGTGTGGTGGAGGTGAGTGCTCAATCAGTTAACCAGACCAGAGAGCAGCTGCCAGCAAGAAGAGACAAATGTCTTAACATGAGGTGAGAGAACTTGTGCTTAGAAAGTTTAGTTCTGTCTCCTACTGCTTATATTATGTATTTATTTACATAATAAACATTTGGTGATATATTCTGGGAAGTATTTTCCATTTAAATCTTTTGTAGAAAACAACTATATTTGGTTATGGGATTTTTCACTTTTGAGACTCACACTATATTTATTGCATGTATTGAGTTTTACCCTAATTTTATAGGTTAAATATTATGATAATAGATTATTTATTCATGTAACCTTTGATAGCGCCATTGTGGGACAAATATTTTAATATTCCTATTGTACATTTCTAGAAGTAAATTGAAACTTCTTTGGCCCTACCGGATATATTGTGAAATTGTTTTGGTTTTGTGGAGCTGCAACTCTCCTTCCCCACCAGTAAAATCCCCCACTCCAAGTTTACCAGAGAGTCCATGCACTACCAGTCCCTGGCAGAGACTTCCCATTAGAAGCACTACCTGCTAAACACACACAGGAAAGGCAGTACCAGGGGGAGGTGTTTTCTCCCCCTTTGACTGATAGTCCAGGTCACAATTAACAATAGGAAGCCACTCCTCTGCCTACCTGGCTTCTAGGTGCTGCAGCTGGTGCAGTTCCTGGAGGCTGAAGATTCTTTGTGCTCATGTGCCAGTCCATCCCACCATTGCTTATGCACATGCAACAGTCCTGGCACCTACCAAATCCATTGCACAGGTGCAGGAACTGTCTTGGGACTGCAGCCCCTCTTCAAGAGGATAGGAGCAGTCACTGGTACATCTCCCCCTCAAAGAGAATTCTGATGCAGAAAGGACAACAGTCAGTAGCCTCTCCTCTTCCCTTGTAGCCAGGGAGTCAGTACAGCCCTGTTCCCCAGAGGAGACCAGCAAAGAACTGAAGATCAAAGCTGTATATTTTACTTTGGCACATGTACCAGAGAGTATTAATGTCCTTTTTGAGCTACAGTTGACAAAGACATGTCAGTCCTTTCATGGATGCAGAACAGATTCCTATTCTCTCTTTATTCTCCCTATTCAACATTTTAAGTTTTCCATTCTGAAATGTGTAACTGGAAGAAACTCACTGCACATGTGACCCATGCATATCTATCTACTTATATATAGAATGTATTCTCTGTATATACAGAAAAGACCAGCACACCAATTTTGCCATAGGAAAAATTGTATTGAAATACTGAGCAGCATGATGATAGTCACATGTTATAAAGTGCATTTTGCATAGTATTCATAGCAATATAGAATATACTTAACAAGCTCCATTTTAGGCATCAAACTTGTGTATAACAGCAAGGTTCCATCATTAATACTGTAAGGCAGCAGCAATATTGTTATGCATCCACAACACAAGTGAACAATATGCTGTAGTCTTCAGGATTCTGTAAACCACAGCCCAACAGCTGTTTTGGTGCTACCTTGCACCTTCATCATGGGCACAGAATGACGATATTGCTGCAGACACAATATTTAAACAGTGCACAAAATAGGAAACACCTGATGGGAGACTAAATTATTACTCACTGATTTGTATGTTCCCTGGGCTTGCAGCATGGCGACACTATAATATATATATATGTATTTATATTATATATTAAAGTGACCAGTAAAATGGCACATTCAATTTTACCACTACCACCCAATATCTGTGAGGAGCTATGTCTCAATTACATATTCTTAGTTAATTGAGGTGATAAATGATTTTCTAGAGCTGTGTTAATTGGCAATAATACAACAGTCTCATCAAATCCAGATTAATAAATATGTTTGCTAGAATAAAAAAATTTTTTATTTTATTTTGAGTAGTCACTTATAAAGAAAAGAGATCTCAGACTGCACATTCTGGACATATATATATAATTGGAGGTGCTACCTGTGGAGACCATTGATATATACACAAAGAAAAAATACAGATGCACTGCTCCAAATTAACTGATTATACATAAATAAATACATTTTGCAGTAAATACAATAGAGGTTTTTGGCATAATCTTGGCCAAGCTTATGGGCCTGCCCACCATATCCGGGTAACCTCTTGTTGGGCAGGTCCCTAACTTACTAAGGTTCAAATCCAGAGTGCAGGACACCCCCAAACTAGCCCAGCCAATCCACCCCAAAGCACAGCTCTAATAAGAAAAGTGAAGTGTTAAGAGCAGCCACCGGCCGCATATAAAGCATAAAAATAAAAAAGTGAAATACATATATATAAAGGAAACAGACAGTGAAGTATTAAAATGTGTTAAAGGAAAATGTGTTATACTGCGATGCCCTGAAGCAGATCAGCAAAGCAATCTAGGGGGACCCACACCCCAAAAATCAACCAAAGCTGCACTACACAGTCTAAATATTAGCAGGACTTATCTATATTGTGCCTTGACTGGTGTGCGGGAGAAAGTGGTTATCTCCCAATATTTCCTGCCTGTCCCAATGAACAACTGCGAGGCCTTAACAAGTCAATCAGTATATGCAGTTTTTAGTATCCAATTAGGTGTAAAATGGCCTTATTGGCATGAATGTGTACCTTTTGGCTATGTTTTCTATACAAACCTCACCTAATTTGTGATAGCACAGCTACCTAATTTTTCAAAATAGACAAATGCAGTAGAACATTTACTATACAGCACATTGTAAAGATGTTCCGTCTTTGACAGTTTCAGTTTGTGGCATTAAAGAGGCTTTAATATTAAATACAAAACATGCTTAGTTTTGTATTTAATATTACTGCCCCTTTAAATCCAAAACTGCTCAAGAAGTGGCAGCTTTGAAAAGCATGTTATAGTAAATTTATCCAATGGTGTTGTTGATAGTGTTCCTTTACCTATTTAGACAAATAGACAACAGAGAAAATATATATGTGTACAAAGTTATGTTATGTATGGTAACAAATCAATATGGTCACATGGATGATGTACATGCTAATCAGCAAAGGTAAAAATATGCAGTATTTACTTCTAAGTAATAATATTTTCTAGTATTGCTATGTATATATTGTTGTCTTTTTTGTGAAGAAAAGAAGCAAACCTTAGTAAAATATACAATATATAAAAATTAGTCCGGTGAAATACTGCTAATTACAGGTAAGGTTTATGCTCCATTTTATCATTGTTGCTTGCAGAGGGCTCATAAACTTTACTCTTTGCTGTCTTGAGTTATGTACTGGCAGTTTACTCACCTAAATTGTTCTTCTATTCAAAAATAAAACATGGTTTCCCTGGAAACGGGCACATTACATGATAGTTGAGTTATCTCTCTCCTGCAGAATGTTTTCTTAACTAAGAACAAAACCCACACACATTGATATAGCAAGCAATTTGAGCACTATTTATCATGATTTCAAGAAGCATACCTCATTCGCAGTGTGCTATGGTAAACACATACCATGTTAATGTTAATTAATTTGTACTGAAATTACTGATATTTTTTCATTATTTGTGGTGCTCTTGCTTATTTATATATACATATAATTATTCAACTGGTATGCAGAGTCTCTGCACACATCTATGTCTATATTCCCTATATGCTATTTACATTACAATGCAATGTCATTTATATCCCAGGAAAATTTATGTGACATGATTATTATCAGAATGATAGAGCATAGGCATACAGCTGGATGTCTCATCCAATTTGTTATAACCTATTTTTCCACATGTACTTCTATAATGTCTATATATCTGTAGTGGGCGTATGTGTGTGCTTGCGCGGGGGGTCCCTGTAGTGTCTGTGGTTTTTTTATGCCCTTAATTAATGTACATTTTAAAGTGTCCTTTTAATGTTGGTGAAAAAAAAGACCCACTAATCTCCTAAACAAAGATGTATAAACACCCATCAAGGAGCTGATACTGAGTTGAGAGAAAAACAAAAAAAACAATTAACTTTGTATCTGGAACAAACCATGTTACAATGCAAGGGGTGCAAATACTGGATGTAGTTGAAATATCAGTTGTTGGGATGCCAGTGCATAACATGATGGCACTGGAATCCCAACACCAGTCAGAATCCAGGTGCCAGCAACCCGATGGTAAGTATTGGGGTTGGGGGAGGGTTATGGGTTTAGGTTTAGGCACTAAGGGGAGGGTTAGGGTTAGGCTGCGGAAAGGAATGGTTAGGATTAGGTTGCAGGCGATGGAAGGTTAGGTTTAGGCTGCAGGGAGGGAGGGTTAGGTTTAGGAGTAGGGGTTAAGTTAGGATACTTACCGACCATTGTCAGTATCTCAATCCAGTTGGGATGCCGACGTTGGGATTCTCACCACCAGGATCCTGAACGTTGCATCCCATACCCAACCCACAATTACCTTTATTAATTTTGCATTCAGGGGAAATAAATTCTGCATGCTATTGGAAATTAAATATGTGCCAGTGTTGATATTGCAAGGATATGTAGGCACACATCAGCTGATGACTCAAACAATGAACAGCCCAGTTACTTAACCAGTGGTGTTGGTTTATTGAAGTATGGTAGGTACAGCAGTACTCACTGTTACATGCACACTACTGACAGAGCTGAGCTGGAGAGGTGTGAGGTTTTTTAAAGCTCACCAGCTGGTGAGTGTATGCTGCAAACAGGTAGCAGTACAGGTATACTGGAACAGCTTTATATGCCAGTATTAAAAAGGTTCTCTTTGGGAGCTACAGTAAGTAGGATACTTCCATCTCCCTCTATGTCACTCTACACAGTAAAGATGTCTGCAGTCACATGTCCTAGTGACCAGCATATATGCACATCGAGGAGACAGTGCAGGAGCACATTGCTTTCTAATATTTGCATGTAGCACACAAATACTAGACAGCTTTTTGTTTGCACTGCAATTTAGATTTGAGTTTGGATACACCCCTCTCAAGTCAAATCTCTCAGTGCCTTTTAAATCTGCCCAACCTGCATTGAAATATGGTTTTGCCAAGATTAAAAGTTACTTGCTCTTTTTTGCATTGCTCCCAACTCAGAATAAGCCCACAAGTCTGTTAATTGTTAATTAATGTCCATATCATTTTTTAAAATTTTTCTTTATTTCAGGTAGCTATTATTTGCAGACAAAAGCGGGTCATTGATGTGAAAGTCAGTATTGATCTTTTATACAGTTCTTATATTCTCAGCCAAGAAGTACAGCAATCTTTCCGAAGATCAACCCACACAGATGGGCATGTTCAGCTTCCAATGAGAGCCATCATTGTGGACTCTGAGTCACCAGACTTAACACATATGAAGTAATTTATGGGGAGCATAACCCTTGGAACCATTATTCAGAGAATACAATATAACATACATAAATAAAGCAATGCACAGGATAATTTTAAACTATACTAGCTATTGCACGTGGCTCTGCCCATGACAAACATTGCTTCTGCCAACATTATTTGCATAGGGGTACTGTTGAGAGAGTGGCTCATGTGACCAGCAGCATTATATGGACTGGTGGCATGATATCATGGTCACCATTATTATGGACTGGATGCTAGTCTCCTTCACAGGATGTACTGACTAGGATGTCTCACAATTTGGTAAAACTAGCTCTTACTTGAACTAGATATCTATTATTATATTTCTCCTGGGGACGAAAACTACATCATCATGGCGGCATGTGCTGTAACTTACAGAGTATGTTCCTGTAGATTAAATATTTTTCTATTGGCATATGCCTACAAGTTAGTAGTTGTATAGTGGATGTGAGTAAGGAGGTTAGTCCACATGTTGGTTCCAAACCCAAGTAGGTTCTATTAAGGAGACATGTGATAGAAGACAAACAACACTCAATACCATAAGGTATCAATCCCTCTTGGGCTAAGTACTGTACAACACTGTGAGGCTCCAATAACACAGTAACAGTCTTGTGCACATGCAGATCCTTTTAGAGAGGTACTGTATGTAAACAAGTTCTGCACCTTTTAAGTTTGGTGAATAATATTTACTCAGACATGTGATGTTATTCAGACAGATGAGTCATGCACAATAAACATACAGTTAAGAGACATCATGTACTGTAGCAAGTAACCATTTAACTACATACTGTATCAACATTGTTTTTCCTCAATATAACTACCATTACAATGTTGCCCATGTGAAAAATGGATGGGAGCCATAGAGAATGTTTGTCAGGGAGAGCTGGTGGGGGTGAACGCTTAAATGCAAGAGATAGTGGGGGACACCAATGACAGAGACACAGAGAGAGAGATATATACTAGAGGGAGTACAGAGGAAGGGAGATGAGAGTTTTGAGATAGAGAGAAAAGGGATGCAAAAGAGAGTGTGTAAAGATTTTCTTGCATTTCTGTGACATAGGATTAGTAATGGGAAGGTATGTGATGAGCTGACAAGAGTATAGTAGAACAGTACAATTACAATTGATAGGAATGGGCACCAGATCTTCTCTTTGATGAAAGAATCACTTTTAACATATTTTCTTTATACAGTTTTCGATTGCATAAATTATTGTTGTATTACATGACACAGTTGTTCCCACAGCTGACACTCACTTTGATTAGCATTATCACTCTTCAGCCTCAGCACTATCATTGTTTCTCTCACTCTTCTTATCCTACTCTCACCTAAATATAGAGTTTCTCTTTAGTTGATCTGAATTCTCCCTCACTTGATATGCACTAGTTATGACCATAACGTGGGGTTGGCTAGGATGGCACTTGCCAGGGGTGCTAGTCGAGGGGGGGGCACCACTTGGTTCAGCCTGCCAAACTGTAAGGGACCAGTCTACTTCCCATATGACCCATTCTAAACCTAATTATTCATCACATTGAGATTAATTTGCTCTGTTCAGCAGTGTGCATTCTTGACAGTCAGAGGGAGGAAATGGAGCATCCCATGTCTAGTGCCATGCTGCAGCCTCACTTTCTTAGTGGGCAGGTAGAGGCATGGTTAATGATGACGGAAGTGACATTGGCACTGAAGATTCAGAAGAGTGGAGCCAACAGCTTTCTTTCTGAGACCTTGTCACTGCTAGAACTGGACAGTGGACAGCAAGAGCTGCGTCCTGTCACTAGAGTGAGGATGAGTTTCCTTACTGATGTTTTTGCTCTGGTATTATTAGAAGAGAGAGAGCTCATATAATTCTGACTATACATGCAAAACATTGTTCAGGGGGAGTATACAATGGCAAAATATCATATTTTTCCTAAAAGATCTAATATCCCACAAAAGCAATACTGTGCATAGGACTTCTCGGTGCATTACTGCCTTCATGTTGCTTGGAGCTGATAGACTCGTCAAGGTCTTTTTTGTTTCTGCTCCTCTTAGGATGTTGCACAGAGCAGAAATCCAAGTTCACTCACTCCCTGTTTTCTGACAGGTCAGTCTGACAACACCTGGCTTGAATGCATCTCTAAAAACTCACAGCAATATCACTGACTGATCAATAGTTTCAGAGTTTCCTTTCCAAAGCTTAGGTTTTCTCTCTCTCTGTTCCCCTCTCATACCCCTTTCAGACATACAGCAAAAAACTAGGTTTTAGGCTGTGTACGTGCATCAAGCAGGGTTTTTGTTATGTGTGAACAGAAACAACCTGGTTCGAAGTCCTGGGTAGGCTCTAGTGTGGATGCATCCAACCCAGGTTTTTAGACCTAGGTTTCAAGAAAACTCTTTCATTGGCTGTTCCGTGCACCTGCAGATTACAACAACTCCAGGCTTCTGGACCACATGGCTGGGGAGCAAATTCATTTAAGTGTGTATTATTTTATGTTTAACTATTTTATGTGAAAATTTTGTTTTTGTATAGATCAAAACTTTATAAATACTATATTCATAATTTTATTATTTTGTAATGTAAAAATTTATTGGTTTTCAATTAAAAAAAACATTGGAAACATGCAAACTTTGTGGCCTTTAATCTAAAAATACAATATTTTATATTATGTCATTACTGTGAAGAAAAAACAAAGCATCCACTTTAAATCCACACCATACTCCAGGGCAGACCCGGGTTCAGTGTGAACTTATCCTACCCTGGAATTTCCCAGGTTTGCGGTGAAATGTGAATGGAGCCTCAGAATGAGACCTGGGAATTTCCTGGGTCTTATGTCTGAAAGGGATATTACTTGGGAAAATAACAGTTATCCTGTCAGAAGCAACCCTGGTTGACACAGTACCTGTAATTATCTCTAACCTTGCTGCATCTTAGAAGGGTAGATTTAATAAAGCCTGGTTTCAGTCATTTTTAAGTGTAAATTGTAAATCATAAGATTTACTGAAAGCCATGCCCACTACAAACCACCACATTATTTCTAATTTCCCAATCTGGAACTGCAATCCTGATTTTTACACATGGAAAAAATAAAAATAGTGCAATATATCAAGCTGTGATTTGAAAAATTTGCATGTCAAATCGCCAGAAAAAAAGGCAAAAATATTTTAGACATGCTTCTGCTAGGCGTGATTACACAAAATATCCCAAGTGATTGATGACATACACTCAGGGATGGGTACAGAATGCCAGCGGTCAGAATCCCAATGCCGGCATCCTGACAGGATTAGAATACTGACACATGTTCAGTATTCTAACCCTCATCCTCTCCCTACCCTAACCCTCCCTCCCCGGTCCTTGACCCTAACCTCTCTCCCTAGTGCCTAAATCTATTCCACCCTCCCAGCACCCTAAACCTAACCTTTCCCCATTAGTGTGTAACCCTAACAATCCCACAGTGCCTAACATTAATCCTCCCCCTAACCCTGCTACTTACCGTCAGGATTCCGGTGGTAGGGATTCTGACAAGTGTCAGGATTCCTGTGCTGGCATTCTGAGCATCGGAGTTCCCGAGGTCAGGATATGGACCACATCCCATACACTCTTACATACAGTATATTTTAGATTGAGGGGTACACAGAAAACTTAGGGGTCTGAAATAAATCAAAAATACTAATACAAAAGACATTTTGCCAACATGTTTTTGCCATGTTTTATTGCAAATTTCTGATATTGTGAATTACCATTACTTTAGACAGAGTTGGGGAACCTTTTTTCTGTCGAGGGCCATTTTGATATATATAACATCATTCATGGGCCCAGTTCAGGCCGCGGTCCCTCAGTGTGATGTCACATGGAGTGGAGCTACAGTCACCATTGATTACAGCAATACCCAGAGCATCCTGAGGATACTTCGGGGAGGTGTAAGGATAGCGGTGTACCATCAAAAGGCTCCTAAGGATGCTTCTGGCAGCACTGCTGCATAGATTCTGGCCTGAGTTTCCCTATCCCTGCTTTAGACAATGGGCCTGATTCATTCCGGATCGCAAATGCAATTACACATGCAGACAGGCTCCACTGCGATCACATTGCAGTGTCTACGCAGACCCATCGCAGAGTTATTGACAGGAAATTACCGTTTGGGGTTGTGATGGGTGGTGGTCAGCGAATGGCAGGCGTGTCAGTGAGTTTGAATGCTGTTTCAGGGGCATGCATGAATTAGCCACTGCTATGGCCTCCGCAGCCCGAGCTATCACTGCATGCGATGAGGTTAGCAAATTCTGAGTAAAGTGTAATTGTACTTGAGTCTCTGATGGTACTCGATGTTACCAATGGTTTTGCAGACTTGCAATGAATTGCGGATGTGAGTAAGGGGAAGTGGGTGTCCTTATTTTAGGCTGTGATGGCATTGTGATTGCAAACACTAGCATATTTGTGCAGTGGGCCTGCATGCGTAATTGCAGCTGCAATCGCAATAGGGATCCATAATGAATCAGGCCCAATGCTCCCAGATCTAGAGAAATGATTCAGTCCATTGAATAATCCACTTAAAATTCAAAAATATTGTTTCATCAGAAGGTAGTAAGCAGATGGTGCAGCTAATAAAAAATGCTTCCATTGTTCACATTAATTTAGCCACTAGCGGACCTGTTTAATAGGATTCCATAAGGCTCATTTCCAAAAGTGCAAACTTCTAGGGCGGGATGTAATAAAGTATGATTTTTCAAAATGTGCAAGTTAGTACATTTTCAGAACATACTCTATGTAATAGGGTGTGAGAACATGTAAACTCACATGTCTCTCTCACCCCTGCAACTTACAATGGCAAAACATGCATCCAGACTGACTTCAATGGTGAGAACTGCAAGGTAACCTTTAATAACTTAGCCATCCTCACCATTGAAGTCAATGGTGGGAACTTCTCATTGACTAAGAGAGGCAAAGGCTCTCTTAGCATTTCCAATATAAATGCTCAGCTGCTGCATTTATATAGGAAATGCAGTGGCAGAGCCCTAATTTGTGAGGTACCATCTATAGAGGGGGGATGGTTAAATAGTTTTTTTGTTTTCTGAAGATGCTGGATGTCTACGGGGAGAGCAGGGGACAGGAGCAAGGGGGAGGTGAGTATATTTTTTTATTTTCTACAGGTAACGTGAATTTTACTGGACAAGTGGATGTGAATGGCTACAGGGATTCTAAGTGAGTATGCATGTATGCTTTAATACAATTTTACTGTCATGGTGTGTGTCTTGTGGTTAAATTAATATCTCTTTTGCAGGTGAATTACAGGTACAAGAGGGTCCTTAATGCCTCGCATTCTGGTACTTGTAGTTCTCTAAGTACCAGCATGTGGGGGAGGCTTGCTGGGACTTCTAGTTTTCCAGCAAAAGACAATATTAATCATTTTAATTTTAAAAATACATTTATACATTGAACCTGGCACACACCAGCCAAGGATGAAGGGGATAGTCACAGGCTATCAGTCCCAGCCTGGGGTGCCCTGCAGAGGGGGGAACCCCTTTATTGTATCTGTAATTCTTTTTGCCAAGGGACCTGGTGAAAGGGTTCCGCAGCTTTGGCATTAGACCCCTGCTAATAGAGTCCAGTGCTGGTTATGGAAGATACAGGCAGGGAGTAGCATTTATCCAGGGAGCCTGATGCATGTGCGTGCTATGCCCCCCCTCAAGTGTTCCAGGGAGGAAACAGGTCCATATGCGATTAAAGAGAAGTCAAAATAAAAAATAGGGGCAGCCCCCTGTAGTGGTGCCCATATGCAGTGCCCCCTGTAGTGGTGCCCATATGCAGTGCCCCCTGTAGTTGTGCCCCTTAAAATAGTGCCCCTGTAGTTCTGCCTCTTAAAGTAGTGCCCACCATGCTGTGCCCCCAGCAGTAGTGCCCATAAGCAATGCCCCCTGTATAGGTGCCCATGTGCATTGCCCCCTGTAGTGGTGCCCATGTGCATTGCCCCCTGTATAGGTGCCCATATGCAGTGCCTCCAGCAGTTGTGCCCCTTAAAGTAGTACTTCTGTAGTTCTGTTTCCACCCCTGTTGTTCTGCCCCTGAAGTTCTGTTTCCACCCCTGTAGTTCTGCCCCTGTGGTTCTGTTTTCCCCCTGTAGTTCTGCCCTTGTAGTTCTGTTCACCCCCCCTCCTCCCAGCACTTACCTAATCCATCGCGGCAGTCATCTGGGGTGTCATTGCTGCTGCCGCCCTGACTGGATCAAACTAGATACAGCATGCTTGGCCGCGCAGGTTCCCCAGTGCACTGGTGATGTCATGACATCACACGCGCACTGCATCACTGGGAACGCTGGCCTCTGAAGTGATCAGAGGCTTCCTTAGCCTCCCATCACTTCAGAGACCATCATTCACAGGGCAACTCTGGCACCCAGCAGGCTGTCAGCTTAGACAGCTTCTGGCTAAACAGCGTGCGGTGCCAACAGACAAATTTGGCACCTGGAGCTTGAGCTCCACTGGAACCAAACTTCATACACCCCTGGATACAGGGGACCCCATCTCATTTTTGTCCTTTGTATTTCCACAACCAGGATCAGCTCAACAGAGCCTTGTGCTGGTTCATAAAATACAGGGGAACCCAACACATTTTTCCCTTGTATTTTAGGAACCAGTACAGGCTTAACAGAGCCGGGGCTGGCATTGCTTGTGTGTGTGGGGGGAAAGCACATCATTTATTTTTTTGTTTATACTGTTTACTTTTTTATTACACACAGAAGCCTTTACAGATCTCACTGATCTATGAAGGCTTCTGTATAACTCAGTCCATTTAATGTTAGTCGCATTAAAAGGTCAGAGTTCACATAGGGGAAACTCAATTGGATTCACATAATATAATAGCCTTTAACTCACAAGGTCACAGGCTATTACATTTGGCAATTTATGAGACAAACTTGGACCTTTATGTGGGAGGAGGTCCTAGTGCAACTCACAAAAATCTTGGACCCTATCACATATTGCCTGTAGTGTTTAATCAGTGAGCCATGGTACACATTGGTTTTGGCGCAAATTGCAGTAGGAGAAGAGGGGGCCCGCACTCTGGATGGTAAAGATTAATATCTTTTATTTCTCTTTTTAAGTGGGGCTTACAAATTTAACCCACAGATGGTATAGCATCACACAGCATAGCAACAACAATACACTTTAACAGTCATTTTCAATAATGTTTTCTTTAGCTAGAGATCAGAAAGATCTGAAGTCAGATGCCTTGACTTTATGTAGTGCAGTTTGATGTGAAACCAGAGGGGTTGGGATATTGCAATCTGCCACACACTGGATGCAATTTCAGTTTTCAGCCTACACACCACTACATTTTAATGTAAATCATTCTCTGAAAACTACATACAATACAAAACCGCAAAATAATAAATTTATTCTAAGTCCAGATCAAGAATATTGAAATAAAAAGAAGTAATATTGCACACTGGGCTATGTTTAAATGCTCGCGGTAAGCTGCTGTTTAGAAGGGTGTCCTTCCCTTTCTGTTACAACCAATACACAAGATAATAACAGCGCTACACCTTCCAAAACAATCTTGAAGTGATTACTAAGTATCAATTGATTACATCTGAATGTCTATACTCAGGAATGGTATGAAAGCATTAATGATGGCAAATGTTCATAGAAATATCTTTATTGAGCTTGAAAATTGTCACATACAACATATAATGATACATGTATCAAACCACTGTATTTATATTGTTAATAACAATATTCTTGTGATACAAGTGTACCACTGGTACTTATGGGCAGTGATGCAATGTAGATGGTATGTAGACTAGGTGCACTATATTGAGACCCTTGTATGTGTATGAATGAGATAGGTGGTGTCCCGCTCTCTCATCCAGAAATGTAAAGTTCAATTGTTCAACTTGGAATAAGTCCAATGTGAAATATCTTGCTATAGATGCTGGTGGTTGCCCGGGATTTCTTCTGGCAAGACGGAGGAGAACCACTTTGACTGGGGTGCAGGATCTCCACACCTGGGAAGTGTAGGCTGTATGTGAAGTGAGTTGTACGCCTATTGAAAGGCTGTACCCTGCACTTCAACTCCATGACCAGCACTTCCTGTCTATGGAGGGGAACCGCTGGAAACGATCGCTCATGATCTGTACCGGCTTCCCCCTCCATGCTCAGAGACTCACCTGTAATCCCATCGTCATCCTGGTCTGCGCTGTATGTCTCCTGTTGTCTGGTTGCGGGTGCACTTCTGCAGCATCCTCACGCTCCGATTCTTCCTCGTTCTTGGTACTTCCTGATCACATGTGTCTATGCCGATCACGTGGTGCGGCTATGTATGGGTCTCAGGTGCCAGTGGTTCTTTGCTTGTATACATGAAACAATGATGCAGTGTATTCGATTTGTTCCCAATGCATTTCAACCTTTAAAGGTCTTCCTCTGGGAGTGATAGGGATAATTGTTCTTATAGATTGAATGTTATATACACTGTCATGTCCCTACTTCAATCTACATTGTCCCTCTCAGATTGGTCAATACAGCAGTCACTCAGTCATTCTAGGATGTGGTTGTATAGTTGCTCTGTAACTGCAGATAGTGCTTGAAAGTAAAAAACATGATTCAATCATTACACCTATGTATAAAGTGTATATTAAAATATCCCCACATTACTTATATGATGCTCATTAATCGATTAGATAAATGGGTAATATTTCTGGCTCCTCTAGTATGCTCACACGTATGAATAATTAGGTGTATCTGAACTCCCCCTTAATTTAAAAATATTTTGTTTTTATATTAAAGCTGATATGTGTACACTAACATTAAGAACATTGGAATCACCCTATCTAAGGGGATATATGCTACCCTGTCATAGAGTCACTTCCAGTGCATTGCTGTTCATAGTATCTACTGTACAGGTTATCCACAAATGATGGACCTAACCTCATTGTCTACATTTAGACCCTTAGGTATTAAAGTGTCCATCATAATTATACCCAGAGATAGATAGATAGATAGATAGATAGATAGATAGATAGATAGATAGATAGATAGATGAGGTACTCTATAATTTATCAAGCAGCATGCATCCCATCGTATAGAGAAAAAATATCAGGTTATAAAGATGATAACAAATGTACAGTATTTATAACTTAAAGAAAAAACATAATAGAAACTGATAATTTATTATTCAACTGTCTTAAACTGTATCATTTAACATTCCATGTGCTGTATCGAAATTGTCTATTATAAATCCAATTGTATATCTTTACTATAAAATACTGTAGTGGAATGTGACTTCATACTCTGCACTTATATGACATATATTTTAATAACAGCATAAATCATGATAAATGATGAGACACATACATATATGCATTACAAATAGTTAGATGTAACAGAAGCCACCTACTGCTCATGTACGATTTAAGTCACGGTTACCTTCATAGTTCAACACAGCTTTCACTTTGTTGATTTCTTACTTTTGTTGATTTCAAAGCTCTGGGTGATTGATGGTTTCTCTATTCTCTGACATTTTTAATACACTGCCAGGTTTGAACTTTCCTCCTGTTAGATTTGCTTTTCCTTTGTCCTGTGATGCTTTTTTGTCCTTGAGCTCACACATCTACTTTATTCATATTTTAATCTCTTTAGGATTTTTAACCATTGCCCTGAGAATCACCCATGTTACAAATAGCCAAATGTAAATGTTTGCTATGCTTCTGGCACCTACAGTATCTGTTTATACGTGAAAAAAACACTGTTTATATATGATATTTCCAATTAGTAATATATCCCTAAAATACATAATTTCTATACAAAAAAGTTAAAACCAAGTAACCCAAGCTTTAACATAAATCTTTCTAGCAGACTGTAGAGTTTTTTTGTAAATAAAAAAATGCTGATAATTCAATGATCAGGGGCCATGGGGTATTTTTGGAAGAGCTACCCTGTTTGCATAAAGAGACTCAAATAGACAGTGATATTGATAGTACTAGCCAGCTTTCAGCCTCTAGCCCTCAAAACATTCATCATTAATTCTGTCTACAGCCCATAACAGATTTGCAAATCCTATTTATCTGCCTCAGACATATATAACTGCATAACCACTTGCCTTTTTAGGAACTTATACAAATACACAGTGTACAATCTTTTTTTGGGATTGGATGCTGGAAGTGAAACACACTACTACTAGGACCAATCATTGGTTTGAACTTGTCTTTTTTTGTCCTAAAATGTGCAGAAAAAATGAGAGTAGCATTGTCTTTATTTCATTTATCACATTTATATTGTCAATATTTGTATTTATCTGTGTGCCTCTCAGTGTATTTTCTCAGACAAAGTAGGTGAATCAGTGGTGGATACAGGGAAGACTTTGGGCACAAGTGGGCAATGGTTTCCCTCTGTGTATGCATCTGAGCCGCACTGCAAATGAGTCTCAATGGTTATTGCACAGACATGCAGGTTCATGCAATTTGGATGGGCGTTTATGGGTAGTATCTGGGTGGTGACTACCTGACGCAGGCATGTCAGTGTTAGTGACTGCCTCTAAAGACGCAGTTGCACTGACACTGGTGGCCATGTTCAGGCTGACATTCTGCGTCTGCCATAGGGCAGGTACAATGTCTGATGGTGTGGCCAATGTATGATCAATGGTGCACCAATAGTGTGTCTTTGTAAGTACATAATTGGATTTGCACCACAGCTTGTGGGCATCTTATTAGGACACCCACTGCCCATGGCATTAGAATAAAGACACAGTAGCGCTGCGACAAAAACATGCCACTCCCTAGAACAGCTGAGTGCATTAATATATCTGCAGCTCCTAAATGTTGTTTGCTCTGCATGGCTAATAGGGTTTGCTTTAGAAAATGCTGCCAAGATTGTAGGCAGGCCTGTCAAGAGCCATGCCGGGCCAGGTAAAAAAAGGGTGCGTGGCCTAATTGCAGGAGGCATGCCTATGCCCCCCTAGGTATATAAAAAAAAGTTTTGCAGCACCACTTCACACTGGCAAGGGGGGGCACAGTGAGCCCTCTCAGCCTGGTGCATAACCAGTGGGGGGTGCTATCGCTCCCCCCACAGGCATACTGTAGGAAACTGCTGTGGCTGCTTCTTAGCAGCCACGAGCAGTCTCCAGGGCAGCCCAGCACACAGCAGCATGTGCTGGGCTGCAGTGTGAAGTAAGAGGGGGAGAGCGGTACCTCTAGCAAGCACAGGCCCGAGTAATTTGTACCCGCTCCCCCTCTCCTCTTGGCGACCCTGATTGTAGGCCTAACTTACAGAAAATTCCAACCCTTAACATATATAGAACTATATAGCAGTTATTATTTGTATCTTGTTACTGAATGTTGGCTGTGCTTAATGCACCTTTCAATCCCAGATATACATAGTGGTGTGCAGAACTGGGATTTTTGAAAAATGAAAAAAAAAAACTAACATTATTTATAAGATGTTAAAATTTTCTTTCCTCTATGTGCAAAATGCTTACTGTATGTGTAAACAGTAATTCAGGAGTGAAGAGGAAAATTTAAGGTAATACTTAAAAACTTTTAGGCTGTGCTTTGAAAGTGACATTTTTACAGACATGAACATTTCAGTAACAGCACAAAAATCTCTGCCTAACATTAAAAGCAATTGTACAGATGAACAATAAAGGAATTGGGTCTGTCCTATGAATGAAATTCATGAAAATTTTAGAGAAAGTACCAGCATCTTTGCATAAAAATGTACTGCTATTATTATACAGTGTCCATTGCCACGAGGACTTGCATTTTATTGTATCTAAAGTTTACTGAAGGATACAAACAGGTAGAGACAATGGGTAAATGAAATACTGTATAGCAGACCTCAACCCAAAAAGAATACAGTAATTTTAATATCTTTGTGATAAGTAGCGGCAAAGGATGCAAAGTAATTCTCATATTATTGCAATATTATGGAACAAATATTTCCTGAATTTAAATTAAATACATTTTGGAGTGTAGCACTTTCATACTAAAGCAAGGGCTTCAACCCTGCTTTTTCCTGGGTTATTGAATGCAGATTGGACCCAGGTTACAGCTCCTATACCCCTTTTACACTGCACCTTGGTCCCGTTTAACTCTTTTTACACTGGACGTGTGTCTGCCTTTCGAAATCTGTGAATCATTAGACGTGGATGTTTTGCTACAGGGTCACAAAGATGAGTCATAAAAAGTGGATATCAGTGCTCCTGAACCACCAAAGAGATCCTTTTACTGTAAACCAAGTTGAATAACTCAGGTTACACCCTTACAGGCTCTGACCCTGGAATAACCCTGGTAGTGACCAGGGTTGAAGCCTCGGCAATTTGGAAACAGGTAGAGCCTTTCACACAGAGAAAGTTACCCCAGCAAATAGCCAGAGTGAGAAGCTTGGTCTGAAAGGGGTAAAAGTGAGTGCAGAGCATGTATGTTTTTATATACAGTATGTCAGTTTATGTCGGTTTCTTGGTCTATTTTACACATACCTTTATCACACACATGCTTCAGACCATCATATTCAGTATCAATGTTGAGTTAAGGTTTATGCTGTAGTTAGTTTATTACTTGGAAAATAAGATGAATGTATGATCTTCAGTTTAAACAGAAGTGTGTTTGACCCCACAACTGGAGCCTCACATCATGATTGGATTCTGGAGGGCCCATCTTCCACTTTCAAACTCTCACTGTGTATACTGTATCCCTGTTTTCCTCAATTCCTCTATTACAATTATCACACTAGCCCTGTCAATCCTGTCCTAACTTGTAGTAGGTCCCTACTGACTAAAAGATGAGCATACTGTACCTCATGACATTGTGCCATTTGTAAATTGGCAAATATATGAGGCTACAGCACACTGGTTGCTTGGCCACTATAGTCTGGTCAAGTCCATGATGTGTGTTTTTTATGTGCACACTATTGAGTCCCTGACTTTGCTGCTTGAGCCATTGGAATATCTCCCAACACTCCACAAATCGGACTGTACTGTGGAAATTGGGATGACTGGGTAGTATGTATACTGTACTCATTATTTGAAATTCTACCCTGCACATAGCACTCCAATTTCCCTTTGTGCTATGTCCCTTTAACAGTAGATCATGCAATGACCTTTTGAAGCCAGAAAAATTAAACAACCTTACAAAAATGTATACCATTAAGATGTGTTTTAAACATTCTGAAACATTATCTGTTCTAGATTTCACACTTCAAGACAGGAGGCCCATGACAAAAATCAGCATTTACCCCTGTCAACATCTGTACATTAGCAGCTCAAAAAATGTTGCTGTTGTCAGGGCTATGTAATGAGAAACATGTATATTATATATTGACAAATACCCACATTTTACACTAAATACACAAGTTGTTGAGTATATTAGTGCATACTGCAGGGGCCTATTTATTTTAGTTGTATTTATGCATAATTGCAGGAAAAAGGCCAATTAAATTAATTTACATTTTCTTACATTCTCCTGTGTATCACTTTTTTTCGTAGTAAAGCAGAACATGTACGTGCTAAGGAGATGATATTTCATGCATTTCTTTTAACCAAATGAGTACAAAGAGGAGCATTCTAAAATATGCTGATTCTTCATTTGATTTCAGTAACAACTAAAAGCTATGTCACCGCAATCTATCTCTTACTAATCATTCCAGTATGGCAGGAGGAAGAAATGCAAATCAGCAAATAACTCACCATGAACATTTTGCAGCATAATATAGTACATGTAAACATACAGTATGTACTTTTGTTTCTTTTCACTTGGTAAAAGGCAGAGCTAAGGGGTACAGGCTGGTAATGTGCCATCTGGGGAGCTGCGATCAAAGCTGGATGAAATAAGGGTGATGATTTACACTTTAGCAACTCCACTTGACCTGACCATCTCACATAGGGCCTGATCAAAGGTGAACGAAGATGCGGCTGATTCTGAACATATAGAGATGCATACTTGCATCATCAGATGCACTATTGAAGCTTGCACCAATCCTATGGCAGGTGCAATTTTTGTATCATGTGTCTGCTGTAACTGACACACCTGTGTCTGGCTATCCATCCTCCTATTACATCTCAGGAAAGTTCCCTGAACTCCACAGCCCTTGCGTCAAACTTTTCTCTATGTCTCACTGCAATAACCATCAGAATACATGCGCAGTGTGACTCGGATGCATGCGCAGTACTTCCAACATCAGCCAACTGCGTGCATAACAGCAACCCAAATCTTGAGTAGGACAGGACTGACCATGTTTTAATAAAAGCCTTTATATTGATGGTCTTCTAGGTAACTGTCCAAAATGGCTTTTCCATTGCTTTATTCAACAGTCTGCCTCTCAGTGGTACAGTAATATGCCTGCATAACAGCTCCAAATCACATATGGTATATGCCAATATTTTGTTAATGACAGTTGTGACTAGCAAAACCATGTTGCATATTGGAGTTGTAACATCGAAAGGCATCATAAATGTTACTGTAATAAACACTGGAACATCAACACCAATGCCTGTCATGATCCCGTCACAGGGAATTCCTCAGTTGGAGGACTGGGAGCCGGGGGGGTTAGGGTGGCCTGGAAGCAACTGGAGAAGTGACAGTACTTAGGTCCTCCTAAATAGCCAAAGCCAGGTGTTGGCTAGACTTGACCAGAGGCACAGAGTCTAACCTACTTGGTGGTCTTCACCAGTGACCCCTCCTATTAAGATTTGGGTTTCGCCGCAGAAAGTGAACAGGTCGTGGCCCTTTGGTCAGGTAACTGGGAATGACAAGAACCAAGAAATAACACTAGTAGTGGGAAAACTGAGAAACTGCATACTCTGTGTAATGATATGCAAGAATACTGAAAGTTTGTACACTGGGCTGTACTAGCGAGGACTGTATCTCTGGAGATCCATGCGTGGATTGGTACAGGAGAGTGGCACTAGGTGTCAATATGTGGATTTTGTACTGAGTATACTTGCTGGCAATCCAGACGCATGACTGGTACAAGAGAATAGCACTAGGAGTCAGTACATTGATATTGTACTGAGTACACTTGCTGGTGATCCAGACACAGGACTGGTACAAGAGAATGGCACTAGGAGTTAGTACATGGATGCTGTACTGGAAACACAAGCTGGAGATCAAGACATGGATAGCACTGAAGTTAATATCTAGAGTGAGCACACAGACAGGTGCTGAAGTAATCACTAAAGAAGTCAGACGCTGATTAGTGCTGAAGTTGTTTTACTGGAGTTTAGCACACAGACTAGTACTGAAGAAATCACTAGATAAGTCAGACACTGTTTAGTGCTGAAGTTGTTTCACCGGAGTTTAGCACACATACTAGTACTGAAGACGTTACTAGAGAAGTCAGATGCTGATTAGCACTGGAAGGAGTCACTGGAATAAATAACATATGCCTGGAGCCATGGAACAGAATCACAATCACTGAGAAAGCAAAGTTGAACAGAAATGTCCTGTTCCTGGAGTCAGACTACATACCCTAGGGTAGTGGTCCATTGGAGGACAGTGTCAGCTAACAGCAACCAATGCTACCATTGGGTGAAGGGTTAATCAGGTGATGTAGACTGTCATGGCTGCATCCATGATGGTAACTGCAGGAACCAAATCACCGAGCAACACATGAATGTCCTAGCAGACCCCGGGGACAATACTCAGCATGCCACCCACCACTGAACCTGGCATCTGACCATCTGACAAATCAGAGGAAGCCAGTGCAATGGTGAGTAGCAGCCAAACCCAGGCAGCATCCTGACAATGCCCTAAACAATCTGGCACAAAACATTGATTTTAATCGTCAGAAACAGTGGTAGCTATGGCGGGTGGGTGTATGTGTTTTCTTTCTCTCATGACTATAAATGCAGCTCTTTGTGCTGTAATACTGCAACATTATCCCATACATATATGGATCCACATAAACCATTACTTATAGACTTCTGTACAAGAATTACTTAAGCTGTGCATGAAATTATAAAAATAAGAGTTATGGTAGACTTACCTTTGTTAACTCTTTTTCTTTGAGGTTATAGGGTCCACAGGAACAGCCTTGGGGGGGGCATATGTGTTTGGAGAGATCCAGGCACCAAACAGTCAAAGCTTTAGCTCCCAGAATGCACTGGTACTCCTCCATATATACCCTGCCCATAGCCACAGGCATTCCAATTGTAAATAAGTCTAAATTGCAGGAAAAAGAAAGTGGAGAAGGAGGTACAAATTACACTAGAAACACTCTCACGAAGAAGAGGGAATCAGTGATAAGAAGGAACAGATCCCAACTGAGGCCAGGTGCATCATGGTGGGAGTCCTGTGGACCCTATGGATCTCGAAGAAAAATAGTTAACAAAGGTAAGTCTACTATAACTCTTATTTTCTTCTTCAGCTTCCATAGGGTCCACAGGAACTACCTTGGGGATGTCCTAAAACAGTACACTTAAGGGTGGGGACGCTCCTGAGCTGAGAGAAGAATCCGCTGACCAAAGGAAGCATCCTGGAAGGCAAAAGTATCAAATGCATAAAATTAAATCTTGGGACTGCCAGAGCAGCCCCTGTTCAAAAGGTGCATCTGAGCTCCTGCTGAGCACCAAACCAAAAACTGAGGGCCCGATTCAGACCCACTGCACATGCTCTGTCGCTACAGGTCTTGCTACAAGACAGGGTGGCTATTGATGTTGATTGACAGCACACCCCATTTTGTAGGTCGGGGAGGGGGTGGCTACACAAACACAGACATTCCCTTAGGAACGTCTGGCTTTTGTGGGTGGCCCTAATGACATCACTAGTGATGTCAGTAGTGGACTTCCTGCTCTATTAAAGCAGGGAGTCCACTCACATTGCACGAGAGCCAAGACCCTACCACAGGGTCTCCTTGCAAGCCCGATGGTCACAATAATATTGACGGGCTCCAGGACGCTTGCAAAAGCTGTGGGTGGTCACCTTGCATATACTGTGGCATTACCTTTATAAATATGGAGCCTGCACAATATTTCTGGTGAGTATTTCATAAATATGGTGTCTGTGCAATATTTCTGAAGCTATCAAGAGAAAAATTGCATGGGCTGCAGCAGGACAGGGAAATAACAGAAATGTATCTTAGTGTCCAGTTAGCTTCCATCATATAATTGAAAAGC
Source organism: Taudactylus pleione (assembly GCA_031769625.1). Classification (NCBI taxonomy): domain Eukaryota; kingdom Metazoa; phylum Chordata; class Amphibia; order Anura; family Myobatrachidae; genus Taudactylus; species Taudactylus pleione. Next base: position 16,063,992 of record JAUIMM010000036.1, on the reverse strand, counting down.
ATAAGGATCTTGTCCCAAAAGAAAGATGTTTGTTCTATTATTTATATAAATAAATTTTTGTATGCAAAAAGTCATATTGTTACACTATGTAAACATTGAAGTCAATGGTGGGAACCGCGGAATAAACTTTAGTAACCTGCAGCTCTCCATTGACTTCAATGGAGGAGCCGTTCATTGGCTGAGAGAGGCGGGGGCTCACCTCTCTTAGCCAATGAACACTCAGATATGGCTCTATAAATGCAGAAGCCACGTCTGAGCATTTCATTCGGGAGATATCAACCATTCTGGTTGGTATCTGTTGTGTGGATTGCGATTTTTATTTTATTGTTTTAAGAAAATCTTGGATGCCTACTTTGAGCAAGGGCACCACTCCTGGTAATGTAGGTGAGTACATGTGTGTGTGTGTGTGTGTATGTAATAAAACTGAACTTTCACGGTGTGTGTGATTTTTTTTTTTAGACATTTCTTTACAGGTGAACTACAGGTAACAGCGGGCCCTTAATGTCCTGCATGCTGGTACTTGTGGTTCTCCAAGTACCAGCATGCAGGGGATGCTTGCTGGGACCTGCAGTTAGACTGTAAAGAAAATGTTGATACTTCTATTTTTTACAAACCACACACACTATCTACCCACTTCCCACCGCCAAGGGGTGGTGGGGATAGCCCCGGGCTATCACCCTAGGCTAGGGGTGCCCTGGAGAGGGGGACCCCTTTATTGGGGGAACCCCAACTCCCTGGGCTGACTAGCAGTAAGGTCTGATGCTGTGGCTGGGGGGCCCGGTGAAAGGGCTCCCCTGGCTTTGGCATCAGCCCCCGCTAGAAAGGGTCTGGTGCTGGTTTTTATTATAGGGGGACCCCTACCAGCACTGACCCTTCAGCCTGGTGCTGGTACCTAAATTACAGTGGAACCCTACTCGTTTTGTTCCTCATAATTTTAGGTACCAGGACTGGCTGGCAAGTACGGGGCTGGTTAGGCTTTTGGGGGGGGGGATATGTATTTTTTTTTTAAATATACCCTATTTAAACTATTTAGAGGAAGAAACATACACAAATCACAATGATTTGTGTATGTTTCAGCCAAACTCGCAGCTCTGGAGGTGAGTGTTTATAATTTGGCAGACAGTTTGCAGGCATCTCACCCGAGATTGTTATCTCAATTCTTGGTAAATTTGCAAGCTGTATCTTTTAGGTGAAAAGTACATCCAAATTTGCCCAATGGTGATAAGATTTTAGTTTGCTATCTCACACGAGTTTTATGAGTGAGAAGAGAGAAATATCTCTCTAACTCACCCGACTATGCCTTTAGTAAATTTGCAAGTTGAAAATCAGGTCTAAACTCTCCTGAGATTGGCATCTCGACCATTCTCGATTCTTAGTAAATTTACCCCCTACTCTTCTATAAAGGTAACAATAGAGTACTTTATATATTTTTGAAACATTTTACAGTTGTAGATTTAAAAAAAAATGTATAGACCTCTGTCGCAGTGCTAGGATTGCAAATGCAGCAGGGAGTCATACACCTTGTGCTGCATTTGCACAATTGCAATGATCGCACTGCAAAACTGCCTGCATGCAGCTTTGCAATTGTGATCCTTGCTGAGTCAGGCCCACTGTACACTAAATAATGATAGCTCAGAACAGTCATACATTTGAGCAGATTGATTGCCAATGAAGGCAAAAATTACATTCAACATCAGGTAGGTTGATTGATTTTACTTAACTAATTAAATGTTTACTTTCATGGGGTTAATGAAAAAGGAATTATGCATTATCGTGTATGATGAATTTATTCACACTTGAATTTACTAGTACATTTTTTTAAATATGTTTGAATAATATTGCTAAATATTTTAGTAACGGCATGGGAATAAATCATTATTGCAGTTATCCATTTGCTAATATGTATTATACACCTATTTGTGGGCTATACACCTTGCCATATTTACTGTATATTAATAATTACTGAATAATTAAAGATGACTCTTGTAACAGTGTTACTACATTCACAGCTATTACACTAAACAAAACCAGAGGTTCCCGAACACAGCCCTCAAGTCACCCCAACAGTTCAGGTTTTAGATATATCGATGATTGAGCACAGGTGGTTAAATCAAATTGACTGAGATACTAATTAAGATACCTGTGGTCAAGCATGGATATCCTTAAAACCTGGACTGCTAGGGTGCCTTGAGGAAATTTTTTTAGACAATAGCATTTTAGAATGCTCCAATATATTATTACAGAATTGCAGCCAGCTATCATTCATGCTTTAATTCATAAGCTCCAGTATTACACAGTGTATATTACAATTGCGAAAATCTCCATGATCTATAGTGGATTTATTTATTAAATAATACATATTTACATTTTTAACAATAAATGTTCACCACACAAATATTTAAGTAATTATTAAAGAAAATATTCTACTGATGAAGCTGCCATGCAGATGCCAGGAGAGCTCACTAAATGTCAGCGGGATACTGACGAAATTATTTATACTCACTGGTTAGCCACTGTGTCACTGTCTGAATATAGACACATCAATTACTGTTGCATGAAATTGAACTTTATCAAGAGTATGATGTTAGCGATGGTCAACAATTTGTATAGCATAAAATAAATGCTTAGCTTCAGATTTAGCATAATTTATATATTCATGCTCCAGCAGTTCAAACCGAAGCAGGAGAATATTTGGGTACAGTTTCTAAACAGATGCAGATTTAAAAAACATAACTACTAAAGGTGACAAGATATTTTAAGGGAAAAGATTATATATATATAGATGCTATTCCTCCTATAAATCTGGTTTTGTGGATGCCTTGCTGTTACAGTTGAATGTCTTGAGAAAGGTCTTTGCTGACCGAAACGTCGACTGGAGATGTAAGCAGTAAACCACCTGTGACTTTACCTTTGCTCTGGTGAGTGCCCCTTTGTCTTGGACTCGATATATATATATATATATAAGGGGTGAGCGGGTTCGGATTTCTGAAATCCGAACCCCCCCGAGCCCCCCGATCCGAGTCAGGCTCGACTTTTCCCGCCTGACTCAGATCTGAAATCGAGGCAAAACGTCATCATCCCGCCTTCCGAGTCTCACGGGTTTTGGATCCTATATAAGGTACCCGCGTCGGTGCCATTTTCTCACTCGGCTGTGGACAGTGAAGAGGGAGGGTGGGAGTTAGGGCTGGCTGGGCTGTGTAGTGTAGTGTAGTGTAGTGCTGCTGTTGTCCACTACTTCAAAGTCCATAGGGGCTGGCTGTGTTGTGCTGTGCTGCTGTTGTTAATAGGGGCTGTGTCCACTACTTCAAAGTCCATAGGGGCTGGCTGGACTGTGTTGTGCAGTCAGTTCTCCATAGGGGCTGTGTCCACTCCAAAGTCCTGTGCAGTGTCCCAGTCCTAAAGGGGTGCTGTAGTGTTGTCCAGGGGGTGCTCTGTCCATCAGGGGTGCTCCCCCCAAGTGCTTAAAAAAATAATATATTTTCTGTGTTTGTGAATTGTGTGCGCAGTAGCCGCACGTGCATCAACAAAGTAGTGCCAAGCGTGCGCCTGCGTCATAAGTAAAGGGCCAGCTGGCTTGACCGTTAAAGGGTGCTGTAACCCGCAAAGTACACTCCAGTCCAAACCAAAAAAAAAATATTTTCTGTGTTTGTGAATTGTGTGCGCAGTAGCCGCACGTGCATCAACAAAGTAGTGCCAAGCGTGCGCCTGTGTCATAAGTAAAGGGCCGGCTGGCTTGACCGTTAAAGAGTGCTGTAACCCCCAAAGTACACTCCAGTCCAAACCAAAAAAAAAATTATTTTCTGTGTTTGTGAATTGTGTGCGCAGTAGCCGCATGTGCATCAACAAAGTAGTGCCAAGCGTGCGCCTGTGTCATAAGTAAAGGGCCGGCTGGCTTGACCGTTAAAGGGTGCTGTAACCCCCAAAGTACACTCAAGTCCAAACCAAAAAAAAAATATTTTCTGTGTTTGTGAATTGTGTGCGCAGTAGCCGCACGTGCATCAACAAAGTAGTGCCAAGCGTGCGCCTGTGTCATAAGTAAAGGGCCGGCTGGCTTGACCATTAAAGGGTGCTGTAACCCCCAAAGTACACTCCAGTCCAAACCAAAAAAAATAATATTTTCTGTGTTTGTGAATTGTGTGCGCAGTAGCCACACGTGCATCAACAAAGTAGTGCCAAGTGTGCGCCTGTGTCATAAGTAAAGGGCCGGCTGGCTTGACCATTAAAGGGTGCTGTAACCCCCAAAGTACACTCCAGTCCAAACCAAAAAAAAAATTATTTTCTGTGTTTGTGAATTGTGTGCGCAGTAGCCGCACGTGCATCAACAAAGTAGTGCCAAGTGTGCGCCTGTGTCATAAGTAAAGGGCCGGCTGGCTTGACTGTTAAAGGGTGCTGTAACCCCCAAAGTACACTCCAGTCCAAACCAAAAAAAAATTATTTTCTGTGTTTGTGAATTGTGTGCGCAGTAGCCGCACGTGCATCAACAAAGTAGTGCCAAGCGTGCACTTGTGTCATAAGTAAAGGGCCGGCTGGCTTGACCATTAAAGTGTGCTGTAACCCCCAAAGTACACTCCAGTCCAAACCAAAAAAAAAAATATTTTCTGTGTTTGTGACTTGTGTGCACTGTGGCTACACGTGCATCAACAAAAGAGCAGCGCCAAGCGTGCGCCTGTGTCCCATAAGTAAAGAGCCGGCTGGCTCATTTCTTAAAGGGTGGTGTAACCCACAAAGTGCACTACTCTCCAGCAAAAATAAAAAAATATTTTCTGTGTTTGTGTGCGCTTTAGCCACATGTATATATCAATATAACATAAATGGAGGACCAAACTTTCTCCAATAAAAATAAAATAGGGAAAGATCAAGAACCACTTCCTCCTAGTGCTGTTGCTGCTGCTGGGAGTTGTTCATCATCCCAGAGAGGAAGTAGGAACATCACTACTTTTACTAAACAATTGACCCTCCAACAGTCCCTAGCGATGAGGATGAAGTACGACAGCAGTCATCCTGAAGCAAAATGTATAACTGAGCCCTTGACTGCTATGTTGGTGTTAGATGTGCGTCCGGTATCCGCCATTAGTGCACTGGGATTTAGACAATTGATGGAGGTAGTGTGTCCCCGGTTCCAAATCCCGTCTAGATTCCACCTGCATCCTCAAAGCAGCAGCGACAAGCGTGCGTCTGTCTGTTAAAGGGTGGTGACACCCTCAAAGTGTGCTACACAAACAATAAAAATATTCTTCTTCTTTTTTCTGTCTTTGTGAAATGTGTGGGCTGTAGCCGCACCTGCATCTTTAAAGCAGCAGCGACAAGCATGCGTCTGTCTGTTAAATGGTGGTGACACCCTCAAAGTGCGCTCCACAAACAATAAAAATATTCTTCTTTTTTTTTCTGTCTTTGTGAAATGTGTGGGCTGTAGCCGCACCTGCATCCTTAAAGCTGCAGCGACAATCGTGCGTCTGTCTGTTAAAGGGTGGTGTAACCCTCAAAGTGCGCTACACAAACAATAAAAATATTGTTCTTTTTTTTTCTGTCTTTGTGAAATGTGTGGGCTGTAGCCGCACTTGCATCCTCAAAGCAGCAGCGACAAGCGTGCGTCTGTCTGTTAAAGGGTGGTGACACCCTCAAAGTGTGCTACACAAACAATAAAAATATTCTTCTTCTTTTTTCTGTCTTTGTGAATTATGTGGGCTATAGCCGCACTTGCATCCTCAAAGCAGCAGCGACAAGCGTGCGTCTGTCTGTTAAAGGGTGGTGACACCCTCAAAGTGTGCTACACAAACAATAAAAATATTCTTCTTCTTTTTTCCGTCTTTGTGAATTGTGTGGGCTGTAGCCGCACTTGCAACCTCAAAGCAGCAGCGACAAGCGTGCGTCTGTCTGTTAAAGGGTGGTGTAACCCTCAAAGTGCTCCAAACAATAAAAAACTATTTTTTTAATGTGTTTGTGACTTGTGTGCAATGTAGCCGCACTTACATCCTCAAAGCAGCAGTGACAAGCATGCGTCTGTCTGTTAAAGGGTGGTGACACCCTCAAAGTGTGCTACACAAACAATAAAAATATTCTTCTTCTTTTTTCTGTCTTTGTGAATTGTGTGGGCTGTAGCCGCACTTGCATCCTCAAAGCAGCAGCGACAAGCATGCGTCTGTCTGTTAAAGGGTGGTGACACCCTCAAAGTGTGCTACACAAACAATAAAAATATTCTTCTTCTTTTTTCTGTCTTTGTGAATTGTGTGGGCTGTAGCCGCACTTGAATACTCAAAGCAGCAGCGACAAGTGTGCGTCTGTCTGTTAAAGGGTGGTGTAACCCTCAAAGTGCGCTCCACAAACAATAAAAAAATTCTTCTTTTTTTTTCTGTCTTTGTGAATTGTGTGGGCTGTAGCCGCACTTGCATCCTCAAAGCAGCAGCGACAAGCGTGCGTCTGTCTGTTAAAGGATTACATCGGTGACAGCATCCAAGTAGGCATGTCAGACAGTCCGTACCTGTACTGGCAGGAAAAAGAAGCAATTTGGAGGTCCCTGTACAAACTGGCTCTATTTTACCTGAGTTGCCCCCCCTCCAGTGTGTACTCCGAAAGAGTGTTTAGTGCAGCCAGGAACCTTGTCAGCGAAAGGCGTAGGAGGTTGCTTCCACAAAATGTGGAGAAGATGATGTTCATAAAATGAATGATCAACTCTTCCAGGGAGACCAGCCTCCAGAACGTACAGAGGGACCTGTGGTTGTGGATTCCAGCGGGGACGAATTAATACTCTGTGAGGATGAGGATGTACACAACACTGAAGAGGGTGAGGAATCGGTGGATGAGGAGGATGAGGACGACATCTTGCCTCCGTAGAGCCAGTTTGTGCAGGGACAGATTAATTGCCAGCTTGTTTTGTGGGGGCCCAAACGAACCAATCATTTCAGCCACAGTCGTGTGGCAGACCCTGGCGCTGAAATTTTTGGTTTGTTAAAGTGTGCATGTCCTGTTTATACAACATAAGGGTGGGTGGGAGGGCCCAAGGACAATTCCATCTTGCACCTCTTTTTTTTCTTTGCATTATGTATAGTTTGGGGCCTAGTTTTTCAAACTGCCATCCTGTCTGCCACTGTAGTGTCACTCCTAGATGGACCACGTGTTTGTGCCGCCCACTCGTATCTCTTAGCATAGTCATCCAGCTACCTCGGTGCAACCTTTTGGACATAAAAACACTATTGTGAGGTGTGAGGTGTTCAGAATAGACTGGAAATGAGTGGAAATTAAGGTTATTGAGGTTAATAATAGCATAGGAGCAGAAAAACCCACAAATTCTGTGATTTTAGCTGTTTTTATGCTTTTTTAAAAAAAAATACAGATCCAAAACACAAAACCCAGAACCCAAAACACGGAAGGGTGGTTTTGGCAAAACCAATCCAGATCCAAAACATGAAGAAAGATCCAGATCCAATACCAAAACACAAAACACGAAAAGTGGCCGGTGCACACCCCTAATATATATATATTGTACAGTCTGAGCAGGCACACTACCAGACTAATTAACATTCGACTGGTGCAGGGTCCATATGTATAGTAATAATGCACACTCAACCCGTCCTTCCTGAGAAGATTCCAGGACTTTCACTCCACCACAAAAAAATGGGTTTAACCAATAAAGGTTACATAATACAGACAAATGCAAAGGCCCAACAGTAGTCTGTTTCAACTGCTCGAAGGTAGTTTTCATTAGGATATATGAAAATAATAGAAATGGAAACAGGCGCACAATAGTGTAAATCCTTTAAAACAAATGGTAAGACCCACCACATATATAAGTTACTGCGTACTGTATTGCTCTATTTACAGAGTGTGTAGTAGATAGTATAGATACTCTTATAGGGATACCTCTTCTGTGTCTTCAATGATTCAATGTATAAGGTGTCACAGATCTCAGGCAATATGTGGAAAATCACAAAATTCTCTCATGGTGTAGTATTACACACAATTTATTCCACATACAGAACACACACATAAAAAAATGCACAATTACATGAATAAAACTTGTGATAGGCTTATCTGTTAGTTGACCACGTAAGTAAGCAGTGGGTCATTATTCTCTCTGTATTTAGACCTTGAACTGGGTACGATACAGCTGGTATAGGAAACTCTATGTGTGGCACTCCAAGCAAAAAATTAACAGGCAGGACACAATGGCTTGGTTAAAGTTTCAATGCTATAATAAAAGCATTTTCATCAGAACCATAATACACACAAAAAGAGCTTACCTTAAGTACACATGGCAATCACCCAGTGCTCACATGCAGGCTGGTCCGGGCGGGACTGCACGCCCATCCGCCAGCACTACTCTATGACATCAATACATCATGTGACTAAACACCATCACCATGGTAACCCGATGTTACCAAATACAATACACAGATAATACAAATACATAAATACAGTACACGTCATGCCATATAGCAACGATCATATATTGCAGTATAGCCACATATAAGTTAACATAAGTACCAAGGTGTCATGTTCAATAACCAATGCTGCTTAGGTGGCGCCATGACATAATGTACCTATATGCTATCACCATGGAAGCATAATGCTACCAACTACACTTATAAACATATATACACAAATCGGCAAATACAATAAATCTGTCCAAATCCTAAAATATGCCAAAACTCATATATCTCATAATTAATCACCAGAATTGCTAATTATAATGGTATATACTAATCTAGATATTAGTGGGTAGATATAATCCACCCTCAAACTACATGGTAGTATATGCACAACCCTATGCTCCTCTGCCACCAATGAACACTATATTAGCATATGCTCATAATATCCACTATGAACCAGCACGTAAACGTACAGTTTTACAACAATGATAATTCCATATCTTAAATATAAACCAGAGCAGCGTGTAAGAGACATATCTTTATAAGAAAGCCCCTAATCCCAGATGTTCATTCAAACCCCTGGGTGCCATAGTACCCAATCAGAGTTCTAGGCTTTGGTTGACACTGGTAGTGCACTATTTCAGCTAAGCTGGTGCCTGACGGAGTTGTTGTAGTTTTACCCTCTGTAAAGATATTGCGTGTCTATGGAGATCTGGAAGAATACTCACGAGTACAGCTACAGGTGGTGTTAAAAGGATGACCATTTAAAATAGCGGCTGCTGTGGCCCATAAGATCCCTTATCCTTTGATCTTGGACCGTGAATTTTCACTGTTTCAGGAGGTGGTTAGCTGGCATGACAGTGTGAGGGAACTAACAGCTCAGATGCCCACAGAAGCCCGATCTGTGAGAGGCCTGTGTACTGAGGTTGTCAAACCTTCCTAATAGTTAAACAGCAGGAGGGAAGAAGGGTAGAGGATAATTGATTACCCATTGACAAAAATATCTCCATACAGGACTTTGCACGAGATCAGCATAATCTCGTGAATGCTTTTCAAAATGTTGTGATGATAAATGGTATAATTGTAAATGCCTTACCACATGATGGCACACCTTATTTTGTGTTAAAGACTGATTTGTTGTACAGTGTAACTTATGTGCAGGGTAAAAAGACAGACCAGTTGCTGGTTCCAAGAAACATGAGCAATTGGTACTGAGGGTGGCTCAAATGCATTTGTGGGGTGCGTGGCCAATGCGTTTCGCCCGTCCAATCAAATGCGGGCTTCGTCAGGGCTGTCAATGTCTCTCACTATTGTTCCTTATAAGGGTGTCAGTCTTGCTCCTCCTGTGTTTATTAACTCCTTAGTTGCCTTGTCTATGGTCTGTATTCAAATGATGATGAACCTCTTGTGTGTGTCATGTGGCATAGAATTAGACAGACCAGTGATTCCATGATCTGTGATGTTTTATAATACTACATAACTGTAATAAATGATGAATCTAATATTAAAAACAAAATAGTAATAATAAATACATAAGTTAAAATTGGAAATTCATGAATTAAAAAGGTTAATATGGATTTAAATGGATATTAGTCTATATTATTTCATTAAAGATCTTTAGATTCCTAAACTGAAGTGGTTGGCTATTGTCATCTATCTATTGTTTTATCTTGAGTGAGAAGCAAGTAGAAGTATTGTATTTGATGATGGATTTGCTCGATCAGTCTTATTATTCATCCTAAATGGGCTAATTGGCTTCGTGCTATTCAAGTTAGAGAAACGGCACAATGGATACGGGGATGGACTACATAACCTGGTGTTCATGGTCCCCCACCACATTACTAGTCAGGCCCTTCCCTGTTTAGCTTCCAAGTTCGGAAGTGGTTGGTAGGGATCAGGGAGGTATGTACGTAGTGATCACCACCATGTCCTTTATCCCCAGAAAGAAATTCTTGAAAAGCACTGTTTTAGTGCCCAGATCTTGTCTTAGACTGATGTAAATTAATCTTTCAAGAAATAGGAAAATTCAAAGTTGATATTTAGTCCCTTTGGTTTGAGTGTTTTCAATTCATAGATCCATTTGAAGAAGAAGAATCCAAATGGATCTATGTATTGAAAACACTCAAACCAAAGGACATGGTGGTGATCACTACGTACATACCTCCCTGATATCACCCAACCACTTCCGAACTTGGAAGCTAAACAGGGAAGGGCCTGACTAGTAATGCTGTGGGGGACCTCGCATGAACACAAGGTTATGTAGTCCATCCCCGTATCCATTGTGCCGTTCCCTTAACTTGAATAGCACGAGGCCAATTAGCCCATTTAGGAGGAATAATAAGACTGAACGAGCAAATCCATCATCAAATACAATACTTCTACTTGCTTCTCACTCAAGATAAAACAATAGATAGATGACAATAGCCAACCACTTCAGTTTAGGAATCCAAAGATCTTTAATGAAATAATATAGATTAATATGCATTTAAATCCGTATTAACCTTTTTAATTCATGAATTTCCAATTTGAACTTATGTATTTATTATTACTATTTTGTTTTTAATATTAGATTCATCATTTATTATAGTTATGTAGTATTATAAAACATCACAGATCATGGAATCACTGGTCTGTCTAATTCTATGCCATATGACACACACAAGAGGTTCATCATCATTTGAATACAGACCATAGACAAGGCAACTAAGGAGTTAATAAACACAGGAGGAGCAAGACTGACACCGTTATAAGGAACAATAGTGAGAGACATTGACAGCCCTGACGAAGCCCGCATTTGATTGGACGGGTGAAACGCATTGGCCACGCCCCCTGGAAGGAACGCTACCCAGAAGAAGGGATCTAACGGTGACACAGGCATGCACACTCACCACCGGCTCTCCCTCACCCTCAGCGGCAACTGGCACTTGTTGGTCCAGCTGCTGCACCGCGGGACCCACCGAGAACGGGTCTCCAATTCAATCATCAGGACCCGGCGAGCAACCAGACGGAGGCAACACTACATCCCACAGTTATCAGCACAAAGGTAGGAGGTGTGCGCACCGCCCCACTTCTGCAGACCATCTGGAAAGTCTCATTTTAATTTTTATACAACGGAGAGAGTTTAAGATAAAGACTGGAGACTGCATTGTCTTACTGTATCCAATTAGGGAAACCTGCATTTTCTAACATCTATCCATCCACCTGCTATGGTGAAGGACAATTTATTTTAATGACTCACGGTATTCAAAACAGTTTTTGAATCAATTCTGCAACCTACAACGATATAAAGGGACTATTATGCGTGATGTTGCTGTTTATACATTGATGCATTTGTTTGGATTACATTGAACTGTTCCTTTTTTTTCTGAGGTGCATACAAGTTTGCATCTCAAGCGTAACTACACGTAGCCTTATTATATAATTCTATATACATGTTGTTATAACGTATATAGGATCAAGCGAAAGTGTTCATATTTGAGATCATCTATACAATAGTTTTAAATATTTATTGATATTCATAAGTGTATTGTTTACTGTTCACCCTTCATATTACTTTCTTTTAATAAATAAAACCAATAATTCCTATTTGCACCTCATATGCATCACAATTACCATATTTTAGTGGTGGTTGACTAAACCACCTGGTACCCTGAGGTAATACCGCTATGTAATACTATGTCTAGCACTATCGCCCCAGAATCGGTAATGCTTTATACATGCTTGGGGATCCCAAAAGAGGTCTTGACTGTCTAGGGGACTCCCTTTATGTCTAAATTAATGAAATATTTGTGCTGTATTTTGAAAGAATATAACCTTTAGTGTATTTTCCGCAATCAGACAAATTGTAAGAACACTTTAACTGCACCCTTAAGCAGATGATGAGGCAGGCAGTGTCCCAGGATAAGAGGGACTGGGACCTGTTCTTGCCCTATCTAATGATTGCAGTGCAGGAGATACCCCAATCATCTACAGGGTTTATCCCATTTGAACTCCTTTATGGTAGACAATCCAGATAAATTTTAGACATCTTAAATAAAGGGTGGGAACAACCATCCCAAAAGCCAAACATTGTTTAATTTGTGTCACAGCTGTATGGCCGATTAAGGGAACATATGACTTTGGCTCAGAAATATCAAAAGCGTAATTATGATGTAACCTCAGTGAACCATTCTATTAAACCAGGGGACAAGGTATTGGTTTTGGTCCCCACCCCTGATAGTAAGTTGTATGCCCACTGGCAGGGTCCTTATGATATCACAGAGGCAGTATGACCTATTAATTATGAAGTGTGCTAGGAGGGTAGAAGAAAAGAGGTACCGATCTACCACATTAACCTGTTAAAGCCGGAAGGGACGGGCCAGTTTACCCTCTCTGTTGGCCATAAAAACTCCAGATTGTCTGGTGCCCATTGAAGCCTCATTGAGTCCCAGCCAAAAGAGTGAAGGTATAGACCTGGTAGCAAAAAACCAGTATGTTTTCTATGCCATCCCTGGGAAAACTCAGATAATACAGCATGATATTATTACACCACCCAGGGTAGTGATAAAACAAAAGCCTTATCATATCCCTGAGGCTAAAAAGGTTGCAGTTAAACAAGAGGTAGAAGAGATTCTCTGTCTAGGGGTTATAGAGGAATCCAACAGTGAGTGGAGCAACCCGATTGTGCTGGTACCCAAGCCTTCGAGAGCCCTAAGATTTTGCAATGACTTTAGGAAACTGAATAAGGTATCTCAGTTTAATTCCATCCTATGCCTCAAGTTGACAAATTAGTAGAGAACCTTGCAAAATTCAGTATTTAACAACTCTTGACTTAACTAAAGGGTACTGGCAGATACCCTTAACAGATGCTGCCAAAGCAAAAACAGCTTTTTCTACCCCTATGAGTCTGTTCCAATATAAAATGTTGCCCTTTGGTTTGCATGAAGCCCCTGAAACCTTCCAGTGCACCATGAACAACTTGCTTTGACCTCATCGGGTGTATGCAGCAAATTATCTTGATGACACTGTCATCTTTAGTGCAGACTGGAAGACTCATCTACCGAGTGTAGAAGCAGTTCTGCAGTCTCTATGGGTGCACAGGTTTATAGCTAACCCAGAAAAGTGTGCCATAGGAATACCAAATACCTGGGGTATGTTGAAATAAAAGGACAGATTAAACCACAACCCAATAAAGTAGAAGCAGTTGCATCCAGGCCTAACCCCGAACGAAAGTCTCAGCTCAGAATGTTTCTCATTTTAGAGGGTTATTACCGCCAGTTTATACCATACTTTGCAACTAGACCTCACCTGATAAAATCTGGTTGCAAGCAGCAGAATTTGCCTGGCGAAACCTCAGGCAAGCGTTATGTACAGAGCAGGTGTTGCAGGCACCAGACTTTATAAAACAGTGTGTGTTGCATACTGATGCATCTGAAACAGGGTTAGGTGCAGAACAGTCCCAAGTGGTAGACGTGGAAGAAAAGCCCATCTCATACTTAAGCCGAAAATTGTTACCCATGGCACCCAAGTACAGTACTCCATGGTGGAACAAGAGTGCTTGGCCATTAAATGGGCAGTAGAATCTCGAAAGTACTACTTGTTGGGAAGAAATTTCCTATTAATTACTGATCATGCACCCTTACAGTGGATGCACACAAATAAAGAGGTGTATGCTCATGTGTTCTGCTGGTTTCTGGCATTACAACCATTCAAATTTGCGGTACAACATCATCCCTGGAAAGCTCCGCCTCAATGCAGATGCTCTCTCCAGAAAGTTTATACCTCCTGAATCCCCAGTTGACCCTATGGTGAAGCTAGGGGAGGGGAAGAGGGGAGTCAGGAGGGACTCTGAAAGGAGGTGGAGAAGTGGCATATTCCCAGGTGAGAAATGGGAATAAAGACAGGTTAGGTAGAACCTTCATCTGAACAGTTGGTAGCTTCACCAAGGTGGTTAAATCTAAGGGGGAAGGAGTGTGGCAAGGATAGCACAGATCTGAAATGGTTGTAAAACTGCAGGTTGTCAGATCCAGGTCAGGGTTTGTGTGTGTAAGTTTCAGTCTGGAAAGGCAGTTGATTACAGACACCTATGTGAGGCTGGTAAAAGAGCTGCAGAGACACTAGGAAACTGATCCTGATGGTGATTTAGTCACCCAGGTTATAGGCCCGGGGGTGACCAGTGTTAGGGAACCTGGACCTGAGGGTCCACTAAAAGAATTTTATTGCTGTATGGAAGACTCTGAACCCACTGTAACATCTTGCCTGTGAACACTGCACTGACCTGTCTGCCTCCCTGTAGTGAGGAAATAAACTCCTGTTGGATTCTACTCAAGTCTATGTAATTCTTGTCAATATATATATATATATATATATATATATATATATATACACAGACACACACACAAACACTACTAGCAGTGCAAGGGAAGCAAGGGAGGATGCTTAAAAGTTCTATATGTTTATTTTATTATTGGTATAATAACTAGATACTTATCATCTTAGTTGTGAACATAGGTTTAAATTAATGGTTTCTGCATGAAAATCTGATAGGAAAAGCACTTTAAGCAAATCCTCTGAGAGTAAGGTATATAGAATTGAGCATACCATTGTCTAGTGGGACTCAGCTACAGATGTGGACTTGCCAGAATGAACATACTTAGCAGTGACTAAGTATGAATGTTGACATCGGACTGGTTGAAGTTATGAGAATATTTAAACACATATTGAACTCTGAAACTCAAAGTTGAATATATATTTTCTTGCATGATTTTGTCATTATCTGTACCAAAAAGATTATAGTGGCCCACACATCAACAATCAGTCAGGCAAAGTCAACATTTTGCAGATAGTTTTGTAAGAAATAAAAGGGCAATATTTTAAATTTGGCTCTTCCGATCTATGACAAAATTTTTTACAAAATCAGCAAAATGCCAAATTGGCCCAATTGATTGTTGATGTATATGCCCCATTAGTCTCCTGAAATTGGAAGCACAGATTGCTTTCCCTTAAACACAATTGACACGTTTGCTCCAATTGTATTAAATAAATATCTAAAGTTGAGGTAATAATGTAGAGTTGGCATAAAATGCAGCTACTGAAAGATAGACTTTTTGCAGTTTGCGGAGCTAGACAAATCTCATATCCAGATGCAAATACATATAAATGAGCAAATCAAGTCCAAATAAATACAACTATATGTTGTCTTCTCCTCTAAAATTAAATAGGAACCTGCTTTCCTGATACATATAAAAATAAATTAAATAATACATACAGACCACAGTAGGGGAATTAATCAGTTCTACAATAGTAATGGGTGAGATCAAGATGCACTCAGACAATCATAAGTGCTGTCAACTGTCATCATCAGAAGTGCATAAATTACACCAGAGATTCAAACATGCTCAAAATATGCACATCCTTATAGGCAAGGTCATCAAGAGATCAGCTGGGTACTGGCACTACAGGGGTTGGCCAAACTTGGGCTCCATTCAGGGGCAGTCTCTGATGTGGGCCCCCTCCTCTCCACCTGGCGGCCAGCAGCGTACTGAGCTGTGCGCGGCCAGCACTGGAGTTACAGACTTTGGGCACTAGAGTGTGCCCAGTCTATAGTGTCTGCACAGGTCACTGGGAAAATGGCTGCGGTAGCCATTTTCCCTGTACTTCGCATGTGCAAACGATGGGAAATGGCCGTTGTGGCCATTTTCCAGTTGTCTAACAGTGCCGGACTTCATAGAGGTAAGTAATATTATGGGTGCAGGGTGTGCAGTGCGGGGCCCCCCTGGACCCAGGGGCCCATATTCCCTGCACACCCTGCACCCATTATAGATATGCCCCTGGCTCCATTGCCTTTTGTAGAACCTATGTGCCTCTGTGAAGTGGGGACACATGTACAAGAATACACACTTACTGTACTTACAGTAGCCTAGGTTTGCACACCCTATCCCTTCACCATTCCACATCTCTACTTGTAAGGAGTCATATTCACACAAAGTGATCAAATCTGCATTTGAATGGAAGTATAACATAATATTGTGTGCAAGTGTAGTGCAAAAATGTGTATTTTAAACAAAAACAAGACAATTTTGTCCAACTCTACATCAGCCCCAAGTGAGGCTGATTATATATCAGCACTACTATTTGTTGCTACATTCAGTGCCGGTGCTACCATTAGGCAGCTGCCTAAGGGCACCGGCCACTGGAGGGTGACGCTGAGTCCTCCTAAAAAAAATGAATGGTATAATTCATCGCTGAGTGGCATATAATGAATTTGTAGCACAGCTGTGTGGCATAATATGAATTTGCGGCAGTGTTATGATGTACATTATCATTTTGGTGCTCTGTGGCATATTCTATATAGTATGTTATGAATTTGGGACACTGCTGTGTGGCATTTTATAAACTGGGAGACTGATATGTGGCAGCATATTATGAATTGGAGGGAGCTGGGGTGGTTGGTAAAATGTTGCCTAGGGCACTCGGAAACCTTGCATCGGCCCTGGCTAAATTACTGTTGCATTGCTTCATATCTTGCACAATGTACTTTGTGATAAACACAACCAAATAATAGGACGCTGGTCTTGCTGGTGTCAATATTCAGTAATTAGAGATGTGCGCCGACCCATCTGTGTATTGGTTTTGGATCTGGATCTCCCCTGGTTTTTAATCTGAATCTGGTTTGGGATTTTTTTTCCTTGGTGTTTTGTTTTAGGTTTTGGTTTTAGTTTTGGATCTGAATTTTTTCCAAAAAATTATATAAACAGCTAAAACCACATAATTTGGGCCTGTTTTTGTTCCTACAGCATTATTAACCTTAATAATAATCATTTTCAGGCATTTCTAGGCATTGTTAACCACCTCACCGCTCATAATATTGATTTCACTATTTTTCACCAATACAAGTCAAAGGCTGCAGCGAGCTGGCTGGCTAAAGTAAGCAACAGAGCAGCAGCATAAACGCACAGCAGTTTAAAAAAATATAGGACATGAAACATTGCCACACAGCAGTGGCAGACAGGATGGCAGTTTAACAAACTATAATAATGTCAGTCAGCAATGCCCCAAATTGTGCCAAATGTAAAGGAAAGAGGTGCAAGATGGAATTGTCCCTCCCACCCACTCTTATGTGGCATATTACAAAGGACATGCACAGTTTAAAAACCAAGCACTTTAGCCACTAGGACTGACACTTTCGTGACTGAACTCCTTGGTTTGTTTGGGCCCCCATAAAACATTTTTTGGATGGACTACCTTCAATTATTAAGGAGGAGGTTGATGATGAGGGTGTTGGTGGTGGAGATTGCATGTGCTGGTCCATACTGCTGGTAGCTGATACTGGACTGCTTGTTATTAATTACCAACTTTTAATTTTGTTAAACAAATTGCATGAACTCGCTGCAAATGACGTAACAGGGAGGAGGTGCCTAGATGGTTAACGTCCCTTCCTCTGCTAACTTTGGCTTTACAAATGGAATAGATGCCTTCACAATTGTTGTCAGAATTTAGATTAAAATAATTCCACACCCAAGATGTTGCTTTTCTGGCTTTCTTTTTATCATTAGCAAGAACTGCTGCCACTGGCGGCTGATTTATGCAACCCACATCCTTATCATCAACATCCACATTAGCGTCAGATAGGACACAAATTTCCCCCTCATCCTCCTTTTGTACTTCCTTCACAAATCACCCTAATTTTTCATTATTTCTCCATCTAATACTAGCACAGCCGTCATGGTGTCAGTGATCCGCTGTGAAACTGGGTGACAGCTGTTATACTTACTTCCTCTATCAAAGGACTGTTCAATAGTCAATTGTTTTTTAAAATTACTTTTGATCACGAATGAGGATGATGATGCAGGTGTTGGTGTTGGAGATCAAAGGCGCTTGGATCCCACAGAGAAGGAACAGGTAGGTGACACTAGACTTGTTATGCTTTGAGTCTTGGAACTTGGCAATATACACTTTGATATTTGATGAATGTTCTCCAAGTGACGTAACAAGGAGGAAGTTCGTAGTTGGTTTAGATCCCTCCCTTTACTCACTCTTGCTTTGCAATGGTTACAAATGGCTTGACAACTGTTGTCCGGATTGGGGTGGAAAAAATTCCACACATGAGAAGTGGATTTTTTTTTGTCTTTTGCCATGGCATGACAACAATGGACTTTGGCTTTTTCAATCCATGTGCTACAGCTGTTGCCTTACTTGCACAAAAGACATCCTCGGCATCAACATCCTCATCACCAACATCTTCATCCTCCTTAGCACATTCAACTACCAAAATATCTCCATGTGCAATTCCACAGAAGCATCCTCACTGACTACGTCTGCAAGATGTTGACTGCCCTTCCCCACATTTAAATAGGGCACACAAATGTTGGAACTTGGAGGATCAGTACACTAGTATTTAGGTCTGGCTCACACATGGCAACCGCGGACACACTTGCACTCTCTACGGGGATTTGTGATTTCGATTTCTCAGGGCACACAGTTGTTTTTTCTGAAGGGCTATCAGAATCAGAACCAGCAGACTTCATAAAGAAAGGCAAAGGCCTTATCCTTTGCTTGCCACTTCATGTAGTGAATGGCATATTGCCAGTTTTTTGTTTATCTAAAGGCATATTTGCTTTCAATTTTTTTTCTTAACTTCAGTAAAAGTAGCTTTACCATATCGACAGCGTGACTTAAGCCCTGGGGCATGAGCCTTCATAGAGGATGAAGAAGTTGATAGCCTTGCACTGCTGGTGGCAGC
Organism: Taudactylus pleione; assembly: GCA_031769625.1. NCBI lineage: Eukaryota > Metazoa > Chordata > Amphibia > Anura > Myobatrachidae > Taudactylus > Taudactylus pleione. The sequence continues at coordinate 16,044,906 of JAUIMM010000036.1, read as the reverse complement.
TACAACATGTGGTTCTTGGCCTTGCTCTCCTGTCATGTGACAGCCCTACATATTTTCTGCAGTTTTGAAGCAGTGTCACAAGCACCAATAGTGTAGCCAGGGTGCAGTTACAAAATTCACACACATGAAGTCATGCGCACACAGAAAAAAAATTGACAAAAAAATACACCAGGTTTTTTTTTTCCAGCTCCAGAACTTGGGCCCAGAGCACAGATTGATGATGACTGGAGTTGGACAGCACTAGGTTGCATTGCCGACTTGCTAGATCTTGTGCGGCTAAGCCTAACACGCATACAGACAAATAAATATTACACAAAAAAATTCTATATTTTTTTTTGGAGGGGGGGGGTCCAGAACTTGGGCCCAGATGGATGCAGCAGACAGCACAGCAGACAGCACCAGCCCAGATGAATCAGCAACAGCCCAGATGGACACAGCAGACAGCACAGTGACAGCAGTAGCACCAGCCCTGATGGATCAGCAACAACCCAGATGGACACAGCAGACAGCACAACACCACCAGCCCAGAATGGATCAGCACCAGCCCAGGAGACAGCAGACAGAGCAGGACATAGCAGACAGAACAGCACATCACATCACCTCTCCCTAGCCCTACACTACCCACCCTCCCTGTTCAGTCTGCACAGCCAGAGTGAAATGGCGCCTGCCGCATCCCTTATGTATAGAGATGAAAGTTCGTGAGCCACGAGATTTCATCTCTATGGTTTTGCCTCGATTTGAGAGATCCAAATAAGGCGGGAACATCCGAGCCGGCTTGGATCCAACTCGCATCTACAAAATTTGGGTGGGTTCAGATCTCTGAAAACTGAACCCGCTCATCTCTAATAGTAATACAAAACAATGCAGGACAAGGACATGGTTTAGAAACATAGCTGCATAACACAAGCAGCAGGGCATCAGCAACTAAGTCTTTCATGTTATGTCTTATTGCAGTTGGGAAACACAATCTGGCTTCCCTAAGCATCTGACATCACCATGAATTTCACAGTAAAACAGTCTTTTCCCAAACAACAACAAAAAAAGGTTGTCGGTCAGTTTAAAATGTTCACAATTTTTATGGATGCAACTTACTTTAAGTGGAATGCTCACATTCTCCACCATGTGTCAGAAAATCAGGTTAGGGGTGCCATTTCCTGTGGTAAATGATACCACTTTCTCATGCAGCAGCCAATTAATAGCAAACCAGTACAGTGCCTTTGTACAAGTAGTCCCAGCTAGTTTTAATTTGTGGCACAAAAAATAACATAACATAACAATAATCCCAGGCCTGTCCAACACTAACTAGACACAGATATTCCTCTAATGATGGAATAACCTAATGTCCAACTAACAAACCAGAACTTATACACCGCACTTACAGTACTGTCAACACTAACAGTGTCTCTCAACAGGCTAGCAAGCTGACATCTTTTTATTAGTCTCTTATAGGTGATCTGCTAATCAGGCTTCTCCTTAACTGGGGGCATACATACCTCCAATTAATAACTTCCCCAATGTTTTTTGTCATATATCCATTCTCCTGTTTCAACCTGTTCCGTGGAACACCTGTAGCCCCTAAACAGAAGACAATGGACAAAAGCATCTGTAATGGCCAGTTGGGTTCTTTACCTAACTCTGAGAACTTAAAAGTTTACAATGCCAAAAAACATCTGATAATTCTCCCACTGCTCTTTTTATTATAAGACATCCATTTAAAAGGAGCTTGATCAGTAGTCTACCTAAATTGAGTTCCTAAAATATAGTATCTGAGTGTTTCTAATGTCCATTTAGCCAATGCAACATTTTCAATAGTGGCGTATTTTCAAATTTTCTCATGTACATTCAGCTCACTACTTAGATAATTAAGCAGATGTTTTTCACCATATTTGTTCCAAGACAGAATAGCACCTATCCCTACATATACCTTTTAAAAATTAGGTGCCATCAAAACTGGTTGAGTGCACAGCGCTACCTTAAATGTCTAAACAAACTTTTCTGTATAAGTATTACACTTAATCATAACAGACTGTTTACCCTTGGTAAGGCATGTCAAATCGGAAAGCAGTGGGTAAAAAAATGTTTATAAACCTTTTGTAATAAATACCCCATGATCCTGAGCATGCTTTAACCTGCTTCATATTTAAGGGTTGTAGCCAGTTTTGTGTTGCCTCAGTTTTATTAAGTTGGGGCTTTATCAAAAATCTGTCTATGGTGTATCCAAGATACTTTACCTCTTTCAGCCCTAAGCAACACTTTCTGGGGTTGACCATCAAACCTGCCTCACAGTTGGAGTTAAAAACACTGCTAGTACCTTGGGTAAGTGTGTCTGCCAACCAGGACTATAGATATACTACATCATTGATATAAGCAGCAGCATATTATCAATGAGGCCATAAACCTGTATCCAATCTTCTGAAAGGAGGAAGGTGCCCCATGTAACCCAAAAGGCAACAATTTTGTATTGGAACAGAACCTCTAATGCAGTATTTTCTGTATTTTATTTTGCACTGTCTTTCAATGGCTTTTGCAAGTACCCTTTAGTTAAGTCTAGAGTGGTTAAGTATCATGCTGTTCCCAGCCTCTCAATTAGTTCATCCACACAAGGCATTGGGTAGGCATCAAACTTACAGATGTGTCCTCATACACTATTGCCACAGTTGCACCAAACAGCCCTTTTCGGCATGCCAGGTCCTGAGCGTCTTTTTCACTTTAATGCGCATATAAGTACTGCCATGATACAATGTATGTGGTTGTTTTTCATGCCAAGTTCCATTATATAGATTCAGACTCAGTTGCACACAATTAATCAATTGAATCAGTGCAGTCTCATGAAACAGTTTTGTTGCATTGTATTGCAACTAAGACACACATTCAGCAGCTCAATCATACCAGGTGTTTTGAGCTGCATGATGTATTGAGCTAGGTGTATGAAGACACATGTCTAGACATAGCCAAAATGTTACTTTCTATCATGAGAGCTAAAATGAGCACTCTGTCTCCAGGAGCAAAGGTATGTAATTGTCATTGTGATTGTACACCCTTTGTCATATCTGTTGGGCCTGTTCCATGTGCTCCCTCACTATCAGCACCACTGCAGCTATTCTTTCCTGCATCTGAGAAACATGCTCAATAACAATTTTAAAAGCATTTGGTTCCCATCCCATGTCTCATTTGCAACATCCATCAATCCCCTTGGGTGTCTCCCATACAGCAAATGAAATGGCAAGAACCCCATGGAAGATTATGAACTTCTCTAATGGCAAGCAATAAATAAGTTAACAGTCACAATATTTCCCTTCTCCATCTACCAACATATTTAGCATATCTATAGAGTTCTGTTAAATCTTTGTACAAGACCACCAGTCTAAGGGTGATACACTGAGGTCCTCAGATGAGTAATCTCATATAGGCAGCACAACTCTTTCACGATTCTCAAAAGAAATGGGATACCGGCAGACTTTATTAGAGGTAAAACCAAATCAATAGCTATACTCACAAATAGGATCTCAATCATGTGTAATGGGACAAGCGGATTACTATAATGTGACCTGGAATTATGAAAATGACACTCAGGGCATGGTGTACAGTAGTCAGGTGCATCTTTATGGACCCCTGGCCAGAAAACCCACTGTACAGTAAAATCCTCTCTGTAGTTTTTTTTATCCCTAGATGTGCTACAGTTATGTTACCATGAGCTAGGTCTAACAATGTTCTTCTATATGCTTTAGGAACTACTGTTTGCCCTACAATGTCCTTTTCTTGGGCACTTTGTACAACAAATCTTGACAAACCACCATATGAGTGTATGACTGTCACAATCCGGTGAAAGTGATCCTCTGTGGAGGACGGTGAGCAGGGGGGGTTCAGGTGACTATCAGAGTGACTGTGGCTAAGTCTCCTATTTGCGGCCGAACCCAGGTTTGGCTAGACCTGCCCAGAGGTGCGGAGTCTAACTCACTTGGTGGTTTTCTCCAGTGACCCCTCCAATTGGGATTTGGTTTTCCGCTGCACCAAGTGAGCAGGTCGCGGCCCTCTGGACAGGTACCTGGGAATGGCAGAAGACCGGAAACTATATTACGTTAAGTTATTGCTAGAACACTGGAGATACACTGGAACACAATTAGAAATCCTGATCATGGGCTTGCATGAGATTACTGAGAATGTACTAAAAATCACTAAGAAATCCAGGAGCTGACTAGCTCAGCAGCTCAGGGAGATGTGGACACAGGCAGGTACTGTAGTTTGCTAAATATGCTGGAAACCACAAACATATACTGGGGATTGCACATACAAGAGTAGAGTGGACTCAAGGAATATATTGGGAATGCTAGAAATGTGGTACTGGACAAAGGCCAAATACTGGGAGAGCTAGAAATGCTGGTACTGGGCAAAGGCAAAATACTGGGAATAATTATATATGCAGGTGCAGATTGCACAGACAAGACATATAGAGAAGATAGGCATACACTGGGAGAGTGCTAACTGCAAATGCAGATTTGCACTGACAAGACACAGAGCAGATTGACACAGACATGTGCTGGGAGGACCAGCTGTGAGCTAATTAATACAAGCAGGTAATCTGACACTTCAGTGATACAGGGTAATAGCCACAGGAAAGCTGCAATAAAATTAGCAGCACATATACAAAGACACACAGGGAAGGGACATGAAACACTGAAGTACTGTGAGAAAGCTAAAGTCTCAGAGTAAGGTTTAGCATGGAAGCTAATACAGGAAACTGGGAAACTGTGAGCAGGCTGAAGCAACACGCTGAAGGATTTAGCACAGAGCAACAGTGGGAGTAACACAGGCACTTGGAATAATGAAGTTGAACAGCAACTTCCTGGAGTTCTGGAGGCGGATTTATACCAAGGGGTAGCAGATTACTGGATCACAGCATCAGCTGACTGAAATCATGCTACCATAGGTTAGGAGTACTGTCACAAGAGAGGAACTGTCATGGCAGCGCCCATGATGGGAACTCCGATCCCCAGCACACACAGCCGACCATGGAAGCTCGCAAAAAGCACCTAAGGCAGAATACTCAGCCCCACATCAATCACTGCACCAGACGTCTGACCGCAAGGAAGTCAGGGGAAGCTGGCAAGGAGGTGAGAGAGGCCAATCCTAGGCTGAACCCTGACAATGACAACCTAGTATCAGCCTCTACTAGGTTTGCATTAACCACTTTTACATTCTTTCTAGTCTTTAACAGTAAAGGGTCTTTTAACCATTCTGAAGCAAAAATATATTTTCGTAATTCAAGATCAGGCATACAGACAACTGATTCAACAACATTTTCTGTCTTGGTTATTTACTTCTGCAACAAATCAGGTTTCCCACAGTTTCCAGAAATGAGAAAAATCTCTCCCTAATATAACATCATATAACAAATTAGGAACTAATCCCATAGCAACTACAATATGACGACACACTGTTTCTATGTTCACTTCAGCAGTAACTTAATGCAGAGTGTCCACATGTTACACAAATAGTTTGGAGGAGATCACAAACTTTTTTCAAGAGTAACCAGGCTACCAGAATCTAACAGAACCTCTTCCAGTTTGACTTCTACAGTGATTATATACAATTGTTTAACTGACTCAGGGCCTGATTCAGACCCGCTCGCGAGCAAAGAGTGCTCGCAAGCGGGACGATGTTGGTCCAGTGCGCATGCGCACAATGGAGCCGGCTCCGTCGTGCGCATGCGTGAGACCTGGATAGCAATGGCCAAGCCGTCGCTCCTGGTCTCGCAATAAAAGGGGGCATTCTGTCAATGGTGAGTGACAGCACGCCCCCTTTGTTGGGTGTGCCAGGGGCGTGGCTGCCCAGATGGAGGCGTTCCCATGGGAACGCCTACCATCTGGGGCCGGCCCCACTGACATCACAAGTGATGTCAGTGGGAGTGCTTTTGGCTCTGATAGAGCCAAAAGCACTCCAGGGCTTGCGTCAATTAGACCCCACCACAAGGGTCTCGTCACAAGGACATCTCAAAAAAGTGACCATCGCGACCATCTTCCTGGCCACTCGCTATAGCTGTGGCTGGTCACCCACAGCTATATGAGCGGCCAGGAGGCCGCTCTAAAAATTAAGAAGGACGGCCCTAATTCAGAGCGAGAGCTCTTGTCAGAGCGTCCGTCTCTGAATCAGGGCCTCAGCCTGTTGCTCTACAGTTCAGGCTAGCAGGGCAAAGAAAGGTCCTCTGTGATTTATTAAAACTGTATCAGATTTCAAAGGTTCACAGTATGAAGGGGCTGTCACACAGGGCTATGAAAAACAATTGTAAGTAAATGCAGCTCACTTCAAGTTTACTTAGTCCTAACAAACATACACAAGAGGCTTTTTGCAGGGGATTGCAGATGCTAGCTAGTGTCTGACAAACAAACATACACAGTGACAAAGCCTAAGAGCTGTATTCAATTTGAGTGGACCCGCAAGACTTTTCCGCCTCCCAGACTTTTCACCTACATCGCATGTTTTGTAGGCAGAAAAGTATCGCGCGCGTGCCCCCTTTACCCCATATTCAATTTCAAAGTACGCAAAAATGGGACCTTGCAAAACTTAAACAAGCGGAAAGTACTGTCAGATTTGGGGAAATCAGCCTGACACTCGCCAAAAGGTGCTCTGACATGGGGGTTCCCTATGGTACCCCCCCAATTTGGCTTGCTGAAGGTATTTGGTGTTCTTAAATGGGCTCAATAGCTGCTAAATAGCGTTTTTGTATAAGTGGTGCAGAATAGTATTCTGAAGTTTTTTTGCAGAAAATAACTTATCCCAGCAAATTTAAGGTACTTGAAAATGGGGGTCAGCATATTTTAAAGTTGCTAAATTTAAGTTGAAAAAAATGTGAAAAATCCACCTCCCGCAAGCCCCTGCAATGTAAAAAACACCTAGGGCATACTTGGGGACCCCCAGAGTCAAGTTTGCTAGTTTTTATCTTTGTCCCCCAACATTTTTTTTTCGCCCCCAAATTCAAAGTAATTTTTTTGAGATGTCCTTAAGTGTTTTTTTTTTATTTTTGATGCAGTTTACCTTTTGGGGGACTGTCTGAAGGCTGCATGGGGTTCCCGCAACGTTGCACCCAAAAACCCCAATTCTGCACTTTTTTCCGCCTCTTATTCATAGGCGAAACTTCTCCACCTATTACGTTGCATTGACTTGCCGCCTAGGCGGAAAGGGTTTCAAATTGAATACGGAGTAATTTCAAAACAGGCAAAAATTACGTCATCGGCGAAAAACTTCCACCAAAAACACGCGAAAACGGACTTTTCGCCTCAAATTGAATACGGGCCTAAGTCTTTGACATGCTTCCCACCCATTTCATCTACCTACGCCTTCTCCAAACACTCTCCGCTGTAAAATGGCACCTGAAATCACAAGGGAGTGACTTATATGAAACCAAAACACGTGAGATCTAGTTTTTACATCAGAGTTCCAAACTTGGTCTGAAGACTCATTTAGGGTCTGGGTTCTACTCGGAACCCAAAAGTGACCAAGCTGGGATTCAGTTAGACTCAGAACCCCAAATTTAGGGTGTGTTTGGCATCCCAGATAGATATGAATACTACATACAGTGGTTTGAGGATACTGTTGAGAGTTCCCACTGCTGTTTGGAGTGAGACATATTGTTTCAGATATGCATGGGCAACCTCACCAATAGATGATGTTCACCAACCGTTTGTTGTAAGCAAACTTATTTACATTTATGTAAGTAAATTGTTTTACCACTAATAAATATAATTTGTATTTGTTTAACTTTAGCCCAATGAGCCAGTTGTTTGGTGTTTTTGGTGTGAGGATCTGCTTGCAGGATCCAAAGAGAAATAGACACTCAATATCATTGGCCTTCCAATTCCAGAATACGGCTTAATTTTAATTTTATATGTCCTAAATGTTTTCCACTTTGGACTCATCCCATCCTTACAACTTGAGCAAGTGACTTTTTTTCGGAACATCATGACGGTGCCCAGTTTCTAATGAACTTCATTCATTTGATTCCACTATTGGTTGCCAAATTATGAATTTTCTATATGTGTTTATTGTGTGATTGTCCTCTAGGTTTGTGAGAATTATATATATATATATATATATATATATATATTTTTTTTTTTTTCTGATTGACATATTTTCACCACATTTTGGCCACTCTGACCAAGATATCGGATTAAATGTTAAACCTCATTGTCCTCTTGAGATTGACTATCACATTCCAGTGCTACTTTCTATTAAATTTTATCTTCAAACTGTGCAGAGTTAATGTAACTGTAATTTCAGATGTACAGTACTTTACCTTTACTACAGATATAACCTGTGTTTCTATGGAGCCTTACAAATCAATAATAACAATAATAATTGTGATCCTGATTATTAATTGTGGGGTCTTTATCCTGTTTTATTACTAATTCTAAAGATATATAGTACAAATTAGTTGATTTCTTAGACGCATGCCTATACTATCCAGAGTGATGTTCTTTTGAAATATAAAAGAATTATTCCACAGAACTAAGGGCCTGATTCAGACCCACTCACGAGAGGCTGTACGCTCGCAAGTGGGTCGATGTTATGGACTGAGCATGCGCACGACGGAGGGAGCTCCGTCGTGCGCATGCGCCAGACGCGACGAGCGAAGGAAAGTCCTTCGTTCGTTGTGTCCGATCAAAGGGGGCGTGTTGTCAATGTTGATTGACAGCATGCCCCCTTTGGTGGGCGTGCCGGGGGCGTGCCTCCCTGATGGGGGCGTTCCCATGGGAACGCCTCCCATCAGAAGCCGGCCCACTGACATCACTAGTGATATCAGTGGGAGTGATTTTGGCTCTGATAGAGCCAAAATCACTCCGGAGCTTGCGGTTGAAAACCTCAACCGCAGGCTCCGGCTCGCAATTTAGATGGTCGCGATGGTCACGACCATCGCGGCCATCACAATGCACGCTCGTATAGCCTGTGGGTGGTGACCCACAGCTATACGAGCGTCCAGGAGGACGCTCCATTTTCATGGAGCCCGGCCCTCATTCAGAGCGTGCGCTCTGCTCAGAGCGTACGGCTCTGAATGAGGGCCTAGGTTCCAAATAATTATTTATTAAATGTACAATTAAGATAATTACAACAAGATGATTGATGCATTTCGTTTGGCGACTGCATGCTTCATCTGAAAAATGTGCTGTTATTTTATGTGAAATTTTGTGTCTCTCTCCAGTATTCTCATCTCCAAGAGGCAGGAAAATCTAGATAAAAATTAAAACAACACGGATGAGTGTTCAGAGTTGCTTCCATTTATATAGATCCCTGTGCTTGTGTTGAATGGCATGCAGGTTAGAGTGTGTAATAATAAAGAAACAAACAGATTACTCTGTAAGTATCATTTTCTATACTACAATTATTTTCTCTTTGTATTTTATTCAATTGTGGAGTGTGCCATAGAGATTGCTAAAAGTGTTACCCATGCAGCAGCAGCTGTGCCTTTGGAGGTAATGCAAATGTCTTCACACAAAAAATGCGGGTTATCCTGCAATTATTAATTGATAAATAGGCCCATAAATATTTAATCCTGTATGCAGCACCACTTGTGAGTCTGAACACAGCACTGCAAGTACAGCAGAGTACAGCGCAGCATACAACAGCGTGCCCTCCCTATACACATTGATTAGACATAGCAGCACAGCCACTTGTGAGTCTGGACACAGCACAGCCTATACAGCAGTACAATGCAGCATACAACAGCATGCCTGACAGTGAAATGGCACAGAGTCATAGCCACGGGGCCTTACATAGAACCCAAAACCCACGAGAATCCAACGCCGCAAAGATGACGGTTTGGCTCTAAGTGGAATCTAAGTCAGACGGGAAGACCCGAAGCACTGCTCATATTGCCTTGGATATCGGTATTTCGTGTGCATTTGAATCACAGATAATCTGAACCGGTCATCTCTACTTTCAACTATATTGTCATGGCTAACTTTGCCACGGTAGCATGACAGTAGGTTGATTAATTTAGGGACTCATGCCGAATTAAACTTAAGTCAGCTTTGTAGATGTATTTTGCATGTTTTGCATTAGGCATTTATGTGGCATAGTATGAGCAACTATAGATGTTGGGTCACCTCATTGAAAACTCCACTTGCAGGTGAAGGAGTGAAACTGAGCTGTAATGGGACATTTGCATATAGACAATGTTTAGGAAATATGTTTCAAATGAATTGCAGCCTGTGCAGAGTAGTGTGTACTCTTAATTACGCCTGTTTACAGATGCAACTCTATGGAGAAAGCCTATGGACGATGGTGGTCCAGCAGATGAATACAATTTAGCATAGAAACAAATATCCACATTTAGTTCAGTGCACACAATGGAGGTGCAATTACAGCTAAATTGCATTCAACTCTGCATTGGTCCTTTAATGCTTCAGATTCTTGCATCTGGTACCATAGACACAGAATAATCCTGCTACCCGATAGATGCCTAATGAAGTACTTAGTGGTTATATTTATATGAATTGCATTTCCTATATGCCTGGTATACATATTTTACAGTTGGTCATTTATTTTAAGAATTCCATTTGTGGATTCTTTTAGTTTCACAAACTAATACTAACGGGTGGTTGCATTTACATCCTATTAACCCTTTGTGTACAGTACTATACAATATCTTTATTTAGGTTATTATATTATAGTTATTTGTTTTGAATAATATAGAATGGAAAAATATTGTTTTTGGTATTTATTTTTTTAAAACAGTATATTAACCAATTAATTAATTGTTTGCACCCTTTTGTAATATATCTACTGCCATCTCTATGGTTGAATCAATAATCATGAGAATTAAACTCACTGGGACCAGTGACATCACTGAGACAGTATAGTGATTTTGTTCCCAAAATACGTGAAAAGCCTCCACAAGTCCAGATCTTGGACATCAGAAAGACACAGAAGACATGTTGCTCCTTAATTTGTATTATATTTATTTTCTTATGCTTTCTTACATTTCTAAAGGCAATTTGTGCAAATGGAGTTTATATACCTTGGACCAATGCTTTCCAAATGAAGAGAATGCATTGGCTCACAATAAACTGTCCTCTATCACTCTTTAGTATTCTTGTGTAATTTGTTGCATGAGTTTACGTGGACAGCTCAATTGTTTAATCCAAGTGAAATATGCTCCATATAAATTGTGTGCTGTGTTGTTGAGACACACAACCCTGCGTGTTTAAAAAATATATTCATATTAATTGTACATACTGGTAGAATACATTCATTTATTTTTAGGTTACTGTACCTGCTGGAGCACTGCAGGGAAAGTGATACAGTATCATGCTCTAGCTGATTGTTTTGCAATTGATAACTGTTGAACCTGAAATATGTGCTAACTCTGTCCTATTGCACATCTTCTGCAACCAGTATATACTGCGCTTATATCCTGCTTAATCTGTCTCAGGGCAATGCATTATAACACATTTTCCTTTATAACACATTTTAACCATTCACTGTGTGTGTGTAATATATATGTACTTCACTTTTTTATTTTCATTCTTTATATGCAGCTGCAGATGCTCCTAACTATCTCTTTACACTGCACTTTTCTTACTATGGTGGTGCCCTGGGGCAGCTTGGCTGGGCCAGTTTTGGGGGGTCCTGTGCTCTGGATTTGAACCCATGTTAGGGACCTACCCGAAAGAGGTTACCTGGATATGGTGGGTAGGCCCATAACCTTGGCCATGATTATGCTAAAAACCTCTATTGATTGCAAAATTTTATTGCATTTCTATATATATATATATATATATATATATATATATATATATTATTAATAATTTGGAGTTGTGCACCTGAGATTTGTCTGTTTCTGTGCATGCTATGAATTTAGTCAAAATGGCCCTACCACTGCTTTGCTGCGTTATGACATGGGGTGAGGCTGCAGTGAAGCGATTCATGACACCATGCACCTCCACCAGCTGGAGATCCCCTTTAGTACCTTCCATAGGGCAGCAGTAAAAGTAGAGATGAACAATTTGGTTTTGCTGAAAATCAAACACACCATGACTTTGGGCCTCTGAGTCGAACAGAGTCCCAGCTGGAATCACTTTGGTGTTCTAAGTAGAGACAAATCTTCTTGCCAAGTTCAGATCCTGGATCTCAAAAACGCATCTTGCGTGTTTGGATTGCACGTAAGCCCCTTCACCGTGATTTCAGGTGCCATTTCAAACCAGAGAGTGTTTTGAGAGGGTGTGTGCTGTTGTTCCATGCTGCAATACTAAATAAATACTAGTCACCATTAGAGTGTTGTAGGTAGATGTAGTGGGTGGGAAGTGTGTAAAAGACTGCAGGCATATTTGTCACTGTGTATGTTTGTTTGTCAGACACTAGTTAGCACCCGCAATCCAGTGCAAACATGTTCTTGTGTGCGGTTGCTAGAAGTGAACTTGAACTGAGCTGCACTTACATTGTTTTTCATAGATGTGCTATATTCTTTCCAACTGCCAAATATGTTTGTGCCACTGTTCTGTTGCTTAGTTTAGCTCGCTGCAGCCTTTAGCCAATATTGGTGAAAACAATATTGTGGGCTGTGAGGTGGTCAAAATTAACTGGAAATTAATGTTTTTGAAGTTAATAAGAAAACAGGTCCAAGTTACATGATTTAATCTGTTTTTATAAATTTTTTTAAAAATGTAGATCTGAAACCAAAACACTTGAGGGTGGTTTTGCCAAAACCAAATCCAAAACATGACAACTAAAACTCGGGGTTCAGTGGCTGTGCACATCTATAATTAAAAGTAGGTATCTAAGTCATATACAATGGTGTTCGAAAGTTTGTGAACCCTTCAGAATTTTCTATATTTCTGCTGAAATTTGGCCTGAAACTACCTCAGAATTTCACACAAGTCCTTGAAATAGATAAAGAGAACCAAATCAAACAAATTAGACAAAAAAATTAGACATGCACATTAGCTAATGTTAATGTTCATGAGTCCACCATCAGGAGAACACTGAACAACAATGGTGTGCATGGCAGGATTGCAAGGAGAAAGACACTGCTCTCCAAATAGAACTTTGCTGCCCATCTGCAGTTTGCTAAAGATCACCTGGACAAGCAAAAAGACTATTGGAACAATGTTTTGTGGACAGATAAGTCCAAAATAGAGCTTTTTGGTTTAAATGAGTAGCTTTATGTTTGCAGAAGGAAGAACGCTGCATTCCAGCATAAAAATCTCATACCATCTGTGAAACACGGTGGTGGTGGTATCATGGTTTGGGTCTGTTTTGCTGCATATGGCCCAGGATGACCTGCCATCATTGATGGGACAATAAATTCTGAATTATACCAGAATATTCTAAAGGAACATGTCAGGACATCTATCCATGTACTGCATCTCAAGAGAACATGGATCATTCAGCAAGATAACAACTCAAAGCACAGAAGTCTTTCAACCAAAGAATGGTTAAAGAAGAATACATTTAAAGTTTTGGAATGGCCAAGTCAAACTCCTGACCTTTATCCAATCGAAATGTTGTGGAAGGACTTGAAGCGAGTAGTTCATGGGAGGAAACCCACCAAAATAACAGTTGAAGCTGTTTTGTTCAGAGGAATGGGGTAAAATTCCTTCAAGCTGATGTTCAGGATTAATCAACAATTACTGGAAACATTTAAAAGCAGTTATTGCTGCACAAGGGCATCATACCAGTTACTGCAAGCAAAGGTTCACAACTTTTGCCACTCACAGCTACAGTGTGTGATATTCGATCATTTTCCTCAATAAGAAAATGTGTATATCTAATTTTTTTTTCTCATTTGCTTTATTTGGTTATTTTTATTTACTTTTAGGACTTGTGTGAAAATCCGAGGTAGTTTTAGGCCAAATTTCAGAAAAAATATAGAAAATTCTCAAGGGTTTACAAATGTTTAAGCACCACTGTACAGCTAGCTGATTTGCATTTAACATTTTTTGACAATAAGTCAGTAAATGTATTTTGTACCAATACCTATGATGTAAAGATTTGTTTCAGACTAAAGAGTCATGAATGTAAATGTGTTTTTTACTTTACATATAGTGTATATAAAAATAATTTAAACAAAAATGTAACTGATAGAAAAGATAGGAAAGAGAGAGGGTTTCAACTAGAGATGAGCGGGTTCGGATCTCAAAGATCTGAACCCACCCAAACTTAGGGGATCAGAGTCAGATCCGAGTTCTCCTTGTAAGAGAGGTACAAAAATAATTAAAATTGTTACGAGGAGTAGGACACCGGAACCAACTGTGTGCTCCAAGAAATCACAAATCCCAGAGGAGAGTCCATGTGTATATGCGGTTGCCATGTGTGAGCCTGACCTTTCTAATACTGTACTTGAAGAGGATCCTCCTTCCAAAATTTGTGTGCCCTCTGCAAATGTGGGGATGAGCAGCACAAGTCAACATGCTGATGTAGAAATCGAGGATGCTTCTGCGGAATTGCACCAGGAGGTTGAGGAGGATATTTACGTTAGGGGTGTGCACCGGCCACTTTTCATGTTTTGGTTTTGGATCTGGATCTTTCTTCGTGTTTTGGATCTGGATTGGTTTTGCCAAAACCACCCTTCCGTGTTTTGGGTTCTGGGTTTTGTGTTTTGGATCTGTATTTTTTTGAAAAAAAGCATAAAAACAGCTAAAATCACAGAATTTGTGGGTTTTTCTGCTCCTATGCTATTATTAACCTCAATAACCTTAATTTCCACTAATTTCCAGTCTATTCTGAACACCTCACTCCTCACAATAGTGTTTTTATGTCCAAAAGGTTGCACCGAGGTAGCTGGATGAGTATGCTAAGCGACACGAGTGGGCAGCACAAACACGTGGCCCATCTAGGAGTGACACTGCAGTGGCAGACAGGATGGCAGTTTGAAAAACTAGGCCCCAAACAGTACATAATACAAAGAAAAAAAAGAGGTGCAAGATGGAATTGTCCGTGGGCCCTCCCAACCACCCTTATGTTGTATAAACAGGACATGCACACTTTAACAAACCAATCATTTCAGTGCCACGGTCTGCCACATGACTGTGGCTGAAATGATTGGTTTGTTTGGGCCCCCACAAAACAAGCTGGCAATTAATCTGTCCCTGCACAAACTGGCTCTTCGGAGGCAAGATGTCGTCCTCATCCTCCTCATTCACTGATTCCTCACCCTCTTCAGTGTTGTGTACATCCTCATCCTCACAGAGTATTAATTCATCCCCACTGGAATCCACCACCACAGGTCCCTCTGTACGTTATGGAGGCTGGTCTCCCTGGAAGAGTTGATAATTCATTTTTATGAACATCATCTTCTCCACATTTTGTGGAAGCAACCTCCTATGCCTTTTGCTGACAAGGTTCCCGGCTGCACTAAACACTCTTTCAGAGTACACACTGGAAGGGGGGCAACTCAGGTAAAATAGAGCCAGTTTGTACAGGGGCCTCCAAATTGCCTCTTTTTCCTGCCAGTACATGTACGCACTGTCTGACATGTCTACTTGGATGATGTCACCGATGTAATCCTTTAACAGGCAGACGCACGCTTGTCACTGCTGCTTTGAGGATGCAGGTGAGGCTAATGTGCATACATTTCACACACAAACACAGAAAAAAAGAAGATTATTTTATTTTGGTTGGAGCGCACTTTGGGGGTTACAACACCCTTTAACAGGCAGATGCAAGCTTGTCGCTGCTGCTTTGAGGATGCAGGTGCGGCTACTGCGCATACATTTCACACACAAACACAGAAAAAAAGATTATTTTATTTTGGTTTTAGCGCACTTCGAGGAGTTGTCGCTGCTGCTTTGAGGATGCAGGTGGAATCTAGATGGGAATTGGAACCAGGGACACACTACCTCCATCAATTGTCTAAATCCCACTGCACTAATGGAGGATACCGGATGCACGTCTAACACCAACATAGCAGTCAAGGCCTCAGCTGTACATTTTGCTTCAGGATGACTGCTGTTGTACCTAATCCATCTCGCTAAGGACTGTTGGAGGGTCAATTGTTTAGTAAAAGTAGTGGTGTTCCTACTTCCTCTCTGGGATGATGAAAAACTCTCAGCAGTAGCAACAGCACTAGGAGGAAGTGGTTCTTGATCTTTCCCGATTTTATTTTTATCAGAGAAAGTTTGGTCCTCCATTTATGTTATATTGATGTATACGTGCAGCTATGGTGCACACAAACACTGAAAATATTTTTTTATTTTTGTTGGAGACTAGTGCACTTTGTGAGATACACCACCCTTTAAGAAATGAGCCATCCAGCCCTTTACTTATGGGACACAGGCGCACGCTTGGCGCTGCTCCTTTGTTGGTGCACGTACAGCCACAGTGCACACAATTCACAAACACAGAAAATATTTTTTTATTTTGTTTGGAGTGCCCTTTGGGGGTTACAGCGCCCTTTAACGGACAAGCCAGCTGGCCCTTTACTTATGGGACACAGGCGCACGCTTGGTGGTGCTCCTTTGTTGATGCACGTGCAGCCACAGTGCACACAATTCACAAACACAGAAAATATTTTTTTATTTTGTTTTATTTTGTTTGTAGTGCACTTTGGGGTTACAGCACCCTTTAATGGTCAAGCCAGCAGGCCCTTTACCTATGACACAGGTGCACGCTTGGTGCTACTTTGTTGATGCACATGCGGCTACTGCGCACACAATTCACAAACACAAAAAAATATATTTTTTTATTTTTTTTGGAGTGCACTTTGGGGGTTACAGCACCCTTTAATGGTCTAGCCAGCCGTCCCTTTACCTATGGGACACAGGCACTCGCTTGCCGCTGCTCTGTTGTTGATGCACGTGCAGCCACAGTGCACACAATTCACAAACACAGAAAATATTTTTTTATTTTGTTTGGAGTGCCCTTTAGGGGTTACAGCACCCTTTAACGGACAAGCCAGCCGGCCCTTTACTTATGGGACACAGGAGCATGCTTGGCGCTGCTCCTTTGTTGATGCACGTGCAGCCACAGTGCACACAATTCACAAACAAAGAAAATATTTTTTTATTTGGTTTGGGGTGCACTTTGGGGGTGACAGCACCCAAACACAGAAAAAATATTTTTTTTTGCACTTGGGGGGAGCACCCCTGATGGACAGAGCACCCCCTGGACAAAACTACAGCACCCCTTTAGGACTGGGACACTGCACAGGACTTTGGAGTGGACACTGCCCCCATGGACATCTGACTGAATAGCACAACACAGCCAGCCCCTATGGACTTTGGAGGAGTGGACACAGCCCCTATGGACAACAGCAGCACAGCGCAGCACAACACTACACTACACTGCACTACACTACACAGCCCAGCCAGCCCTAACTCCCACCCTCCCTCTTCACTGTCCACAGCCGAGTGAGAAAAAGGCGCTGCCGCGGGTACCTTATATAGAATCCAAAACCCGCTAGACCCGGAAGGCGGGATGATGACGTTTTGCCTCGATTTCAGATCTGAGTCAGGTGGGAAAAGTTGAGCCTGACTCGGATCGACCTCGGATCGGGGGGGCATGGGGGGGTTCGGATTTCAGAAATCCAAACCCGCTCACCCCTAATTTACGTAGTTGGCGATAACAACAAGGATGATGAGGATGTTGATGATGAGGATGTTGCTGCGGAGGATGTTTGTGTAAAAACTGTAAATCAGGCCACAGTTGTTGCCCATGGTGGGAAAAATCCCATTGTTGCCATGCCTGGGCAAAGTATAAAAAAATCTACTTCCATTGTGTGGAATTATTTCAACCCAAATCTAGGACCTTAACCATCTAGGAACATCCTCCCTTTTACATCACTTGCAGCACATTCATCAAATTGGAAAGGGTATTTCAAATTCTGAAACTTTGGGGACAAAAAAACAAACAGCAATCAGTCCAGTGTCACCTAGCTGCTCCCTTCCTTCTATTTGGATCCAAGCGCCTGCAATCATCACCACTAACACCTGCATCATCATCAACATCCTCATTCATGATCGGAAGTAATCCTGCATCCAATTTCATAAGCATGGCTGACTCCTCCCCTATCCGTGATTCCTCAGAGTGTTACGCCTGTTGCTGCTGCTGGGGGTGGATCTTCATCCCAGAAAGGGACCAAGAAGACTACTACTAGTAATAATTTTAAAAAACAATTGACTATTAAGCAGTCCTTTGATAGAGGAAGTAAGTATAACAGCTGTCACCCAGTTTCACTGCGGATCACTGACGCCATGATGGCTGTGCTAACATTAGATGGTGAAATAATAGAAAATTAGGATGATAGTGTGGAGGAAGTGCAAAAGGAGGAGGAGGGGAAAATTTGTGTCCTATCTGATGCTAATAAGGATGTTGATGATGAGGATGTTGTTTGTGTAAATCAGCCATCAGTGGCAGCAGTTCTTGCTCCTGATAAAAAGAAAGCCATTGTCATGTCTGGGGATAAGACCAGAAAGCCACCTCTTGGGTGTGGAATTATTTTAACCCAAATCCTGACAACATTTGTGAAGGCATCTGTTCCATTTGTGAAGCCAAAGTTAGTAGAGGTAGGGACATTAACCTTCTAGGCACCTCCTCCCTGTTATGTCATTTGCAGCGAGTTCATGCAATTTATCTAACAAAATTATATTAATTTGTAAATTCATATCAAGAAGTCCAGTATCAGCTACCAGCAGTTTGGACCAGCACATGCAATCTCCACCACCAACACCCTCATCATCCTTAATAATTGAAGGTAGTCCTTCCAAAAAATGTTTTGTGGGGACCCAAACAAACCAAGGAGTTCAGTCATGAAAATGTCACTATTAGTCGCTAAATTGCTTGGTTTGTTAAACTGTGCATGTCCTTTTTAATATCCCACATAAGAGTGGGTGGGAGGGACAATTCCATCTTGCATCTCTTTCCTTTACATTTGGCACAATTTGGGGCATTGCCGACTGACGTTATTATAGTTTATTAAACTGTCATCCTGTCTGCCACTACTGTGTGGTAATGTTTCATATATGTCCTATTTTTTTTTAAACTGCTGTGCATTTGTGCCACTGCTCTATTGCTTACTTTAGCCAGCCAGCTCGCTGCAGCCTTTGGGTTATATTGGTGAAAATAGTTAAATCAATCATGTGAGCTGTGAGGTGGTTAAAAACGCATGGAAATGCCTGAAAATGATTGTTATTAATGTTAATAATACTGTAGGAACTAAAATAGACCCAAATCATGTGGTTTTAGCTTTTATATAATGTTTTGGAAAAACTACAGATCCAAAACCAAAACTAAAACCTAAAAACAAAACACCAAAGAAAAAGATCCAAAACCAGATCCAGATCCAAAATCAGGGGAGATACAGATCCAAAACCAAAACACGGGGGTCGGTGCACAACTCTAGTTTCAACAGCAGAATCTATGACGTGGCCCTGTAGACCCATTGAATAAGTGATAACATTGCATGAAAATACATATGTATTAAGCTTGCCGAATAGAGTATTAGATCTATAAGTCTTTGCTGTCATCATAAATGTACAGGGATTTTCTTTTGCAAAACAATGAGGTATAAAATCTAATGTTGTTACTGTTTGCTATTGCTATCCAGGAGGCCAAATAAAAAGAAATACAGCAAGTAAAAGAAGCTGTAAAACACTGGTCTCTAAAATGTGCCACTAACATAATATGGAGGGAAGTCATTTCAGCCTCAGAGAGATCTGTAGCTTGCCTTTACCAACCCTTTCACTGGAATAAAGTGAGACTCTAAAACGAATGCAAAATCAGCGTTTCTGCTCACAAAATGTTAAAACTCAGGTTTTTATCTACATGGTGGCATAAAGACTCAGTTCTACAGAACCATAGCTTATAAGGGTGGAACAATTACATTATGGTGACTTTTAGTTCCAATAAGGGAAAATATTTAAATGTCTACAATGACACTATGCGCACACACATTGCATCACATAGGGTGGTGAACATATCTAAAGCACATACTATCACTTACCATCCTAATTATCAAATTAAACTCTTCTGTTTTTCACCAAACTTATAGCCCGGTGTAAATTTTTTCTGTGGATTAAAAACAACATTAGAGTGTGAACCGTATATATGGGTTTGTTATATTTGAGCATTATTACTTTCATATATATAGTATATATTACTCAAGAAGTGCTGTTTCCTGGGGTAAACAGTAACACTTCTCTTGCAGCAGCCAATTAATAGCACACCAGTCCCATGCCTTGGTACAAGTAGCAGCAGCAGCTAGTTTTATTTTGCAGCAGAAAATACAAAAATTAACCCTGGCCTGTCTGGAATGAACAATACATAAGTCTCCCTCTCTAAGGATGGGAGGACCTAATGTCCAGCTCACACAAAACAGTATTTAAATACAGTACATACCATATTTTTTCATGGTTAATGATAAATTATTAGATATGTATTAGTAATTACACAGATACAGGGATAATGCAAGGTTTCTAGGTGCCCTAGGTGGAATGAGATTTAAATGCCAGCTGCTATTTAGCCACCAGTTCAAATCCCGAAAGTGTGAGCCTGACAGCAGGAAATTCCGACAGTGGCAGGTAAGTGATCTAACCCTCCCCTCTCCCCCCCTAACCCTCTGCCTTCCTTCGGGGTGCCTAACCCATACTTGCCTATGCAGGAGGCTCCCGATCTTTCGGGTAACTGCCCGGAAGGGTAAGCACTTCTCTCGCATTCTGCCCACTTCCTAGTGAAGTGGGCAGAATGGGGAGAATATTACTGCATATTGGCGGGCCGGCACATCACGTCATTAGGCACCGCCCCCTCTTGTAACTATTCAGCGGTTGCGGGTAATTCCAGTGAGGGGCGGGACTTAATTATGCAACCTGGTTGGCCCCACCCCCAACTCCACCCACATGCTTCTCCTCCCCAGGCTTCTCTCCGGGAGGAGAAATCAAAAGTCGGCAACCCTGGCCTAACCCTAAACTCCCGGGGTGGTGCCTAATCCTAACATCTCCCTGGGGGTGCCTAACCCTAACCTCCCTCCCAAAAACCTAACACTAACCCTGCTAACTGCCCTAAACCTAACCCCCCCCCGATGGCTAACAGGACGGGCACCCCGGATTTACCTCATTCGGGCATGCATCGTCCTGGATTCCGGCATTGGGATCATGATGGCCGTCAGTATTTCGACGCCTATCATAAATCCTTTGCCAGCATTCTGCAGTCAGGATTGTGGCCGCCGGTCACATAACTACATTCCGCCCTAGGCAAATGTACACAATACTGCCCTTGCTCCTCTGTGGGTACTGGTCCTCGGCAGCTTGTCATTGTGATACAGATGTGTCCTCAATCATCATTGCTGCAAAGGCGCTACACAGCTCCTCTTAGTGCACCAGGTTCTGTGCTACTCTGCTAGCGCAGGGCATCTTTTTACATCTTTTTTGTGCAAAATGCCCACAAATATTGTGTAATTTTTATATATATATCTAAAATTTAAATTACCAACTCCTGACATGTCAGGAGCTCTCAAGCTGCACTGACACTACGTCCCAGCAAATTCAGGTGACAAGATTTGCTGGGAGTTGTAGTACCACTACTGCTGGATACTTGTGCTCCCATCCCTGCTGGCTTTGCAAGGTCATGTCAGGTACATGGATTATTACAGGACTTCCAGGATCTGCTGCTGCAGTGTCCAAATTATGCCATATGCACCATATGGTGCATGTATAACATACTGCCTGTCGTCAGGGGAAGAAATGGGATCCACACAGTGGGGATAGGAGAGAAAAACACCATGCTGATCCAGGGGGCATACAATAAGTGTGCAGCAGTTTGTAAAAAAAAAAACATGTCCCCTAAACAAAAGAGGGTGGGCTGGTACCATGCTGGCTGCCGAGATCATAGTGCACATCAGTCATGTGACTGTCTTTGCTGATGTACAGTAGTATCCATGCAGAGACCAGACTAAGACTTATGCTACCAGTTTATTATATCGGGTAAAATTAGGGATGGCCATCGGTGGGGTGTCCATCAATGGTTACCATCAATGGGTCCATCTGTGCTTACATGGTGGACCAGCAATGGTTTGCACCCCTTGATGGCCACCGCTGCTGGGTGCAAGGTGGGCCCCGCACCAATAAACAAACTGCGGCAGGGTTTAGCAGCTGCCGGGGCTAAGCTCCGCCCCATCAAGAAAAATAAAATTGGCTCCCAATCGTCCATCGATGGTGGAGAACCATTGGCTCTCTGCCATCGATGGCAATACCATCAACAGTTACCCATTGATGATTGCTATCTATCAATGGTTGATGGCCATCCCTAGGTGAGACAAGGATATTGGCAGCTGATGAGTCCAGTACACAGTGGCTGCTGCCAGTGTCATGAAATACAGGATGTCTCTCGGAAACATCCTTCTTTATTTAGTTAGGCATCTCAGAAATAATGCACATTCTTCAGTTATTTTTTACAGATATTAGTCACCTTAGATTTATCTAAATGTATTTAAGTATTTCCCTTACAGGTTTACAGTATATGGTTGTTTGATTTCTAATATACAGTATATCATTACCATTATTGATTGCATTATATCATACTGTACTACCTATTATATTACCTATTTATAATTTTTGCTTGTAAGAAGACATTGATCTTACATGGAGTTTTAATGGAGCTTTGATTCACATTATCTTCTGTACCAGACATGCCTACACATCACTCCTGGGGGTATATTTACTGTGAGAGTTTTTAGATATTGAGATGTTGCCAATAACAACCAATCAGATTCTAGCTATTATCTTCTAGAAGGTGCTAGTTAAATGTTAAGTAGAATTTGATTGGTTGCTATGGGCAACATCTCAATTTCACTTTAGTAAATATAACCCCTGATATCAATTCCCTAAAGCAATGGTTCTCAAACTCGGTTTTAAGGACCCCAAACAGGTCATGTATTCCAGGTCACTTAGCAGGGGCACAGGTGTATTCATTACTCAATGACACATTTTAAAAGATCCACAGGTGGAGCTAATTATTTCACTTGTGATTATGCGAGGAGATCTAGAAAACATGCACTTTTTGGGCTCCTGAGGACCAAGTTTGAGAATCTGTGCCCTACAGGGTACACAATTAAACTCATAGCCCAGCTCTCCATACTGTAGTTTCTTGCTTTCCTACATTACTGACCTCAGCTCCTCATTATCAACTTCTATACCCCCATCAAAACTTACCTATACTGTACCTATGCACTTCACCTGATCACTTAAATCAGTCCTTTGCCAGAGCAATTTTGTATTCCTAACAGCTCATAGCACTTGATCTCAGACAATGTTTCACTGCCTTGCCTTTCTACAATCAGGAAAAGTTAACTGTATTCCTTCCATTACCTAGGCTGATGTATTTGTTGAGTTTCTGAAAGAGCAGAAAACAGCTGTACCCTGCTACAGCTACTGCTGTCTCCATGAGGTTTGCTAGAAATGGTGGGCACTAGGACCCATTGTGGCTCTAATAACAGCTCTATCCTACAACATTCTGAGTAGGGGGTGGAGCTTAATGGGGCTAAGGGGAGGAGCTACACAGGACTGTCACTAGAGATTTGGAAGTTCTGCTGCTGTCAGAGGGAGAGGAAAAGTTGCTGCAAATCCAGGACTGGCCCTTCCAGAGAACAAACTCTGCTGCTTGTCAAGGTAAAAGAACATGGAGGGAAACGTGTCTGTCTGTGTTTGAGTGCATGACTTGCATGTGTGCTTCTATTTGTGCATGCTCGTGAATAACGTGTGAGTGTGTGTGATGAGGTGGTGGGAGTTGAGGTAGTGGGAGAAATGGATTGGCATACTGAGAACTGTCTAGGGCACGAGAGGGCCCTGAGGCAGGGGGGGTATCTACCCCTTTAACAAGATGGCACTCGCCAGGGGTACTGGCTGAGGGGGAGCAATCACTGATGTGTGTGTTCCCTACAAAACAACACTGCCTGCCCCAAACATTGTGCTGTGTGGAGCTAGGACTCAGAGGGGAGACATTTTTGCCAAGAAAGGTTTGACATCACTACATGGTCAGCCTCTGCAGTCAGTGACCTATATAGGAGAGTTCTAACCGTGGAGAGATCACCACCAGACAGGCAATGAGTGGCGCTGGGAAGCGGCTGTGTCAATGTGTATTAAGATGAGCAGGCAGCAGATTCCACCATGCATGGTGTTCTATCGGACTATGGTAGACAGCGATGGCTGGACGTGCTTTTGTGAAGGTGTGGAAGAGGTTGGCTGGGCTATCATGGTGCCCAGTCTCATACTGTAGCTCTTTTCTTCTTACAGAGACCACAAGATGCCAGAAGCAGAGATACCACTAGCATGTGGTGATAAAAAATTGCTGAATTTACAGCAGATCCTCCCTGTGTGCTGCGATAGAAGGTAATCCTCCTCATCACTGTGAGAGAGGGGTGTGTGTCAATAATAAGCCTGACAGTTTGATTCTAAAGGTGCCTACACACTAGGCAATATTTTACATGATTTGCCCAATTTTGACGCAACGGAACGACAAATCGTGTAAAATATGTCCAAATCGTGAGTGCCACAATGCCGATGCGCATGCCCACTGGTCGTACATTGCATCTTCAGATCTGCTATGCTGTAGGGCAGATTTGCCAATCTGGGACACGAAGCCCTGGAAAAAGTTAAGGATGCATGATAGATCATTTGTCACATTGGACACTTTTTAACACCAAATCATTTCCAGGACTGCCGGGGGAGCTGCTGGGGAGAGTTCAAGGGAAATCGGACACGAGATCCCATCGTGACTACATCGCCTAGTGTAGGAACCTTAAGTTTTCATTCTAAGGAGTCTATTCATGGCTCTTCTCTGCTTCATGCAAATCATGCAGCAAGTTACCATGGAGAAGGTTATTCCTTCTCCAGCAGCAACCAAGCTTTGTGTATGAATCGCATCACCATGCTTTTGTATTGTGAGTGTGATTCATAAAGGAACGGAAAGCTCAGCTTTCCGTTCCTGCCCTGCGGTACAGATTCTTCTGTACTGCAAGCCAAACAGAGCATGGAAGATGCATACAATACTTCCCTGCTGTCTGCCTGGCACCCAGCGCTGGCTCCGCCCCCTTTTGCCCAGCATCATTTGCAGCAGGTCTGACTTGACCTGCTGCTCTCAGACGTCTATGCATGCACAGTGAGAATAAGGCATATCAGGCTCCCGATATGTCTGTATTCTCTTTGCCTCTAGGGATCACGGAGGGGCCAGACAGTGCCCAAAGATGCTGGAAAGGTAAGTATACATGAATGGCTACTAAACTTCACTATATATTGTATCAATATGATGCGATACATAGTGATTTTTTCTGTAGCCATTTCATGTTCTTTATGAATAGACCCCAAAGATGTCAGGAGTCCTGCACAATTGCACTAAATATATATATATATATATATATATAGTGATAGGATCACTGGTAATGTGGTCTGTGACAGGGACATTTATCCCAGATTCCTGTCTTATGTGTTTTAAATCCCCAGGAGAAAGTCTGCAGTGTAGCAGGCTGAGTCTTGGCTTTTTGAAAAGCCGGTTTGGGACCTGGGGGTTGTGGCTGAGAGGAGAGGGAGGGCTCAACCCATGGCCACTTTAGGTTTTGGTTCTCTTAGCCTGGTAACAGGCTTCATAGGGTTTTCCACCTGAGAGTGGCCAATATAAGCCTAGTGTGTTGAGGGCTGGTGGTCTCACCTGGGAGAGCAGACAGGGAGTTTGCTCAGAGACACTTGGAAAACCTATCTGTGAGTACTGTGCTGTGCTTTGTTGCTGGCGAGGGCATTAGGCCCTACCAGGTTCTGGTAGTGAGGGAACTACCTGTGAAGTTAGTGCCCCGACAGGGCTAGGATTTACGTTTATGTTTTCTTTGTGTTATTTCTGACATTGTACAATA
Organism: Taudactylus pleione; assembly: GCA_031769625.1. NCBI lineage: Eukaryota > Metazoa > Chordata > Amphibia > Anura > Myobatrachidae > Taudactylus > Taudactylus pleione. The sequence continues at coordinate 16,019,084 of JAUIMM010000036.1, read as the reverse complement.
AAGACTGGCGCCGACCAGCTTGTACTTGCATCCAGACTGGTGTGCTGCTTCCCTGCTGCTGTGTGTGTGTAAGGAAGGAGTCCTCTACCCAGGAGATGGACCCCCTAACCTAACTGTGTCACAATATATATATATATATATATATATATATACTAGGGGTGTGCACCGGCCACTTTTCGTGTTTTGTGTTTTGGTTTTGGATCTGGATCTTTCTTCGTGTTTTGGATCTGGATTGGTTTTGCCAAAACCACCCTTCCGTGTTTTGGGTTCTGGGTTTTGTGTTTTGGATCTGTATTTTTTTTTAAAAAAGCATAAAAACAGCTAAAATCACAGAATTTGTAGGTTTTTCTGCTCCTATGCTATTATTAACCTCAATAACCTTAATTTCCACTCATTTCCAGTCTATTCTGAACACCTCACACCTCACAATAGTGTTTTTATGTCCAAAACGTTGCACCGAGGTAGCTGGATGACTATGCTAAGCGACACGAGTGGGCGGCACAAACACGTGACCCATCTAGGCGTGAAACTGCAGTGGCAGACAGGATGGCAGTTTGAAAAACTAGGCCCCAAACTGTACATAATGCAAAGAAAAAAAAGAGGTGCAAGATGGAATTGTCCTTGGGCCCTCCCACCCACCCTTATGTTGTATAAACAGGACATGCACACTTTAACAAACCAATCATTTCAGCGCCAGGGTCTGCCACACAACTGTGGCTGAAATGATTGGTTCGTTTGGGCCCCCACAAAACAAGCTGGCAATTAATGTGTCCCTGCACAAACTGGCTCTATGGAGGCAAGATGTCATCCTCATCCTCCTCATCCACCGATTCCTCACCCTCTTCAGTGTGTACATCCTCATCCTCACAAAGTATTAACTCGTCCCCACTTGAATCCACCACCACAGGTCCCTCTGTACCTTCTGGAGGCTGGTCTCCCTGGAAGAGCTGATAATTCATTTTGATGAACATCATCTTCTCCACATTCTGTGGAAGCAACCTCCTACGCCTTTCGCTGACAAGGTTCCCGGCTGCACTAAACACTCTTTCGGAGTACACACTGGAGGGGGGGCAACTCAGGTAAAATAGAGCCAGTTTGTACAGGGGCCTCCAAATTGCCTCTTTTTCCTGCCAGTACAGGTATGGACTGTCTGCCATGCCTACTTGGATGCTGTCACCGATGTAATCCTCCACCATTCTGTCAATGGTGACAGTATCATATGCAGTGACAGTAGACATGTCAGAAATTGTTGCCAGGTCCTTCAGTCCGGACCAGATGTCCAAACTTGGTCCTGCCTGCCCTGCATCACCGCCAGCGGGTTGCTTAGGATACCTAAGTTTTTTCCTGGCAGCCCCAGTTGCAGGAGAAAATGAAGAAGGAGCCGTTGACGTGTCACGTTCCGCTTCAGCTGACAGTGTGTTCACCAGCAGGTCTTTGCACCTCTGCAGGCTTGTGTCGGCCGGAAAGAGAGACACCACATAGGCTTTAAACCTAGGATCGAGCACGGTGGCCAAAACGTAGTGGTCTGATTTCAACAGATTGACCACCCTGGAATCCTGGCAAAGCGAATGAAGGGCTTCATCCACAAGTCCCACATGCCGAGCGGAATCGCTCCATCTTAGCTCCTCCTTCACTTTCTCCAGCTGCTTCTGCAAAAGCCTGATGAGGGGAATGACCTGACTCAAGCTGGCAGTGTCTGAACTGACTTCACGTGTGGCAAGTTTGAAGGGCTGGAGAACCTTGCACAACACGGAAATCATTCTCCACTGCGCTTGAGTCAGGTGCATACCCCCTCCTTTGCCTATGTCATAGGTGGATGTATAGGCTTGTATGGCCTTTTGCTGCTTCTCCATCCTCTGAAGCATATAGAGGGTTGAGTTCCACCGCGTCACAACCTCTTGCTTCAGGTGATGGCGGGGCAGGTTCAAGAGTGTTTGCTGGCGCTCCAGTCTTCGGCACGCAGTCGCTGAATGGCGAAAGTGGCCAGAAATTTTTCGGGCCACCCAAAGCGTCTCCTGCACGCCCCTGTCGCTTTTCAGAAAATTCTGCACCACCAAGTTTATTGTGTGAGCAAAACATGGGATGTGCTGGAATTTGCCCAGATGTAATGCCCGCACAATATTGGTGGCGTTGTCAGATATCACAAATCCCCAGGAGAGTCTAAGTGGGGTAAGCCACTGGGCGATGATTTCCCTCAGTTTCTCTAAGAGGTTGTCGGCGGTGTGCCTCTTACTGAAACCGGTGATACACAGCGTAGCCTGCCTTGTAACGAGCTGGCATTTCTGAGATGCTGCTACTGGTGACGCTGCTGCTGTTGCTGCGTAAGGTGATACATCTACCCAGTGGGCTGTCACAGTCATATAGTCCTTAGTCTGCCCTGTTCCACTTGTCCACATGTCCGTGGTTAAGTGGACATTGTGTACAACGGCATTTTTCAGGACACTGAGGACACTTTTTCTGACGTTTCTGTACAGTCTCGGTATCGCCTGCCTAGTGAAGTGGAATCTAGACGGGATTTGGAACCGGGGACACACTACCTCCATCAATTGTCTAAATCCCACTGCACTAATGGCGGATACCGGACGCACGTCTAACACCAACATAGCAGTCAAGGCCTCAGTTATACGTTTTGCTTCAGGATGACTGCTGTCGTACTTCATCCTCCTCGCTAAGGACTGTTGGAGGGTCAATTGTTTAGTAAAAGTAGTGGTGTTCCTACTTCCTCTCTGGGATGATGAACGACTCCCAGCAGCAGCAACAGCAGCAGCGGCAGCAGTAGGCGTAGCAATGCAGGATCCTCCGGAGGAATCCCGGATAGGAGAGTCAGTCATGCCAGTGACATGGCCTGCAGGACTACTTCCGATCCTAACTAAGGAGGAAATTGACGAGGAGGGAGTTGACGGTGTGGTTTGCAGGCGCTTGGATACAACAGGACAACGGGATTTAGGTGTCCCTGGACTGCTTACGGTCTTAGCCAAAGTTTCTGAACTTGACAGTAACTTTTTATGAACGCGCTGCAGGTGCCGTATAAGGGAGGATGTTCCTAGGTGGTTGACGTCCCTACCCCTACTTATTTCACCTTTACATATGGTACATATGGCAAGACAGTTGTTGTCCGGATTTGGATAGAAATATTGCCAGACCAAAGAGGTGGAATGTTTGGTCTTCTGCCCAGGCATGACCGTGATGGGCTTTTTCATCCCACGGACAACAACTGTCTCCCCCGGAGCCTGATTTAAACAAACCACATCACCATCAGAATCCTCCTCGCCAACTTCCTCCTCAGCGCCAGCTACACCAGTATCCTCATCCTGTTGTACTTCAACAGTGACATCTTCAATTTGCATATCAGCAAGTGGACTGTGGGTGCTCCTTTCAGCACTTGCAGGGGGCGTGCAAATGGTGGAAAGAGCCACCTCTTCCCGTCCAGTGCTGGGAAGGTCAGGCATCGCAACCACCACCACACTTGGACTCTCCTTGGGGATTTGTGATATCTTCTTAGAAAGCACAGTTCTTCGCTGTGCTTTTGCCAGCTTAACTCTTTTGATTTTTTTAGTGGGAGGAGGGCTTCCATCGTCATGTGAAGCTGAACCACTAGTCATGAACATACTAGGGATCGACCTTAGCCGTTCCTTGCCACTCCGTGTCGTAAATGGCATATTGGCAAGTTTACGTTTCTCTTCAGCTGATTTAAATGTCTTTTTCAAGGTCATTTTCCTGAACTTTGCCATTTGGGATTGTATGTGCCCTCTACTATGACATTGGGCATCGGCCTTGGCAGACGACGTTGATGGCATGTTATCGTCTATGTCATGACTAGTGGCAGCAGCTTCAGCACTAGGAGGAAGTGGTTCTTGATCTTTCTCTATTTTATTTTTATCGGAGAAAGTTTGGTCCTCCATTTATGTTATATCGATTTGATATATACGTGCGGCTAAACACAGAAAATAATTTTTTTTGGGGTTTGGACTAGAGTGTACTTTGTGGGTTACAGCACCCTTTAACGGTCAAGCCAGCCGGCCCTTTACTTATGACACAGGCGCACGCTTGGCACTACTTTGTTGATGCACGTGCGGCTACTGCGCACACAATTCACAAACACAGAAAATAATTTTTTTTTGGTTTGGACTGGAGTGTACTTTCGGGGGTTACAGCACCCTTTAACGGTCAAGCCAGCCTGCCCTTTACTTATGACACAGGTGCACGCTTGGCACTACTTTGTTGATGCACGTGCGGCTACTGCGCACACAATTCACAAACACAGAAAATAATTTTTTTTTTGGTTTGGACTGGAGTGTACTTTCGGGGGTTACAGCACCCTTAACGGTCAAGCCAGCCGGCCCTTTACTTATGACACAGGCGCACGCTTGGCACTACTTTGTTGATGCACGTGCGGCTACTGCGCACACAATTCACAAACACAGAAAATAATTTTTTTTTGGTTTGGACTGGAGTGTACTTTCGGGGGTTACAGCACTTTTTAACGGTCAAGCCAGCCGGCCCTTTACTTATGACACAGGCGCACGCTTGGCACTACTTTGTTGATGCACGTGCGGCTACTGCGCACACAATTCACAAACACAGAAAATACTTTTTTTTTTGGTTTGGACTGGAGTGTACTTTCGGGGGTTACAGCACCCTTAACGGTCAAGCCAGCCGGCCCTTTACTTATGACACAGGTGCACGCTTGGCACTACTTTGTTGATGCACGTGCGGCTACTGCGCACACAATTCACAAACACAGAAAATATATTATTTTTTTAGCACTTGGGGGGAGCACCCCTGATGGACAGAGCACCCCCTGGACAACACTACAGCACTCCTTTAGGACTGGGACACTGCACAGGACTTTGGAGTGGACACAGCCCCTATGGAGAACTGACTGCACAACACAGTCCAGCCAGCCCCTATGGACTTTGAAGTAGTGGACACAGCCCCTATTAACAACAGCAGCACAGCACAACACAGCCAGCCCCTATGGACTTTGAAGTAGTGGACAACAGCAGCACTACACTACACTACACTACACTACACAGCCCTAACTCCCACCCTCCCTCTTCACTGTCCACAGCCGAGTGAGAAAATGGCGCCGACGCGGGTACCTTATATAGGATCCAAAACCCGCGAGACTCGGAAGGCGGGATGATGACGTTTTGCCTCGATTTCAGATCCGAGTCAGGCGGGAAAAGTCGAGCCTGACTCGGATCGGACTCGGATCGGGGGGGCTCGGGGGGGTTCGGATTTCAGAAATCCGAACCCGCTCACCCCTAATATATACACACACAAGTCCAGATCACCGGCACTCACGGGTTCCACAATGTCCTGGGCCGGGTGCCCTCCACAGTCAGTCGCTGCCAAACAGGATGAACTGAACATAATCTCCACAAGGCGGCACTCCGTGTAAAAAACGACCAAATGTGACAAGATGCTGTCTGCAACGTTTCAGCGCCTTTTATTAGCGCTTTTTTCAAGCATAAAATACATACAAACATGTTACACTTTCCAAACATATATAGAGCAGTTAGATACCATGCTGCACCGCGACATCACTTCCTGGCTCCAACCCGGAAGTCTACAGAGCCAGTAGTGACGTCACATCCTCCCATTCAACGGTTACCATGGTAATCACCATGGTTACCAAATAACACAAATACAATGTGACCAAAAACACATGACATATAATTAAAAACAGTCTATCGTGCTCACTGGCCTCTAGATCAAACTAATCAGCGTAATAAACACAATGTGTAGCGAACAGATAGAATGTAATAATATGGCTGTGGACAATATAATATGAGTTTTAGCTATTACGAACATCGTGAACAGATAAATAACTGAACATACAAATTTCAACTCAAATAAGCACAAATCTATTATGCACGACCATAAAATGTCGCAATCACTATACTGCACACACCACAACGTGCTAAACGCTATAATGGTCATAACATATCAGACAGATACATGAATATTGCATAAATCACAAGGAGTTGACACCTACATTACTTACAAATAGCCAAGCATAATCAGAATATAAACATATGCATAACAACCAACCTGCATAATAAAAAATTTAATAATCAAACAAAACACTGGAGCCCCAGAGTTTCATTTAAGCCTCGGGGGGAAAGTGTGTCTAACCTCATAATCTGTTGAGACTCACACTGAAGTAATTTGCGCCCACGGTCCCCACCTCTAATGAGAGGGGGAATGTGGTCAATGATTTTATAGCAAAGTGTTGAAAGATTATGTGACGCCATGGCGAAGTGTCTTGCCACTGGCTGCTCGCTGGAACCTGAAGCAAGGGCTGCCCGAATAGCAGATCGATGTTGGGCCATTCTCTCCTTTAAAGTACACTCGGTCTTGCCCACATACATCTTAGAGGTGGGGACCGTGGGCGCAAATTACTTCAGTGTGAGTCTCAATGGATTATGAGGTTAGACACACTTTCCCCCCGAGGCTTAAATGAAACTCTGGGGCTCCAGTGTTTTGTTTGATTATTACATTTTTTATTATGCAGGTTGGTTGTTATGCATATGTTTATATTCTGATTACACTTGGCTATTTGTAAGTAATGTAGGTGTCAACTCCTTGTTATTTATGTAATATTCATGTATCTGTCTGATATGTTATGACCATTTTAGCGTTTAGCACGTTGTGGTTTGTGCAGTATAGTGATTGCGACATTTTATGGTCGTGCATAATAGATTTGTGCTTATTTGAGTTGAAATTTGTATGTTCAGTTATTTATCTGTTCACGATGTTCGTAATAGATAAAACTCATATTATATTGTCCACAGCCGTATTATTACATTCTATCTGTTCACTACACATTGTGTTTATTACTCTGATTAGTTTGATCTAGAGGCCAGTGAGCACGATAGACTGTTTTTAATTATATGTCATGTGTTTTTGGTCACATTGTATTTGTGTTATTTGGTAACCATGGTGATTACCATGGTAACCGTTGAATGGGAGGATGTGACGTCACTACTGGCTCTGTAGACTTCCGGGTTGGAGCCAGGAAGTGATGTCGTGGTGCAGCATGGTATCTAACTGCTCTATATATGTTTGGAAAGTGTAACATGTTTGCATGTATTTTATGCTTGAAAAAAGCGCTAATAAAAGGCGCTGAAACATTGTAGACAGCATCTTGTCACATTTTTTACACGGAGTGCCGCCTTGTGGAGATTATATATATATATATATATGAAGAAGTCCCTATAGGACAAGATGCGTTGAGTCCAGCTGACTCAGGCTCTCTATTCTTTGGATACTTACCTAAGAGGACTGGGTGCCATTTTAAAAGATAAGCACATTTTTTTACTTTCATTTTGAATGTTTTGTACACTGTCTCCCCTTACTTTTGTAACCCAATAAAAACCCATGTTTAAATGTACTGACTTGGGATCATCTGTATCTAGCTCGCATACACTGAATATATTCGTTCCAGAGAGGGACTGAAGGGGTACTAGGAGGTACGTGGAGGAAGACATACTACAGGCTATTAAATTAGCATTATCTGGTACACAGCCTCTATATATAATCATTACATTGATTTTAAGGAAATACTACACTATATTTACTCTCTCCCCCATGAGCTTGAATAAGCTCTTTATAAGATGATACAGCTGACGACAGTCCCATTCAATCCATCCAGTGTGGACCACTCATTTCTGGATTTCAGATAAGCTTAAAAGATTTTCTTTTTGGTACGCACATTCATTTATATGGACACCGGTACTATTCTACGTAAAATACTACACTATTGGTCGCATGTCTTCTTAAGATTTCTTCCAGAATCTCTCCACCCATTAGCCAAACGGACCCCAAGTAGACTGCTGCCGCCTTTTTTTAAGAATCAGTGACTTTACAAATTACATCACACTCACAACCACTTATTGCCCTAGATGTACATTATTCATGTACAAAAAATTGATTTTCACGATATCTAACTTAGTCTGAGGGAATCAATATCTAATGTGCTCTGTCCCTACATATCTGTCATATATATATATATATTATATCTACTATATAAAAGGAAAAAATTGTTCTTTTGTTCTTCTGTACAAATCCAGAGTTTACAAGTCACAATAGTGAAATTTTACATACGAGCTTATTAAAACACGGCGGAGGTAACTAAAAAAAATGTAAATCAAAATGAATTACTGTTAATTTTTAATTCATTAAAAAACACAATTTTTGCATAGCATTTACCCTCTACAGGTCAGGTACGGAATTACAAAAGGATTTAGCTTATCTACTTTTTTTTCCTTCCCTATCTTCTCCACTATATCAAAGCTAAAATTTGTACTTCTGTCTTACTATACAAATCCATAGTTTACAAGTGAAGATTGCGACATTTTACATATGAGTGTATTAAAACACGGCGGAGGCAACTAAAACAATTTGAAATCAAAATTAATTACTGTTAATTTTTAAATAATTTAAAACCACAATCTTTGCTGGACGCTCATTGTGGGGCATCAAAGCATATGGGTAGGGCCTCTGAGCAAGCGTTTTGTGTTGTCATGTTTTGTCATGATCTTAATGTTTATTATCTAAGAGAGCTTCTTTCTTCCAACTGTGTCAAAATGATGACTTTGCAAGGACCCTGCTGTACTGTGTGCTGCCAAAATATTACACATGGAATGCTTCTCCCAGAGCTTTTCTGTGCAGAAAACAGGGAGTCGCTGTAGATGGTCATCCTGGTATAAGAGCAACAGAAGCTCTTGGCCATGTTTATACTGTAGATCTTACAAATTTTGAATGCTTCTATCTCCGAAGTTTGCTTTACACTGTTACAGGTCCTACTTCCTTTGAAGACCTTAGGACTGTTGTTGGGGTAGTTTGTCACACTTTTCGTGAGGCCTGCCTAAGGAGAGGTTGTTTGGAGGATGAGCACCCAGGCAATGTATTTAGTCAATGTGGAAGTGCCAGTTACACACATATATATATATATATATATATATATATATATATATATATATATATATAAATTGTGTGTGTGTGTGTACATACATATATATATATATATATATATATATATATATATATGTATGTGTGTGTGTGTGTATATTGATAATTCAAATTAGATTCATGAACATTTTGGTGTTGTCAACACCATCTTCAGGTTGACGCACTGATGTACAACAAATCACACGAACATGATGACACCTACAGCAATTATACAAGTCACTTTACAAAATTCCCCTGGGTGCCATCCTTATTTATGGAATTATTGTTGCGGATGGACTATATTGGAGTGGACACCGGGATAGTAAGGATTTATGGTAATTGAGGCCGAACTATTGTGTATATATCTTCTTTGTTGGATGGTCACGCCCATTCAGTTGATGACAACACCAACAAAATAGCTGGTCACACCCCTTCAGCGGGCCCCTACCATTGCAATCCCCTGGTGGGCCCTTTATGCCCCAGTCCGACACTGGCAGTGCCTTACAAAGTACATAGCCAGAAACAGTATGACCAAAACAAGAAAAAAGTGATATTGCAGGACATGGACAAGGTTTATAAACATTGCAATGGTATGGATGAAAAGCACATGAGGGCCCTACTGGTGAGAGCTTACACACTAAGGGCCTGATTCTGCAAGGATCGTCATTACAAAGCTGCATGCAGGTAGCTTTGCAATTGCGATCCTTGCAGATATAGTAATGCAGCAGGAGGCATTATGCCTCCTGTGCATTACTTATCTGAGCTGTATATTGAAACGCAGCATCAGACAATCTGTGTACCATCAGCTGGCTAAGGTGACCCATGGAGTCCTGCAGCCAGTCACCGCAGTTTAGAGGAAAAGGCCAGGAAATCTCTGTCAGACGACGGAGATCCTGGCTTCTTCCCTCCCCCACAACAGCAGTGACATGCCACTGTTACAAGAAACTAAGGGCTTTGCCACCCCCAAATGACAGCAGACTGTCAATCACTGACAGTATGCTGCTAGTTTATGTGCGGACTCGAAGACCCATTCTGCACATGCGCAGAATGGGTCTGGCGCCTGTGCAGATTCCAGAACATTGGGAATCTGCGTTCAGCGGTGCACTAGCGTACTTTGCTAAATCAGGCCCTAAGACCCTTATTTACTGCAATCTGCATTTAAGATGCGCTTGTAGAGTGATATTTTTTACTAAATTACGATTGCGAATTTAGGAAATATCACATGGATGTACTAACATTTGTGCAGGGACAGAGCTTGCAATAAAACTCTGTCCCTGCGAATCCCCTCCGCACACTTCTCACTGTAATTTTTTTTTTAAAATACAGGGAGGAAGTGTATGTGCATGCCCCGCCAGCTTACCAGTTCATGTTACTTCAGAGCTTCTCTGCTGAAAAAATTAATACAAATACAGGTTTTTGCAAGATAATTATTTTTCATGACTACAATACCAAATAAAAAGGTTCTACAGTGTACTCAAGGCCTTAATTCAATAAAGACTTCACAATGACATTTTTAAAGTAAGAAGTCAATAGGAATCTTAAATATCGATCCTCATATGTTGAATATTTCTAGTAAACGAATTACCTGGCAAAGGGAACATTTTAAGTGGTATTTTTAAGCACAATGCATTGAAGTAGTACAGTATATCAAATTACATGAGATATCCCCAGTGTTGTTTGTAATGCTAAATTTATTTAGTACAATTTTATTTTTGCTGATAGTTACATTCATCTGGACCAACATCCATAAAAACCTACATTTTATGACCACAGAACATTTCAATTTAGAAAGTGGAATGGCAATAAAGCATATCAAATGATTCCATGGATAAAACAAAATTTATAAACATCATTTTAGAAAATAAAATATCTTAATGCTGATTTCTGTTGAAGGAGTGAAGTTTACAGCAGTGTACTGCATTATTTCTTATAGTGTACCAGTCAGGCATTTATATATATATATATATATATATATATATATATATATATATATATATATATATATTTTATTGACTATAGCTAAAATGTGATGTACAAATTGGTAAAATGAATGCATTTCTTAATTAGATTAGATTAAATAGTATATTCTACAAGAATGGACTCTTTAATTCCAAAATATCTTATCTAGAGAGCTCCAAAAACCAGAAAGAAAAAAAGCTGATAACAGCTGCTGCTTTGTGATAATGCAATATGCAGAGATATGGTCACCAAGGGGTAACTTTATCAATTAGCGATTTGGTTAAATTACTGGCATGATTTCGGGCAGAGTTACAAAATTGTTCAAATCACATGCAATTGGCCTATTGAATTCCATTTTATATGCAGCATGTTGTGGAGATACAGCCTAAAGTGGGACATTTGGGAGGTGTTCCTAAGCCTATGTACCACCTATATGAATAGGTTTCATCTACACAGCCAGTGTGTTATAAAGTATTAGTGGGACTGGATGAGCTCACTCGTTTGGTGATCATAAGATTGTTGTACACAGAGGAAGCTGCTCGCCCTTGAGCAACTTCAGTGGACTTACTTTTCCACTTCTACAGATTCCCTTTCACTATCAGTAACCACCTGTAACTAACTTCTCCCACTGCTCCTAAGGATGGCCCCTGAAACTTCTTACCTCTGAGTATATGTGGTTATGCTACTGCAACATCTCCTGACTGGTGTCGGCTGATTCCCACTGGTTCAACACTATAGACCAGTCTGCACTGTGAAGCTGGCAGAGGGCTCCATCTTGGAGACACTGGGCTTAACCCAGAATAGCTGGAGAATGGAATAGTGTTTTGCATTATTCTGGTTGTCACAGGAAACAAGTACTGCAGGTGTCCTTGATCAAGTAGAAGTTTATTGTTTAAAGGACATGTCTTTGCAAATAGAGTTAGTCCTTAACTAAGATAATACAGATGTCTAGTACTCTCTATGTTTTACAGATAATATGCAATTTACAGAGCCATATCAGCTCTTTATGGGGTCTATTTATTAAGCAGTGTTAGGAGACAGAGTGAAAAGTGATAAGAAAGTGATAAGGTGCCAGCCATTTAGCTCCCAACTGTCATCTCACAGGCTGTGTTTGAAAATGACAGTTGGGAGCTGATTGGCTGGCATACCAGTATGGTATTCTGTACAAATTACAACAGTGGAGCACTCGCCACCCAGTGGCTAAGCGCTGTATTACATGCCATAGCATATCCTTGGTTGAAGAATACCACAGTACGCTACAGCAAACACAAGTCATACAATTTAGTTAGATTTTATAGCTTAATATTTTAGGGACTCAGACATTGCAGGAATACAGGCTGGGTGACACACAGGCAGATCCAGATCAGACAAAACAGGCACTGGAAACTGGAACAGAAGAACTTAGTAAACTGGCTAGAATTTAGGTTACTGAGTACACGACCACAAACTCTGGAAGTCAGGCAGTATAACCAGCATGGAATGAAGGGCTGACTGTAACTTAACAGATGCAGGGTCCAAACAGAGCAAAACCATGCAAGCCTCCCTAATAACAGACTAGTGTGCATCTGGCCTGTGCACACAGACAAGACAATTAACTAGTGCGCAGCTGATTCTACATACAGACAGACAGGATTTCCAGCTACCTGCAACAGCTGGAACAAAGACAAAACATACTTGTTGCCTCTTGAAAAAGATTGTTTCACAGTCAATTGTTGTTTGAAACTAGTCTTCTTTGTCTGCTTCTGGAATAAAGATTCACCCTCAGCAGCAGCAGCAGCCACCGTAGCACCAAAGGATTCTTCTAGGGAAGGAGTCAGTTGGCTTTCACAAATTCGATGCAGAGGACTACCTCCAATCACTAATGAGGAGATTGATGATGAAGGTGTTGGCAGAGGAGGTTGCATGAGCTGTGATCTAGCTAAGAACTGGGAGCTAGCTGCTGCTGGACTGCATCTTACCAGATTTGTCATCTCTTTCCGAAAACTTTGCATAAACTTGATGCAAATGACATACTGTAACAGGGAGGAGGTTCCTAGATGGTTAACATCCCTACCTCTATTTACTTTCGCTTCACAAACAGTACAGATGAATTGACAAATGTTGTCAATATTTGAGTAAAAATAACTCTTCACAAAATAGGTGGCTTTTTTGTTTTTATTGCCCAGGCATGACAATGGCCTTTATTTTATCATGTGCAAGAACTGCTGCCACTAGTGGCTTATTTGCTTTGATACAAAAAAATCCTCAACATCAGATACACTAATATCCCCCTCACCCAGTTGCACTTCCACAGTAGCATCCTCAATTTCTATGTCACCATCTTTACTTGTGCTACTTATCCCCACATTTGCAGAGGGTAAAAAAAATGGTGGAAGGAGGCTTCTCTAAGAGTACAGTGTCAGGAATATCAGACTCACACATATAGTAGCACTCATGGATATGCTTAGACTCTCCTCATGGTTTTGTGAAGTTTGTGAACACAGTTTGTTCTTCAGTTTTAGTTTTGTTATAGTGAAATGATTTACTGAACTGATTTGCCTGTTTTAAAGGTGGCATGTAGACTTAGGAGTATATTTACTAAAGTACGGGTTGATAGAAGTGGAGGTATTGCACATAGCAATCAATCAGATTCTTCTGTACTTATCATTAATCTAGCACCTTCTAGAAAATGATAGCTAGAATCTGATTGGTTGCTATGGGCAATACCTCCACTTCTAAAACCTGCACTTTAGTAAATATACCCTTTAGAGAGAGATGTTGCATGTGAGGTTTCAGAAGATGCTTGACTGTGGTTGGAGCAGTTCTGCAATAGGTATATAAGTGCATGAAACATCAGTAGTAGGACCACCACTCACTATGGCTTGGGTTTTCTTTGCCACAGAGTGTCATTTATGGAATGTTGGCACTTTTACGTTGTATTTTTAATTTTCTTATAAGAGGTTATTTTTTTAAATGTAACATTGTGAAATATTGTTTCGATTTCAGGTGCTCTTTCTTACTTTATTTCCCCTGGATCACCTTTAGTATATGTTGAAGTACTGTTATGACTGCTGGCAGCAACCAAAGCACAAGTACTTGGTTGCTACTCCTGCTCTTCTTTTGACTGATTCATAAACACACACAGCACCCCTAGTTATGGTGGCATCCTCATGACATTATATCTTTCAGCACACAAGTTTAGTTTTATAATTAATTTTTTTTAGAACAGTGCCTAAATACACAACAAAGTGCCTCACAGCACCACTAGTAATGGTGGAAACCTACTGGCATTATGTTTTTCAACATACTGTACAAGTTTTATGATTAAAACATTTTAACAGTGCCCCCTGAACACCCAACGAACTCCCTCACAGCTCCCTTAGTTTAAGCTGGATGGCACCCTTGTAATGACGTTATATTTTTTAACACACAAGTATTAAATTATTGAAAATTTGTAAAAGTGTCTGAAGGCCCTGAACACACAACAAACTCACTCACAACAACCCTAGTATAAATCAGGTGGCACCCTAATAGTAATGATGACATTATAATAGATTTTTTTAATTCACAAAATAATGCCCCAGTAGGCTTTTAAGTAACACAATGCTGCTGTCCAATCCTATGGCATTTTTGTGCCTCACAGTGCCCATTTATTATAAAACAAGTACCCTAGTAGGCTTTTTTTTAGTAACAAACAACAACAATACAGTGTTGCAGTCTACTCTATGTCATTTTCTTTGTGTCTCAGAGTGCTGCGGCCAGCCCACAGTACACAGTGCCCTTGCCTTCATTGCTCCTAATAATTTTTTTTATTTAGTACAACAATCTAAGTGCCCCTATAATACCCACCACCCTCTCTCTGCAGTCTCCAGTGTGACATGGTGCCAGATCACAAGGGAGGGACTTTAATATGCATTCCAAAACACACAAGATCTGATGCCAGGAAGATGACATTTTGCCTCATTTTCAAATTCGAACAAGGTGGGAATTCCCAAGCCCTGGATCGGTTTGTCTCACAATCCTTAAATTTTGGTGTGTTCAGACTCCAGAATTCCTAACCTGCTCATCTCTAGGTTTTTTTCATGCAAATGCCCATGAGAAATCTTGTGGTCAAACTGCCTACTGTAGTATGCTGCAGTGCAGCTTCCATGCAGTGAGCCACAGGCCTAGTCATTCCCTTCTCAAAGTGCACCATAGAAAGAACCCTGTGGTTTCCCATGCAGTAGTGGACATATCCCAGCACCCTACAAGGTAAAACAGGGCGATTGTATGCTGTGAGGGGAAGTGACATTGCAACCCCCCTCAGCCTTGTGCCCTGGGCCATGGATCCTTGCACCCTTGAAGTTGGCATTTATATGGCTGTGGGCTCAAATAAGAACTTGCAATGTTCTTTTCAATAATTTATATAAACCTACATCAGGGAATGACTGAATTCTGTGGCTCTTAAGTCCTGGCACTTTGACAACTACTTTTCTGGTTCCTTATACCAGGCTTTTTGAAGACTGCCATCTCTGGCTCTTAAACCCCAGGTTTTCAGAGACTACCACATATGCTCTGGAACCCTGGTTATTCCTGGAAATAATATACTACAGCCCCCAGATTCATCCTCTTTACTTAAAAGTACAGCTTTTTTTATTACAAAATGTTCCTGCTAATGGAAGCTACCAAAAAAGTAACCACTATACAGAAAGAGAGAAGGGGGAAATGAAATTGATAGAGAGAGGGGAGGTGGGAGAGGAGAGAGAGAGAAGCCTTTTGGTTTTATAGTTTGTGGTGTTTCTTTTCCATAATTCTTTTTTCTTAATGGCAACTCTTGGCACTTAACATTTCTTCCCTGCACACAAGGTTCATTTTGATGAGATGAGCCTGTTGACCGAATAATTTGAGAAGAGAATAACTACATTTGTATTTTGTTTACTGTATGCAATATCCAGGGGTGGTTTAGCCATAGGGCTTGCTGGTAATTGTCCTAATGTGACCTCCTTTTGGGCAGGTTACTTTTACTTATTATGTTTTTGCTATAACTTTGTAATTTTTATTTTAAGCTGTAGGTGGGTGAGTTGGTTGGACAGTGGGGGGTGGGGTGATGTGAGGCTGCCCAGATTTACCATGGACAGGATATAGTCTAAAGGGGATGGCCCTGACAGTGATGTGGCTGGGTAACAGACAGGCAGCCTGGCTGTCATTGCAATGCAGAGCAGTCCATGGCGCTCCTAACCTCAGGATTGCAGTGCACAGTGCTCTGTACAGCAAGGATGAGGTACTACGGCTAGGCATGTCCTGCTACTATAGTACAAAGGACTAGAGGAGAAGGAATGGTAAACCAGCTGCTTGTGTGAAGTTATTAAGCATTCTGTCCTGCTGTTGTCTTAATTTGTCACACAGACCTGGCATAGGGTGTATATCATTCTTAAGTGGTAAGGTGATATTTAGGATGCTTTGTAATACGTGCTAGGAATCTATGTACTTTGGTTTGGGTGCTATGCTATGTACATATTTATGATAGTTTGACTACTTGTTTATTAGGCTTAGACAAACCTGCAGTTGCTGAATAATGACAAGTCCCAGCATGCAACCACTGGTTGCCTTTATTACAACTTCACAGGGACTACCTTTTTCCTTATGGGATGTGTATCATGTACTGTAGTTCAGAAACTGCTGGGTATTTTGTACCCCCTGTTTTATACCTAAAAGGTTTATTTCTGAAGTGTCTGGCTGTAAAACATGACACTTCTGCTCATGTTTATGTCCAATTTTGAAAGGGCAGTGCTTATACTAGCCATGTCTTTCTAGTAAAAGCACTGCCCCTTTAACTATCAGGCATAAAAACAAGCAGCAGTGTTGGGTTTTACACCAAAAACTTTGTAAATAAACCCCCTAGTCTCTAATGTGCTTTAGTCTGCATTTGTACTATTGTACTCAGAGTTGTACAGAATTTGGGTACTGTGTGCATGGACTATGGGGATATTCATCAGCATCTGTCACTGCTTAGTGGCAATAGTACACCCTAATACAACACTACACCTTTTGACAAAGCACCTATGTTATCATGTGATTTTATTTTTAAGATAATTATGTCACTGCATATTGGCAGAGAGATGAACGGTCACTGGATTGCCGTGTGTACTGCTTGATAGTCATTGGAATGCTGTCAATATTGTATGGTGGGCATGTGGATGTTGTTTGTATTGTATGGTGATCCTATGGATGCTGTCTGCACTGTAAGACATTCACATAGATGATCCTGTTACTGTAAGGAAGTCACATAGACTTTGTGTGTATTGTATTTTATTGTGGTTATGGTTAATGGTTTGTTAACCCTCCTACTTTTGTATTGTGTCCTGACTACAGTTGATCTTGAATACAGTACATGAGGCCACGTTCAGAATTTTTTTTCTGGGCCACTTTAACTTTTCAATCTGCCCCTAGTGACAGCTTAGTTGGGGTATTTATCAGGCTCCTGGTGTACCACTGTCATAATTATAAAAATCAATTTACAATTTTACTGCAGATATATAAAATATAATGGGGTATTACTGAAATGGTGGATCTCAAAAACTCAGGTAACCAACTAAGTGAAAACATCAAAAATATGTAACTTATCTTAAAGAGTAAGTTATACCCTAATTATAAGTACAGCTTAATTCGGTTTCCTATCAGTGTTCTATATAATTTATGAATGTCCTTCAAAAAACAGAAATCATACAGCATAAAATATCCAAATCGGACTGGGGCCAAATGATAAAAGTATTTGAAGATCACAATTTAAAAAAAATTATTTATCAAATAGTTATTTTAAAAATTGTTAGCAAAATATGTAATATTTTACTTATTCACCTTTAAAGGCCACAACTCCAATTTGGTAATGTTAGCTGTAAACCATAAATGCAAATTACAATGTTCATTGTGCAGCTCTGTTCAAAAGTAATACTTGGGTCTTCTATACTGTAGGCACTAAGGGATATATTTACTAAAGTGAGAGTTTTTAGAAGTGGAGATGTTGCCCATAGCAACCAATCAGATTCTACTTAATATTTAACTAGCACCTTCTAGAGAAGATAATAGCTAGAATCATATTGGTTGCTATGGGCAACATCTCCATTTCTAAAAACCCTCACTTTAGTAAATATACCCCCATGGCAGTGATTCCCAACCACGGTCCTCAAGGTACACTAACAGTTCTGATTTTAGTGATATCCATGATTGTGCACAGATGGTTAAATCAAAATAGCTGAGGTACTAATTAAGTCACATGTGGTCAAGTACGGCTATCCCTAAAACCTGGACTGTTAGTGTGCCTTGAGGACCGTGGTTGGGAACCCCTGCCCTATGGGATAATTTTACTAAGCTGCAGCTTTTGCAAGCCACTGCTTAGCAGCATGTTCAAGCCCAAATTTTAAAAAGAAAAAAAATGGAAAAGTAAATTTACCCCCAAAGCTTCTTCTATATTTTTAGTGTAATTCTCAATGAGATTGGATACATGTCAAAAAGATGATAATGCACTTAATTCAGTAACTTTTACTCTGTATAATAATCCTTTAATAAGAGTTCAACTATTGCTCAAGTGATAACTGTACATACAGTGTGAAGTAGATTTTGTAAAAGTAAGGCCGTTGAGAACAGTTAATCTTAATGCTCTTTGTTATGTTCTTTTGATGTAATGTTAAAATTCAGCCCACACAGATCAATAGGAGTTTTAATTACATTCAGGAAGCCTGAAGTGGCGTTGGATAGTTTCATTAAAATGCTCATTCCTTATGATATCCTGTGCGCAAGATAGAGCAATTACCTGTGCAGACCAGGTGCCCTAGGTAGAGGAGTTTGGTTAACATCACCTTTTGTCTATGTTTAAATAAAGAATACTGGAGGATGCTTACCTGACTTCTAACAGTGGGAGGTAAACAAACAGTTTTTTACTAAACTTGATATTTATATAATAGCTGGGAGCTTCCAAATGCATAGGAATATATCAGAGGTCTGTACGCTAGTTTGATTTGATTTGGGAGTCACTAGGATGTATGGTTTGAGAGACATGAGATATCTAACCAATCACACATCATAGAACTGTCTTATTGTTTACACACATATTATACTGTAGCTTAAATAAGAGATTAATGTGAACATATAATATTTAATGTAGCTATTATTTAGGGAAAATTAGGTACAGTAATCTGTACTTAGGTTAAAAGTTGTGTGGACAGTCCTAAATTGGATCCTGGGTTACTTACTGATCAGCCAGTCATCAGAGACTTGGTTATGACCTCACTTTGGGAGTAGGAACAGGCGATTAAAGGTATGGGAGCAATTTGTCAGTCTTGGGGGATCAATTTGGAGTTGAATCCTGTACCTGCATGGTATTGCCATGCCCCCAGTCAGAAAAGCAAAGTGTAATTCTGTTTAATTTTCTCCTTTAATTTTGATATTACAACATGTTTGCCTGACAATCCATCAATTCACACAGTGTTTCTCTGCAAATCAGGGCTGCCATTTCATGTATTTTTGCAGCTCAGCAAACACAGCCTTTATCTTCTATCTGGGTGAGTAGGCAACTACTGTCAGTGCATAGTTGCCTACTCACCCAAAATTCAGAAGACTCCAAGATTTAAGGAAGCCCTCCAGGACCTTCAGGAGAGTAGACTATCCTCTCTGATATGTAATCGTTAATGGATAAGTAAGTATACAAGGGGTTTGATTATGTAGTGAGTCATATTATAATAGTCCCACTCCCTGCTGTACAATGACACAATTCACCATGCCCCACACCCCCTACTGCACCTGCTCTCTAGTAGAAATAATACCAATATTGGCAAACTAGTGCACAAATATTCCAAAGTACTTTACAGAGAATACTTCAGACATTGTCTGCTCCAGTGTAGTTTACAACCTATATTCCCTATCACATGGTCACATATACACAATATGTTTAAAATTTGTCAAAACGCAATTAACCAACCAGTGTATTTTTGGTTGTGTGAGGAAACCGGCGCTCAGATGAAACCCACACATGCAGGGAGAGTTCATACAAGGTCAACACAGATGGGCCATGAGCGGTAATAGAACTCATGATCTCAATGCTGTGAGGCAATAATGCTAACCAATACACCATTCATAAGTAAGTAGGTAACCAAATGTTAATATTGTTATTCTATATTATATAATGTGAGATAACTTAAAACATGAAGATACACAAGATAGTTATAATAAGCATTCAGTGTAAAAGCTTTGCTAAATTTTGTTTTCTTTTGGCTTCAGCACTGCGATTTCAGATATAGAAGATATTATCTGTTGACAAAGCAAGTTCTCTTCAGAAGACAGTAAAGGTCAATATGCCATTACATTTATTGAACAATTAAACTATGCAAGAAGCAATTTTAAACTTAAGCCTGTAGGCAAGAGTTGAATTATTAAATAATGCATAGCTCTGCTGTGTTTTATTGTATTATGTTTATAAACAACATCATAAACATACATATGTCTTTATTAATGTGCATATCAAGAGATATAAATACTGTAAATGTCAGTGTTTTGTACAATTATTTGATTTTGTTTACATACAACACATTGGTAGTAAGAGGAGAAGGTAGGATAAGTGTGCAGCTTGTGGGAGACAACTCAGGGCCTGATTAAGAGAGGTTTGCAAACCCGATGGTTTACGTACATCTCTGATAGTGTGAGATCTGTACATGCACAGATTCTGCACTGTGCATGTGCAGATCTTGTTCTGCGAGATCGCACGCAGTACTCCAGTATGACTAAAATTCAGCAGCCGATGGGGGCATGGATGGTGTGATCATGGGCATTGTTCTCGAAAATGGGGACGTTGGCCCCACTTTGGAGGCATGTAGAGGCCAGTGTCTGTATCTTCCGATGCAGCATCACTGGCCCCTGCATAATTAAAACACCGGATATCCTGAGTACTGTCGAAACTGGATAAATGGCTGAGACAAGATCGGTTTAAAATTAGATCTGCACGACGCCATTTTGTGAATGGCAATGAGATGCCATTTTGCTACTGGCCGCCCAGCGCCATTTTAGTGAAACTCACCATTATAAGTACATAAGGCGATGCTATTATTTAGCGTCATGCGATTCCCATGCAATAGAAAGAAGCATAGTAATTTGCCCTGCCGATAAAGGCGGGGGTATTGTGGTGCAGGACCTTACAGATTACAAATCTAAAGCCTATAGACAATTGGCAGACACTATAGTCTATAGAAAATTACCCATAGACCCAACTTCTTCCTTTAAGAATGACCTGACCATTATTTTACAATCAGCTGTAGATAATAAAGTGATCACAGAAAGTTCACTTAAAACACTACTACCTAAGTCACCCAAAGTCCCCATCTTTTACACCTTGCCCAAACTACACAAGGATCCCCTTAGACCACCGGGTAGACCGATAATATCGACAAGGGACTCCTTGTTTTACAATGTTGCTAAGTATGTTGACTACTATTTACAACCAGTTATTCAAACTGAGACTATCTTCCTAAAGGACACTACCTCCTTCCTAAAAAAATTACAGGACATTGATGGTAACCTACAAGATTGCTGGCTATGCACGATAGATGTTGTTAGTTTATATACTAACATTCCCCATGACAGAGGCATTGCAGCCACAAGACATCTTATTATTAACAATCCTTTCTTTACAGGTCCACAATATACTTTCTTTCTTGAATTATTAGAGCTAAGTTACCCAAAAACTATTTCATTTTTGATGGTTCATTCTACCTGCAGGTACAGGGATGCGCTATGGGCTCATGTGCAGCCCAGCATATGCGAACAGTTTTATGTTCAGCGTAGAAAAAGTTATTTTTACATTGATGACGTGTTCATGCTGTGGGTAGGTAGCAAGGAACAGTTTGTGGACATGATGTCCATAGCTTATAACAGTGACCCTAATATCAGGTTTACATATGAGATTAATCCAAGTGACATACATTTCTTGGATGTCTTAGTAAAAATTGAGGGAGGTAAGATTACTACATCTCTGTTTTCAAAAAGTACTGACAGAAATAATTTACTACTTGCAGCCAGCCATCACCCCACGGCTCTTACTAAGGATCTACCGTACTCACAATACTTATGAGTGCGGAGAATCTGTAGCAATGGAATTGATGAAAAACACCAAATGGATCTTATGACAGATACATTTTTGAGGAGGGGGGTATTCATCTACACTACTAAGAGAAGCCCGCAATAAAGCGCTATCAGTACCTAAGGACAGAACCTTGGCTACTATCCCACAGAAAGAAATTAGTAATAAATTGATATGGGTGAATAGTTTTTAGGCCGGTAGTACTAAAATCACTAAAACTGACAAACGTTTTTGGACAAAGCTCAATTCTGTCACAAGTTGACCCTTACTTAAGGACATCAATTTACTCCCATGTTATAGGCGTGGAAAAAGCCTTTGTGATTGGTTTGTACATAACAACATCACGAGGTTTAAACCATGGGAAACATCAGGCTTTCTAAAGAAAAAAATGGGTAATTATCAATGTCTTGGCTTTATAACCTGTGGGTACCTTGAGACAGGTGACTCCTTTGTTCACCCACACTCTGGTAAAAAATGTAAGATTAATAATATATTTACCTGCACTAGCCAATATGTAATCTACTTCATCATTTGTCCCTGTGGACTTTTATATGTGGGTAAAACCACACGTCAATTTAAAAAATGAACGGCTCTCCACAGGTCATCCATTAGACAGGCCCTGGAGGGCAGGGATAGTGGGCAGCCTGTGGCGAGGCACTTCGTTGAATATAGACATTCTCTTTCCACATTGCGATATAAAATGATTGATTCGGTGCCGGAGAATATCAGAGTAGGTGACAGAGCTAAGGCGCTGTTAAGATGTGAGGTACATTGGATTTACAGGTTGAACTCAGTACAACCTAATAGTTTAAATTAAAATCTTTCCTTATCATGTTTTTACTAGTTATCTACTAGTACATATTCATTATCTGTAATTGTATATGTTTCGATTTTACAGCTTGTGGATATTTTGAGAAGCAACATTTATACATGTTGTTACTATTTCATGACTGCATTCTTTGTTAGAGATCTCTTTTACATCCCAGTTCTAATAATATTTATTATGACTTTCTGTTATTTGGTGATGGTACACATTATGAGGGGAATTCAATTAGAGGCGAAAAGCCATATTCGCCTGTTTTTTTGTGAAAAATTCGCCTAAAAAATAATTCACCAAATTCAATTCCAGGACAATTTCGCCTAAGTGGAAACAATTCTCCAAAAATGATTCTCCAATCAATAGCTGGTGAAAAGAAATGCAAAATCTTTATTTTGGTGTGCAAACGTGGGGAAACAACTCAGACCCCTTGGGACAGCCCCCCAAAGGACAAATTCGCAAAAAAAACAGAAACTAAAACCTAAGAACACCCCAAAAAAGACATAATTTTTGGGGTGTAAATTTAAAAAGTGGGGGGATAAACATTAAAAGTAGCGAAAAAGACTTCTTTGGGGTCCACAAGTATGGGTCAGGTGTTTTTGGGATTGCAGGTGCATGCAGCAGGTGGATTTTTCACGTTTTGTAAAAGTTCACTTTAGAGACATAAAAACATGCTGCACCCATTTTCAAGCACCCCAAATTTGACAGGAATTCTTATTTTCACCAAAAACTACAGCTTTATGCCATTCTTCACCACTTTTACAAAAACTCTAATAGCAAGCAATTTACACAACTTAAGTACACAAAGTAGCTTTATTAGGGTAATTAGTACACATCTATACTGATTCCCTATGTTAGTGCATCTTTTTCTGGGGTACAGACTGATTTCCCCAATTCTTTCAATACTTTTCACCTGTTCCGTATTTGCCTGTTTCCGTGTTCACCTGTTTTGCAATTGAATGAGGCGAAAAGCGGGGATGAGCACGGAATAAATTCGCCTCTGAAACAGGCGAATGAAGCGAACAGTCGGACAGGCGAAAACTTCGCCTCTAATTGAATATGGCTCTATGTTTCTTTGTTAACTAATAACTTTTGTGAGTGGCTGACATCACATCCGCTGATGCTGTGCGACATGCTGATGTCACTTGCTGCGCAGATGGACTTCGGTTGCAACACTCTTGGGGTGATTCCACATGTACAATATATAGGTAAGTGTTGTTCTGTTCATGATCAAAATTTGTTTAATACAACACCTCAGCGCATCAAAAGTAAAGCTGCCAACAGTGGAGACACTAGGGTACCTTAAACCCCTAAACAAAAATAAGTGACAATAGTAATAACATGTGTGACCACCATGTGGCGCTAAACTAAGCCAATCAATACAAAAAATGAAAAATTAATAGGCTACTTTCCTATCCTGTTCTCTCTTGGGACGATGTACCAGGGAGTTCCCAATATGTAAAAAGAGAGTTAAGCACAATAGTGCAATATTGAAAAGATCAGGTGAATTTATTAAAACACACAAACATATAAATCAATCTTAAAAAGCTAAATAAAGCCAAACAAATGCCTATTGGGCATGGTATAATAATGTCTTTAAAAAGAGGGGCCCATAAGCCCTGCGTACCAGATCCAAGATGTATAACTGCGTTGTGGGTGCAATGCTGACCGTCCGGACCAAGTCAAGCAGTGACTATCCAATGATAACTGATACTGGGGGTCCAGGGTGCTTCTCCTCACTAAATTGACTCTGCTGTCCATAACGCGTTTCGAGCCCTCCGGCTCTTCTTCAGAAGGAGAGCCAGGAGGGCTCGAAACGCATTAAGGACGGTAAAATAAGAACTGAATAAAAAAGAAAATATTGTATAACTGCCTTTTTTTCCTATCACAAAAGCTACAGTAGCAGTATTCACCTTAATTATAATACTTTCTGAATTATCTACCTCATACCACTGGCAATAGAGATAAAAGAACTGTGTAAAAGAGAGAAAACAATAATTCATTTTAATCTGAAAATATACAGTACATTGTTGGTGACAGTTTTTTTTGTAGATTACTATAAAAGCAGTCTCAATGCTTAACACCTTAGCACATTGGAAACCTGAAAAGTGTGCTACTTTGCAGGTATTAAACACTCCAGTACTAAGACATTCCAATGAATGGGAAGCCTTGTTTTCTTATAAATCAAGAGTGACTCGTCTGTGAAATGCATGCGCGCGGCTTTTCACAAATGAAGGGATTCTAAACCTTTAATACCTTCAGAATGCAATCAATTTCTGGTTGAAAAAATGTGGCATTACCAAAGGGCCAAGGCAGGCACCTCTTCTTAAACAGACAACATTTCAATTAAAAATAAGTGAACTAATTTATTTAAAATAGTTTTCTGTGTAATTGCTTTATATAATATATAATAAATCAATTTGTATAAGTCACTTTGAAAGCCATACATTTTTTCTCTCATCAGCTATCAGATGGCTTGAGACCACTGCTGAAGTCTTAGGGGGTCTATGTTTTAAGTCTTGTAGAGAGATAAAGTGGATGAAGATAATGTACCAACCAATCAGCTTCTGTCACTT
Organism: Taudactylus pleione; assembly: GCA_031769625.1. Lineage (NCBI taxonomy): Eukaryota > Metazoa > Chordata > Amphibia > Anura > Myobatrachidae > Taudactylus > Taudactylus pleione. Next base: position 15,993,691 of record JAUIMM010000036.1, on the reverse strand, counting down.
TTCAAACTGATGGGTTGGTACTTTATCTCAGTTCACTTTCTCTCTCTCCAAAGTTTAGTGCATAGACAGCCATAATATTTATTAATAAATGAAGTAATAGTAGAGGATATTGTAGGTGCTTTTTTAAATTGGTGATGTATTATCAGCCACAAATGTACATATAATTACTATGTTATGCAAAATATATGAATTAATGAATCACTCTGAAATCCATACATTTATCCCCTCTTTGGTCATTCAACCATTTTATATTGGGAAAGATTTATTCTTCACAGATGTCATAAACCTCATAATAATTAAATATTATGAATGGTATCTGTTATGAGTGCAAAGTGACAATGCATAATTTAAGTAATCTCCAAACCTCTCATTATTTGCAGTTCTTATTAAACAGTAACATTACAGAAAGCGTTCTGATGTTTAATAACTACAATTGAACCGATGTGTTACTGTCTCCCATGTCATCAAACACAGGGATACCAGCATGATGTAATGTGTTTTGTTGTTTTCTGCCTCATGGTCTCCTGATACATTTTTGTCCTGACACAATATTACTCAAAAATCTTTAAAATGCAAATTAGACACAATCTGAGTCAATATTGATTACTACTATATAGCATTTCCAATGCAATGCTTTCATTATTTGCAGTCCTACAGTAGTATATTACTAGTACTCACAGGTACTCTATCAATACTGTATGTTAAAGAATAAGGTATCTCACAAACAATTAATTTAAGTTTTTGTTATATTCTGAAATGTTGCAGCACTAAAAATATTTTTATAGCTCACATATCAAAGCGTGAAGCTATTGTAATTTTGCTTCTTCCCATTCTTCTCCAAACAATATCAACTTTCAATTTAAAATGTAAAACACAACATATAAGGAATAAGATAAAATGCTAAATAAATGTGTGAAATAGAAGAGCCCAGATTTCCCTTGGGTAATTCATTGTGTGTCTGGGTATTGATCATATTGATAGAGCATGCTATTGTGATTTCTGTGCTCACCTAATTAATAGTATTTTCCTTCAAGACTCAAGTTCCATTAAATAAGTGGAGGCATTTAAAGATCTTTTGTACCAGTAGTTCTGTCACATGGGAATATAAATTGATTTCCTCATTTTACTACAGTATGTGAAGAGCCATATAGTGCACTTTTTACTATAACCCTGAGATTATTAGTGACACTCTTTAACTGCCTATGCAAGATATCCATGCACTTGACACATCAGTAAAATCAGTTTGTTTATATAAAATAATGTAAGACATATAATGCCTTTGTAAATATATAAACTAGCCCTTAATTAAATGATAACTATTAATGATGTAGACACTTAAAAAATGTGGGAGGTAATGCGTCTTTACTTTAAAGTATTTTATGGTTGCTTATGCTAGGCATGCACTGTCAGATAAAATGTCTGTCAGACCGACAGCTTGAAACCCAGCAGATATTGCAGCCATACAGTCACTGGGGGAGAGTTATAAAAGCTTGGAGAAAGATAAATAGGAGAGAGATAAAGTACCAACCAGTCAGATTTTAAGTTTTAACAGTTTTTTTAGGCTATGTTTGAAAATTACAGTTAGGAGCTGATTGGTTGGTACTTTATCTCTTTCCAATGTGTGATACATATCTCACTTTATCTCTTTTCACTTTATTTATCTTCAAAGTTTGATAAATCACCCCAACATGAGATATTTAACAGTGTATGGCCCACGATATCTGCTTTCCTCCCCTGGGGAGGAAACATTTCCCAATTCCTCACCTCTGAAATAACAGGGGAAATGTGAGGTGGTCGGCCAGTGCAGTGCAGTTGGGCATGTTGGTAGATTTGTCATGCCTAAGTCCAATTATCGCTCATCGGTTGCAGCCATACACTATGCAAATATCAGCCTGATCCACCAATAAACTGCGGATCGGGATGATAATTGCATAATGTATACCTGGCTTTAGTTTTTCAAACTGGTCTGCTTAGTTTACTGTAGAATAATTGCAATTATGTATTATTAATTTGTGTTGGGGCTGGCAGTGCTTTTATATGGCAGGAAAATGCAAAGTTATGGCTCAGCTCGCAATGTCAGTAGGGATTGTCTATAAATCCTTACAATACAGTATATATCCAATAATCTGGCCTGAGCATTGATTATTGAGAGAGGGAGACAGATTAAGAGAGCGAGAACATTTGCATTTGTATTCCTATATTCTCAGGGAATGTAGTCGGCATCCCGGCAGTAAGGATGTTGGCATTCAGAATACCAGCGCAGGAACCCCGACAGCAGTCAGAATCCGGGCTCCACAATCCTGACTGCTGACAACCCAATGGTAAGTATTAGGGTTAGGAGGAGGGTTAGGTTTAAGGTTAGGCACTAAGGGGAGGAGGGTTACAGCTAGGCTGCAGGAGGGGAGGGTTAAGAGTAGGCTGCGGGAAATGTGGATTAGGGGGAGTGGTAGAGGTTAGGATTAGGATAATTACCTATTTCTGTCAGGATTATGGCCACCGGGATCCCAGACCCAACCCGTTCTCTGCACCATATCTCTTATGCAAAGCATTTGTAACTTGGCACCCATTTATGGAAATATAGTCTCCTGAATTATTGCAAGCATAATCATTTGTAAAAGGGTGTTAAATTATATATAATGGACAACAATATCTGGGATTTTGCAATGACCTCTCGACAAACATTTCTCGGAAGAAATGCGTACAGCAGAATTATCTTCTTCTTTTAAAGTTAATGCTATATTTAGGGATCAGATACTTCTAGTTAAAATGTATTACATTTATTAGCAATAAAAATATGATTTGTTGTCTGTACAGTCATGCAAATATATTTAAATCTACAGATAAAATATCCTTTAACTTATTTTAAATCCAAACCATGAATAGAAACAAGAGCTGTGTGCACTCTTCTGTTTAAAAGGCAAATTGATTACCAGCTCAACTTTTATAAATATTTAAATAAACTGTAATATGGATTTCTTTACATGTCATATTTATTTTTAGAACCTGTTACTATTACATGGAATATGGATAAACAACCTTACAACTTCACTGTGTGATGACATTAGAAAAATCAACTATATTAAATAAAAACTGGGCATTTATGTATATTCTTCTAACTTTCCTCATACATAATTCCTTCTCAGAGGCAGAACTCTGGGAGACAATGGAGGCACCTCCTACTGGGCTCCAGCTCTGATGGGGCACCTCCTCCTTTGTCCACAACATATTCACCCCACTTAGGGCTGTAACTATGTACCTGGAGTGTACCACCTGAGAAGCCACCATACACTAGTGGAGAGCTCCATGTCAGACCATCAGCTGCTGCCTTTGTCCATCTATAGCCTGTCTGCATGCGAATTGCATCATTACAGTGTCAGCGGCTGTGACAGGGGGGGGCACCAAATTATAACTTATGCCACTGTTCCTTCTACCTTCAATGTATATATCTTTGTAAAAGTGACTATTATACTTTATTGATAATCTGCCAGGATACAGTATTATGCAGTCCTGAACACTGAGTGGGTCACTTTTCAATTAAATAAGTTCTATTGACATGAAACAGAAGGTAAAAATGACCCTGTCAAAAAGAGCTTACAATCTAAGGGATGTGAGGAACAGTTGATACATAAGATACAGTAGCAGAATAATAATTGTAGATGTTTGTGATGTTACTTTAAGGCAGTGGCATTATCGACCACCAATATCAAAGCAGCTTTTAGTGACTGACACAGCTACCGGTGGTGTGATATGGTTGGAATGAGCAGAAAAAGTCACAGGGGAAGTTTCAAAGCTTGAAGAAAGATAAAGTCCCAAAAAATCAACTCCTAACTGTAATTTTTTAAACACATCCTTTAAAAATGACAGTAAGGAGCTGCTTGGTATCTGGTACTTTATCTTTATTCACTTTATTTCTCTCCAACCTTTGATAAAGCTCCCAACTGTAATTATTAGGTGGAGACATGAAGGATGTATTCACCTACCTATTCATTGTAGAAATCTTCATAATAAGCTACTGGCAACCATTACTGTCCTTTACCATTAATCAGAACCAAGTTCTAGTTCTGGAGAAGATATTTGCTTTTGTGCTGCATGGGCACATTTATGGCTGTGTGCCAGCACTGAGTAATTTTTTGCCTGATATTTTCCTGTGGCATCATTTAGGCTGCTAAACACAGAGTATGGACACATGTTCCCCATGTTCATGGAAATTGTGTGGCAGCTTCTACCGTCAAGGAGACCTTAGTGATCACCACAAAACTCAAAGTTGAACTCTCTGGATCCAACAGCTGAAAATAGCCCAGTGCACTTAGAAAGTGCCAGAATATAGGGCTCCTGCTGCTGGCAGGATAAAAAGAGTTGCATGGCTGAAGTGAGGGGTTAGAGCTAGGAGTGAGAGCTAGGGGTATATAAGAGTGGCCGGCAGCCATTGCCAGGCATTCTAGCATTTCCCTCCTTGAGTACCCACCTCCTTGTGTCCCAGGCTGTGGAGTCGCAGTGGGCTGATGTGCGTAGGGGGGTGGAGCCGGTGAGGAGGCATTAGCAGCGGCTGTCAGCATAGGATGCTTACACTTGTAAACATTGCACCGCTGGAGCAAAGGAGATTCAGTGACAAGCCTTGTCCTTGCAAGACCGTATTGACTGTCAGTACATCGTGAAGCAGACACCAGCAGTAATGGTTTCACAGCGAATGTGAAACCCACTGCATTCCAACACTGATAAGTTAAGACTGTGTAGACTATGGGCCTGATTCAAGGATCACAGTTCCTTATACACACAGATTAATTCGCACTGCGCATGCATCGCAATACGCGTTTGAGAGTCATATGCTGCGATTGGGACTGCAATCACAGAGGTTATGCAGACCCATGGCAGAGTGATTGACAGGAAGTGTCATTTGTGGGTGGTGACAGGGGGGTGGTTGGGCGAACGCAGGCGTACCAGCGCGTTGGGATGGTGTTGCATGGGCGTGCATAGATTAGCCACTACAATACAAGATGCAGCCTGAGGTCTCATATCATGCGCTGAAGTAGCAATTCCTAAATGAGGTCTGACCTTCCTTAACTGTGCATTAGGGTCCAACATTACCAATTTTTTCGCTATGCTGCCCTAGTATACGGATGTGAGGAAAGGGAAGTGGGCATCTTTCTGCTAGGCTGTGATCGCAATGCGAATGCAAACATTTGCATATCCCCGCTAGTATTACCAACTGTGTTGCCTACGTATAAGAAGAATAGCGATCTTTGCTGAATCAGGCCCTATATCATATGTCTCCACACCTATAATTGGCACAGCCTGTGGGGCGTGGATTTAAGTAGGCAGTGAGCAGTTAATAGAGCATCCATGGGTTCTCTTTAATATATATTATCCAGACATAGCTAGAGCTTAGGGAGAGTAATTGGCTTAAGGATATTTAAGAACTGAGATCAGTTACCTGTCACTACAGTAACTAAACATACAGCGAGTGAAAAAGACTAACTTCTGTCAAAGTGTAACATTAGTCATTGCAGCTCAATTGGATACATATCTAAAACAGGAATAAACCATAAATTGATGGATTATAACATTAACTCTACTTAGGAAGAAATTCCATACAGTATCTATACCACTGACTCTCACTCCTATAAGACTCATATGCAGTTTCATCTGTAAGATTATGGTCTAATGTTAGACTTGTTAAATATATCCTTTAATCAGCATTATATAGGAGTAAGGAAGAAAGTGAAAATGTGGATACACTGACAATAATTGAAAGCAGGACCATACCAACAGTGTTGTAACCATAGCACCATCCAAGGTGCAATGCCAAGCAAGCAACATGTCTGCTGCCCTGGAGCTATCTGTGCCCAACTGATACTTGGAGAGGCAGCTGGCATGATAAGGAACAAACCTTGCACTATAAAGGGCAGCGCAGCTTCCTGTCTTCCTTCTCTTGGCTGCAGGCTTTCTTCTCTTTATAGCAGAGATTAAGTTATGATGGGAGTCAAAAAAGGGGGCAGGTGGAGCACATGTGCCAATTAATCATTAATAAAATATTTAAGGGGGTTGTACAAGTGCCATAGGAATGGTGGGGCCTGCGTGGCACCAAAATGACCAGTTACAGTATGCTGTAAGCAGATGAGACAGAGGAAATGTCCATGTACCAAAAAAAATTATAAAATATAACTGTAAAAATTATTTTAGTTATATTCAGTTTTGAGCCAATTTCAAAAGGCACAACTTATTAGCATAGCTCATTAATTTATGAATGGGTCTGCTTATGGAGGGGTGTACCCTACTAAGAATGCTCATGAACCATTTGTGCATCAGATGTGTGTGAGTGTGACCATTGCAGTTATGAAGTTAATAATGTAAAGGGGGGAATTACCACAAAACACAATCTTCTATTATAGTACATTTGACCTATCCACCCAATGTCGGACTGGAGCATTAAGGGCCCACCGGGGAGTGCAGTGACAGGGGTGGGGCCATCCACCAGAGGGGGTGTGGCCAGCCACCACAGTTGCTTGGCTAGCCATTAGTCAAATCTTGGTGTAGTTCCTATAGAAGCAATCCAAGAACCTAAGTTTATTGGTGGGTCTGCTCCACCAGGTAACTGACCCCTTATTAAAGTAACAATGTACAATTCAGGGCACAGTCTGGAACATGACACCTAGAGGAAGAGGTGGGGACCTTAGGTAGTGGGGCCCACTAGGGAATGCCCCTGTACCCCTGTGGGCCAGTCCAACCCTGTATCCACCTCACATCCATACTCCACATTATTATCCACCTCACATCCATCCATATTAAAAATGTACATATTTCTCATAGTATACTGCTTATTTGACCCTCATTTGTGTTTTATATGGTATACCCCCCTTAATGAGGGGATGTCAGGACTACCAATATTTTTTTATTTTACTATTTTTTTATACATTGCTGTATGGTAGCATATTTTTACACATTGGGGCTGATATACAGTTGAATGTATGTTGGCTTGCTGCATATATCTTGAGTCAGTTCACACAGCGTATGCTTTGCAGCTCAAAATACATATGGATGGTCAATGCAATGTTGTATTTTACTCAGCTGCATCTTCAATTTGCCAGTTTTCAGATGTATCTATTGCACATAACAAATGGCTGGTGGAAATGCTGGTATGAAACCAAGCATACTGATGGGGCAGTCCAACCAAAAAGATACAGATTAATATACTGTATAATAAGTCTTTAGGTCTGTTGCACTTGCATTCAACAATAAATAAGATTGTACTATTTTTCTTGATTAATTGTATTTTTCTGCATATGGTTATGGGTTGCAAAAATAGGTGGAGCATTTTAGATATGTCAGTTTGAAGTTTGTTGTTATTCAAAAATCTTTTAATGTTGCATTTTTTTCTGCAGAAATTTTAGTTTTGGATTGCAATATTAAAAATATGGGATTTGCCTAGAAGGTGTCACACAAATCAGACTTTGCAAAAAGCACTTAAGGCCAACAGCAAAAGAACTTAAGCAAATAGGTGCCTCTGGTATATTTCCTGTACCTGGCATAAGTGATTAAGCATCTGCTGAAAAAGGTCTGATACTATACAGTGTAGAACTTTTCAAATAATGTATTTCCTGCAGGAAGTACACTAACGTTAGGAGAGTCCTAAAGCTGCCCACACACATAGCGATATTTTACCCTATCTGGCCGATTCCGACGCATTGGCACGACAGATCATGTAAAATATGCCAAAATTGTGTGGAAATCGTGAGTCCCCACTCACGATCACGATGCGATGCCCGTCCCCGCAGGTCGCACATCGCATCTTCAGATCTGCCGTGCTGTAGGGCAGATCTGACAATCTCAAGTCAGGATGCACTGGAGTAGTTAGGAGGCATGATAGAACGTGTATCGCATTGGCAGTTTTTTCAAACCAAATTGCATGTAGGACTGTCGGGGAGCTCCCGGGGAGAGTTCAGGGGGAAATCATGTAAATCTGCTGATTGGGAACACATCGCTATGTGTGTGGGCACCTTACTTATGTCCATGCACCTCTCCTTATATCCCACCATATATTGCTTATGTTGGGCATGCACTGTTCAAGAATCAGCTGGTCTAGCCGATAAATGAACAGTGTATTGCCTTGACCAAGCAGTAATTACTGATCTGTTGGAAACACTGAAAACATCCAGCATGTCCGAAAAATCTGATAAATTGGTTGGCCGCATCCTGACATTTCCCCTCTTCCTTCACATATGAGGAAGAGGAAAAGGTTTCCTCCCAGTGAAAAAATGCAGCTATTGATTCAAGGCCATACATTGTAAAAGATCTCACAGTGTATGCCCATTATATCTGATGGTGTAAGCATATAAGACAAAATGCCTGTTGGTCTGACACACATTTTATCTGAAGGTGTATACCCAGCATTATTTTGAGAGAAGCTTAGAAACTGTGTCAGCTGTTGGAGTATCTGCATAGACATTTTTTCTAGAGAGTATGGATGCATGGCTTTCTCTAACCTTGAAACCAACAGTACAATACCTGGGTTCTCACCCAGATGATACCTTATGTGCGTTACCTTCCAAATAAATTAGCTCTTTTGAATATACTGATGAATAAAATAATGCAGACATGGATCTTTACATATTTATCCTGTGCCAAATGGGGACATCTACACAGACAGCTATGAAATGCACTGCATTCACATGAAAGTGAGAATATAAGGGCACGAATGCAATAATTGAGAATAAACTTGTCAATGGCAGATGTTACCCATTGTTTCTTAAGATGAACCAGAGTGCTGTATATTGCAGTAAACTGCATGCCACAACTGTGTATTCTGGCCCTGATTCAGAGCCGAACGGTCTGACAGAGCGTTTGCTCTGAATCGGGCCACCCTTCTGAATTTTTAGAGCGGCCTCCTGGCCGCTCATATAGCTGTGGGTGACCACTCACAGCTATAGCGAGTGGCCAGGAAGATGGTCGTGATGGTCACTTGTGATGTCAGTGGGACCGGCCCCAGACGGTAGGCATTCCCATGGGACCGGCTCCGTCTGGCCAGCCACGTCCTTGGCACGCCCACCAAAGGGGGTGTGCTGTCACTCACCATCGACAGCACGCCCCCTTTGTAGTGAGACCCATAGTGACGGCTTGCCCGTCGTTATCCGGGTCTCGTGCAAGCACACGATGGAGCCGCCTCCATCGTGCGCATGCGCACTGGGCCAATATCGACCCGCTTGCGAGCGCTCATGAGCAGGTCTGAATTAGGCCCTCTGTTCTGTATTTATTAATTCACATATCCTGAGCTATTCACAGATAAAGTAATCAAAAGATCTGTGACCATATAGTATGGATTCCTCACTTGAATAATAACAATAGTGAACCTAACATTGCAGTAGTTTATACTCTATTTTAAGTTGAATTGTTAGTTTAGTATTACATAATAAAACATAAAGGAAAATATAAAACTATATCATTACTTGTCAAATAATACTATGGGGCTGGTCCTATGTTGCATGCAAAGTGGCAGTAATTGCAGGCAGCCATGGGAGCCTGAATAATTACCTTATACTAATGCAAGTATCCATTCAACTAATGCAGGGGTTCATGCATAATCAAGTGGAAACCAGTGGAGCACATTGATTTTTCACCAGCCACCGCAACCATCATTTGTATCTGCACGTGGACCAATGCTAAAAAGGCATGCATTTGCTTCTACACGTGCTCTGCATGCAAAATCCCACCATTTGTGTCCATGAACAGAGATCTGTGTGATTCAGAATCAGCCCCATGCGGTAGAGTGCAAAATAAGCTATTACCCTGCAGAGTACATAACTTATTAAATGATGCAGAGGGTAAAGAGCCCATGTTGACTGCCATTTGTCCCATATAATATTAAACATGGACAATGTGTCCTATCTTGTACTTCTAATAATTTAAGTTGTCTATTACAATGTCTAGCAGTAGTTATCTTTGTGGCCATCAGTGAAAATTACACTAATGTATTAGGTTGAAGTTGTAGTTTGTTAATTTTAGTATCAGGGAGTATACTTTTGAGATCTAAAGAAAAATGAGTCTATAAAATGTAATTGAAAATCAACACAGACCTGTACTTGAGGTGACCTCCAAGTATGATTCACTATGCTCCATTCTCAACAATGATTAGGTATATAAAGGATTAAAAGTACGGAATAGATGGAATATAAATGTAATTACCCTGGTGCAACACCTAGTGGTTTCCAGATCTAATGCACTAATGATGATGATGACGACAATGAAAATAACAATAACAACCCATTCCACCAATAATCCAGTCCAAAGTGGTTGTGGCAAAATCTTCATATAAACCATAGGTAGGTAATATGAATATCACCACATAAACTCCTGGTGCTTTGGATACTATAATAGTACTATATGTTATGACTTTCAAAAAATATAGCAAAAAATGTTAGGAAGAGAATCACTACGCTAAGTAAACTAAACACAGAGCAAGGTCTCCTAACTGACATGAGAGACTGGTTTGGAAGTACAATTTAAAATATAACTCTACTGACAGTTGGAACACACATGTTAATACATACAGTACAACAAAAATGGAAATTAGAGCAAACCTATGTAAAACCAATAATCAATAAAAATTTAGGACATTTTTGGGAGATTGAAGTTACTTAACTGTTTAACTTTCCCTTTATGAGAGAAAAATCACTTCCAGTGCGCCATTCTCTTTGCCCTCTTGTGTTTTAGCTACATGAAGAGGTGGTGAGCTCTAGCCAGGACTAATTAAGTGTGATGTACAAACTTAAAAATCTTTTCCATCAATATCACATTATGAGTGTTTCAGGTCACAGAGCAACTCAAATTGTGCTTCCACGGAATAATATTTCTTTGCTGTGGAAGCAAGCAAAGCAAATATGTTCAAATTCACTTTGATAATTGGTAGAGTTTCTTAGGGCTTATTTTAATAAATTGTAGATTTTTTATCAGCAAAAAACTCAAAAAGGGACAGATTACTACTGGGTAAAGCACTCTACAGTAGAAGCAGATTTTCCCAAATACATAATTACTAATTTATGGCTTTCCACATCCACCAGAGCAAGAAATTAGGATTCATTGCTAGGGACCATATCCCATTAAGAAACATAGGTATCATACCAATGAAAAATTATCTTTAAAAAAACAGATATCAAAATATTTAATTTAGAGAAACTAGACTGATGAAAATTAAAATGTTGTAAATAATAATAATAACAATTTCCACCCACTGTTTATTTTCAAGGTGCCACACAATTTCTGCTGGGCCATACAGGCAATATAAAGGCAACAAAGCAAACAGACAAATCAAATGTACAGTAACTGTAATTTGACATAATAATAATAATAATAATAATAATATTATTATTATTACATTTTATTTATAGGGCGCCACAAGAGGTCTGCAGCGCCATACATACAGTAATGGGTACACAGAACATTACATTACAATACAGTAACCAACTTATAAACAGAGCACAAGTAACAATTAGCAACACAATTCTCCATACACAATACAGCTGGGAAGGTGAAGGCTGTCATAGAAGTGCTAGACAAGAAGGCTGTGAGACAGTGGGGAAGAGGACCCTGCTCCAAGGAGCTTACAATCTAGGGGAGAGGGGAGACTGACAGATGACATGAGGCAAGAGTGTGTAGATGGGGTCCTGAGTGCAGGAAGTAGGTGAGGTAGAGATGGCTGAGGCAGAAGAGAAAGAGACTTGGTGACATGGTTATGTGTTGGAAGGGTACGCTTTGATGAACAGGTGGGTTTTCAGTGCACGTTTGAAGCTCTGCAATGCTGGGGAGAGCCTAATAGAGCAAGTGAGCTCATTCCAGTGAAGGGCGCTGCACGATCAGATCTTGGATACGATCATGAGATGAAGTTACCAGGGTGGATGAGAGGTAACAGTCATTTGCAGACCAAAGTGAGCGAGAGGGAGTATGTAAGGAAGGAGATGAGGTTTGAGATATAGGGAGCAGTAGAGTTAGAGAGGGCCTTGTATGTGAAGGTGAGGAGTTTGAAGAGGATTCTGTAGGGGAATGGGAGCCAGTGCAGGTTTTGGCAGAGGGGAGCAGCAGAAGAGGAAGATAAGTCTAGCTGCCGCATTGAGAACAGACTGGAGGGGAGCAAGATGGCAATGTGGGAGGCCAGTAAGGAGAAGGTTGAAGTAGTCAAGCTGAGAAATGATTAGTGAATGAATAATCAGTTTGGTAGCATTCTGGGAGAGGAAAGGCCTAATACGAGCGATGTTGTGTAGCTGGAGCTGACAGGATTGAGCCAGAGATTGAATGTGGGGTGTGAAGGAGAGGGTGGATTCAAGGGTGACACCCAAGCAGCAAAGTTGGGGGACAGGGGAGATGATTGTGTTATCAACAGTGATAACGAGTTTGGTTGGAGTAGAGACTCTATTAGGGGGAAAGATGAGTTCAGTTTTGTCCATGTTGAGCTTCAGAGAGCGCTCGGACATCCAGGAAGAGATGGCGAAGAGGCAACTGAAGGGGAGCGTTCAGGAGAGGAGAGGTATATTTGTGTGTCATCGGCATAGAGGTGGTATTGGAGGCCAAAGGAGCTTTATAAAATAAGCTTATAGTTTCATTTTTCAAGGATTGTTATGGGCTAAATGTCTGAATTCTGCTATTTGTAAATGTGATCTGGATCTATGACTTATCAGTGCCTTGTTTCTATCTATTTGAATCTTCATTTTCACTTCTGCTCTGTGTACACTTGATACATAACTAAGTAGCATATAGGCATATTAGGCTAATACTGTAGTTACAGAATGTAAGTTTACAAAGTGTACTTCATACACACCACAAAACACCTTGGCTGATTCCTATATAGAGACACAAATGTAACTTCTAATTGAGAGATTTCAATCACAATTATTTTTGGTTTAGGCTATAGGCTCAAAGCAATGCACTGAAAGCCCACCATCTGTTACATCAATTACAGACTGAAAAGGACAATCTGCATATCTAATACATCAGAACTGCAAAGACACTTCAACTTCCAGGCTATAGTTGCTAATTGCTCTTAGTTAGGCTTACAGCTAAAATGTTTAAGTTAGGCTATATGAGAAAGTATTTTTACATTTTGGCAAAACAAATGTAAAAGTTTTTATTACAGACATATTAGTATTAACATTTTATACATATACAATATATAAAAGCTTTTCATAATAAGCATGAGTTTGAATGAGAGTTACTAAAATTAGTTACAGGGTACAGAAATGGGGTTTAAATGTGCCCCAAATAATGCCAACTGTCTTGTATCTAAATGGAACAATGAAGCAATTTTGGTAAAAAAAAAAAAACACCAAAAGTACCTAATACCATGGCAAAGGTACATAGACTGTTTTCTTATTATACAGGGACAAACAAAATGCTTTAATAAAGTGTTAAGTATATTATACAAATTAACAACATTTTGAAATTAAAGATCAAAAATAATAGTTTTAAATGCAAGCACTTTCCATAAACAAGTAGATTGTAAACATTTTATACCAGCAAATAGTGATCATCTTTCAAGATGGTTAAACAACACAAGGAGGGCAATTTATAAAGGACAAAAAAGAGGCAGACTGTTGAGCCACAAAATCATGTCACATCACTTCTGAAAATGAGATTAACTACTTTTATTTTTGCAGTATGCTTTATTTTTGTTTCAGTTGCCTTTTTTAGCTAATTGCATATGCTATTTCTAAATTTTTATTTGTTCAAATTACAATTTTAGCATTCATACTGTGAAAGAGAATTTTTCATATTTGTATTTTTGCTAAGAGTGTTAGTATATGCACTTCAGATGTAACATAGTGAAAATAGCTCCAATAAAGAAGGTTTGTTTGAAATATTATACTGGATTGCCATTATCTGTATCCATATAGCTCATTGTTTAGTAATAAAGTTGTTTTTCCTTTATCTTCAACCTCATATTCAAAATACAAATTAGAACCCACACTATTGAAGGGTTTGAAGATTTCAGTTATTAAATATACTATTACACATTTGAGCAAAATTATTTATTGTGATCTATTTTTAGCACTGTAGAAAATCTATCAACACTTTATTACTCACTCATATCCAAATGGAAAGGGTCCACTCAATTCCATGTAGGCAGCCCAAGATCTTGGCAAAATAATAAAATATATAATCGATGCACTACTACTCCAAACAGGTCTCATCATGAATAAGAGTTCACTCCAAGTCAATGCCATAGGAATTAATTAAAATGCACTAAACATTCTGATGCATTCCTAAAGCAGTGAATGGTCACTTGCAACAGGTATACATAGAAAGTAGTATTGCATCTTCTATATGGTTTGTTTTTTGGTTTGATTGTATTCCAAGATCTCAGAAAACCTACATCGAAAAAAATTATAAATCCAGTGCAATAGCTGCTCATTCTCCATCACCAACAACCTTACAAGTAAAAATGAAGATGTTTTCCAATTCAAAAAAGGGTCATAAATGATGTAAAAATCCGGATTCCATTGCAAGCTTAAAATTGGTGATTTAATTTATTTTTTTCAGTGACATAAATAACATAGCAATGGTCATGTAGTCACAAGGGAAACAGTCAGTTAGGACCAGTGAGGAAATTCACCCTGGAAGGTCACCGTGATCCAACAAATGGAAAGGTATCAAATTGTATTTTGGAGAAACATACCTGACAACCCAGAATGTCAGTTCCAAAAATATAAATCAGTATGTTATTTGTGCATTTAGTGTTCATCTTGCTGTTGTTAATAAGGGGGAAAGTAAAAATTCCAAAGGAAAATATCACACCAGTGATGATGAGGCAATTTACCACCACTGCTAGAAGTTTAAGGCATAGGTACAGCAGAAATCATCCTAGATCACACTGCCTAGATGGGATTAAGTCATGGGACTGGTGGCCACAAGGGTTAGGCACCCCCCCAGGAAGTTTGGGGAGCGGTAAGGGGAGTTAGGGTTAGGCACCACCCTGGGAGTTTAGGGTTAGAGGGGGAGAGGGGAGGGTTAGATCACTTACCTGCCACTGTCAGGATTTCCTGCTGTCAGGCTCATGCTGTCGGGATTTGAACTGGCAGCTAAACGGCGGCATTTCAATCCCATTCCACCTAGACATGCACAAACAAAGCTCTCTGTCTATCTACTGACACAAAATGGCTCTCACTATCTTTCACTCAGTATGTTTTTACTGCATGCTGCTATCACAGAGATTGGTGAGAGGCAAATTGCTGGCATTTGGTAAATCAGAACCAACACATAAGAAGGACAATTTTAAGGAAGTGAAATATGATTTGCAAACAGAATTGACATTTTTTTTATGAATACTGTACAGTACATTTACTGTATTCATCTTCATCAAGAAGAAAGTTGGGTAATCAAAGATGTAACATATAGTAAGTGAATTTATAAGCGATGTCAGGAAAATAGCATACTGTAATGATGTGTTAATGAAAGAAGTAAATGTATATTAATAGAATGATTACTTTGCTGCTGAACCCCTCTGCCTCTCATAGTGCTTTAAAGAGAGAATATTTATGTATAATCTTGTGGCATAATTGTATCGATTTACTAAAATCTTTCTGTGTTATTATTAGGGATGAGCGGTTTGGATACCATGGAATCTGAACACGCCCAAACTTCCGGGATCTGAGGTGATCTAAGTCACAGCTCGGATCTCCATGTCTACTTAGGATCCTTACCCGAGCCAAAACCTTGAGTTCCCACTGTTGAATCTTGTGGTTTTGTCTAGGGTGCCAATTTCAAAAGTCCTATTTAAATCAATGGGCTGACCACTAATTGGCATCTATCATGGCTCTCAGCCAATCAGCGCATCTCCAATGGGGCAACTAGACACAAAATGGTGGTCTCCACAGCAACAAGGACACCACCACCCACAGTTGCAATCCTGAAATGCCGACACCCCCGCACTGAGCACACTGCCAGCACTCCTGCACTGCAGACACTGCCAGCACTCCCATACTGAGGACACCCCTGAACTGCCCACATTGAGGACACTGATGGCACCCTGCACTGCCAACACTTCTGCATTTAGAACACTGCCGGCATACCTGCACTGCCGACACTGCTGACACCCCCACACAGCTGACACAACCTTCACCCCCGAATGAGGACAATGCCAGCACCCTCTGTCACAGTAAGTGCATCATTGGTGTATACAAACTACATTGTATTTGACCTGCACTGTAACACTGTATCCAAACCACACTGTATCCTGATAAACTCTACAATTAACATGGAGTGTAAGTGAGGTTATTAGTACATGTTTGGCCAAAGATGTTTGCCCATCCATCATGTCAAAATGAAACCCATCACATGGATCCCTAACATCCCTAATACGAATACAGTATATTGTGTCAATGTATCCAGGACTTACCTTTAATAGTGCCCATTCTAATACAGTATGTAGAGAGCAATGAAGGAAACTGTACTGATTAAAACACCTAAGGGCAGATGAGAGAGGTGCTAGTTCAAAGCATAAGGAGTCTCAACCTTCAAGTGCACAATATATACACAAATATAGAGGAAAGGGGAAGGGGGCTTGGACTGCAGAACTATTGTAGATACACAGACACAAACTAGACTAAACATTGCACAGTACCCTGAAATGCACAATAAGAGCTGCCAACATGGAATAAAACTAAAAGCATCACCTACTACTCAAAGTAACAGTAAAACTCAATAGAAAGGAGAATATAGGTGCTCTTAGAATAAACATATTAAAATATATGATAAAAATCAAAATACATCCCTTTTAATTAAAGGATTTTCTTCAACTGCAGTATTCCTCCTTTGGAAGGCAAGTTCCAATCTCAAAAGAAAACAATTGTCATATTATTGTGTTACTGTAAGTAAAAGTTCATATTAAAAGAAATTAGTGTAGGCTCTTTAGAATCCTCCACCAGAGTCACTCCTTTTCCTATCTGATGAAAAGGAGTATCACTATGGTGGCTGATTTCATAAAGCATACACTTAATTTTTTAATATGAACTTTTACTTACAGCCATAAACTAGCTATAAATGACCTTGCTGACAACAAAAAACAGTCTTGTAATGTAATATGTATATAAATGCCCAATTCATGGAAATCAAGTTCATGTTGAGAATTCTTCCATGATTCCTTTTACCCACAGCTACAATTATGTTTATGTAAGTGAAACGTTCACTTATTTCTCCTTTACATTCTGTATAAAACTATTGCCCAGTATTATCTTAATGTACATTCATTAAACATTAGATATATTTTATCATATTAAACATAATTGTATATGCTTTGTCTCTATGTACCTCACATCACACAGGCTCATGTAAGTGCTGAATCATGACAAGTGATTGGCATTGGTAAGATATCATAATAGCATCATAGCATTAGTAAATTAGCAGACCAGACTATATTCAGTCTCATTTCCCAAGGTATAAGAAGCAAAAGACTAGCAGCAGCCAAACCTTTTACCCCTTATGAAATAAATAGCAGACAAAAGGAGTTTAACAGGGAAGGAATGCATAGCCAAGTGGTCACATAGTAGGCCTTTATGGGTCTATTTATGAGGCTCAGATATATCCTTTCTATTGTTTTTTTCACTGGAAAAATGGCTCAATTTCTTCTGTGGTAACTCTGTGGCCATTCTTTACTGTTATCCACATAAATCTCTAGAAGGACAATGGCTTCACACAATTTAGTATAGCTGAGTAGGCTTTGCAGGAGACCTTTACAGGTTAACTATGCACTCTGCCACTGCTGGTAAATGTAAGAAAACCTATGTACTGTATATAAGCTAAGTTTTCATGGGGGGGGGTCTAAGAGGATCTCCAGGATGTTAAATTGTGGTTGTACTACTGTATGTATCAGTGCTGCTATGTGCAGTGTTACATATACAGTCAGGTGCATAAATATTGGGACATTGACAAAATTTTCATATTTTGGCCTCTATTCACCACCACAATGGCTTTGAAATGAAACAAACAAGATGTGCTTTAACTGCAAACTTTCAGATTTAATTTGAGGGTAATTACATCCAAATCAGGTGAATGGTATAGGAATTACAACGGTTTCTATATGTGCCTCCCACTTTTTAAGGGGCCAAAAGTAATGGGACAAACTAAACAATCCTAAATCTAACTATCACTTTTTAATACTTTGTTGCAAATCCTTTGCAGGCAATTACAGCTTGATGTCTGGAATGCATAGACATCACCAGACGCTGGGTTTCATCCCTGGTGATGCTCTGCCAGGCCTCTACTGCAAATGTATTCAGTTCCTGCTTGTTCTTGGGGCATTTTCCCTTCAGTTTTGTCTTCATCAAGTGAAATGCATTCTCAATCGGATTCAGGTCAGGGGATTGACTTGGCCATTGCATAACATTCCACTTTTTAGCCTTAAAAAACTCTTTGGTTGCTTTTGCAGTATGGTCATTGTCCATCTGCACTGTGAAGCACTGTACAATGAGTTCTGAAGCATTTGACTGAATATGAGCATATAATATTGCCCGAAACACTTCAGAATTCATTCTGCTGTTTTGTCAGCAGTCACATCATCAATAAATACAATGGAACCAGTTCCATTGGCAGCCATACATGCCCACACCATGACACTACCACCGCCATGCTTCACTGATGAGGTGGTATGTTTTGGATCATGAGCAGTTAATTTCCTTCTCCATACTCTTCTCTTCCCATCACTCTGGTACAAGTTGATCTTTGTCTCATCTGTCCATAGGATGTTGTTCCAGAACTGTAATGGCTTTTTTAGATGTTGTTTGGCAAACTCTAATCAGTTCTTCCTGTTTTTGTGGCTCACCAATGGTTTACATCTTGCGGTGAACCCTCTATATTCACTCTTGTGAAGTCTTCTCTTGATTGTTGACTTTGGCACATATACACCTACCTCCTAGAGAGTGTTCTTGATTTGGCCAACTGTTGTGAAGGTGTTTTTCTTCACCATGGAAATAATTCTTCTGTCATCCACCACATTTCTTTTCCGTGGTCTTCCGGGTCTTTTGGTGTGGCTGAGCTCTCCGTTGGAATTCTTTCTTTTTAAGAATGTTCCAAACAGTTGATTTGGCCTCACCTAATGTTTTTGCTATCTCTCTGATGGGTTTGTTTTGATTTTTCAGCCTAATGATGGCTTGCTTCACTAATAGTGAAAGCTCTTTGGATCTCATATTGAGAGTCGACAGCAACTGATTCCAAATGGAAATGTCACACCTAGAATCAACTCCAGACCTTTTACCTGCTTATTTGATAATGAAATAATGAGGGAATAGCCCACAACTGTCCATGAAATAGCTTTTGAGTTGATAGTCCCATTACTTTTGGCCCCTTAAAAAGTGGGAGGCACATATAGAAACCATTGTAATTCCTACACCGTTCACCTGATTTGGATGTAATTACCCTCAAATTAAATCTGAAAGTCTGCAGTTAAAGCACATCTTGTTTGTTTCATTTCAAAACCATTGTGAAAATTCTGTCAATGTCCCAATATTTATGCACCAGACTGTGGATAGCTACCACCAGATATCATTAAATTGACCCCTCAGTGTGTTAACAAAAGGGTCAATATATTTGAAATGACTAAAAACAATGTGTATGTAGGACCAGAGTAAAGGGGAACCCATACATTTCCACTCAAGCAAGCTCATAACCTTGATTTTATTGTCTAAGGTTTATGGATTAATCTCACTTAGATATAATGGATCTGTCCACCTTAATAAGATGTTTAAGTTCATTTATAACCAGACAGACAGTATATAATGTGAACTGTAAGCTAGCGCAATTGTGTATTGATGCAATTACGATGAAGTGAGTTAAACAAAAGTTATATGCTAGGAAACACACTGACAGTTTAGCCAGCTGCGACTATAACCACTATAAACATCATGCCCTTGCTCATGGCTATTTGTAACTAAGTAACCAGCAACAGGAGCCCAGTGGCAGTGGTCTCTCTCTCCAGCCCAGCACATGCTGCTGTGTGCTGGACTGCGGTGGGTCCATGGAGGCTGATGATGATGATCAACAGCAGTCTCTTATCTCTCCCTGTGAGTGTCACTAAGGGGAGGGGGATGATCACTCTGATCATGCTCTAACCTCATACCCCCTGGATCAACCTCCTGGCTGATGGGGACAAATCCTCCCTCTTTCCCTGTGTGCGCATTGTACTCTTGTTAAAAAAGTTGAGGGGGCATGGTCTTGCTTACCTGATTTGGTCACTCACCCCAGTACCTGGGCCCATCACAGCTCTCAACGGCCCTCACCATCATAGTTTTTGTGATGAAGATTTTTAGTATGCCAGGTTAATATCCAAGTAGATATATATATATATTATATATATGAACATATATGCATTTTAAATATAAAAAATTATATTTGGTACACACAATAGCATTGTCTGTACACTGGGATATTTTTTAGTGTAAAAAGTACATCTTGCTCCCTTTCCTCTCTTAATTTTCACCAAACAACAGCACACTATTGCAAAAATGTTTCATTTTATTTCTTGGGGGATATCCTTCCATAAAGTCCAACAAGATCACACTGCTCCACCAAAGGCCAGGTTCCAGTCCACATCCTTAAATTATTCTTTGAAAGAAAAATAATGCATGTTCCACTTCTATGCTTGTATAAGTGTATGCCTGGTGCGCATATAGTACTTTAAGATACATCATATCTACGGTAAATTAGTACTGAAGGTATTACAATATTTTGCACTTTCTCCATATTCACCTATTAAAGATACAGTATTACTCACTGCTTCACCTATTGGTTTACTGAAGGACTAAGCTGACACCCACCATACAACTGGGAAAGTGTGTCCATATACCCTATGTAGGTATCATCCTTTTTTATGTTTACATTATCATAGGCAAATGCAGGGGTGGTTTCCATCTGCCTGGAAACCCCCCTCCCCAGCACACACATGACCATAGTAGAAATAGTAATATAATAGAATTTTGCTAGTGCTGCATTTGCTTCTCAGTATCACAAATTAAATAATTAGCACCACCTGTGGATCTTTTAACATGTATCAGTCAGTAATAAATAACCTGTGCACCAACTAGAAGATCTGGAAAACATGCACTGTTAGAGATGCACTGCTATAGAGCCCAATATTTACATATATGTCCTGGGCAGTGCTAGGTTCTTCTGCTGCCCTTCCAGGCTCCTGGACTTGCTCCAATGCTCTGGAATGGTGCCCACATCTAAAATAAATACATTCAGCTCAGGCAGGATGGCCTACTGGTGCATCTAATGGCTTACTGTGATCACTGGTCCTGTATATGCTGGAATTAATACACACAATACACTTTGTATGATGCTTTTTAAAGCTGGTTAAGTACTAATTCTGCCCTCTTCATTGACTGGCCTCACTCATTCTAAAATCAAGCATTTGGAAACCCCCCTCTGGAAATCCTGCGTTTGCTACTGATTATTTAATATTGGAAGCATTAGTAGGCTGAGTGCCATAACTTAGGCATCATATCTTCACCCACTAAGATATCTTGCATGTTTACGGGTATGCTGCCTCCTAAGGAAGGCACTGGAGCCAGCATCTGTACCATCCACACCGGGTAGTGCCGGACCTGGTGTTATATATATATATATATATATATATATATATTTATAGACACACACACACACTCTATGGGTCATTATAAATAAGTCTTGTCATTCAATTTAAATCACATCCAAAGTTTTCTTATAGTAAGATTAAATTTATGAATATTAGTACGTCATAATGTATGGCAGACAAAGTGTTTAATGTTCTATAAGTATGCATAATAAACTAGTTATACTTGTTTGGATTAACAGTTCATTCAGACACAGCCAACACGCAAACTATAGTTACTTCTTAACTTCATGTTTCTACAGTATACAATTTTGCCAAAAGCAACTTTAACTGTAGATTATACACATGTACCTATTGCAACCGTATAAAGAACATCTTAATTTACTGTAGATTACAATAGATCTAAAATAAAATAATACAAAAAATTATTTTATTAACCAAACTTAAACTTGTTGGGCTTGAGCAAGTTTACTTCTGACATTTTATTACATTGAGTTAGCAAAATCAGATATTATTTCAAACTACTTTTTCCTATTTCACTTAAGGTGGGTACACACTATAAAGATATATCTGCAGATGGAGTTATGATGTACACTGTAGATGATGGTCATTCATAAACACTGAATGGCCATGATATGCTTGTGCCCTTGGGTCCCGGCAGCCGGTGGGTTGGGGGCACGTCCCAACCCCTCCCTGCGGCTGCCGCTGTGTATGTACGGGCAGTCTGCAGACCGCTTGTACACACCTGCCGATGGAAAGATATGTCTGCAGACATACCTGTCCATCAGCTGTGCAGTACAGCCAATGCTATATGTCGGTGAACGACGACGTTCTCCGACATAATGCTGGTCACACTGGCCGAGGGGCAGCAGATATATTGGCCGATCAATTGATCGGCCAATGTATCTGTCAGTGTTTACCCAGCATTGGTTGGATTGTTTGTTGCTGCTTAGATGAGCCATTTAACATTTACTTCACCTATGACATGACAAGTTTCACTGTTTTTGTTTGTATATTTTTTCTACTCTATATTCTCTGTGCAGCAAAAACTATGTGGTTACTTAAAAATAAAAGCTAATAATAACTTGACTTCAGGTCTCGCACCTGAAAAACTCTGTTATTATAGTGCACAAATTGATTTTAATCTGTTTACTTGGAATGTTTAACCATCACACCCACTAATGTAGAAGTAGGCCTACCATGAAAAGGTAAACAGTACAGTAAAAGATCATTGGAAAAATGCCCGGTACTCAAAGAAGGTTGTAATGTGGTCAATGCAGAAAGAATATCAGGTATCTCCTTGGAAAATGCAGTGACAAAGAATGACCTTGTAATTGCTGCTGGATCAATTGCTTGTCCTTGTTGATCTCCACAGTATGTCAGATTGAAACAGGAATAGTTCTCAGTGCCCTATTACAGGACCTTTCCAGTAGGTTAATACAAAACCATGCTTCTATACAAGACACATGCATCTCTTAGTGGAGGTAGAAAACACAGCAGAATACAAACAATTCTTACACATTAGGATGTTTTGTGTCAGTCTTTGCAGTGAATAAAATACTGATACATTTAAGTGTAAAGTTTGCAGCATATAATCTGTCAGATTTACATTAAAATCATTTGTCTTTTCCAAAAAAGTGTTGTCTAAAGTGAGTGCAACAAGCCACAAGCTCAGAAAACACAGAGTAATAGCTGTGCATATTCAGACATCAGGTATAAGCCAGCACAGACATTCTTAGGCAAACTAGTGATCTCAGAGTAAAGTAAATAGTTTTGGTAGAACAAATGAAATGTGTGTGCTGAGGTATTTTCACTGCAGTGTGAGAATGAAGTATGATTGGCTCAGGTTACACCGTAAATCAGACAGGCCCTGAAACAGTTCTGGCATCTTGCATAGTCAGGTGCATAAGTCCAGAGAACAAACATCTATCTCTATTTCATACTGTAGCTCACATGCAAAGCAATACACAATTATGAAACCTAAAATATATATTTTATCTACCCAAATTTACTGTGACAACATATTTAAATAATATTTTATTAACTCATGATAATAGCTACACCTGAAAGGAAAGTATAATTCACTGTCCTGTTCTCAAAGACAGACTTACCAAGTATAAACATTGCAGGAGAACGTATAGCATAAAAGGTACAAGCGGTCATTTATGAACAGGAAAAAATAAAAAAATGCATCTTCTTAAAGAAATATTTCCCCCGCCCCCTGTACAATATAACTATAGGTCCCTGGTGAAAAAACTAAACCAAGGTCTCCTCTCACATCTTCACCATGCAAATATGTTACCAGCACTAGTTCTTTTCTGGGAGCGCCCCAAATGAGAAAGTCTGATTTAACTATTGTGCAAGCAGGGGCAGAAGTATGGGAGACAATGAAGGCAGGGGCGTATCTATAATGGGTGCAGGGAACACGGGCCCCTGGGTCCAGGGGGAGCCCCGCACCGCACACATTGACCCATAATATTACTTACCTCTCTGGAGTCCCACGTCGGTGCGGGGGTCCGGCGCTGTAAAACGACTGGAAAATGGCCACGGCGGCCATTTTCCCATCATTTGCGCATGCGCAGGACAGAGAAAATGGCCGCCGCGGCCATTTTCCCGGTGACCTGTGCATTCATTATAGACTTTGGACACACTCTAGTGCCCAGAGTCTATAACTCCGGCACTGGACATGCACAGCTCAGTGTGCTGCCGGGCAGAGAGGAGGGGGCCCGTGTCGGAGACTGAACAGCCAGCACTGAAGGGGCACCTCCTTCATCACCCATAATAATATTCACCCCACTTAGGGCTGTAAATATGGGGGATAAGAGGGCACTAAATTATAACTTGCCTCTGGACATCTGGGATGCAATTACGCCACTGTGTGCAAGACATATTGCATTTCTAGAAAGAGAGAGAAAGCAACTCTAAGCACATGTAACTGTTAGGCAGCCCCCTTACATCCATACCAGTTATTATATACTTATTACCAGTTACAGTATTTACTGTATATAGTACCAATTTATATTACCAGTACCACTGTAATCCATATTGCTACTCCTGGCCGAAGAAGCTGCAATGGAATTGAATCTGAGATAATACAATACTGAGCAATGCCCATTGCTTCAGTATCTCCTGACAGACCGCGTAAAAAAAAAGAAAATGGCCAGAACAGTCCAACCCATTTAGTGCCACCTGTATATAATAATGTATGTCTGTATTCCTACTTTTTATGTTTATCTATGGAGACACTGTTCACATCATTTTGAGGGTTGTGATATGACAGAGTATGCCAGGGAGTGAAAATGTCCTTTCAGAATACTAATATCTGCTGTTACTTCCTGATCACCCCTGTAATAGGTTCAACTTTCACTTTCTATAAACGTATTCTAATAGAAGCTCGATTTAAATCGAAATTGAAATATTGGGACTACCTTAATTTCATGTCATATTTTTATATATTAATAATTTCATAAAAAATGAATATGTACATATAAATTTGCTTACTTGCATTAACTATAGTAAAACATGTAATTGGGTATGATTCCCCCCCATAAATATACAGTACATAATTCACCCCACAAAGTATGTACCGTACATTTGGCTTATACCATGGTTCCATGTGTGATCTTTGTAATGCTGGGCATAAACTCTACAATTATCTGTCAGATATCTGTCAAATCTGTCTGGTGGGAAGGAAAATCTGGTCTGTTTTCTAGTGTTTGGGAGCAAATTCTAATGTTATTTGCTCCCATACATTACCAGATTTTCATTCCAACCAAACAGATATCTGACAAATAATTGCATAGTGTATGCCCAGCATAAGCATTACATTTCATAGTAGTGCTTCTAGTATACAATACTAGAATATACAACAAACAGTCGATTATCAATCATCACAATTCAGACAACCGAAACTCGGCAAACATGAGTAAATAGAAAAATCAAAGTAAAAATCTCATCCAGCTGATATATACAGAACACAAATGAAAACAAGATGATTAAATATCATGTTTATGAGCTAGCTGAAAACTATGTCATAACACTAATGCAAAACATAGGAATTGCACTAACTATGTGATCTGATACAAGCTGAGCCTGTCAAACTGACAGGTACAAAACGACCACTGCACTGTAAATTTCCAGGAGAGGAACAAGCCAACTCTAGCACACCGCTCTATATCATGTTAGCACTCACACATTACCTTAACAAAGTGCCACAGAAAAATAGCATTACTCAGAACACTTTCGCCTTTTCAATCACACCACATTTTCAATTAGTCATGCTTTAGGTATGAAAACACCAACACATGCTATTGCAAGAGGCAATACAATTTTCACAGGTTGCAGAGACTAATCTAACACCTGAACTCTGGAAAAATCACTTAAAAAGCTGCTGAACTTACCTTGCAGGGACATACTTGCAGAATTTGATTCCTTTTCACCCATTGTAGGTCTAATGTAAAAAAACCAGAACAAATAAAAGTAGCCGGTTCACGTTGAATAACTTACTGTGCTGGCTGTGACCTCCTGACTCTGTAGAGTACTGTAGTGCTGCAATAGTATACCTATTTAGCTAGTGAATAATTAGCAACCTGTTTCCTGAGTTACCTGAGCTTGCCTGACCTGTTTCTCTATCAACTGACATCATATCCTTTGATCTACGTACCCTGTTCCAGACAACATGCCTTTGTTTCTTTGTAATGTATATTTGCTTTAGATTTGTTATTTAATATTGTAGCCTTTAAATAATAATTTTGTTACATTCCCTGGAGGTCATTTACAAAGTATAACACAGCAGCTCTGCAGTTACAGCTGTAGACCTGCTGTGCTCTTTTATTTCACCAACTGCACCTGATTGCATATGCACTGAGGCTCATAGGTTTGGAGAGCAGTGCAGCAATGGGGTTTCATTTTATATAGATTATTATGAATGAAAAGGGAAGAGAGGGTGCATTTCAGAAGTGGTAATTGCCATGCATGTTACTATTCTGCAAAAGGACTCACAGCTAAGAGATGGCACAGATCGATTCTCGTCCTACAGTATACCTTAATCAGCCTAAACAGTTCCCATGAACACAATTGATAAAAACTGCTTTGCATATCCCCATTTCCTACTCTACAACCCTGCTAAGGCCTTATTCTTAGTCACACAATAGGCTGAATGTACAGTAGCTGCATCTAGTGATTTTGAACAAACTATGGATGCATTGTGGGCTGCATATGCAGCCCGCGATGCACACTAGGGGTGGGCAAGTACTGCTGCCACAGAGGTGCAAGAACTAGGAGGTGGCACCTGTATTTGGCATGCAGAGTGCCTGGAACGGCACCTTGCTGTTCCATATACATATCTGTCTTTTATCTGCGACCACTCAATGGGCATTTCTTGGAAATGTGAATGCATGTAGACAGAGGGTCTCATTCAGACCCACTCACGAGCGCAGGATGCTCGCAAGCGGGTCGATGGTACCCAAATGCGCATGCGCATGACGGAGGGAGCTCCATGATGATGCGAGCGTCCATGATGATGGACACTCACATCATCATGGAGCATCATCGTCAATTAAAGTTGTAGGCCTTCGGCAGAGTAAAGTGCACCTGTGATCACCAGTCAATATTATTTTGTGCTATGTAAAACAGACATTTTCCATTAATATGGGTGGGAGAGCACTACGTGCGTTATCACATCCATAATTACATCACGAAATGTGGGGTCACTCACATATTAAAGAGGGGAGTCTCTTCTTTCAAATTATGTGGCCCACTTAGCAGCTACTGTCTGGGGTTCACCTATGATCACTAAACAATATCACCCAGCATTATGGAATAAAACAGTTTTCCATAGATGAGGGAAGGGCATATTGTAGCCCACACTAAAGTTCACGTGATGTACCTACTGGGTCTGGGTGCTGGTTTTCCTCTGGTACTGTATATAAGTGTGCACCTGCACAGCAACTTTGTGGACCACCATCTTTCCTATAACTTAAAGTGGGGTAATTAAGGTGTATATCCACTACACGAGAGTGGAACGACTGTACGATTACAACATTGTAATCGTTCAATCATTCTCCATCCTGTGCAGTGGATAATGTGCCCACACTGAATGACATGTCTTTCAGTGTAGGCACCCTCCCTCATCCCCGAACATGCACAACATGACAATCTCGTCAGGTTGGCCTCCATGTTCAGGCGATGATAAATGCCAACAACGACCAGCGGGAACATGCATCACTGGTTGTTGCCAGCATAATTACTGCACGATTAATGAATGATTGAACGATAACGATGTTGTAATCTTTCAATCGCTCATTTTTCTCGTCTAGTGGACATGCACCTTTAGTCTCCCCTTTAGAAACACACAAAAAAAATCTATATAGGCGATGAACATAAGAATGTGGATTAATGGAGGTGGACAAAAGCAGCTGTCCTTGAGAGGAGGTTATGCTTGTTCCCAGCTCACAATTAAATAAGTTATAGGAATATAAATATTATTAACAAGTACTTAGTAGTAATATTTGTTGATGTGCAAAGTGAGTATAACAAAGTAATACATGTATTAATTTATCAATAGCAGCGGGTATATAGTGTACACATAAAAATATATTGTTAAATTGCAAACACATGCAACAAAAATTACATTCAAAGTATGAATGTATCTCTCACACAGTGCCACATCTATATCAGTGTAACCTTTTCTTAAAGGTATTTTGCAAGGGCAAAAAAAAGAGAAAATTCCTTTTTTGGGGCACTCTTAAATAACAAGTGTGTTATGATAATGCTTAAAACATAACTTTTATTTCTACCTACTCATCTAAAATATGTGAAAGAATTTATTTGGAAAAAACTTTGTTTTGAAAAAAATTGTTGTAAATAGTAAAATTGGTGAAAATATTAGTAAGTACTTCCAGTCACAATCATTATAGTAAATCCTATCTGGTAAGGTATAGATTCTTTGTGTGGCCCTTAACCGCAAAAGAAATGTTATATATTCTGTGTTATTTAGTACAGTGCAAATAACAATTGTGTAGAATATTGCATTAGTTCCTTATAGCAATAAATTGTGAAATATTCCACATATCCTATATGATAGCAGCATACAATTGGAATTTTGTAATGATTAAACATAAGTACTGATAGTACAGTTAAACATTCATCTTCGTGTCTGTTTATAAAGAAATTTCTATATAGCACAATACCCTTATTCACAGTTGATATGGATCGTATAAAACACTGGTATTTGATTTAGTGCTAATCTTTGGGAAGCATAAATGATCGTCATAGCTTTCAATATCCCAGATAGCAGCATATAATTAAGAAAAAATTGCACATGGCCCATGAAACAATAATTAAAGTTGGTAGTAAAAAAAATGGTAAATTCAATAGTTCATCTCTGTATCAGTATTATGATATACCTTTTATATAACACAAATCCCTTCTTCCATATATTAAAGGGAATGGATGTGGTTGGTATCAGTCACTTATAAACAGAGATAATCAATTACTGCATTAAATTCAATTGCACATATCCCATCTAGCAGCAATATAGAAAAAACAGTTGCGCCAAATATCCATATAATTCACCAGATATGATAATAGCATATAATTAGGATTCTTCCATAATTGCACATCATCCATCAGGTAATTGGTACTAATAGTAAGTTTAAACATTCACGTCCGTGTCTGTTTATAAAGAAATTTCTATATTGCACTTTACGCTTATTCACAATTAATATGGATCATATAAAGCAATGGTATTTAATATAGTGCCAATCTTATTGAAGCATAAATAACCATCATAGCTTATAATATCCCAGATAGCAGCATATAATTAAGAAAAAATTGCACATGGCCCATGAAACAATAATTAAAGTTGGTAGTAAAAAAAATGGTAAATTCAATAGTTCATCTCTGTATCAGTATTATGATATACCTTTTATATAACACAAATCCCTTCTTCCATATATTAAAGGGAACGGATGTGGTTGGTATCAGTCACTTATAAACAGAGATAATCAATTACTGCATTAAATTCAATTGCACATATCCCATCTAGCAGCAATATAGAAAAAACAGTTGCGCCAAATATCCATATAATTCACCAGATATGATAATAGCATATAATTAGGATTCTTCAATAATTGCACATCATCCATCAGGTAATTGGTACTAATAGTAAGTTTAAACATTCACGTCCGTGTCTGTTTATAAAGAAATTTCTATATTGCACTTTACGCTTATTCACAATTAATATGGATCATATAAAGCAATGGTATTTAATATAGTGCCAATCTTATTGAAGCATAAATAACCATCATAGCTTATAATAACCCAAATAGCAGCATATAATTAAGGAGAAATTGCACATAGCCCATGAAAAAATTATAATTAGTACTGAGGAATGATAAACGCAATTGTTCTTCTCTGTGTCAGTTTTTTAATAATATACCTGATATATAACACAATTCCCTTCTTCCATATATATGAGGGAATGGACGTGATTAGTATCAGTCACTTTGAAACAGAGATTATCATTTACTGCATTCAATTCGATTGCCCATGTCCCGTTAGCAGCAATCAATTACGCAATATATCCCTGTGGTGCACAATTTCCAAATGAGGGAACAGGAAATGCTGGTACCTATAATAGCACCGAACCTTGTTGAACACAAGATAATCTGCAATTCATCACAGTCCCCTGATTCTAAATGTAGATAATATTATTGAACATTTCCCATGGGGTAATATTGTTGTGCAATCAATAGCCTCTGTATCTATTAATAATGAGCTTACTATATTGCACAATTCCCTAATTCACAGTTTTGATAATATGTAACATTAATAATTAATATAGTGCCAGTCTATTAGGAGCATAAATAATCTTCATAACATTGCTCAGATCCGTCAATTGCAGTAAGTATCACACAGATAGTCTATACATATAAAACTCAATGTTTAGATGGTATCTGAAATTATCAATAGGAGATATGGAGATAATATCAAGTGGTGGAGTATAAGACTTTTCACAAGCAATTCCACCACTAACAACATGTAGGTTATCACATATATATATCTCCTAATTTGATGTAGCAGCAGGTATGATAGGTCACAATACATATAGAGTGTATAACTCGAAGAAGTATTAGTAAGACACTTGAAGTGTCCCCCCTTCTGCTTTTACTGGTTATACAATTCCTACGTATTGGACCAGTAATGAGAGAGTGGGGAAGCTTGTGTCTGTAGAAAAAATAGTACAGTGATGGTTCATTAAGAGTCTTGCAGTAATGGGAGTTAGATAAACTCTGATGCCAATTGGTATTGCAGGGATTAAATTCACCCAGACCAGTCAAACCACCACCTGAAGATAGAGACCATAAGTATTGTAATCTGCTTGTATCCTGCTGATGTATCCAGACTATGCCGGGTGATCGGTTCCCATATCAGCTGTGCTAAACATGCATCTCCCCCTCAATATAGTGGATGTAAAGCGCTGTTTCTTTCTGTCATGCCTGGGTAGTGCTGACTGTCAGCGAACGGCTGAAGCTCAGCGCTGAGTGGGAGTCAACATACATACAATCTGAAACTGGAAGCTGGAAGCTCTGTCAGCATTTCTGCCGGTCAGCTGACCGGGCTGACTGTGGGAAGAAAAAAGTTTGAAGTAGTTGACATGCATTTAGCCATTGGGCTTGTTCACAAGTCATGTGATCTCCCTTGCTCAATGCCTGGATTAAATTCAATTAATAGTCAATCAAATCAGTCATCTTTAAGATTGGCATTGTTCTTAGTCAATTGGCTGTCCCTATACCTAATGATTGTGCCTGGGACCCTCTCTGGTGATTGACATGTTGATGAAACAATAACTTTTTAGCAGTGAGTTCTATTAGATATATGAATCCAGTATTGAGGAATAATGAAAAATTATATATACAAGTGATGTATCTTCTAAAAAATATATACATGACATATTACAATGATGTTATATTTGGCTTAATGCAAAATATCTGAAATTGGACTTATAGTCAAATCTTCTGAATTAAATATTTATTTGTTTTTTTTTCAAGTTTAATTAGGTATCAAAATTAGTACCAGTAGAAACAAATGAAAATAAATGGTATCTAAAATCTAGGTTATTAAAAAGGAACCAATTATCTTAATACAATTATGGCTAGTTATATCACATTGTTATTGAGTGAAAAAAAAATTAAAAAATAATAATAATAATAATAATAAAAATAAATAATGAGAATATAAAAAAGTGCAAAAAAATAAGCAAAATTTTTTTTTTTAAAAAGTGAAAATACTTTTAAAGTGAATAATAGAAATTGATGTCCTAAGAGTGAATAGAAAAGGGAAGGGAAGGGAAGGAAAATATGTAGAATCATGTGAAATTGTTAATTGGTGAAAATTAATATGTGCAATAAATTGTGCACTGTGTTAATGGTTACATATGGAGAATATGTATTAATTTTAATAGTCAAATGGTGATATAATTGTGTGTGTTGTATAAGGGGAAAAAATTGTGTAATAGAGTATATACAAGATGCCATAAATGTAAACAAAATATAAAATGCATTACATGTGTTCTAATTATAATTATTTAAATATTGTGAAAAATATATTACATAGTGACTTATATGCTTGTTAATAAACAATAACAAGTTGTAACAATAAGATGACATTAAAGGATAAAAATAATAATCCCTCCTAAATATATCTCACTAATGTGTATATTGATACATGATATAAAAGATCATAAAAAGGCACTGAAGTTAATGTTCTCATTCATCCCATTGGGAGCAATGCTACCAAGTCTAAAGGTCCAGTAACTTTCCATCTTCAAAAGTTCATTAGTAGCATCTCCCCCCCCTGATACCGAGGTTCAAAATTTCCAATCTGCATACTTTTAAATCTATAGCTGAACCTCCATGTTTTGAGTAAAAGTGTCGGGCTACTGTGGTTAATTGCTTCATTTTAGTCAGGTCTGATTCCTCATGTCTGATAGTGCCCATATGTTCCAGTATTCTCAGTTTGAGCATGCATGTTGTCATACCAATATATTTCAATCCGGATGGGCACATTATACAGTAAATAACAGTCTTACTTCGACAGTATTTTAGTTTAAGATCCTCTCCATATTTATCTTTGATTTTATTGATATTAACTGTGTGATCGCATATTTTACATGAGCCCCCTGGATAGGTCCCTATTACGGTAGGTACTTTGGGGTGATATTTGTGTAATGACTCCTAGTAAGATGATCTTTCAAGTTCATTGACCTTCTCCAGCTCATGGCGACTGTTTTGTCCAGTTTAGATGCCAGGTCCATATCCGACAATAATATGGGCCAATGCTTTTGAATCGAGTTGTTATCTTCCTTATATGGATTAATTTAGTGTAAACTTTATCAGTTCCAGTGGAAATTCTCTCCTTTAAGGTCCAGAGTCTTAGAGTTATATTTACTAAATTGCAGGTTTTTCGAAGTGTAGTTGTTGCCCATAACAAAAAATCAGATTCTACTTATCATGTATTATACAGCTTCAAGAAGACAATAGCTAGAATCTAAATGGGTGCTATGGGCAACAACTCCACTTCTAAAAACCTGCACTTTAGTAGATATACCCCTTAATGTCTCAAAAGGTTTGACATTATGCATTAGTGCTGATACTGCAGGAAGATTGATGGAAGGAGTGGGCAAGTGCTTGGGGGCTCCTGTTCTGGCTCTAGCAACATATATGGTAGTTCATACCAAAAATTCATTGCTTGTTGATTAGGTTATATTGCCGAAACAACTTGCTCCCATTACTTTCATGTTAGATCAGTTCTCCATGGACAGACACATGTGTAGTGAACATGACTTTCCATATGGATCTTGCTTGCTATCTGGATCTGCATTTCCATAGCCCTTCTGACAAACATATAGCATGTGTTCCAATCTTTGTCTGCTAGTTGGCTTCCAAATACTTAGGGCCTGATTCAGAGCCAGACGCTATTTGCGCTCGCTCATTCAGAAAAAGAGGCCGGCTATTTAAATTGAGCGCTCGCTCTTTGCGGTCTGTTGACGCCTCTATGTCTGAGCGAGCGAATGAAACATGTGCTCGCTATTATGTAAAATGCCCCCTGGCCGCTCGCATCTTCCGTCATCTCCGCTAATTATTAGATTAATCGAGTACATCGAAAGGCATCTGAACTGCTCGCAGTGCTTGTGGTTGGATTTTCCTACCGCAATCATGCGAAAAGTTCAGGCTAAGAAACAACCAAGTGACGTGGTCGATGACGCTGCTTTGTTAATTATGCACAGCCTTAAAACGCCCGTTTTAACCTTTTTGCACCCCTGTGTTCGGATCTCCACTCCCCGTTTTCAAGCACCTTCCCCTGTTACCACCCACAAACGCCTCATTCTGTCACTCAAATTAGCAGGCATTCGCTATTTTGCGAGCACACAATTTCCGACCGCAATGACTGGTTCGCGCATGCGTATTACAACCCATACGCATGCGCAGTTGTGCGAACATCACTCGGAGCGAACGAGCGGCCGCCTACGACCGGCTCTGAATCAGGCCCTTAGTCCATCTGACAGACATCTGCTTACCAAACTTGGCTTTCTATCTGGATATGCAATTGCTTAGCCATTCTGAAATACAGCTCTATACCATTTTTGGCCTGCTATTTGGATTGCAACTTCTTAGTCCTTCTGACAGACACCTGTTTACTGAACACTACCTTTTATCTGGATTTGATCCTGCTTAACCCGTACTTTCCAGAAGTCTATATACTGAACTGTAGATAGTACTATTCATTTGATGAAAGTGTCACAAAGACACAGAGACACATCAGGAGAAGACCATCAGTTCCTTATTACCTGCTGGTACTGTATTTGCAAGCCCGTGGACATTCGCCTACACTGGACTAACACTACTCCCATTCTGAAGTATTGTCTGGATGCTAACTAACATGGATCATAGATATGATACACAGTAGGGACTCAGAAACCTATGGGAAGCTGCATACAGCCAAATGAATTCCTCAAGAAAGGTAAATTTATATGACCAATTAACTGTTTCTCCTTCCAGCCTAAAAATTGACATTTTCATCTTCACACATGGAATAGGTCCTTCATTCTTTAAAATGTTTCATAAACTGGAACACACACTGTAGAAAAAAATATATATTACAGACTCCCCCAGACACCCTCCTTTACCTATTATCGAGGGTCTTGCACTTATATTAGCCACTTTAGACATTTTGTTTATTGCATGTTCACTGTTTACACTGTCTGTACATGACTGGCCACCTGTCTTGGCTTGCTATGATGATTTCGAACCAAAACACTGGGGTCTGTGCACAGCTCTATTGTGTACTGTGCTCCAGAATTCTACAGTTTAACCAGCATGTGTTGCACTGCACTATTCTGAACATCATTGTGTGCAGTGCATAATTCATATTTCTGTCTCTTCTGTTATATACACTGTACATTAACCCTGAGCTTTCTACTCAGCTCCCTCCCTCTCATCTATTTCATAGTACTTCATACCTCTCCAATGCCTTTTTTCCATTTTCGATAAAGTCACATTTGATGCCCGCCTGGGGGGGCCACAACCTGTAGGCATCTGCAATTGAGTGCAAACTTGTTTGCAGGGGTCTCTGGCAAAGACCAGTGCCCCATTAAACTAAACACCCACAGTGTGAAATCAGAACTGACAAAATAAATCCCCCAAGTTCCAATCGCATTCTGCCACAATAAATAATAAATTATGTCAAACACAAGGTCAAACTAACATTGGAGTAGCTCTAGAACATAAAAGTAAAATTCCTGCAATGGCCCAACCAAAGCCCTGATCTCAATACATTTGAGAATCTACTGTATGGCACTAGTTGAAAATCAAAATGCACATACCTCACCAAACTTTCCTGAGCAAACTAAAGTACTGTACATACACCTGGGTCACAAATACTGTACTCCTGAAAAGTATGCATGGCTGGTACATATTCAATTGTGGGGAGTAATTTTTATTGTTACATAAAACAATGTCACATTAAAATTGAATTTCAGTGATTAGAAAATAAAAATATTCCTGAGAACTAGAGATGAGCGGTTTGGATAGCTCAAAATCCAAACCCACACGAACTTCAGAAATCTGAGTGAATCTGAGTCTGACTTGGATTCCGCTTTGAGGTAAAACGTCATCCTCATGGCTTTGGATTCTACAGTATATAAGGTGCTGCGGACAGAACTCTGCGCCCTTTCCTTGTCAGTCACGCTGCTGTATGCTGTACTTAGAAACAGACTGTACTGCTCTTAGCCAATGTGTATTGGGGGTACACGCTGCTGTGTGCTGTGCTGTAATCTGCTGTAGTGCATATAAACTGTGCTGTGTCCAGACTCACAAGTGGCTGTCCTGGTTTTAGTCAATGTGTACAAGGGGTGCACGCTGCTGTATGCTCTTCTGTACTCTGCTGTATATAGGCTGTGATGTGTCCTGACTTACAAGTGGCTGTACTGCATTTAGTTAATGTGTATAGGGGGTGCACACTGCTGTATGCTGTCCTGTGTCCAGACTTACAAGTGGCTGTACTGCATTTAGTCAATGTATATAAGGGTGCACACTGTTGTATGCTGTGCTGTACTCTGCTGTATATTGGCTGTTCTATGTCCATCAGTAAAGATGTCCATGTGCATATGTAAGCCCTGTGACTCCACGCAGTTTGAATGGAGCTGCAACATCAAAAATTAAAAATAAAAAAAATAAAAATAAATTAAATTCTATTGTTTGTTTGTACTGTTTGGTGAACTTTACCTTAGTGCATTTTATTTACTTGCATATATAAGCCCTGTGGCTCCACGCAGTTTGAATAGAGCTGCAACATCCAATAAAAAAAATAAATTAAATTCTATTATTTGTATTTTTTAGTGCACTTTACCCTAGTGTGTTTTGTTCATGTGCATATATAAGCCCTGTGTCCACACGCAGTTTGAATAGAGCTGCAATATAAAAAAATCTAAATAAAAAAATAAATTAAATTCTATTGTTTGTACTATTTGGGGCGCTTTACACTAGTGTGCTTTGGTCATGTGCATATATAAGCCCTGTGACTCCACGCAGTTTGAATTGAGCAATGACATAAAAAAATAAATTCAGTTTTTACTGTTTGTTGCACTTTACCCTAGTGTGCTTTGTATAAGCCCTGTGGCTCCACACAATTTGAGTAGAGCTGCAAAATCAAAAAATCAAATAAAAATAAATAAATAAAATTCTATTGTTTGTACTGTTTGGTGCGCTTTACCCTAGTGCACTTTGTTCATGTGCATATATAAGCA
The DNA here is from genome assembly GCA_031769625.1 of Taudactylus pleione. Taxonomy (NCBI): domain Eukaryota; kingdom Metazoa; phylum Chordata; class Amphibia; order Anura; family Myobatrachidae; genus Taudactylus; species Taudactylus pleione. The sequence goes on along the minus strand of JAUIMM010000036.1, from coordinate 15,956,822 downwards.
ATGTGGCTCCATGCAGTTAGAATACAGCTGCAACATCAAAAAATTAAATTCTATTGTTTGTACTGTTTGTTGTGCTTTACCTTAGTGTGCTTTGTTCACATGCATATATAAGCCATGCAGTAATCTGCAAATTTAAATATTAATAATAATAAGTTTAGAGAAGAGCAACCAAATACTGTTGCTGCAGCTGCTACCACAAGTTATGATGACAATGCTAGTCTTTCAATGTCATCTACTAAAGTCGATGCTCAAGGGCATAGAGGGTCTAAGTCAGGGCATCTAAAATAAAAAAAACAATACACAGTGCTACAGAAAAAAAACATCTAATAAAGGGGAAGTGTGGTGCAGAAAAACATTAAATTGCCAACATGCCATACACAACATGCAGTGGCAAGGATAGACTGAGGTCATGGCCTTTATTTATGAGTGGGGATTCTGCAAGTGCCAGTGAGGCATCTTCCTCTTCAAACAGAGTGTAGAAGAGGTGTCAATAAATGAAAACCACTAAGGCAGTAGAACAAACTGTCCATTCACAAACAGAAATGTCACAAATCCCTGAGGAGAGTCTAAGGGGTAAATTTACTAAAGTGAGAGTTTTAGAAGTGGAGATGTTGCCCAAAGCAACAAATCAGATTTTACTATACATTTAACTAGCACCTTCTAGCATTTAACTAGCACCTTCTAGCAGATAATAGCTAGAATCTGAGTGGTTGCTATGGGCATCTCCACTTCTAAAAACTCTCACTTAGTAAATTTACCCCTAAGTGTGTCCACGAACCTGACCTTTCTGACACTGTTGTGCTAGCAGTGAAAACACCTTCCCCCATTTCTGCTCCCTCTGCAAATGTGGGAATGAGCAACACAAGTATAGCTGATGACATAGAAATTGAGAATACCACTGAGGAAATGCAACAGGATGAGGGGGATATTTGTGTGGCTGCTGCCAGTGCTAATGAGGATGATGTTGAGGATGAGGATGTTGTTTGAGTAAGTCAGGCACCAGTGGAAGCAGCTTTTGGCCATGATAAGAGGAAGACCATTGTCATGCCTAGGCATAGGACCAACAAATGCACCTCTTATGTGTGTAATTATTTTTATCCATATCAAGATAACAAATGTCAAGCCATCTGTAGCTTTTGTAAAACCATGGCAAGTAGAGGTAGGGGCTTTTACAATATAGGAAACTCCTCCTTGTTACATCATTTGCAGCTAATTTTTTGACACCAGAAACTCAAACTGGTGCTAAAAATATAACAATAGGCAGTCCAGCATCAGCTAGCTCCCTTCTCTCAAGTTCAACTAGATCCCAGCACCTGCAATATATACCACCAACACCTTCATCCTCAATATCCACAGTAATAATTGGAGGTAGTCCTGTATGTAATTTGTTAAGGCTAATTGACTCCTCCCCTATTGAAGATTCCTCCGAAGAATCCTCCTGCTTGGGATGGATCTTTATCCCAGAAGGGGACCAAGATAACTACTGTTTTAAAAAAAAACTGACTCTGAAACTATCCTTTGCAAAAGGAAGCAAGTAATACAGCTCTCCCCCAGTCACACAGTGAATCACTTTTGCCATGTCGGCTATGCTAGTATTAGATCAGCATCAAAAATCTGCAATTAATGCAGTGGGTTTCACACAGTGAATTGAGGACCTGTGTCTCTGGTACCAAATTCTATCTTGGTTCCATTTTACCCGAAAAGCCATTCCTCGGCTGTACCAGGATGTTAAAAAAAGTAATTATTGGCCTACAACAGTTGTTCTCAAACTTGGTCCTCAGGACCCATACAGTTCATGTTTTCCAGGTCACCCAACAAGTGCACATGTGTATTCATTACTCACTGACACATTTTAAAAGATCCATAGGTGGAGCTAATTATTTCACTTGTGATTCTGTGAGGAGACCTGGAAAAAATGGACTTTTCAAGGTCCTTAAGACTGAGTTTGAAAACCTATGGCCTACAAAATGCCCATGTATACACTGTCCACCTAACCACAGATATGTGGACAAGCGGTAGTGGGCAAACTAAAGATTACATGACTGTGACAGCCCACTGGGTGGGTGATTTGTCTTTTGCAGTAGCAACAGTATCTAACAAACAATGCCAGCTCATTCAGAGGAAACTTACTCTGTGTATCATTGGTTTCACTAACAGACATACTGCTGGCAACCTCTTAGAATAACTAAGGTATGCCATAGCAAAATGGCTTACCCCACTTAGACTCTCCTTAGGATTTGTGACTTCTGACTATGCCACCAATATTGTGAGAGCATTACAGCTGGGTGAATTCCAACATGCCCCATGTTTTGTTCCCACAACCAACTTGGTGGTACAGAGTTTTTTATTTTGTTAAATGACAGGGGAGTGCAGGAGATGGTGTCTGTGGCCCGAAAAATTTCAGGACATTTTTTCCATTCAGCCACAGCATGCAATCAACTTGGTGGTACAGAGTTTTTCTTTTTTTAAATGACAGGGTCATGCAAGAAATGCTGTCTGTGGCCCGAAAAATTATGGGACATTTTCTCCATTCAGCCACAGTATGCAGGAGATTGCAGCACCTGCAAAAACAGTTGAATTTGTGCTGCCACCAACTGAAGCAAGAGGTGTTAATCAGGTGGAATTACACCCTTTATATGCTTCAGTGGATAGATGAACAGCAAAAAGCCATCCAGAGCTATACAACAAGCCATGACACTGGAAGAGGAGGGGGAGTGTTCCTTAGTCTGTCTTGTGCAAGGTGCTTAAACCCTTCGAAGTAATCACCTATGAAGTGAGTTCACACACGGCTAGCTTGAGTCAGGTGATTCTCCTAATTAGGCTTTTGGAAAATCAGCTTGAGAAATTGAAAGAGGAAATTAAACAAAGCGATTCTGCTAAGTATGTTGGACTTGTAGATCGAGTGCTTTGTACACTTCGCCAGGATCCAAGGGTAGCCAATATCTTTAAATTGGATCACTATATTTGGTGACTGTGCTTTGATCCTAGGTTTTAGTCATACGTCGTGTCTTTCTTTCCAACTGACCCAGATTTTAAGAGATGCAAAGAGCTCCTAATGAGCAAGTTGACAGCTCAAGTGGTACATGACATGACAACATCTCCTTCTTCAGTTTTTTTGGCAGCTGTCAGGAAATAATTCAGCTTTCCCAAAAGACCCAGTGGTGATGCAGAGGAGTCAAGACAACATTGTGACATTTGGTCGGGTCTAAAAGAATTGACAAAAATTAGTTACACTGCTACTATATCTGATAGGGTCACCATGCTAAGAATGGTGGAGGATTATTTTCATGGCACCGTACACATAGGCATGTCACAGAGTCCTGTTGACTACTAAAAAGACAAAAAGGCAATTTGGAGGTCCTTGTACAGACTTGCTTTGCATTACTTAAGCAGCTCAACCTCCAGTGTGTACTCAGAAAGAGTTTTCAGCACAGCCAGGAACCTTATCAGCAATTGGCATAGGAGGCTACTTCCTCAAAATGTGGAAAAGATGATGCTCATCAATTTGAACTGGAAATTCCATGAGAAAGATCTATTCCACCAATTATGTAAAAAAATACAGAGGTGCCTGCAATAGTGGACTCCAGTGGGGAAGAAATAATATTGTGTAAGGATGATGGACACATTGATGTGGGTGAGGAATCAGATAATGAGACTGACCTCTTCTAACTGTAGAGCGTAACAATACTGTTAGCTGCCTTATGCCCATTGTTATCTTGTTTTTTGGGGGCCCAATCAAACCAATCACTTCAGCCACAAGTGGCAGTACCAGTCACTGAAGTGATTAGTTTGTTAAAGTGTGCATGTCCTGTTTGATATAAACAGAAGGGTTGGTGGGAGGGCCCGAGGACAATTCCATCTTGCACTTCTTTTCTTTGCATTATACGCTATTTAAGGCATTGTTAACTGACATTTTTATAGTTTAATAAACTGCCATCTTGTCTGCCATTGCTGTGTCTGTGCAATGTTTCATAGACGTCCTATATTTTTTTAAACTGACGTGTGTTTGTGCCACTGCTCTATTGCTTACTTTTTTTGTTTCATACTGTATTTATTTCAACTAAAATCACAAATAATTATACAGTACTTGCAAAATGCTCTTGTGTTTTTTTTCAACCTTAATTTGTAGATACCTACCTTGTTGCCTTTTTTCTTAAACTTTAATTCCAATGTGTAACAACAGATGGGCTTGGCTTTACTTGGTCATAACAGCTGTGTTTGGTCAGATGCAACTCCAGCACCAAATTGAGAGGATATTTTGTGATGGTATCGGGAGATGTTTTTCCCCCCTTCCCTCCCAGCCTTCCCATACATAATCCCAGAAGCACGATGAGAGTTGTTTAGTACCAGACTTTAATAATCCCTCTGCCCCCTTCCTGTTCAGAGCCTTAATTTTGTGTGCTGCCACATTAATAGTTCGTCCACCCATTCAAGAATTGAAATGGGCAGGTGCGACACCGGTATTACTCCCGTTGGTGGGAGGGCCCAAGAACAATTCCATCTTGCACCTATTTTCTTTGCATTATGTGAGACATTGCTGTCTGTCTTTTTGTGTACACCACAAACATATTGTTATAGTTTATTAAACTGCCATCCTGTCTGCCACTACAGTGCAATTCTTTTTCCTAGATGTGCCATGTTGGTAATTGAACTGCTACAGCTGCTGAAATCTTCTATATGCAGTTGATGAATGCCAAAAATGTCCAGAAATTTTTATGGCCACAGATAGCATCCCCTTTAATTTCTTTAAAAAAATTCGGAACCACTACAAGGCAATGACTGATGTGAATGATTAAAACTTTTTTTGTAAATGCCTCCCCCCCTCTCATAAATTTGCTTCAGAATCCAAAACTTAAATTTACTATGAATCAACCCTTCCTTTCCCTGCCTTCAACTACATACATACTCCATCTTTCTCAGGCCTCTTGATTAATAAAAACATTTGTTTAATAATGTGCTATGTTGAAAGTTAAATGGCCATGTGTTTGTGCCATCCACTGCTGTCGCTTAGCTTAGTCAGCCAGCTAGCTCGGTGCAACCTTTTGGCCTAAACTGGATGAAAAAAATACTGTTAGCTGGTCAAAATTGTCTGGAAATGAGTGGAAATTATTGTTATTTTGATTAATAATACTGTAGGAACAAAAAAAGGCTCAAATTATTGCAAAAAAATCCAAAACCAAATCCAAAATGGGCTGACAAATTAGAACCAAATCCAGCAAAAATGACCCAGCACACATCACTATGGAGAACTAAATTGACTTTACCATGTTCAGTTGGGACCCTGCCTAAGACATCAATAAATTAATGAGTGGAAAAATAGGACACCCAGTAATTTAATACTCGAACCATCTGGAAAATATAACCAGAGCCTCCATTGTCCAAATCGAGCCAGATAAGCACTAAATTCAGTCATGCACATATATGATCATGGTGTTGTCCATCGCTATAAATATATATATATATATATATATAGATAGATAGATAGATGTTTCACAAAGTTTGGACCTCTGTGCTGTGAATTATGTAAGGGAAGATGCAGCAATGTATTGGTAGAATGTGTGTTTCTTTCTGAAAAAATGTGTTCATTTCTTTCATTAGTATCATAAGTGTTAATCTGAAGTAGTGCTTAGGATATTGTATTATTATTGCCTAATTTATCTTCTTACATTTTTATTTTTACACTTTAATGACAGCCCTATTGCCGCAATCTATCTGACTGCAATATAATTGTATGTAATTTTTTCTTTCTGCCCATATCGCCTCCGTCTCATCTCAAATAAAAGTTTTGTAAACAATTTATAAAATCAATTTAGACATGTTTTTATTTTGATCACATGTCTGTTGATAGCATTATTTATTTGGGGCCTATGATACCTCAATATATACACTTGCATTGGTAGTGGCACTCATACACCAAAGAAATTAAGACAGTAATTTGTATCTCTCTTAATAATGCCTTTTCTGAATGTTTATTTCGAAGAGATGAAAACAAAGGGTGCACAATGGTGAAGTACATTCCACACAAAATATTTACTTAGGATTAAAAACAGTCACAGTCATTATAATATAACATGGACATATCAGAAAACCAGCCTGTAGTAACTTGCACTCCAGTCCCACTACTTCTGCCAATCACCACAGAAGTCGCTGTGCTCCAGGCCTCATTTTCAAGTCAATGACATCACTACATTTATGTCTCTGAAAATCCCGCCCAAACGCATTTCAGCAAGATTAAAATTTTTCTTTTTTTACTGTCATAAGTGTCAAAATAGAAATCTAAAGATTCGAGAACTTAAGTTGTCCTATTTTCAATATACATACAAGACCATTTAAAATGCACAAAATCTTTGCTGTGCAAAGCAATACCAGTACCTTGAGTTTTCCAAGTGCATTTACATTTCTGCACAGGTATATGGCTCTACGCAATAACCTTAGAGGGCACTTAGAAATAGTATTTTTCTCCACTTGTGTGTTCAAATAACCACCTTTAAAATATACTAATTCTAATTCATTGGTATTTCAATCATTTGTCAACTCTTCTTTGAACCCACAGTTTACTCCAAAAATGATGAGCATCGATTTCCTGGGTATCTGAAAGTACACCCACTCACCAGAAAGAATCAGCCAAAAACAGTGGCCCAAAGGGTATACAATCGGGAAGCTGGCTGCCTTAATACCGGCAGCCGGCTTCCAGACTGTCATATCCCGGTGAGGCTGAAATGATGGGCATCTAGATGTAGACGACTGACATTTCCCCGATGCCGGGAGGCCGGCGCCCAGCATCCCGATTGAAGGGATGCTGGGTGCCGCGAGCAGACACCTGCGGGGGGAGGGTTAGGTTTAGGGTACCCGGGGGGAATTAGGGTTAGGCACCCCCCTGGGAGGGTTAGGGTTAGGCTAGGGGGAGGGAGGGTTAGGGTTAGGCACCCCCACGGGGGACTTAGGTTTAGGCAGCGGGGAAGGGGGGGTTAGGGTTAGGCACCCCTAAGGAGGGTTAGGGTGTTAGGTTAATATAGTCAGTACTTACCTATCGATGATCAGGATTTCCAGCTCTGTCGGGCTTCCACTGCCGGGAACTCTGCTTTGGTCGGCCAGGTGCTGCCGAGAATCGAACCGATTAATCTGGCACCAGATAAAAATCTTTCAATTAAAATTATTTTTAACACAATAATTTCTTACATAAAACATAGATAATATCACTGTGCAGATTAGGCAGATTGTGATTTCTTTAAACCCATTAGGATGACGACTTCAATGCTTGCCAGAAACGTTTGACATAAAACCCTACGTGTTTCATCCCCTCGGGGACTTTATCACGGGTAATCACTAATGTCACAACCAATTCATAAATTATGTAATACAAAAAAGTCCTAAGAACTGGAATAGGTCTCATGATTCAATGAGGATCAGGTCCTATATAGCGGACTTTGGCCAATTGAATTTCACCTGATTTATGTATGGTATAAGGACTCCTATGGATGTAATCAGGTCTCCTTGATCAATGTGAATAAGATCCCTTGTGCAGGCTTTAGCAATTTGCCTGTCACTTTCAGTAATCCTCCAAGTTATGTTTCACAGTACAGCTGCTGCAAAGGTTTGGTATATGGCTGTGCTTACAATTGTCTAGATTGTCAATGGTTAGGGGTGCCTAAAAATGGAATTCATGAAATATTATCAACAATCAGTGTTTTTAAAGCCATGCAGTGTCCTCACATGGTGTTCTCACTGCTGGCATGAGAAAGAAGCAGACAGCAACTTCTTCAGCTACTGGCTGTTGTTTCTCCATGTTAATGTTTTATGTGGAGGAGGGCACACACTTCTGAGAGGGAGAACTGCTGATGAAGCCCCAATACTAATACTGGGTGCAACTAGATTTGCTTTTGCAAGTTACTGAAATTAGGTAAAGGGGTTGTTGGTGTGCAGGGACACATGATGGGTAAGACCATTTATACTCTGCAAAAACTAAAAAAAATCTCAGAGTTCATGATCTTCAGTTCCAAAACTGTTCTTTTAATTGGGTCCATTTTGCTTCTCTATGTTACACATTGGAAGAGAGACATAGTACTAGACAGACTCTGATGCAATTACAAATCTTCATATAAAAAAGGCCACCTTTCATAAAAGCCATGAACAGTATGACCAATTTCATAAAGGCCACTAACAGTATGAACCCTCACTTTCATGATTAATTTAATTCAAAAACTGGAAATTATGAATTTATTGAAAAGTGTGGTGGTAGTAGGAGCTTGGGCTTTGAGATAGCAGTCACTCACAGTGCCTCTGGAGATTTTACTGCCCCTCTACTCATCTAGGTGGCAAAGACATTTTTCAAGGTTGATAGGTGTGTTTCCTCAAGTGTGCTTAGTGGACCATTGAGATGCACTCATTGTGGTGCACAGTGAAATCATAATGCTGAGTTGAACGTATGCCTCTCTGAGAAGTGTTTCTGTTTATGCACTGTGCTTGTTCTGGAACCATACAGAGTTCTGTGCATTTTAATCGCATCTACACTTTCCACTGGAGAGGCATAACTGGGATTTAAAGGGGCATTCCTTGTTCCTAGTATAGTCTGTTATAAGTGTGTTCTGAGGAGAGTGAGTAGTAGCAGACTAAGGGTGTGATTAAGATGTGGATGCAAGCACCTGAGTCTGAGATACACTGCACATGCATCCCAATGTTTACTGCTGGTATATGTAGATCTAAATTGCATGGAGATCCATGCAATTTCAATATGTATGTCTGGGCTGTAACTGGAAGGGGGGCTAACAGTCTCTGGCATGTTGGTTTCAGTAGGGGGCAACTCAATTGTTACGTGGGCGGCGATAATGAGCGCCCAGTTTTGCAATTCAATTGGTGTGTTTAGCCCATTAATTACCACCCTCTTCATGCCTTATTAGACCGGGTTTTGCCATGTAAAACAGATGGAGCCCATCCTCACTCTCCATCCATAACCCCAGGAACCCTTATCATGCTATTACTAAAGCCCAAACAATATCAAGTCTGTTTTACAATTGCAGACATTTTCCTGGGGTTTTTAATACATATAGGTCAGAAACATGGGACAAATATTTCTTCCGTGTATGAACTGACAGTATCGGTGCATTTGTCACATAATAAATATATATATATATATATATATATATATATACTGTATATGTGTGTATATATATATATATATATATATATATATATATATATATATATGTATATATATTCACCCAATCCAAATAAATAAGGCAGAACCAGCAACCAGTGAAGAAGCTTTATTCACATGTATGCATCATGGGTATACTGTACAAACAGAGGTGGTATTCACCAGGTCAGAGCCTTAACTAGACATTTTGGTGCCCTGTGCCAGAATTTGCATCAGTGCCTCCCCCAAGTTGTAAACAGGGACAGTGCGCGTTACTGGCCCTCATCTGAATAAAGGCTGTGGCCACATTGTTCCACCCCCCAATTCACATTACGAGACATAGTAGTTCCCCGTATTCATATTACACTACATAGTAGTGTCCCTTATACACATTAGCCTACACATTATGACCACATAGCAGTAGTGTCCCTTACAGATTACACCACTCAGTAGTAGTGCCCCTTACAGATTACGCCACACAGTAGTAATGCCAATAACACATTATGCCCACAGTAGTAGTGCTCCTTACATATTATGCCCACAGTAGTGATGCCCCTTTCAACATTATACCCTCAGTAGTTATGCCCCTTACACATTATGCCCACAGTAGTAATGTCCCTTACACATTATACCCACACAGTAAAATTCCCCCTTACACATTATGCCCACACAGTAAAATTTCCCCTTTCACATTATGCCCATACAGTAAAAATCCCCCCTTACACATTATGCCCACACAGTAAAATTGCCCTTACACATTATGCCCACACAGTAAAAATCCCCCCTTCCCCTTACACATTAGGCCAAACAGTAAAAATCTCCCCTCCCCCTGACACAGTATGTCAATTAAAATCCTCCATCCCAGCAGGTCTCTTTCCATAAAGCAGCACTTAGCTTTATAATGAGCCAGAGATGGGGGCATTTTGGAGCCGCAGTCTCTGTATCTGCTGCAGTAGGGGGAATGGCAGAGAGCCAGTGGCTCCTTGTCGCAAGGTACCTTGGGACTGACTGGGAGAGACATCATGACATCTCTCCCAGTGATACTACTAGAAACATAGAGGGGGCGGACCCCAAGGGTAGGCAGCGCTGCAGCCCTGTCCAGCCCACTGTAAAGTATATAAGTAGCGGTGTGCTCGGCAGTTAAAGAGCCAAGCACACCGTTACTATTAATCATTGTAGCGGGCAGCAGTGGCCATGATCATAGGTGGAGGCAGCCGGTTCCGCAAGTTTGCTCTGTGCGGGTGAACTGGCTGCAACCACCCTAGTTACGTGTACTTAAAAGTAAGTTCCAACTGTTGCCAGTTTTCCTCCTGGTGAGTGTCTCTATTTATTAAGTTTGAACCCAGCACTGTGCTTTTTTGCATACTGTAGGATAAAGTGCCCCATTCCCCCATGTACATTTATACATATATATATATATATATATATATATATTGTGATATGATCGGGGTAGGGGTCCCTCTACTGGGGTAGATGGACACCTCCTTACACACAGAAGCCAGGATACAGCGCTCTGGTCATGGGTTTTTGTGCAAGCTGGTCGGCACCAGTTTTTATTGTGCAACACCAATAATCAAATAAACAAAACAAAATAAATCCTAGCCCATCTGGGCTCTAACTAGACAGTAGGTTCCCTCACTAACAGAACACAAAACAAGTTCACGTCCACAGTACCTTCAGGTTTGTATCAAACAGTGTCTCAGAGCAAGCTAACCTGCGGGCCTGCTCTCCCAGGTATGAGACACTGCACCAAGACATTACACAGCTCTTATGAGCCACTTCCAGGTGTAATCACTCATTAGCCTGCTCTCAGGCTAAACAACCTAACACCTGAAACGTCCCTGTGGATGGAGCCCTCCCTCCTCTCTCACATCCACACCCCCAGGACCCATTCTCTGGCTTTTACCAAAAGTTGACACTCAAACATGTTTGTAATACAGACATCTACTGGGCGTTAAAATACATAAGACAGGAACCTGGGACACACAAAGAAGCCATTCCACACTTCTCCAATGCTTCAATCACTATATATATGTATATGTATATATATATATATATATATATATATATATATATATATACACACAGTCAGGTCCATAAATATTGGGACATTGACAGAATTTTCAGATTTTGGCCTCTATTCACCACCACAATGGTTTTGAAATTAAACAAATACAAACAAGATGTGGTTTAACTGCAGACTTTCAGATTTAATTTGAGGGTAATTACATCCAAATCGGATGAACGGTGTAAGAATTACAACAGTTTCAATATGTGCCTCCCACTTTTTAAGGGGCCAAAAGTAATGGGACTATCAACTCAAAAGCTATTTCATGGACAGTTGTGGGCTATTCCCTCGTTATTTCATTATAAATTAAGCAGGTAAAAGGTCTGGAGTTGATTCTAGGTGTGACATTTGCATTTGGAATCAGTTGCTGTCAACTCTCAATATGAGATCCAAAGAGCTGTCACTATCAGTGAAGCAAGCCATCATTAGGCTGAAAAATAAAAAAAAAAACCATCAGAGAGATTGCAAAAACATTAGGTGTGGCCAAATCAACTGTTTGGAAAATTCTTAAAAAGAAAGAACACATCGGAGAGCTCAGCAACACCAAAAGACCCGGAAGACCACGGAAAACAAATGTGGTGGATGACAGAATTATTTCCCTGGTGAAGAAAAACCCCTTCACAACAGTTGGCCAAATCAAGAACACTCTCCAGGAGGTAGGTGTAAATGTGTCAAAGTCTACAATCAAGAGAAGACTTCACAAGAGTGAATATAGAGGTTTCACCACAAGATGCAAACCATTGGTGAGCCACAAAAACAGGAAGACCAGATTAGAGTTTGCCAAACAACATCTAAAAAAGCCATTACAGTTCTGGAATAACATCCTATTGACAGATGAAACAAAGATCAACTTGTACCAGAGTGATGGGAAGAGAAGAGAAGGAAAGGAACTGCTCATGATCCAAAACATACCACCACATCAGTGAAGCATGGTGGTGGTAGTGTCATGGCGTGGGCATGTATGGCTGCCAATTGAACTGGTTCCCTTATTTATTAATGATGTTACTGCTGACAAAAGCAGCAGAATGAATTCTGAAGTGTTTCGGGCAATATTATATGCTCATATTCAGTCAAATGCTTCAGAACTCATTGTACAGTGCTTCACAGTGCAGATGGACAATGACCCGAAGCATACTGCAAAAGCAACCAAAGAGTTTTTTAAGGCTAAAAAGTGGAATGTTATGCAATGGCCAAGTCAATCCCCTGACCTGAATCCAATTGAGCATGCATTTCACTTGATGAAGACAAAACTGAAGGGAAAATGCCCCAAGAACAAGCAGGAACTGAAGACATTTGCAGTAGAGGCCTGGCAGAGCATCACCAGGGATGAAACCCAGCGTCTGGTGATGTCTATGCTTTCCAGACTTCAGGCTGTAATTGCCTGCAAAGAATTTGCAACAAAGTATTAAAAAGTGAAAGTAAGATTTAGGATTGTTTAGTTTGCCCCATTACTTTTGGCCCCTTAAAAAGTGGGAGGCACATATAGAAACTGTTGTAATTCCTACACCGTTCACCTGATTTGGATGTAATTACCCTCAAATTAAATCTGAAAGTCTGCAGTTAAAGTACATCTTGTTTGTTTAATTTCAAAGCCATTGTGGTGGTGAATAGAGTACAAAATATGAAAATTCTGTCAATGTCCCAATATTTATGGACCTGACTGTATATATATATATATATATATATATATATATACTATAGTGTTTTTCTGCAGAAGATGAAAATGATCCTTGTCTATGGGCATATTTATTAAAACTCCTCCATTCCGAATTATAATTAAACTATTTTATTGCTATTTATCATGATGATGAGTGACAGGAGAAGCCATTTGTGGGTGGTGACAGGGACTGGCCATTAAAAACAGGGAATGGGAGGTGCAGACAAACGCGTGCCTGAGCATCTTTATGCCATTTCAGATGCGTGCATAATTAACAGACAGTGTCATAGTACATGTCAACTGGTTGTATTTCAAGATGAAGTGCTCGCAATGCTTGCGGTAGGGTATAGTCAACCACAAGCAATGCATTCACTTCCGATGGTACCCAATGTACCAATGGTTGCATACACTTCCTGGAGATGATTGCGCAAGTGGGCATCTTAACACAGGCTGGTGGGCATCTGCATACACAGGGTGATCGCATGCCAAGACATAGTGGGCGTACTTATGCCTTGATGTGCGATTGCCTGCCTTGCCCTCACTTAGCCGAATTTGTATATGCATCCAGCGAGCAGGTCTGAATCAGGTCCTAAGTCCTATGGACTTTCTGTTCCACTGAATAAAGAAATGCAGTTTAAAAATAAATAAAATGTATTTAAATTTAATAATATATAATAAGTATGCAATATTTAAAAAAAAGATATATTTTGTTCTCTTATGAACTTCTTGAGATATTTGATAATAGGCTTCTTATGCAAAACTTTACTCTATATCTTGTATTAAGCATAGCAAAAATGTACTGCAGTAACGGTAACAACAGAGTATTGTCCGTTCTTTTCTTATGCTATGCAAAAGTCTCATGTTTGTGACATTAACATCATTTTACCTATTATTTTTCAGTTTAAGCATCCATTGAACTAAATGCAGCAGAATAATTAGTGAACAAAGCTATGAGGTGTCCTTTACAAACTATCACAAATGCTTCAAACCATACTGTATGTGTTCTTGCAGTGATTAGACAGCCAATGTTGAGGATGATACTGGTCATCTATGTACTGATAATGAGTCTTTGATGTGGATGAATCATAGGTAAAAGATCAAGGTAACAGCTGATGATGAATCAGAAGCCATGCTACTCCATCATAATGGGAAATGTAGCGAATGTATATAAAAATAAAGAATGATTTAAAGAATGAAAAACAGATATTGTTTCATCTGAAAGGGAGACAGTTCTAGTACATTGCCTAGAAATGTTTACACATTCCTCAGCTATTCACATACAGTCATGGGCAGATTGGCCATAGACATCACAGGGAGTTTACCCTGTGGGCCAGACTGTTATGGGGCCATTGAATTCAAATTTATTTTTCTGTTTTTAAAATATGTGACCTGACCCACCCAATGGGAGTCGGCCCATTAATGGCTGAAGCTGACATGATTTGTTCATGGTGGTTAACCCCTCCCCAGGGACCAGCCACCAATGACTGTGCTTTGCAGATCAGCCCATCACCTCCTGATCCACTACTCCCGTGGCTCCCCACGGTGGCATCAGGTACTGGAAAGTAGGGATGTGAGTTGAGAAGCACAGGCAGCGTCTCAAAGCCAGGGTCACCCACACAGGCACTGACTTCCTGTGGATCTATTCTGTGGATGATGGGATTGGCGGCTGCTGCTGCCCCACCCAGTTGATGCAGAAGATGTCAGCTGTCTCTTCCCCTCCCCTGCTTGCAGACCCCTAGAGACCATCTTCTCATTCATCACCGGGCATGAGTTTGCCTCTGTGGAATTCCGGGGTGTGCATGCACCTGGGGACTGTTTTTTGGGGAGATGTGGATACTCTTCCAGGGTTGCGGGGGGCTCTCCAAAATTTTGTGAGCCTCCCGACACTCCTGGGAGAGTAGGTAAGTATGATTCACCTCTGGGGATTAACAGAGTGGATCCTAGCCACCAGACAACTCCTCCTGTCTCATAAATGGGGAAAATACATAATCATCCAAACACACAGTACACATATGAAGATTCCTTCATCAAACTAACAGAAACACACACTATTTATATTGCCAGCAATCAAAATACAATTGTGATTAAACTAACTCATGGATACATAATTTGGCATTCTCGTACCTCTGCAGAATACTAACTTTAACTAGTGGCAAGTTATGAGAAAAAATACTTTATATAACAACATAAACCAAAATGCTGGCTAATTTTACTTATCTATAGGAAACAATTACTTAAAATACTGATGTAGACTAGAATAAATATGAGCACCTAAAGAGCAGGGAGGATTGGTCATAGGCTTCACTGGTAGATGTATGTAATTTGTTTTGTCCAACACCTAACAGAAATTGGACAACAAGGGTCCAAGGGCATAGACTCTCAAGCATGGTGATCTCCTATGCTGTCTCCACACAGTTTGTTGTACACGGGCTATAGCCAGAGTGCTGTTCTATGAGCTTGTCATCCAGAAGTGGTCAAGCTACAAGTCTAAGCTGCTACTGTATTAACATTATGATGTACTGTTAGGCATCACCTTCATGCTCAATGTACTGTATGACATTCGAAGCAATGCTGTCTGTACATTATGGCAGTCACTGAGATGCTGTCAGTGCTCTATAGTGATCATGGGATACAATATCTTTGCTGTGAGGTGGTAACTAGGATGCTGTTTGTGCTGTATTGTCACTAGGATGCTCAATGTAATGTCTGGCAGTCCCTGAAACGATCTCTGTACTTTAGGGTGGTAACCAAGCTTTTTCTAAACTTGTGGCAGTGACTGAGATGCTCTCTGTAATGTATGATGATCACTGGGATCATGGGCGTAGCAAGATCTATGGGGATGGGGGGCCCATAGCAAAATTTTCAAATCCCCTAGTGCAATTTATTTTGCAGTTTATTCATTTTGATTGTAAATGATCTAGTATCTGCCTACTTACAGTAGATGACATGCAAGATTAAATACATGATGATTATTAGCATATAGTAAGCTTTATAAATGAAAAAATATATATTTTTTAAATTATATAGTCTCCATAACCCTAATTGTTTATGATATAATATGGTATATAAGAAATAAGAAGACTATGATTCACTAAAAAATCAGTTAGTGAGGATAGATGGAGGCAGAGATGGCTGGGTCAGTGACAGCAACACTCAGATATGGCCTGGGCCCCATAGCAGCTCCATTCTCTGCATCTACTGTCTGAGATCTGCTGAATATTGGACAGGTGCGTGGACATATACTGGATGTTGAGTCTGCATCCAGGTCTCCAGTAGGATTCTGTCAACAGTCTGGTCTGGAGTTGGATCCCCAGAGGAATAGACAATGTGTATCTATCTTAAGTCATGTAATGTCATATCAGATGAATAATTAGCTTTATCCATTGTTTCTAAATTAAAAATTGCAGATAAAATGGAGAGAGGTGTCTGAAGGGATAAGGGTGACAGGCCAACATTTATTATATAGTCCTTACCTGAAAATGTTATTCAGATTCTTTTTTTGAAGATGTTGCTGTTCAGGACCTTATTGGAACATATAATCCAAAGTTCACATCAGTAGTCATTCTACAAAGTCGCCTAAATAAATCAGGAATTACTCACAGAGAATCATTGTAGGAACACAAAATGGCTGCCAGTAGCTTGGCATCTTTTATATAGTGCTGTGACCTGCATTGTGACATCACAATGCATGCAGGCATCAGCTAGAGATGGCTGTAGCTTGGATCAGCTCTGGGCTGAGATGCCCTGCAGGAGCACTGAGAAAAGAAAATCCGGGGCTCAGGAGATGGCAGTGTAACTCTGTACAGGGAGAGGGTCGGGGGCCAAAAGGCAGGCACAAAGGTGCTCTCTGTGTTGTATGGCTGTCAAGTTGACTGTTTGCTAGCATGTTTGTGTTGGGGCACCTTAAATTTGAATGAGGCCACTCTCAGAATTTTTTCCAGGGCCTCTTTAAATTGCCAATCTGCCCCTGCATACAGTAGAAAGAAAAGGAAATATTTCAGAAAATAAATAGTGTTCATGTGTTTGCTACCATCACATGTCAGTAGTAATGGTAGCAACAGGTGATTCGATACATTGTCCAGGTGTGTTAAATTTGTTTTCGTTACATATTTAATTTTCTAGTTTCCTGTCTTCTAAACCTTTTTTCAGACATTATTAACAACTCAAAACACATACAGCCAGAGCCAGATTGGGACTAAAAATTGGCCCTAGCATTTAAAGCACACAGACCCACCTCAGCTATGGTGTCCAGCACCTGGTGTCCTACTCTTGGCTCCTCAAGCGGCTTTTATGGTGCATACACATGGGACAATTAAAATGCTTAATACGAACAATAATGATATCGATCATATCGTTATCATTAATATTGTGCATATATTTGGTCCCTTACAACCCACCAACAACCTGCGATGCACGGACACGCATGGACAATAAAGATGTCATCCATCACCCATGCATGCAGGCCTACCTGGTCGATATCGACCAGGTTACTATAGGGACCCACGATCATTGATCGCGAGTCAGTGGCCATCGTTGGTGGGTTGGTGGTGTGCTAGATGATCAAAATCGATCATCCAGCACACCAGGGAGATCATAAAGCGATATCATTTTTGCTGACAGTCGTCCCGTATGCACCTTAAGTCTCACCAAGTATGAGTGACTTCACATCATGATGTCACATCATGCCTTATATAAATCCCATTGAGCAGAGTGCTGGGGAGCAGTTTGGCCAGGCCTTCATATAGCTCGTTTTCTAACTGCCGACACAGGGGCTATCTAGACTTGTTTTTTATGGGGGGTTTTAATAATTAATACAGATTCCTCCTTTTTCTATTTATGACTTCTCTAACTTTTTGGTATATATTTTAACAATACAAATATAATTCAAATGTCAAACATCTGTACAGAGGTGTAGAGTGCAGCGAAGGTGCCCGGAGCTTCCTAATTGAACAGAATTTCTCCAAATCGGACAAGACTAGCATAGTTAGGCCACATGCATGTAGTAAGCAATCACACTTCTCCACATACCCCTTTTATTCCACCATAATTATCCACATGCCTTGTTTTTTTTCCATGAGACCTCTCCACATGCCCTTTGTATGTCATTACACTTGTCCACATGCCCCTTTATGTCACAAGACTACTCCATGTTATTTTTATGCCACAATACACTGCTCCACGCATCTAGTAGGCCATCACACTTCTCTACATACCTCTTTTATGCAATCAGACTCATCCACATGCCCCTTTTATGCCATCTCTCCCCTTTTTGTATTCTGTAGTATTGTCTACCCCTCCAATTTTGTATTATGTAGCATTCTCCACTCTCCTCCGTTTTGTTTTATGTAGTATCCCCTGATTCTCCATTATGTAGCATTCCCTTGCCTTTGTTGTAATGCACTGTATTTCCCCCCTTCCACCCTCTCCCATAAATTTTCCAAACAAATTAAGTGCACATATATCTATATTCAGGACTTACATGCACCACGCAGTAACCCCCCTGTGCATAACTGTCCAATCCTATGGGTGGGCAGGTACACACTGCTTTATTAATGATGGTGCAGAGTAGCTGCTACTCCCATCCCAACTCTTAGCCTTCTTAGCTCACCAGGCACCTATTCCTCCATCCCTCATTGGCTCACTGGCTGCTCCCTCTATCCCAGCTCTGCCCCCTCACTGTGCCAGATGACTGCCCCATCCCGTCTCAGCTCCACCACCATCGTTATCTGTAAAAGGCATGCAGCGTGCAACATCATTAGCATACGCCCATGACACTTAAGTGACAGATGCAGGAGCAATAGGGAAGGGGCCAAGCACTGCATGCAGTAATCATTTGTGGCACCCTCTGTACCTACAGTTACCTGGAGCTGACGCTCCACTCACTACACCCCTGTCTGTACACCTGTCTGTATTAAAATACACTCATCAAATCTCAACCTGCAGTGAATACGAACTATATCACCCAAATATGTCTTTGGAAAATATTCATCAAATAGAATACATCTGCCACTGTCACATAGCATAGCTATTTGTTTGCAAAGAAGCTTGTCACCTAGCAGCAAATAGTGGTTTAGGGCTTGATTCAGAGTTGTACGCTATTTGCATCACCACTGTGTCTTTGGAAGCAGCGGCAATGCAAAATGATGCTAATGCCACAGGAAGTGTTTTGTATAAATAGATGCCATCTGCCAACTCCTGTGATCCACTGCTGCCTCCAAGGACACAGCCATCAGATCTCTTGCATGAACATTGGCCATCTGAGTAACCCTGAGGTTAGTCAGGAAGGCCATGAAGTTCACGCTACTGGGGACAGTAAAGCTGCATTGGAAGATGCAGACAATGGCCTCAGGATGCCCAAAAAATGGGTCCGGTGCACCCTTCCCCACCCCAAAATGGATGCAACATATCAATCATGTAGCGGCTTAGGATGCACTGCAACTGTCGCACATGCACCAATTGGCAACCATCAAGTTTGCATACAACTCTAAATCTGGCCATTAGATAGTAAGCTTCCTGAATTTCTGTATAGGCAGGGAGAGTGAAAACATGTTTTAATTCCCTGCAACAATCAATGTCAGACTCTGCATTTGTCCACATTGACAATTAAAATGTACACCAGAAAACTCAATAAAATGCTGGTGTCTTTTTCTTCTTCAAATTCTACTCTAAGAAAATAATTTCTAAATGAAACGACAATTGTTACACCTCAAATTCTGAGGTAAAAATAATTTTAAAATTCTTCCTTTCTTCCCTTTTTCAAAGGCCATTTAAAAAGATATTGTGAATAGAAATAAATGAAATACACAAAACATTAGTAAATACTTTTACAAGAATGCCTGTTGAGGCAAAATCAAAGCTTTCCCTGGTACTACACATATCAGGCACGGATCTTCTGTGTGAGGCAGACAGATCAGTCCTGCCCAGAGTTGGCATGTGCATGGACCCCCATGTTTTGGTTTTTGTAAAACCACCCTCAACAGTTTTAGTTTTTGGTTTTGCATTTCTTTCAAATTGATAGAAAAAGCCAAAACCATGTAATTTTGTAATTTTTTTGTTGCTACAGTGCTATTAACAACAATAACATTCTTATCCAGTCAGTTTTGACCACTTCACAATAGTGTTTTCACTATTATTGGCTAAATGCAGAGAGCTAGCTGGCTAAACTAAGCAAAAGAGCCAGGGGCATATCTATAATCTAGTGCCCATAGTCTACTGATTTTGCTGTGGCGAGCCAGCCACATCAGTCGGCTGCTGGCCACCAGGGAGAGAGGAGGGGGCCTCACACGGGGAGGGCACATGGGCCCCCTCCTCTCTTAAGACACCCCTGAAGAGCAGTGGTGCAAACACATGACAGTTTAAAAGAATATAGCACATCTTTAAAAATTAGTGGCACTGCAGTGGCAGACAGGATGGCAGTTTAATAAACTATATGATTCTATAGAATATTTATGATAATCAAGAACTAAATCATAGCCCCAAGGACAGCACAGTTAACTGGAGGTGGAGTATTTAGTGGAAGCCAGGTAAAGCATTGATTGATTAAATAATTTGCATGATTGATTACTTACAGTACTAATAGCTATAAAGAAAATGAAATTGTAGATTTGAAAAAAAACAAGTTTGCAAAATCCCAATAAGATTTTTAAAGTGTAAACTGGATGACCATGTCCCTCTTCTTATTACTGGCAAGAACTGCTCACACAAGTGGCTGACTAACTTTGACACAAGCATCATCCCCCTGAATTGAAACAAATTATTTTTGTCCATTACATTCATCATCAACATTTTCAATAGCATCAGATACTGTACACGAATATCCCCCTCATCCTGTTGCACTTCCACAGTAGCATCCTCAATTTCTATATAATCATTATTTTACTACTAGTCATCCTCACATTTTCAGAGGGTTCAGAAATGGTGGAAGGAGGCTTCTCTACAGTTACAGTGTCATAAATGTCAGATTCACACATAGAAATCATGGATACCTTTAGACTCTCCTTATTATTCTCTGAAGTTTGTGAACACAGTTTGTTCTTTACTTAGTGTAATTTGTGTGCACTGATTTGCCTGTTTTAAATGTGACACTTCTAGCTTCAGTGCAAAAAGGTGTTGCCAGCGGGGGATACAGAAGATGCCTGACTATGTTTTGCCCCAGCTTTCGCAATAAGCATTCCAGTGAATGAAACAGCAGTAGCAAAACTCACAAAGAAAGACCATTGTCTGTGCCTATCCTTGCCACTGTGTATGGCATATTGGCAAGTTTACAGTTTTTGGCAGTAAAAATGATCTTCTTAGTGATAAGTAATGTTTTCTTTACTGTTTTCTTTTTTACGGTTGTGAAATACTGTTTAGATTTGAGGTGCCCTTTTCACCTTATTTCCTCTTGACCCCCTTTAGTAGATGTTGAAGTAGTAGTATAACTGGCAGCACTAGTACTGGGATGTTCCTGTTTTTCTATTGACTAATCCATGATTGGCCTAATTTTTTGCATCAGGACAGGAGTAAAGCTTCTGTTGTTGAACTTGATTGCCACTACAAAAATTTAACATACAAAGAGATATGGTAAAGGTAACAGTCCCTCCTTTCCCTGCTGTTTTCTTAAACTACTAGAAAATTCTTTTCACATCAGCAAAAAAATTACTTTTTTCCACTGGTGATTTTGGGTGTGCAGCTGATGGGAACATGACAACATCCACTAAGTACAGTAATAAATGCTGCATCTCAAAAACACACTATGCACATTTTTTATTAAAGACTGACAGTTTTTTTACACACCAGGAACAGAAAAGATATCCTTTGCAATAAATGTTGTAGGGTGCAGATGATGGCTGCAAATGATAGCTGTGTTTGGTTTTCAGAAAAACCGAACCACTCATCTCTAGATGGTATAGCACTTTTATTTGGAGCTGGCACCATAAGCAAACCTGCAGTCAAAATAAAAAATATCCCCATAATTAATCTCATACTGGTCTTTCACATATTGGAGACTCAGTAACAGGTACAAGATATGTTCCAAAGTAGCAATACTGTACACAAATATGAAATAATCATTTACAATTCAGAATATTGTAAAGATATATAGGGGTAAGCACCCATATGAAATACGTACCTGCATCCATAGGTGCTAGTAGTGTGTGGTGTACAGCATCGTAAAGTGACAATATGAACAAATTGTGGAAGTAAGAAATCTCCCAAATGTTAATTCAGAATATATAGAAAAAGAGACATTTTTAACACTGGCTTTTATGATCCCAGGTTTGATAGAAAAGGAATTATATCTGCATTGTATCTGGGGAATTATCTTCTCTAGACCTATTCTCCCCAAATAGACCTGTTCTTGGCCTTTTTATCTGCTTTAGACACAACTTCTGATATACCTGATTGCTCAAAAACTGAGCTGCTGAAGATGCAGAACTTCCCATAATGCAAATTTTAGATCCCTGGATGCCTCAGATACCTAAAAGTTACCATATTATTTGAAAAGGTCACACTGAAACATAACCCTTCATCCAACTGATATGGGAATTTTGCTCTTATCAAATATGAAAGAGAAACCTAACCTCTTTCTTCTCAACCTATCTCTCTTACAGCTATTATAAGAAAAAATATACCTCATTTATATAAAGGAAAACCAGGACTTGTTTTATTAGAGGTTGGATAGTTGCAGCGATGAAAGATGCAAGAATTGACACAATCAATACAAGGGCCACTCATTACGGGGTGCAACAACTACTATAAGTTGGCAGCTAAGGGTTTGCCTATACAAATAATTATGCATCTTCCTCATTGGTCAGTGTGGGATTTTGCTAAACAATACTATACACCAACTGATCTACAAAAGGTCAAATTTATCAGTACAATTACCAGGTGTTTGATAGTCTGTCCACCAGCCGTTGCTAGGTGGCAAGGTTGCAGATGAGCAAAGAGTAGTTTCCAGAAATCTATGAATTGCAAACTTAATTAGTTCTAGGGAATAGTATAGCCACCTACAGTATTTACAGCCCCATCCTGACTTCACATTTCACCTATTGTTAGGTCCATTGGTTCCTTTTCACAACAATTGATGTCTATTACTTTATGAACTTATTTTACATAGGTACTCCAAGGGACCAGAAGAAGCCTCAGACATCTGGAATCTTATTTATTTTCTTTTCTGAAAAGTTAGTTTCTAACATTCACAAGTTTATCCTATTTTAAATAGGTAAAACATAAAAGAAGATAAAAATCTACATTATGTGTTTAAATCATTCTGAGTATTGTCCCTTACTGTCAGACACTAGTTGTACCAAAAATTGTATTATTAATAATAAATAGTTATTGGCTTTTGACCTTCCAGATCTGGTCTATTTATATATAATTCTAAGGGGCCATATTTTGTTATTTTGTTTATAGGGACAATTATTTTTAAAGTTGGCACCAATTTTTATTTTAAAACAAACAGTATGGTATAGCGATGCAAGTGTTGTATATCAAATGAATCAGTGTTGTATATCAAATGAATCAGTGCAGTCGCAGGAGGCATTTTCTCACATTGGTTTGTGACTAAGGGCCTGATTCATTACGGATCGCTATTGTGAACCCAACTGCAATTACGCACACAGTCTCTCTTCCGAAAATATGATATTGATTGCAATCGCAATGCCGCTGCAGCCTAACATAAGGATGCCCACTTTACCTTACACACATCCAAAATACTTTGCAAGTCTGAGAAACCATCGGTAACATCGAGTACAATAGGAGCCTCACGCACCCTTGCACAAGGTCTGACCTTACTCAGGAATTGCTAACCTAATCGCACACATTGAAAGCTCGAGCTGCGTATGGCATCACAATGGCTAATTTATGCATGCCCCTGTAATGGCGTTCAAACACACTGGTTCATCTGTGTTTTGCCAACCACACCCCTGTCATCACCCCCAAACGGTACTTCCTGTCAATCACTCTGCAATGGGTCTGTGTAGTCACTGTGATCATAATCTGATTGCAATTAAGTCTTTGCGCACGAGCACTGCAATGTATGCAACATTCGGCCAATTGCGTGTGGAATTGCAGTTGCAATCGGTAATGAGTCAGGCCCTAAGATGCACTTTCAGGCAAAAATGACACTCCACAAGCCGTGCTCGCACAGAAACTGGTGGCTCACTTATGCCAGGCGTCTCACGCCGAAAGACGTATTGAAGCTAGGTGAATGAAGACATCTGTAGGCATTCCTTTCAGAGACTTGGGAGAATGTCCACCTCCTGTGATACAAAGACAGGAAGGAGCTTGCATTCTGGTGCATCTTACTCTATTACATATGACCATTTGCAGCTCACCTGAAAATTGCCAGAAATACTACATTTTCACAAAATCAGAGGCTATTACATTCTCCCTATTGGGATGCATTTTGCATGCTGTACTTTTGTAGAGAAGACAATTTCCAGAAAGATTCTGAATAATGTAACTTTTATTGCACACAGGCTTACCACCTGTAATAAAGAAACCCTGCAAAATGAATTATAATGAAGCTAAAATAAATAATTAATAATAGGGAGCAGAATACTAGAAGCTGGCCTAAAACTAAAAGCAAATCGGAAGTCAGGGGGCTGCATAATATAATCGAGGATGGGGAAGGGACTAAAGAGGAAAGTGTACACAAGAAAGAAAATAGGAAATAAAATTGTTTTATTGTTAATGCTCTGCACCGTGATAGTTCCTCTCCAACACACTTCTTCATTTGACATCTTTGTGTGTATATTATTTTGACTGCAAATCTTCAATTACCCTTTACAAAAGTAAATAAATTAAAACCTGATATTAATTTGAAAATATCCCTGGCTCATAATGATTTTACATTCTTAATTGTTCCATTTTGTAATGCATATCAAATTAGACTTGTAGACAGTGTAACGTGAAGTTTTAATGGGCAAGTATCAGCTCTGAAGATCTTTTTCTAGCAGTGTACAATATAGTATGTTGACAGGATTTCAATAATTCTTTATTAAAAATAAAAGTAATTGATTCTTTTCTGCTCTTGTCTGAAGATGATTCATGGGCAGTGAGCAATTTTCCTGTCAATGAAATTGTGAATAACAGAAACATACTTTACAGAAAATACTATTTGTTCTTATATAGGAGAAGTCGACTTTGAACTTAGCCATACTACATTTTTACATGCTTTGTAAACCATTACTACATTTTAATATAACGGTCATGTAAAAGAAAAAGGAAAACTGGTAATACTGTATATAAAAAGAATAGACAGAAAGTAGATATCCATTTCCAATGCTTAATATATTGGGATGTAAAAAAATCAGGCCTATTACAGTAGGTGTATTATAAATACTGAAGTGTTCTTATACATCTTTCCTGCAGTCATGCTTAAAAGCCCCTCTCAGCGCACCAGGTTCTGCGAGATTCTGCTAGCGCAAGGCATCTTTTTTTACCAATTCAATTTGAGGTGAAAAGTCAGTTATATAAATTATCGCCGATGACGTCATTTTCGTCTGTTTCAATTATCCCCATATTCAATTTCAAAGACTTTCAGTAAAAAAATGGGGTTGACTTTTCTCCATGTAATACACTGCGAAAAAAAGTGCAGAATTGGAGTTTTGGGGTGCAGACGTAAATAAAATAGCCTGCACCCCTGGGAGTGTCCCCTAAAAGAATTCTGTGCCAAAAAATGTTTTCAAAAATCCTTAGGACACCCCAAAAAATTTACTTTCATTTTGGGGGCAAAGCAAAATATTGGGGAATAAAGTTTTAAACTAGTTAAATTGATGCAGGGGGGGTTCCCAAGTATGCGGCAGGTGTTTTCTAGAATGCGGGTGGTAGCGGCAGGTGAATTTTGAAGAATTTGAAAAAAATATTTTAGGGACTTAAAAATATGCTTGCACCCATTTTAATGTACCCCAAATTTGATGGGCATAGTTATTTAAAAAAAAAAAGGTAAATGCTATTCTTCACAGGTGCATTTATGCACCTGCTGCGGCTATTTAAAAACCTGACTTACCTCCGCAGGCCAAAACTGGGGTACCCATAGTGATCCTCCATGTCAGTCCATCTTTAGGGGGGTGCCAGGATGATTTCCCGAAAATTGCCAGGTCTTTTCCATACTTACCTTTCCGCCGGGTCCCGTTTTCGCCAGATCCAAATTGAATGCAGGGATAAGCGGGCACGCGCCTGATATTTTATCCCTGGAAAAATCTCCGATGAGCTTGGACTTTTTGCCTCAAATTGAATATGGCCCTAAGTTGCAATGTGTAGTGACTAGGACCACCAGCTGACCTGGCAGCTCACTTACGTCAGTCAAGTCGCACTGCGTGGCATTTTGAGGCTAGATGTATGAGCACATGTCTGTATGACCTTTAATAGATACTTCTTATTTATACACAACCAGAGCCGATTCTGAATAATTTAGTGCTCTAGGCAGGACTTTAGCCTGTGCTGCAAGTTACATGAATATCTCACAAATTGATGCCCCCCGTCTCCTTACTGGCGGTTGGTGCTGATGTCATCACTCTGTAACCTAGAGGTAATGTGGTCTGCTGATGGTCACCAGGCATTAACAGGTGGAGCTGCCAATAGATGTAACCTCTTTTTTTTCTAAATTGTCACAATGCTGGCAGCTGCTCCTGTTAAGGTGTACAGGGCCATGTGGGGGTAGGTCACTGAGCCTGATGGGCATCAAACTGAAGCAGTGGGACACTAAGCCCAGGGGAAGCACTTTATTTTACTATACTTTGATATATTTCACAATCAAGGATTTAAGAGTTTATGGGGGGGTATTTCAATTAGTTGCGATAACCCATTTTTCTCTGAAAAGTTTTCATTGGTGAAAACTTTTCTCCAAACATGGTTATCGTGCTATCCTATTAGCCTCTGTTTTCGCGAAAAGTGGTATTGGAATTATCGGAAATTATTTTCCTCACCTCTGAGCAGCTGATACTGTAAGTTGTGCAAAACCCTTATTTTTGGTTAAAAATATCAGGACTTGGTACAGAGCCACTGGGACACCCTCCTTAATGATGAATTAGGCAAAAAATATTTTTTAATTTGCTTAATTTGGCCAATAATGACATTAATTAAAAAGCGTTGGAAAATGGGTTTAAGGTAGTGGGACAGGTATATGAGTGTGCTGTATGGATTGGGCATGTGATTTAAACATTGCAGGTGCAAGTGAAGGGAATTTTTTAACATTTTTAAAAAATGCCCTAAAATGACACAAATATATACTTACACCCATTTTAATGAACCCCTAATTTAACTACAGCATTTATTGTGGCAAAAAAATATTGCTTTCTATCATTTTTTCACTGTTAGAGAAAAATGCACATAACAGCCATTTGAAACAATTTAATAACCCAAAGCCATTGGATTATGGCAACTAACACACTTCTATACCATTACCCTACCTTAGTTTATCTTTTTGGAGGGGGGTACAGGCTGATTTCCCTATTTTCACCTGTACTTATCGCTTGTCATCC
The DNA here is from genome assembly GCA_031769625.1 of Taudactylus pleione. Taxonomy (NCBI): domain Eukaryota; kingdom Metazoa; phylum Chordata; class Amphibia; order Anura; family Myobatrachidae; genus Taudactylus; species Taudactylus pleione. Next base: position 15,929,499 of record JAUIMM010000036.1, on the reverse strand, counting down.
ATGCAAGATTTATCATGCTAATTGGTTATCTCCAGTTTTACAATAGGACAGTACGATAAACAGGAGCGCGCAAACAAGTGATAAGCGGCAAATTCGGGCGATAGGTGCAAAACATTTTCTCCAGAGAAAACGTATCATTATGTCGGCTAATTGGATACTGCTGGGGCAGATGTACTAAGCTCTGGAAAGTGATAAACTGGAAAGTGATAAAGTACCAACCAATCAAGTCCTAAATGGCATTTTTCAAACACAGCCTGTAGATGACAGTTAGGAGCTGATTGGCTGGTACTTTATCACTCTCCAATTTATCACTTTCCTGAGCTTAGTACATCTCCCCCATATGTATCAAGCTTTTTTCATAAAATTATGTAGAAACTGTTTCGGCATAACTTTATGAATCGATTTTATGTACTAATAGCACAATGCATGAGATTTCATAGAAATATCGTGCAGAGTGCTAATTAGTGCTGCAGATCACAGTCTCCATTATTATCAATGGGGTCTACGATCTCAGCACTATGGGACTGATTCAGCAGTGCATGTACTGTAAGTGCACTGCTGAATGCAGACTCCCCATTTATCGAAAATCTGCACATGCGCAGGACGGGTCCTGCGTGATCACCACAAGCTCCCGTATGCCTCTGCCTGACTGACAGCCAGAGGCATTTACCAGGCGGTGAGGGGACGGCCTGCATTCCCAGAAATGGGGGCATGTCACCCCCATTTTAAGGAGGTGGCAAGGCCAGGACCTGCATCCATGGATCCAGAATCCTGGCCTTGCAAGCTGGCCAGCCTGCATAACCTCAGTTGCAGGGCAGGGATCACAGATGCAGCAGGAGGTGTCAGACACCTCCTACTGTATTTGCATTTTAACAAGGACGGAATTGCAAAGCTGCTTATGTGTGGCTTTGCAATTCCATCCTCTGCTGAATCATTCCCCTATGTACCAAAGTCCAGTAAGCAAAGCTTTTCAGAATTTTGCCCTGTTGGTTTGCAACAATTTCAGATGGTGTAAACAATTGCGGCCCCTGGCTCAGAGCTGGCCCTAGCCAATTTGGTGCCCTAGGCAAGATTTTGTCTGGTGCCCCCTGGCAGATAATCCCTCCACAAATCTTAGTGTTTATATATACGTGGACCAAGCTCGGATAGGTGAAACGTACATTGGAAAAGACCTTTGGGTATCCTGCTGTGCGCACAGCTAGGATTACCCCACACAGGCTGAACATCATACTGTGGCTATTTCTTTTCATGTCAAGTACCTTACTGCTGCCTTCACTTATTCCCTGTACTTTCAACGGTGGACACTGCATCCGCAACATATTACACAGAAGCCGACAGCAGATACAGGACTAAGAACCTCATTCAGAGTTAGTCGCAAGCGCTGATGCGCTCGTAACTGACTCGATGGTTTGTCCTGCGCATGCGCAGCGGCCGCACTGTGCATGCGCAAGCCCTGGAGCGACAGAGAAACTCTGTTGCTCGGAGCTCGTTACCAAAGGGGCGGCTGTCGATGTTGATCGACAGCTGCCCCCGATTGGTAGGCGGGCCGGGGGTGGTTTCCAAAATGGAGGCATTCCTTAATGAACACCTACCATTTTGTTGGCGGCCATACTGACATCATCAGTGATGTCAGTGGGGAGCTTCCTGCTCCATCAGAGCAGAAAGCTCCCTGGGGCTTACGAGTGCCCAGACCCAACCTTAAGGTCTGGATGTAAGCCCCGATGGTTGTGATGGTGATCACCATCGTGACCATCAACCTGGTCGGTCATTAAGCTGTGGGTGGTAACCCACAGATTAACGATTGACAAGGAGGCGGCCGTTCAGGATGCAAGCGTCCGCCCTGATTCAGAGTGACCGCTTGCAACTAACAACCGCCTCTTAATGAGGTCCTATATGTCTAGCACCTATGCTAACTCTCTCATTCCTTCTTCTGCATGATCCGCTGGATGCAAAAGAAAGTATCAGCAGATGTCGGGCATATTGGGCTGACTCTTTTTCCCAATCTTTATCTCCTGCTTCTTATTTCCTACTATCAATCTGTGGTATATGGTGGTCAGATATATGCACTCCCTCTTTATGTCTTTATGATAAATAGGGAGCAGCAGTAACAGGATACCTGTTCCTGGCTTCTTTTCTTACTATACTTTTTTACTATCTTCCATTCATTCGGAAAGAGATTTGACAACATTGAATTGCAGCTGATATTTTATGGGGTCTGAGCGCACAATGATCATGCTATTTGCAAATTATGATATGTACCATGTTTGAATCATATTTTCAAAAACACTATATATCCATAAGTTTAACTGGATAATACATTACCAGAGAACTGTCGCGAGCCCGGGTGATGTGGGCAGATTAATTGATTGTATACCACTTGTTGCACATGTCATCCTGGGTTGGGTAAGGGATGCCGGTGCTCGGGATCCCGGTGGTCAGAATTTCAGTATCCCAACAGGGTTAGGATACCGACACCTGTAGGTTGGTATCCTAACACTCCCCCTCTCCCTACCTGCTGCCTAAACCTAACCTCACCCCTAGTACCTAACCCTAACCCTCTATCCCCACACCCTAAACCTCCCTCCTCCCTTAGGGGCCTATTCATCATCAGAGGCCGTATGGCCTTTGCTGATTAATTATCCAACTCACAGCAGGGGAAATTTGACATCGGAGCAACTCATCATTGCTCCGGTGCGGGGACAGCAGCTGTCCCCTCTGTTAGTATTGCAGCTACAGATGTTGCTGCGTTACTTACCTCCTCCCCGTCATCCTGGCTACACATGTGTGACCTTGGGTCACACATGCGCACAGCCCCCAGGGAGGTAATGAGGAGGCGGTGGAAGGATCCGCCCGCATGCCTCTTCGCATCCCCTGAACTCCTTCCCATAGGAAGGAGCGGGGATCCAAGAACTAGCACTGTCTGAAGATGGAGCTTGTTCTTGCAAGCAAACTTTCAGTTTTCAGAGATTGCTGAATATCAGGGGTCCTTTTTGGACCCCTGATGATGAATGGCTCGGTAACTAAAATATGCAAAACTAGTGTTTCCGCAAGGTTACCAGGCCATTTAGTGTTGATGAATAAGCCTCTTAATGCCTAACCTTACACCTTCCCCAAGTGCCTAACCCTAACCGTTAAAACCCTATTCTGACAAGTGTCAGGATTCTGGCATCAGCATTTTGAATGCCAGAATCCCTGCGGTCGTTATTGTGACTGCTTCCCGGCACTCTATGTCATAGGTTTAGCGCTGATCCACCTTTTTTTACTTTGGATTGCAAATTAGTTTAGCATTTCTTGATTAGAAGCTGTATATGAATTATAACTCTCAGGAGGCTAATTATCTCTGACTCTCAAGAGGGCACATCGAAAACTTATATATGATTGATGCAATTATTCTTAAGCTATTCTTAAGCTGGGTATGGGTGATATATCTATAGTACATCACCCGGTGTGTACAGCGGATATGTCGGTGAACTACGTCATTCACATACATATCCAATGTGCTGTGCAGCACAGCAGATAGCCAATATATCTGAAAGATACTGTACAGTATATTGGCCATATGCTGCTGTGTACAGGCAACCTGTCAATCGCCAGTACACATGCTGTGGGAACCGGCCGTGATTGACAGCTCAACTGGGAGGGCAATTTAAATTGAGCTGTCAAGGCACATTGGATAGACGAAATGGTAAGTGTTTATACACCTACCTATTGATAGATAGGTAGTGTGTGCCCAGATTTACCCTGAAGTGTTCAACATACCAACATACCTTGGACATCATACATCATAAAATTCCTTTTTTTTAAGTGGTTAAAATAATGACAACTTTTTTTTCAAGTAAGGAAATCTGGACCTCACAAATTGAGTTTATGTTTTTTGTTACATCTTTGAACAGTTGTTTTAATACATATTATAATTTATAACAATGACGTATAACGTTTTTTTAATTTGCATTTTAAGAGTGCCCCAACATATTTCCTTTGCCAGCACATTCAGACAGCACCCCAGGCACAGTGAAAGGCAGCACCTCTCAGTCTACTAAAAAATCAAGGCTCCAGCATCAACATTCTGCTCCCACTGCCCGGCACCTCTCCCAGCTGACAGCTGACACACTCACTCACTGGTCCTTGAAGTGGGACTACCTGGCCTTGCTGCTGCTCCTGACTTGATGGGCACAGGACAGCGTTGGAAAATAGAGACAGAGTCAAAACTAGTGGGCATGAGCTGCAAGCCTTCCCGCGGCCATCCTGTATGTAGCCAGAATGAGCTTCTGTGCATGTGCAGAAGGGAAGCTCATTCTGAATATAGCTGCTGCGCGAGGAGGAGTGTCCACTGGAGTAGCCAACGGGAGCTGGTATGTAGCCATTAGTTTCCGTGGCTGGCGACAAGACTACACAGCTGCTGGGGCCGGCTCTATGAGGGGTAGGTAGCCAGTAGGAGCAGTGGGTAGCACTAGCATAGAAGCAGAGCCGAGGGCTGCCCCTAAGGCATTCCAGATGCTCTAGGCATTTGCCTAAAATGCCTATGCCTAGGGCCAGCTCTGCCCTGACTGGTGGCGGAAACTGACAATGCTCGCATGCATAGTGTCAGCTTCCCCCAGGGGAGTCTTTCACAAATGACAAAAAACTTCTACAATATGCCAGGTATATACTGTAACTAGCAGGGACATCAGTTAACACAACAGCTATCCCTGCGAGATTCCCATAGTACATAGCAGGGATATTTTCATTGAAAATTAAAATATCCACAGTGAAAGGGAACCTTAATAATTGTGGCAGTACTGTGATTATTAGTACACAGGTGCCTTATTCATATTACCTATGCCACCAATGCATACATCTCAACAGTCCTAAATTTGGCAAGACAGTCCTAATTTCAGGGGACTGTCCTGTCATCCATGATCAGGATATTAGTACTGATTTCAGTAGGATCAGATATAATTCCATAAATACACAAAAAATGGTATTTATATGTGAAAATGGTGACCAAGGGCATGACTATACCCACTACCATGTGGTCACTTACCTAGAAGGCCATTGCCATTCCTCCATCCTGAATTACTATCAGCCAATGTTGGATACACCAGTGAAGAACCAGAGATATAGTTGGGTGGCATGATGATGCATTGGTAAGCTTTTCTGCCTCACAGTACATGGGTCAAGGCTTAGATTCCAGTCAAAGCCCTATCTGTGTGGAGTTTGTATGTTATCATGTTTGCCTGGGTTTCACCTGGTTATTCGGGTTTCCTTCCTTCCTTCCACAATCTAAAAACATACTGGTAGGTTAATTGGCTTTTGACAAATCATGGTTTTGTGTGTGTGTGTGTGTTTGTGCATGTGTCCATGTGTTAGGAGATACAGTATAGGGGTCTATTTACTAAGCAGTGTTATGAGACAGAGTGAAAAGTGATAAGTCTTTGATAAGGTGCCAGCCACTCAGCTCCCAACTGCAATCTCACAGGCTGTGTTTGAAAAATGACAGTTGGGAGCTGATTGGCTGGCACCTTATCACAGACTTATCACTTTTCACTCTGTCTCATAACACTGCTTAGTAAATAGACCCCATAGACTGTAAACTCCACTAGGGTAGGGATCTGTAAAGTGTGATTAATCTCCATGCTCAATTTACTGTAAAAATGACTACGTGACTATTACAATGAGTTTACACCTGTGTTTAAAGGACAACTCCATTTTTGGTAAAGTATTAATGCATAACTTCCCCTCCTCTCTATTCACCTTTCAAATTTTTAATGCTGGCACTCCAAACTTTACCATATTGGTGCAATTCACTAAAGCTTGTTTTCTCGTTTAGTCAGTGTTGGTGAGCCACCTAGTATGAGCTCCAGCTCATGGATCTGAGGAATATATTAAGTAAGGGGAGGAGTGCTTTGGGGATAAGTATTTGCTAAATAATTGGGCCATGAGGTAAACTTTTAGAGGAAGGAGAGTTTTCATATGTTTTTTTTTTTTAACCTGAGTGCACCATTAAACTGTAGCTAAGATCAAATCATGAACATTCAAAATAATGCATTAGGAAAGCCTATAGGAAACTCAATTTCAGTTCTAGAAGATGCCATTAGTAAATTAGTTTAAGCCTCAGATCTTGAACTGTACCGTCCTGCTTTTATCGTTTATATTTCATATAAAAAAAATAATGGTGTTAAGAGTATGAACAGTAGCCTTCAGCATTGTATAAAAGATGTTTCTGGTACTACACTATGTGACAGCGATGCAAAACATAGATTAAATACATGTATTGTATATAGAAAATAGCAATCAGTATTTATCCTTCTATTTAAGGTTGGACAACAGACAGGTAACTTTAATCATACATCCTATCACAAGGACTGTTTGCTCCCCCTGAGACGATTTGTTTCTATGGTGACCTTCACTACTTGCATTTTGGATTTCTTGGCAAAGGCTGTGTAGGCAGAGAAACAGCATGAGTGATATAAATGTCATTTGTTGTCAGCTTGCTCCTTTTTCTTTCACTGGTTGTGCTGCTGATTGTCAGAAGACAAATAACCTTCAACCTAGTTTTTATTCCCTGCTGCTCCATCCCTTCCATCAGTTTGGGAAAAGATTCAATCTCGGAATATTAAATGTTGACGGCCATTACATGGAGCGGTGTTGCATAAGTCTGTGATATAGGAAGAGAGCTCTATTCCTTACTGGAGGGTTTGCTGATGTCACTTATGCTACACAGCATAAATGATATTGAATCCACCATTGTATAGCTTCCATCCACTTTGGGAGATATTAATTTACTCTGTGTGCTGTCATCATACATTACATTCAAGACCAACAGTAACTGTATCCACAATACCATCATGGCCACTTTGTTCCTTGACAAAATAATGCAATCTGTGTGTATCGGTCACTAAGCGCACCCTGAATTAATCTGATCTTTAATACCTGCCAGTTTATATGTCAAAAAGGCAGCAAAAATTTACATGAGAAGAAACATAGATAGCGCACAATGGACATTGTCACGATTCTGGAATATAATTTTTACATATTTATTTCTGAAATATATAACACACTATTATGTTGTTGGTGTAGAGCTTGCAATAAAAAACAAAACTAATGATAATTAATAGATAGACCATACTCCTTTCAGGTACAAACTATACACTTTTGACTCTCACTTTAACCATTTCTCACCATCATCTGTTTATTCACACTGGGCATCTTCTTGGAGCATATTCTGAAAAAGATGGAAATGTGTGTCACCCCTTTTTTTCAAGATACTGTATCTTTGATTGATGGTAGGGAGGAAAGGCCTACCAGGACCCAAGGCAGCAGCATGTTAACCCTGCATACGTAGGGCCTGATTCAGCAAGGATCGCAACTGCGATTATGCACGCAATAGGCGAATTGTTGCATCGCAGTGCACGTGCGCTAACCAGCCACAGCGATCGGGTCATCAGCGATACATAGGTGTGCCAGTGCATTTGAACGCCGTTGCAGGGGCGCACATAAATTGGCTAGGAGGGCCCATATCGAAACACCTGTGGTGGCTTTGTTCGGTGGTCCATATGAGACACCAGAGGATGCAGGGGGGGTGGGAGGTGGGCTGGCTCAGACACCGGAGGCCACAGGGGGGGGGGCTGGTGAAAGACAGCGGGGATTAGAGAGGGATGGGCAGAAGCAATGCGGAAATCCTTATAGATAACTCACCTGTAAGGGAAAAGTATCACTTTTCCAATAAGCTGACTCTACAAAAAAAAAACATCACTTTCGATGGGAAGTCACTGCCAGTCACAGTGTAGTCAGTGCGGTCATGGACTGCAACTGGCTTACTGGGGTGGCAAATTGTACTAGGAGTGGTGCAGCCTTGCCGGCAGGCTCCCAAATTTCGCGTGGCACTCCTGGGCAAGTCTCTGGTTTGGCTGCCACCCTCCCGCTTCCTTCCACCACCCCCTGTATTTACCTGTAAGGGGGCGGTCTGCAGAGGTCCAATAATGCAATTTGCGCAGAATTTCTTAATTACAGCCCCCTCCCCTTCTTTACAATGACAGAAATCTCTACATTGTAAAGCGGGGGATGGGGATGCAATGACACGATTGTGCTGCCACACTCGCAGGCCGCCCACAATTGTCACCACCACACCCCCTGCATGGCCAACCTGGCTGACCCCTTCCCAGAGGGGACACCCAGAAAGTTGGCAAGCATGGGCAAAACTGAACATAAAACCAAATTTTATATAACCTCCATTTTCATTTTTACATACAAAGTTTGTAAAACCACATGGCAAACTGCCACTTTTAGTAAAAAAAATAGTTGTAGTTAACACAGGCAAGATAGGTGAAACCGCATGCTGTTTGCACTATTTTGTCTGTCAGAATGAGAAATGTTAACACATCAATCCTGATAACCATATTTTGCTAAAGAGTCAATGGTATCAATATAAATGGGTTTTGCAGCAAATAGTGTAAGTGGAAACATGTAATTTAGTTTTACCATCAGCTGAACACCATCACAACTGTACAGTACAGTGTCTATAAATCAGGCAGGCATGGTGAGTAATACGTTTCCAATAGTATGTGATTTGGGAAACATTTTCTATAAATCTGAGTGAAAGTTCACAAGTGAAGAGTTACAGCACAAGTGAAGCTGTGGAAGATGTCTTGCGGTTTTATGTTATGTATGCAAGGTGTTCTAGCCCTAACATAATATCACCCAATGTACTAAATTCACTGCTATGTTCTGTTCCTCGTGTTTTAGTAGGACCCTTGACTTTCTCTGTAACTTGCATTATGATTAATTTATCTTTCATCGAATTTCCTAAAGAACCAAATATTATTCTGTTTGAGCTGAGAGCAAGGAAGATCTCTTTATAGCCAGCTCAGTTTAGTGAATGATTTGGAAAATGTGTCAATTTCATCACTCCAACCAATTAATTATCCCAGCACTATCTCTGTTTGCTTTTGAAATTTTTGTTATACTTACTGCAGAAACCAACATATATGTTAGTCTAATACCGCTTTTCCACCAAAGTCCCGGGTCTGACCCGAGATTTGGAGCACAGTTTGAAACAGGGTATGACCCCTTTTCCACCATGGCACCGATCTGGGTTATTCCCGGATCTGCGCCGTTTACACTGCACACTTGTGCAGTGCCGGCTCTTGGAGATGACATGATCTCCTTGCTCTGGAATGCGGCTCTCCCCGTTATGTAAACGGGACCTGAGACGGACAACCCAGATTACCCATTTCCACTGCAGCTCACCCAGGTCCTTTCCATGTAAAACCCTGCTAGGTACCTGGGAAGGATTCCCAGGTGACTGGACCCAAGTGGAGCTGTTTCCAGGGACAAAAATCTGGGTTGTTGCTTGTTCATGAGCAATAACCCAGGATTTTCTAGTCAGTAGAAAAGGGGTATAAGTGATTATGTTAGTGACTGCTCCATTTGAAATCATGAAAGTGTGAGCTAATCTAGACATGTTCATAGGACCACCCTAATAGCAGAAGCACAGTAAAGTTGCATTTGATTTACAGTAACATATAGCTCCAAATCATACATGCTTACTGTCCAGAAATGTCCCAATGAACTTCCAGAGAAGAAGCCCATCTTCAAACATTGCATCATCATGCCCTTCTTTCCACCAACTTCACTACCAAATAGGTGAAATGGAAAGGAAGCACGGTGTAATAATACAATTCTCAAAAAATCATGTCATCCCTCCCATTCTTCCTGTTACTGCAATACAGTATTCGTGTTTTGGATCATGATTGGTTTTGCCAAAACCACCCCTCCGGGTTTTGGATCTATATTTTTTTTTTAAAAAAGCATAAAAACAGCTACAATTACAGATTTTTTTTTTGTTCCTATTATTAACCTCAATAACATTCATTCCACTCATTTCCAGTCTATTCTCAACACCTCACAATATTGTTTTCAGGCCAAAAGGTTGTACCGAGGTAGCTGGATGACTATGCTAAGTGACACAAGTGAGTGGCACAAACACATGGCCCATCTAGGAGTAGCACTGCAGTGGCAGACAGGATGGCAGTTTGAAAAACTAGGCCCCAAAGAGTACATAATGCAAAAAAAAAAAAAGAGGTGCAAGACAGAACTTTCTTCGGGCCCTTCCAGCAACCGTTATGTTGTATAAACAGCACATGCACACTTTAACAAACCAATCATTTCAGCGCCAGGGTCTGCCGACACAACTGTGGCTGAAATGATTGCTTCATTTGGGCCCCCACAAAGCAAGCTGCCAATTAATCTGTCCCTGCACAAACTGGCTCTACAGAGGAAAGATGTCGTCCTCATCCTCACCCTCTTCAGTGTTGTGTACATCCTCATCCTCACAGAGGGCTCTATTTATTAACATTATTTTTACTAAAATAAAGTGAAAAAGGGTGTTTTCACACCCTTTTCACATTATTTTAGTATCACCTATAGTTATTACAGGGCAATTGGAGTAGAATTCATAAAATTCTACTCCAACCCCTAAGTATCACTTATTTTTAGTAATCAGATCGCATTTCCCATAATTGTAATGGGAAATGTGATCCAAGCAAAGTTACTAAAAATAAAATGTGAAAAAATATCGGGGAAGGCCCTGTGATAATAACGCCACCTGGAGGTGGCGTTATCCAGGGTCTCCCCCGGTTACTGGGCCCCTACTCTGCTCTAAATGGCAGAGCAGAGCCCGGAGCTGGTCCCATTGATCAGCTGTGTGGTCTAAACAGACCACAAGCTGATCTCTGCTAAAAAAAAAAGGTAAAAAAACAAATTTACTTACCTGACTCCATGGACCGGTGATCGGGGCTCCGGGTGATGTTCTCCCTCCGGTCAGCTGGTCTCCCATAGTGCACTGTGGCCCGATCAGCAGGTGACCAAGTCTCAGTGCAGTATGGGATGTCAGCTGACAGGAGGGATGGAAGACATCACCGGAGCACCGATGACTGCAGGTAAGTGCTATTGAGGGGGAGGGAGGGGGTCCGCAAACATGGGGGGTGGGGCTTAGCACCATGGGGCAGGGCTTAGCACCAGGGGGGTAGCAGCGACGGTCGGTCGGCACATGCGTCGGCACTTTAGTGTGCAGAGGGGATTCGCAGGGACAGAGCTTTATCGCAAGCTCTGTCCCTGCAAGGGATTTGCAGTAAATCCCTTTGATATTGCCTGAATTTGCAATGCGAATTCAGTCGATAATATCACACTACAATCTGCATTACAAATGTGGATTGTAGTAAATAGAGACCAGAGTATTAATTTGTCCCCGCTGGAATCCACCACCACAGGTCCCTCTGTACTTTCTGGAGGCTGGTCATCCTGGAAGAATTAATAATTCATTTTGATGAAAATAATCTTGTCTATTTTGTGGAAGCAACCTCATACGCCTTTCGCTGACAAGGATCCCGGCTGCACTAAAAACTCTTTTGGAGTACACACTGGAGGGGGGCAACTTAGGTAAAATAGAGCCAGTTTGTGCAGGGGCCTCCAAATTGCCTTTTTTTCCTGCCAGTACAGGTACGGACTGTCTGACATGCCTACTTGGATGCTGTCACCGATGTAATCCACCACCATTCTGTCAATGGTAACAGTATCATATGCAGTGACAGTAGACATGTCAGAAATTGTTGGCAGGTCCTTCAGTCTGGACCAGATGTCCAAACTTGGTCCTGCCTGCCCTACATTACTGCCAGTGGGTTGGTTAGGATATCAAAGTTGTTTCCTGACATCCCCAGTTGCGGGAGAAAATTAAAAAGAAGCTGCTGCTGTGACACCTTCTGCTTCAGCTGACAGTGTTTTCACCAGCAGGTCTTTGCACCTCTGCAGGCTTGTGTTCGCCGGAAAGAGAGACACCATGTAGGCTTTAAACCTAGAATCGAGAATGTTGGTCAAAATGTAGTGGTCTGATTTCAACAGATTGACAACCATTGAATCCTGGCAAACCTAATAAGGGCTTCATCCACAAGTCCCACATACCAAGAAGAATTGATCTGTCTTAGCTCCTCCTTCAGTTTATCCAGGTGCTTCAGCAAAAGCCTGATGAGGGGAATGACCTGACTCAACCTGGCAGTGTCTGAACTGACTTCACATGTGGCAAGTTCAAAGAACCTTGCACAACATGGATATCATTCTCCACTGCACTTGAGTCAGGTGCATACCCCCTCTTTTGCCTATGTCATAGGTGGAAGTATAGGCTTGAATGGCCTTTTGCTTCTCCTCCATCCTCTGAAGCATATAGAGGGTTGAGTACCACCATGTTACAACCTCTTGCTTCAGGTGATGGCAGGGCAGGTTCAAGACTGTTTGCTGGCACTCCAGTCTTTGGCACACAGTCGCTAAATGGCAAAAGTGGCCCGAAATTTTTTGGGCAACCCAAAGCGCCTCCTGCATGGCCCTGTCGTTTTTCAAAAAATTCTGCACCACCAAATTTATTGTGTGAGCAAAAACATGGAACATGCTAGAATTTGCCCAGATGTAATGCCTGCACAATATTGGTGGCGTTGTCAGATATCACAAATCCCCAGGAGAGTCTAAGTGGGGTAAGCCATTGGGCGATGATTTCCCTCATTTCCTCTAAGCGGTTTTCCATGGTATACCTCTTATTGAAACTGGTGATACACAGCGTAGCCTGCATTGAAACGAGCTGGCGTTTCTGAGATGCTGCTACTGGTGACGCTGCTGTTGTTGCTGTGTAAGGTGATACATCTACCCAGTGGGCTGTCACAGTCATATAGTCCTTAGTCTGCCCTGTTCCACTTGTTCACATGTCCGTGATTAAGTGCACATTAGGTACAACCAAATTTTTAGGACACTGAGGAGACTTTTTCTGACGTCTCTGTACATTCTCAGTATCGCCTGCCTAGTGAAGTGGAATCTAGACAGGATTTGATTCTAGGGACACACTACCTCCATCATTTGTCTAAAACCTAATGCACTAATGGTGGATACCGGACGCATTTCTAACACCAATATAGCTGTCGAGGTATCTGTTATCCACTTTGCAACAGGATGACTACTATTGTACTTCATCCTCCTCACAAAGGACTGTTGTACGGTCAATTGCTTAGTAAAAGAAGTAGTGGTGTTCCAACTTCCTCTCTGGGATGATGAACAACTCCCAGCAGCAACAGCACCAGCGGCAGCAGTAGGTGTAGCAATGCAGGATCCTTCGGATGAATCCCGGATTGGAGAGGAGTCAGTCATGCCAGTGACATGGCCTGCAGGACTACTTTCAGTCTTGATTGAGGAGGAAATTGATGAGGAGGGAGTTGCTGGTGTGGTTTGCAGGTGCTTGGATAAAACAGGACAAAGGGATTTAGGTGTCCCTGGACTGCTTACGGTCTTAGCCACAGTTTCTGAACTTGACAGTAACTTTTTATGAACATGCTGCAGGTGACGTAGAAGGGAGTATGTTTCTAGGTGGTTAATGTCCTTACCCCTACTTACTACACCTTTACATAAGCTACATACGGCAAGACAGTTGTTGTCCGGATTTGGATAGAAATATTTCCAGACAGAATAGGTGGATTTTTTGGTATTCTGCCCAGGCATGATGATGGGCTTTTTCAACTCATGGACAACAAATGTCTTCCCCAGTGCCTGATTTAAATAAACCACATCACCATCAGAATCCTCCTTGTCAACTTTCTCCTCAGTGCCAGCTATACCAATATCCTCATCCTGCTGTACTTCAACAGTGACATCTTCAATTTGAATATCAGCAACTGGACTGTGGGTGCTCCTTCCAGCAATTGTAGAGGAAGGTCAGGCATCGCAACCACTGACACACTTGGACTCTCCTTGGGATTTTTGATATCTTCTTAGAATGCACAGTTCTTTGCTGTGCTTTTTCCAGCTTAACTCTTTTCATTTTTCTAGCGGGAGGAGGGCTTCCATCGTCATGTGAAGCTAAACCGCTAGTCATGAACATATGCCAGGACCTTAGCCGTTCCTTGCCACTCCATGACGTAAATGACATATTGGCAAGTTTACGTTTCTCCTCAGATGATTTACATAAATTTTGGGGGGTCATTTTACTGAACTTTGGCTTTTTGGATTTTACATGGCCTCTACTATGACATTGGGCATCGGCCTTGGCAGATGACGTTGATGGCATTTCATCATCTATGTCATAACTAGTGGCAGCAGCTTCAGCACTAGAAGGAAGTGTTTCTTGATCTTTTCCTATTTTATCCTCCAAATTTTTGTCCTCCATTATTTTTATGGAGTGCATTATTTTTATGGAGTGAATAACCTCTATAAAAATAATTTGGATGAAGGGCAGCTTCCACCACACAGGGCAGCCCCTGTAAAAATAATTTGGATGAAGGGCAGCTTCCACCACACAGGGCAGCCCCTGTAAAAAATATTTGGATGAAGGGCAGCATCCACCACACAGGGCATATCCTGGAAAAACTATTTGGATGAAGGGCAGCTTCCACCACACAGGGCAGCCCCTGTAAAAATTATTTGGATGAAGGGCAGCGTACCCCTACACCACACAGGGCAGCCCCTGTAAAAAGTATTTGGATGAAGGGCAGCATATCCCTACACCACACAGGGCAGCCCCTGTAAAAATTATTTGGACTGAATATACAGCACAGGACAGGACTGATACAGCAGAGCAGGTCACCCCCAGACTGATACAGCAGCACAGCACCACTGGTACTGGACTGACACAGCATAGCAGGTCACCCCCTGACTGATATAGCAGCACAGTACCACTGGACTGGACTGATACAGCAGAGCAGATTGATACAGTACAGACACTTTCTAACAGACACTACACTACATGTCCTCTCTACACTCTCCAGGACTGGAGTGAAGATGGTGGGGTGGGAGGCGCAAAATGTGCAAAGAGAATCTGACACCAGGAAAACCCGAGCCGGACTCGGTTCCCGGCTTGGATTGGGAGGGGTTCGGATTTTGAAAATCCAAACCTGCTCATCCCTAATATGAACATGCCCTTATTGTACTCGGTCTACATTAGAATATCCTCTCTCATCCCACTTCCCAAGGCAGAGACAGGCATAACTACCAGAATTAAGCAAATATGAATGGGTGCATTTGAGTGCACCCATTTTTGGTAGGTGCAGCAGTGGTGTATCTACAATGAGTCAAGTGGGACTCGCAATGCAAACACAGAACAAGGTCTTACTTGGCTGCTGTGGGCTCTGTACTTCTGTTGATGTGTTCAGAAATATGACACTGTCACATAAAATATCTAAGCTTCCAGTATCAGTGTTTTGCTATCTTACGTTAATGGGTCATATTTCTGAAGAAATTGCCTGTCAGACATTGTGCAGGCCCATCATTCTTTAGTTGGAGAAAGGGGGGGATTACACACAGGTCCACTCACTTGATATACACAAAGCAATTTCACAAAATGTACCCTAAGGAAACTGGCATGATGCTCGCTTTACATCAGCCCCATAGTGCAGTATAGTATGGATGCCTTCAGAACAGCTATGAAGCATAACAACAATATTTGCTCAACTTTAGAGGAGAGAAAAAAACATTTTCAGTATTTTTATACTTTGTTAAATATTCACAATTGACTACTACTGTCAGAATTGTATTATGGATGATAACAAGCCATTCACCATTATCCAAATTGACTCATAAAATATTCAGCATTTCTTAGCATTTTAAAACACTGTATACAATAGGAGAAATGGGACTGATGCTGAGATGTACATAGAAGAACAGTTGCAAAGCATGATATGCAAATTTTCTTTGAACATGGCCAAAAAACCACTGCACAAATTCATACATATGTATACAATCAGAGCCGTAACTAGACTTTTTGGTGCCCTGTGTCAGAAAGAGTATTGGCGCCCCCTCATTTTTCAAATGGATATAATGCACCCAAAAAAGGTCCATGGCTTCATGGGAAAGGGCCAGGGAAGATATAGGAGAGGCCAGGAGATACTGGGGATGAAATAAGAGGAAGCTACAAGCAAGAATGATAGTAAACAGAAATTTCACAGGCCCAAACAGCGCCCCCTGACCTGTGGTGCCCTGTGCGATGGCACCGGCCGCACAACCCTTGCTACAGCCCTGTATACAGTATTTGTATGATCCTGCTACTTTCAATCCTAAGTGACTGAAGAGGTTGCATATAGAAAAGATTTCTCACAGAAACTGAGAACAGTAAGGTCAAGCTAACGTAATTGAGAACAGATACATATTGGCACT
Organism: Taudactylus pleione; assembly: GCA_031769625.1. Taxonomy (NCBI): domain Eukaryota; kingdom Metazoa; phylum Chordata; class Amphibia; order Anura; family Myobatrachidae; genus Taudactylus; species Taudactylus pleione. Next base: position 15,913,341 of record JAUIMM010000036.1, on the reverse strand, counting down.
AAGAAGCATATATGTCTATAAAAGCTGTATCATTTGTGGGTGCCTGAGTACTGGTCAGGGAGTGGCTGACAAATTTTGGGGTGGGAGGTGCAAACAAGGTGCAGGCCCATAGTGCATGGATAATTCGGGTAGGGTATGAAATCCCGGCAGTCAGTGGCGTAAATTCATCCCAGATGCCCAGAGGTAAGTTATAATTTGGTGCCCCCCCGCCCATCACAGCCGCTGACTGTGTAATGTAGCAATTCACATGCAGACAGGTTTTAGATAGACGAAGGCAGCAGCTTATGATCTGACATGGACCTCTCCACTAGTGTATGGTGGCTTCTCAGGTGCCAGGAAGAGGTGCCATGTATTGGGCGGCCGTGACAGTACACTCTGGGTACATATTTACAGCCCTAAGTGGGGTGAATATGTTGTGGACAATGAAGGAGGTGCCCCTTCAGAGCTGGAGTCTGGCGGCAGGCGACTCCATTGTCTCCCATAGCTCTACCCCTGCCGGCAGTCGGGATGCCTACTGTCAAAATGTCAACACAGCATCCCGATGCTGGGATCCTGACAGGGGTCAGGTACATATGTTAACTCTCCTCTCTTCTTGCACCCTAATCTTAACCCTCCCCCCTTGGTTCCTAAACCTAACACTCTCCCCACTTAGTGCCTAACCCCCAGTGGTGCCTAACCTTAACCCCCCAAAACCTAACTCTAACCCCCCCATGGTGCCTAAAGCTAGCTTCCCCCCCTGCGATTAACAGCTAAGGGCACCCTGGCTTACTTTCAATCTGGATGCCATCTGTCAGGATTCCTGCATAGGTTTTTTTGTCTGGCGTTGGGATTTAGCTGTCTATGTTAAATCCTGGGTTGGGATTCTGATGCTGGGATTTCACTGGTCAGGGAGTGACTGACAGATTTTGGGCTGGGAGGTGCAAACAAGGTGCTTTCCCATAGTGCATGGACAGATTGGGTTGGGTATGAAATCCAGGCAGTCGGGATGCCTGCTGCCGACATGGCATCCTGATGCTGGGAATCCCGACAGAGGTTGGGTATGTATGTTAACCCTCCCCATTCTCCCCCTAACCCTCCCTTCTTGCACACTAAACCTAACCCTCCATACCTCGCACCCTAACCCTCCCTGTGAGTGCCTAAACAAAACCCTCCCCCCTTGGTGCCTAAGCCTAACACTCTCCCTCCTTAGTGCCAAACTCCCCCCAGTGGTGCCTAACAGCTAAGTGCACCCTGGCTTACCTTTGATTGAGATTCTGGCATCAGTCTTTGGGCTGGCATTGGGCTTTAGCCGTCTATGTTAAATCCCAGCTCGGGATTCTGATGCCAGGTTTTCTACGAACTGTGTCTAGGCCTTCTGTATTTTAACTACATCCCGGACAGATCGCTGTTGTATGTGCTTTGTGTGACTGGCTGTATGTCCATGTGAGCAGCTATTTAGGAAATACAAGTTCCAGTTTGCTCACTGGCAAGGCATGCTGTGTTTTGTAGTTCAACAACTCTGCAGTGCCAGAGGCGCCAATAAAAGTATATTGCAATTTATTAAAGGTCACTTACCTTGCAGTTTGTATTCTGGCATGTCTTATTCACCACTGTAGCTTCTCCAGGGCAGGGCAGTTGAAGAGATCCCAAATATGAATATATGTAAATATTCTAACTTGCAGCCTGAGATTTTACAAAAGCCAGATTATGATCCCGTGGGGCCCTAGGCTAGATACCACTTTGGGGTCCCATCCTCCAGTTTATCAATGCCACCTTAAGTGCACTTTTAAAAGATGCCTAGTCTCTGGTTATCACTATTAACAACAACATACTCTAACAATGTGAACAAACAATGACATACCTAAGTACTTCTCTATATTCAAATACAGGGAAATCGAAGTCCAAAATTTAAAGCATTTCAGACTTCAACTTCCCTGTATATGGATATAGATAAACACTCTGGGCCTGATTCAGACCCGCTCAGGAGCACTGAGTGCTCACAAGCGGGTCGATGTTGGGCCAGTGCGCATGCGCGAGACCCAGATAGCGACAGGCAAGCCGTCGCTATGGGTCTCGCTACAAAGGGGGCATGCTGTCGATGGTGAGTGACAGCACGCCCCCTTTGGTGGGTGTGCCGGGGCGTGGCTGGCCAGACGGAGGCGTTCCCATGGGAATGCCTACCATCTGGGGGCGGCCCCACTGACATCACAAGTGATGTCAGTGGGAGAGTTCTCTGCTCTGATAGAGCCAAAAGCACTCCAGGGCTTGCGGCAGACAAGACCCTACCACAAGGGTCTCGTCACAAGCCCGATGGTCACGATGGTCTTGACCATCACGAGCATCTTTTTGGCCACTCGCTATAGCTGTGGGTGGTCACCCACAGCTATGCGAGCGGCCAGGAGGCCACTCTAAAATTCAGAGGGAGGGCCCTGATTCAGATCGAGCGCTCTGTCAGAGCATCCAGCTCTGAATCAGGGCCTCTGGACAAATCATTGTGTATCCATAATTTCATAAGTACTGGAGGGAAAAATATTTTTCTCACTTGCTGTACCTCTCCCTTGATAAAACCAATTTCCCCAAAAAGGAAATACTTATAATTATTGTTTCTTCCTGCTGTCTGCTGGCACTTTTGTTTCCCATGAAACCTAGCACCAAGGAGCTCAGAGGAGCATGTGATGAACTCCACCAATCAGGGCTCAGCACATACTCCTCTGACCTCTATCTCTGAGCCTCATGGGACTGAAGCATGGTCAGAAGACATGCAAATAGGAAAGTTTTCTCAGAATCAGGTTCCCAGGAGGAACAAAGAAAATATGTGCCAACGTGGTATTCGGAAGCACTCATGTGCAGTGTGAACATTTACATGCTGCATTCCTGAGTATACCGAGTGGAAAGGAATAGGAATAAATTTCAATAAGCTGTACCCCAGGCTTTCACACTTCTATAGTGCACAAATGACACAGCCACATGATATCTGTGCCAACTAAATAGGTATGACAAGATAAATGTGATAATAAAAAAGAAAAATAGGTAGCCTGTAGGACTGGCCTAATAGGCACATGCAACCCTGCCACCTTGCCCAGCCCACCCATAAAGCTGGTGAAAATGCACTCTAATTTTGATTGTCAGTGCTACTTCTTAATTACTGGATGAAATATCACTTTTGAAGCTGAGAGAAAGAGAGAGAGAGACCTATTCATCAAACAATAAATGACCCGGTAACCATGCGGAAATGCTAGTTTCCGTATATTTAAGTTACAGGGCCATTCATCATGAGGGGTCTGATAGGACCCCTTTGGTATATAGCAAACTCAGAAAACTGAAAGTTTTCGGTGTTTTCTGCCAAGAAAAGGCGCACTCTTCAGACGATGCTTGTTCTCGGATCCCCGCTCCTTCCTATGGGAAGTAGTTCCGGGGATGTGAAGAGGGATCCGAGCAGATCCCTCCATCGCTTCCTCACCAGCTCCCCAGTGGCTTTACGCATGTGTGACCTCAGGTCAACCATGCGTAGCTGGGACAACGGGGAGCAGGTAACGCAGCTACAGAAGTAGCTACGATACTAACCACAGGGACAACTGCTTTTGGAGAAGTTGTCCCCTCACCGGAGCAATGATGAATTGCTCTGGTGTCACTCTTTCTCTGCTGTGAGTTGGATACTTAAGTATACCTCGCAGCGAGTTCAAAACGTCATCATTGGAGGCCGGTGAACAGTTTTTCTCTTTAAATTTTGCAGATGCAGCTAAATACCTCTCTCAGTGTACTAGAAATGCTGGTCTGCGACCTTAATTGCACATGGTTTTACACACATACAAAGTCGCAGCTGAGTTAGAATAGAACCTGACAAGATAAAAAGACATGGCTGCTTGCATCGGAGCCCTTTTTACATGGTCGCACACATGTAAAAAAGCTGCACAGCCAGGGCCATAGCTAGGGTAGTGCGGCCGGTGCCATCACACAAGGCACCAGAGGTCAGGGGGAGCTGTTTGGGCCTGTGAAATTTCTGTTTATTATCATTATTGCTTGTAGCTTCCTCTTATTTCATCCCCAGCATCTACTGGCCTCTCCTATCTCTTCCCTGGACCTTCCCCATGAAGCCATGGCCCTTTTTTGGGTGCATTATGTCAATTTGAAAAATGAGGGGGTGCCAATGCTCTTTCTCGCACAGGGCACCAAAAAGTCTAGTTACGGCTTTGTGCACAGCCCATTGTTCAGTATACGGTACACTCACAATGTACTGTAGTTTTATTGATTCTTTGTAGTTTTATTATGTAAAGAAGACCCACATTTTGAGCGAAAAAATGCTTGGCATGGCTAATTTGCACTGGATCTGATGTGGCAAGAGGGGATATCTGGTGCAACTGAAGCAACAGTAAATAAGGGCATCATCTACAGGATTCCTTTGTCAATAGATACAATATAAATAACAACATAAATATTAAAGGCTACAATTATATGTAATCCGTGAATAATTGGCAGCCTCCCTGTGCAATAATGTACACCTGTACAATATAGGATCTGCAAGTAGTTGGTGCCACACATAGTGCATTCAGAGTAAACAACAAAACTATATATCTGTATACCACAAGGAAGTTCTTGTTAACAAATTTGTAAAGGTGATACTCTTTGGTCAGCCTGTGGTTTCTTTTTCTTCGGTTATATTTCCCCTGACCAAAAAATAAATATAACACTATTACATTATTGTTATTTTATTTTTATTTATTTGTTGCTCTGAGGAAATATATTCTATGAAAAAAGAACCACAGACTGAATAATATCACTTTTAAAAATGTTCTTAATAAACATCAATTTCCTTGACACACAATTGATGTTTTTTTTTTTTTTTTAAAGTTTACTTATTTTAAACATACTGTATATGTTTATGAAATGAAAAAATTGTACATGAGTTGGAGAGTTGCATTATTTGAGAGTTTTTTTTTATTGTATTCAAATCTAATTATGTTGTGTCTTTCACAAGCAAAACAAATGCTTTTAATCTTGGGTGTAGGCATACTGTAAGTGACATCTGTCTGTTGTAAATCATTGTCTGGTTAAGAGGACCTTTCTCATGAAATCATAGGGGTATATTTAATCAAGTGTGGGTTCTTAGAAGTGGAGATGTTGTCCATAGCAACCAATGAGATTCTACTTAACATTTATCTAGCAGCTTTCAGAATATAATAGCTAGAATCTGATTGGTTGATATGCGCACTTTAGTAAATATACCCCTTACATTCTAGAGGGAGGCAATGCTGAGACAATAGGAGATAGTGGAACACAGAGTAGACATGGGATTGTAGCCGGTTGATTATGTGGTAAGTATCAGGTAGGGGAAGGATAGGTTATTGAAAAAGTTCATGACAGGGAAGGGTGTTCCTTGTGTGGAGCGTAAATAGAGCACATCTGCTCAGGTTTTAGTATATCAGCATATGGGTGTATTTGTGCTATTTTTATGAACATAAATTACATCTACTGTAATATATATCCAACTATCAGACTCAATATGTGTGCTAACAAGCAATGCAATAAGGAGAATATTATTTGGATCACAACATAAAGCAACATATCTGAATTAAAAAATATATTAACAAAACAAATTAATAAGAAAATTAAACTTTAATATACTAAAGATACTTGAAAAATATCAACCTGGCTTAAATTAACTTCTATAGAACTTCACTGGTTCAATGGTCTCAGACATGTTTACAATATCATTTTTGATATATGCTGATTATATTTTAGGGGTCAATTCTATTAGCTGCAAGTTCTTTGGCAGCTTAATAAAGCTGCAAACAAAAATCCGCTTTGAGTGGGGTGAGTTGTGGTGCCAAGTTGCTGTGCCATTTCCGCCATTACAATGGCAACTCCCCCCTTTGCAGCTAATAGGATTGACCCCTATGGTAAAAAAGAATTTTAAATTTGGAATCAATCACATCAAAAATGTTGAAATAATTGTAAAATGTATCAAATTAAATGCATATATTTTATGGTCTTTTTAATTAAGTCTTAATTCAAGCAAAGAACATTACTGTTCAAAGTTTAAAATTTACAATGTATGTTTGAGGTTCAATGTTTGCTAATCATCATTTGAACTGTGTTAAAAAAAGGTATAAATGTGTATCCCATTTACATCTGATATGCTGACCCATTTTGACCATATCTATCATATATGGACCGTCTTAATTATGGTTGTGCCTGTTTGCATTGCTCAAAGTTTCCTCCAATTTTTTTTTCTAAAGTTCAAAAATATTTCACAAATTATTGAACTTTAAATCTGCAGGTACAGTATACAGAGTGTTCTGTGTAAAACAGGTATGAGTAGGATATGGCTAGGATTTATGGCTTCAAGGGTTGTGTGCCCACCGACACTATTATGTAAACTGAGCCATGGACATCACTGCTGCCAATGTATTTATTGGCTGAGAATTGCAGTGGAGAAAGGATAACATAGAGCAAATGTTAACATCTATATCAATATTGCCCTTAAAGACTGTAAATTAGTTATAGAGTTTAAAACTTAAATGTGATTAACTTGATGTAACTAATTTGGATTTACAATTGTACTGTAATAAAATTCACTTTGCTTAGTTTACATGTGACATATCTGTACGACATACATTGAATAATATAATAAAATAGTTTATTACATAAGATTTACTCACAGAACTAATACAGTTTTTTTTTTCTCAAAGGCAAAAATAGTGGTGCAGTAAATAGTGATATAAATAGTGTTTTATATCACAGTAAATCCAAAACTATGATTATAACCTTTGTAAATATTACAGTAGTATTTCCATGTTAGCTATAAACATATTATCACTAGAGACACCATTTGTCATTCCAATAGAGATAAAATATAGTTTATAATTCACAGGAGATTTACTGAACTAGATGATATATCTTTTGGTGTTTTGAAAAGTGATGAACTAACCTGACATTTTTATCCACAGAAATGTAATTTACTTCAATCCAACCAACCCAATGGGAATATCAGTTGTTTCATATAGTGCAAAGTGAATGAAAATATACATGTGATTTGGGTGCATACTGAAGAATTTAAAGAAATAGGTATATTTATTTAAAACAATGTTTTTTTGTTGCTTAAGTTTATGAATGAAGGCTCTGCAATACATTCCTCTTTTATATTGATTTTACATTCATTGTGTTTTTCTACTTACGTTTTGCCTCCAGAAACCTATTTAATGTGTAGCCATCAGTTCCAGAAGGATGAGTTGTGTCATTATCATTCCCTTTTTAAAAATCATTCTCCCGGTTTAAAGTACAACAAAGACAATTTGTTTCCTATAGAATATTGCTCACAAAGCAAGAACTCTGAATGTCTAATTAGGATCCACTTGTAACCATCTGATCCATCGTGTCTTGGATTTCATGCACTAACCCCAAGTTAGTATGAAGATAACACTGATAATAATGTAATCCCTTCTACTGTTACACAATGAGTCACTGCATAATATGCATTAAATTAGAAAAAAAATCAATATTAACTGAGAGAAGGCTGTTGTAATCCACTGAAAACACAGCAGTTGCTTGATAATGAAGAACCAATTTGAAATGGACAGCAAAAACATCTTCTAAGGCTTAGCATAACAACTCACATCAGGGTGGGAATCTATAAAACTATCAGAAACGTTTAATTTTGCTTTGAAAAGACAAGAAAAACAAAAACCCTGTACAGAGAAAGCTCATTTAGCTTTCTATGTTACACATCATTATATTCCCCATTGGTAATGCTAATCATGTCTATGAATGCAGTTAGAATCAAAGTCCTACACTGCACAGAGGTTATGCACTTTTTTGTATTATGTTTTTTTTAGGGTTAAGTCTTATTTATCTAATGTCTAAAAACTGGTATAAACAATTTGACCGAGAACGGCATGTATTACCTAATATTCTTATTAAAGCAAGTGAAATTCTAACAAACAAATACTAACAACACAGTCTCATATCCTTTACTGTGGAGTAAAATGTAGATCACCAGAGTTCTGCAAACATACAGTATAAATGGCCAATTATTATTTTTTTTATTGCTATTTTATTACTATAGGCTATATTTTCTTTTTGCTTTTGGGTCATTGCTTCATAGGCAAGGTACCACTACCAGTCACATGTGCTTCATGCTGCACTCCATACTGTACACCTGTCTCTTCATGATTAGGGAGCAGCAGCAGATATACAGTACATCAAGTTACTTTTTTGTAGATAAAATGTTGCCTAATTAAGTACTACAATATTATTATTGAACAGTATAGCATTGGTCATACAAAAAGATTAAGAATGAAAACTCCAAATAAATTTGTCTCTTAAATGCAAACCTGTTATTTTAATTGTAGCCCCATTGTAATTAAAAGAAGACAATGCGGTCAGTAAGTAACAGTTTGAACAAAATGGAAACTGATGAAAGAGAGGCTTGGAAAGCTATTAAGGAAGTTGTAAAGAAGTTCTTAGGGAACTTCAAGATCCTACTACAATGAAAATAGTGGAACACATGCTAGAAAATACAAAGCAATAGGTGGGATGCATACAAATTGTCTATGGTAATCTGGTGCCAGGATCCCGTCACAGTTGGAATTCTACTGACAGCATTTTAACTGTGCAGACTTTATAATTATAAACATGCTGCTTTAGATTCAATTTTAAAGTTAAAATGCCCACACGGTTAAAATACTTTAAGTATCATTTCAGGATCTCAGCATCAGCTTTCTCCTGCATACTATACATAGTCAATGTTGACATAATGAATGTTTACTTGAAGACATATTTATTAATTATTAGGTTTTAGGTCTCATATATATTTATTAATTATCAGGTTTTAGGCCTCTTCTAGTAAGTGCTGTGGAGTGTACTGTAGTTTGGTAATTCCTCAATTAATTAGCCCTCATAGAAACCTATAGGTACAGATTCTGTGAACAAAAAAGGGGGATAACAGTAGATATCTCTGATATGTCCTGCTATCCTCCCCTACATACTTCCTGGGGACACTTAATATTTGTGGGTACCTCCAGAAATTTTTTGTTTTCGGAGCAGATCCCGCAAATATACTTTGATAAATAGGCCCCTTGGTTGTAACTGCATCTCCATTAGGTTGTTCGATGAGTTTGAAAGTGCACTTTCTGAACAATCACTTGGAATACTCTTCTGAAAACCTTGGAGCTATTAGCTAGGAGCAAGGAGAAATATTTCACCAAGGCATAAGGGATATTGAAAGACAATACCAGGGAAGATGGATCGTCAACACAATGGAAGACTTCTGTTGGATGCTGCACAGATTAGACAAGCAGTGTATAGAAGATTATCAAAAAGTATAAAAAAACTTTGAAGGGAAAAGTAAAAGGTAGCATAAAGACTTGTAAATGTACTGTAAGTAATATTGGAAAATGGTTAAATTTTTTTGTACATCAAAATATTTTTTAATTATTTGGTAATAAAATTAGTATTTCAACAGAATACCCATGAATAGGTCATTTTCCCATATATTCACATCCATTTTGTGAAAAATACTTAAAGTATTTTAGAGAAGAACCTTAGTTATTTTTTAAATCAGCTCACAAAATACCTATTGGAATCAGACAGAAAATTTTAAACAATTTTCAGCGAATCAAAAATTGCAGCATGTGAATCTGGCATCATACTATACTTTCAATGTGAATGGGTATGTAATGCCAGCTGTCGGGATGCCTCCTGTCAGATTACCGATAGTGGCATCCCGATGGTTGGTATCCTGACAAGGGTCTGGTAAGTATACTTACCCTACCCCCTTCCCCCCTAACCCTCCATTTTTGTAGCCTAACACTAACCCTCCCCACCCCGCACCTTAACCATCCCCGTTAGTGCCTAAACCTAACCCTCCCCTTCATGCCTAGAAGTAAACCTCTCCCCTTAGTGCCTAACCCTAACCCCCCACAGTGGTCCCTAACCCTCCCCCCTAGGGGTGCCTAACCCTAACCTCTGCCCAAAAAATCTTTCCCTAACCCTCCCCCCTCGCAGCTAATGCTAACAGCGTCCCGGACTTACCTCATTCAGACTGGCATCCTTCAGCGTTCCAGCATCAGTATTAAGATAGGCGTTGGTATTTCGACGCCTATCTTAAGCCCCTTGTCGGGATTCAGCTGTAAGTATTGAGACCGGCGACATCGTGGCCATCGGTCTCAAAACTACAACCCCTTTCAATGGGCAGAGTTTTTTTTAACATATGAGCATAAATATTTATGTAAAAAACATATTCATACACAAAATTGAACATAAATAAATAAAGAAATTTATAGAGGCCATATATCCCTTCATGCTTATGAAATACATTTTTTTTGGATAAGAATGTATTAATTAAATTAAAAAAATATATATACTTTAATGAAATAGTTTTTTCCACTAAGCAGATTTCCAGCTGGAAGTTTACTTCAGCAAATCTAGAAATAACCAATTTCTGCGTGAGTTCCAAAACCACAATATGGGAATTTATCTATGTATGTGACATGAAACTAAATACTGTAGGTGCTTTCGTGAAAATACACTTCAAATTAATTTTGACAATGCTGTAATTGACTAGTATCCCAAGTGTCTACGCACTGGCACTGACATAGATAACATACAGTATATGTAAGCATATTCTTACTTGAAAATAACCAAATTATTTAAAGGTTCCAGCAATTATAGGTTACCCGTAGACATACTTTGTTGTGTTTAGAACAAAAAGACTGCAACTGTCGGAATAATATTTTTTTAGATAATTATATGTGACTTTTTTTACTGTATTTGAATTTTTTCACTGAAAACAATTGAGCATTAAGTGATGTAGGATGATATATCACTTAGTAACTTTTACCAGACAAGCTGATTTTCTCATCAAATTGCAGCACAAGAGCCTAGACTAATAAATATTAAATGTTTCTTTGCTGCTGGAAAAAGCAATGTAAGAAATCAGATTTTGCTGCTATGCTATTCCAAAGAGAAAGCAAAGAATTTCATAAATAGCTGCTAGATGTCCTGTAGCTTTAATATAATGAAATAAGTTATAACACTGCTTAGTGGTTCTCCTACCTACACACAAAGTTCTCATGTTGTTATATTTACTGTATATAATTTCCTATGTGATATCACAGATTTAGCAATAGAGTGAGGAGCATATGACAGTTAGGGGTCTATTTACTAAGCAGTGTTAGGAGACAAAGTTAAATGAGATAAGGTGCCAACCAATCAGCTCCTAACTGCCACGTCACATGCTGTGTTTGAAAAATGACAGTTGGGAGCTGATTGGCTGGTACCTTATCACCTTTAACTTTGTCTCCTAACACTGCTTAGTAAATAGACCTTAAAGCCTTTTATGTTTAGTGACATTCATAAAATTATGTATGGTCTTCATTAGGATAGAATAACTCAGTCCACTGACATGAATCAATGGGAGAGTACAGTAATTAGCAGCTATATATATATATATGTACTTCACTTTTTTATTTTCTTTCTTTATATGCAGCTGCAGCTGCTCCTAACTATCTCTTTACACTGCACTTTTCTTACTATGGTGGTGCCCTGGGGTGGATTGGCTAGGCAAGTTTTGGGGGGTCCTGCGCTCTGGATTTGAACCCTAGTATGTTAGGGACCTACCCGAAAGAGGTTACCTGGATATGGTGGGTAGGCCCATAACCTTGGCCATGATTATGCTAAAAACCTCTATTGATTGCAAAATTTTATTGCATTTATATATATGATTAATAATTTGGAGTTGTGCCTCTTAGATTTGTCTATTTCTGTGCCTGCAATTAGTCTCATCAGGTAGCACCTCCCATCATATATATAGTCAGGTTGTGCAGTCCAGCAATCTTTCCCATAAGCTCCATTTAATGTGCTTTATTGCACTTCTGAGGGAAAAGAGACACCCTCATTCTGGATTAGCACTCTTCTTTATTGGTTTAAAAGCATGGAGTATGGTAATGTATATGCAGACTGTATTAGGCACAATTCTAGATAAGTCCTACATGTTATATACTGTAGTGCAACTTTGGTTCATTTTTGGGGTGTGGGTCCCCCTGGATTGCATTGGTTAATCTGTCTCAGGGCACTGCATTATAACACATTTTCCTTTATAACACATTTTAACCCTTCACTTTGTGTGTTTAATATATATGTACTTCACTTTTTTATTTTCTTTCTTTATATGCAGCTGCAGCTGCTCCTAACTATCTCTTTACACTGCACTTTTCTTACTATGGTGGTGCCCTGGGGCGGCTTGGCTGGACCAGTTTTGGGGGGTCCTGCGCTCTGGATTTGAACCCTAGTATGTTAGGGACCTACCCGAAAGAGGTTACCTGCATATGGTGGGTAGACCCATAACCTTGGCCATGATTATGCTAAAAACCTCTATTGATTGCAATATTTTATTGCATTTATATATATTATTAATATTTTGGAGTTGTGCATCTGAGATTTGTCTGTTTCTGTGCCTGCAATTAGTCTCATCAGGTAGCACCTCCCATCATATATATAGTCAGGTTGTGCAGTCCAGAAATCTTTCCCAAACAATTTAGATGCACTGAGCTGTTATCTAGCAGCAGGACGCAGCACCCCTCACAGCCAAACATTTTAATCAACATATCCATTGAAATAAACTTATTTTCTCAAATAAGTAAATTCATGTGCTATTTTTTCATGAACTTAAACAACCATTTATTGATATACTTGGATTTGTACATTGGTACATATCATTGCCCTTGTCAAATATTATGACATTGCTTTATGAGACCTCACTAGCCCACATTGACATTAATTTTAACTATCCACATAGTCACACCCAAAACCCTTTAAAGCCATAACGCACTTGCGAATACTTCATGGGGAATGGGTGGAGCTGAAGACTAAAGCTTCATCCTTGGAGCCATAGTTAATGTGGAAGGAGCAGAGTTCATTGTGTTAGATGTTATACAATATCTCCTTTGCATGGGCATAACTAACATAGGAGCAAGGGGTGCAGCTGCTATGGGGCCCAGAGCTGAGGTGGGCCCATCTTCCTTGTCGAAATTACATGTGTTATATACATTTTCACCATTGTGTGGTACATAGGGGCCCTTAACTAACATAGGAACAAGGCATGCAGCTGCTATGGGGCCCAGAGCAGAGTGGGCCCATCTTGCTTGTCGAAGTTACATGTGTTATATACTGTACCTTTTTCACCATTGGGTACTATGTACATAGATGCCCTTACAAACTTTTTCTATGGGGCCTTCAAATACCTTCTATAATTATGACCCTGCTCCCTTGTCTCCAAGTCACAGAAACCACTTAAAATGTGTGATAACCTAGGCATTGCTAGTTTATACAGTATAACATATGTTAATAACTCTGCAATTTATAAATTCATGCTCTGCTTCCAAACTATTTTTTTATTATTATTTCTACTGAAACAAATGGTTGGTTTGTAGAAAAAAAAACTCAGCCCCATTTGTAATAGCCTGTGAGCTGCAGGAGCTGACACAATTCCAGTGCCATAAATTTAAATTGGCAATAATTTAAAAGGCGAAACCAAGTATGTTTTGCCTTTATTGACACTGTAAATCTAAGGGTTCAATTGCTGGAATCCTGCCAGTTGCGCAACTCACAGGCTATTACTTATGGACCTAAGTAATAGAATTTTAAAAACCTAACATGGCACAAAAATCAACGAAAGCATAATAAAGCCATTTCTATGCTGCTCTCTGAATAGTCATACCTTAAGCATGCATGTTCATATTTTGCTTTAAGGATTAAATTAAAATTAACCTAAAGGAGGAGAGTAAAAGGAATAAGCAACTACTGTACCTTGTTTTAAACTAATACCCATTTCAGCTATAAATTCCAGCCTTTAACCTGGCTCAGACCCAGGACACAGAGCATGGGTTGAAGCCAGGCTAGCCCTTTTACACATGAGTGACAACCCAGGTTATTCCCTGGTTGTCACCCTTCACACCGGCTCAATAAATCTGTCTTCCATCAGGCTGCAGTGGACGCTTGGAGATGATGTCATCTCCATGTACCACTCCATGCATCTCCATGCACCACTGAGCCAGCCAATCAGAGCCTTTTAGGCGTGACCTGGGTCATCGTCATCTGGGTTATGCCATTCGAACTAGAGGCAACCCGGGTGGAACGCAGGAATAACCCTGCTACCTAGCAAATTAATATGCACAGTTGCATACAGTCAGGAAGCAAAAGAAGATGGCACCTGCCATCTCCCACTGCCTGACCCCACTGGCACCCCCGCTTCCGATACCCCCACTGGCAGCATCCCTTGCTGCCGACACCACCACTGCCAACACTCCTGCACTGCTGCCCCACATGCTGAGGACACTGTCAGCGACCCCCACACTGCTGACACTCCCACACTGAGGGCACCACCAGCACTCCTGCACTGCCGACACTGTCAGCACACATGCACTGAGGACACCGCTGGAACCCCTGCTCTGCCAACACCCTGCATTGAGAACACCCCTGCACTGCTAACACAGTCAGCAAACCTTCACTAAAGACACCACTGATACTGCCGACATCGCCGGTACCCTTCACTGAGGACACTGCCAGCTCCACAGCACTGTCATTCCATGACACCGTCAGAAACCCCTGCACTGCCAACACAGCCAGAAAACCTGCACTTAAGACACCGCTGGCACCCCTGCTCTGCTGACACTGCCGATACCCTGCACTGAGGACACTACCAGCACCGCAGCACTGCCATTCCATGTACTGAGGACACCGCTGTCACAGTAAGTGCACTATTGGTGTATCCAACCCACACTGTATAACACACTGTATCTGTGTTGGAAATTGGAAGCTGAACTGCCACATGTTAGTGCCGGCCACTGTGTCACTTAGCTTAGTCAGCCATCTAGCTGGATGCAACCTTTTGGCCTTAACTAGATGAAAAAAATTATATTGTGAGGTGGTCAAAAGTGATTGGAAATGACTGGATATAAATGTTATTGAGGTTATTAATACTGTAGGAACAAAAAAAGACCCATTTTATGTGATTTTAGCTGTATTTTTGATTTTTTTATGAAAAAAATCCAGATCCAAAACCAAAACCCTAAAACAAACCATGGAGGTGAGGTTTTGGCAAAACCAATCCAGATCCAAAACCAGGGAGATCCAGATCCAAAACCAAAACCAAAACACGGGGGTCAGCGCACTTTCCTAGTTGCTATGGGCAACATCTCCACTTCTAAAAACTCTCATAAATTTACCCCTAAGTTGTCTCCAGCAGTTTCATATGCGCATTAATCTAAATGCATCGTATTTCATAAATTAACGCTGTTCATGTTTCTTTTTTTTTATGCAGAGAACATACATTCATATTTTATAAAATTGAGTAACCCAGAATAATAGATTATGCTGCTTTATGTTTATTTTTTAACATATTATATTGTACTGAATCATTGCTTTATACAAATGCTAAATCAAGGGTATTATAGTTAATCCAGCTGAGTACTAGAATAATCATAAGTAAATGAATATAAAATAAAATCATTACTTGCATTGATGTTCTGGTTATAATTATTTAAATAGGGAATAATGATGTTTCGCTGTAAATGTCCTATTTTTTTAGCTTTGTCTGCTAAAGCAATCAATGCTCTATCTGGGTTGATTGTCTTAGCAGTTTGATTTCAAGGGTACATCCATCTTACATTTGCAGAACATTAGAAACTCTGGAGTCCCAGGAGAAATCCCTGCAAACAATTTCTTAAAGCTAAAATTATACATGACAAAATATCCAACACAGTAGGACTGAATATACAAAAATTGGCCAAAAACAGCAGAGGAATTATTGGGCTTCAAGTAAGATTATTATTTTGTTGAGTATAAGGTGATACTTACATTTTATTTCCATGGCAACCTACTGTACTGCAATATTTCCAAAACAGTTGTGCTGTGTGCTGAAAGGTAAATGCAAAAATATTGTCACTTCTATCTTTCAATTTCTGTGGGAGACAGTAGGAAACAGCGACTAAAATGTGGTTTTACAAAACTGCATGCTATTGCACAATTATGTATAG
The DNA here is from genome assembly GCA_031769625.1 of Taudactylus pleione. Taxonomy (NCBI): domain Eukaryota; kingdom Metazoa; phylum Chordata; class Amphibia; order Anura; family Myobatrachidae; genus Taudactylus; species Taudactylus pleione. Next base: position 15,897,331 of record JAUIMM010000036.1, on the reverse strand, counting down.
TTTGTAAACCATGAGATTTAATGCAAAACCGTACCTCAAACGTCATTATTTTAAAAACCAGTACTGAAACTGCCACCCTGATCTTTCCAAATGCAAATATAATATAATATAATTGTTCAATTTACTGTATCAAAGTGTGGTTTACAAAAGTGCAGGTCCAGCCACCAGAAAACAAAAATTTAGACCTGCTTCTGATTGATTAGATTTTTATACCACATTCGGTTTGAGCCACCTGCACAAAAAAAATGACATGTCTACATTGCTTAACTTGTAAGCTAAATAAAATATTTTTTTAATGATTTGGGTAATATTCTTTTATTTATTTAGGAGATAACATTACATTTTAAATAGAAAGACTACGTAGATACTAATAATGAATAAATAAAATGTTAGTGTACTACTATGAAATAAATAATTTTTAAAGGAAGCTACATTCAAATATTAATTTCTCAAAGGGGGGTAATATTAAATAATTTCTAAAGGGACAGTATTATTATTCTTTATTTAGTAGGCAATTCATTCATATTGTACATTTGTATGGCACTACAAGTACAAACATGCTCTGGCATCCATGTGGATTTTTTAAAATAATTTTTTTATCAAAATCTGATGGTGTGCTTATTTTTGCTCCCGACAAATGTGTTTGATATAATTGTTGCTTGTGGTCTACTTGCTTAATCTGACTTTACTTTAACATAGGTCAATTCATATACCAGAACACAGTGAGGAACCAGGGCATCCATATGGCATCAACCATTTTAGCCAATGGGCTACACTATGCAAAAGTTACCTAGCTGTTTCCACCATTGAAGTCAGTGGTGGGAACCACTTATTGGCTGAGCGAGGCAGAGGCTCACCTCTCTCAGCAAATGAATGCTCAGCCCATGCATTTCTATGTGAAATGCCTTGGCCGATCCGTCATTCGGGAAGTACCATCATTAGATTGTGGTTCATAAGTCTGTGGCTTGAGTCTTGGTGTTTTTTTGTTTTGTGAAGATGTGGATGCCTACATGGAGAAGAGGACATGAATGGCTCCAGGCAGAGCCAGCTCCAGGGTTAGCCGCGCCCTATGTGGGACCGGGACCCGGTGCTCCTTTGCCACGCGTGACCGAAAATGTGCCCTAATTACCATTGACCACGCCCCCTAAATGATGTTATTTTGGGGCATGCCCATATGGCACTCCTCCCGTAAACATCAGGATGGGGGCAAGTCCAGCACTACTTCAGTAGCTTGGCTTTCCCCAGCCCTCTTCCTGCAGTGAATGGATGCTGTGAGCACGTGTGTGGTATTAATTCCTCTTCCCCAGGGCCAGCACTACTGCACGGCTGAGGCAGTGGAGGTGCCTGACCAGCCGACCACCCGCAGGACACTTTGCCCTCTGCAGGTGGAACAGCAGGGCAGTGCCCAAAAAATGGGACTGTCCCACTGAAATTGGGAATGGTTGGGAGGGGTGTGCCCTCTATGGAGTGGTGCCCCTGTTCAACCGCAATGGTCGAACATGCCTCGAGCCCACCCTGGCTCTAGGGAACATAAGTGAGTATGTATAAGTGTAATAAAGTTGTACATTTATGGTGTGTGAGTCTTGTCTTTATTTCAACATTTCTTTTGCAGGTGAACCAGAGTTTCCAGCGGGCCCTTAATGCCCCGCATGCTGGTACTTGTGGTTCTCCAAGTACCAGCATGCAGGGGAGGCTTGCTGGAACCTCTAGTTCTAATTAAAAGACAATATTACTTCATCTAATTTTTGACACAATCAACCTGGCACCCACAGCCATGGGTTGCCAGGAACAACCCTGGGCTATCAGCCCAAGCCTGGAAGGCCCTAGAGAGGGGGAAACCCTTTATTGGGGGTTTCCACCTCCCCAGGGATCCCTGGCCTTGGCTGATTACCAGTCAGGTGTGAATGCTTTGGCTGGGGGACCCAGTGAAAGGGTACCCCAGCTGTGGAATTACACCACCACTAGAAAAATGGTGCTGGTTTTGGAAAACATGGGAGACCCCTACTAATTTTTTCCAATGTATTTCCAAAATTAGGACTGGCTCACTGAGCCTGGTGCTGGTTGATGAAAATATGGGGACCTTTTATTTTGGTGATTTTAAGTTCAATTTTGTGTTCAATTTGGACATGGGCAAACAAATTTGAACAAGAAATCACTAGTCAAAATCAAACAACATTGAATTTTATTTAGAACTTTGACAGTGATATCTACATTCTATTTGGTTTGATTCCAGATGAGCTAAATCAAATGCAAAATCAAACTTTGATAAATATACCCTTGAGAGTCTTAATGAGGGAGACAATGTAATAGGAGATCATCTTAATAATTATTTTTGGACAGTATTCACTACAGAAAGAGTGGAGAAAGGACCACATTTAAGTTGCAAGTAGATTTATAAAAATTAGGTAGATATAAGTACATTTATAGAGGAGAAGTTCCAAAATGAACTCTCAGAAGTGGATAAATCAATGGGGCAGATGGGATACATCCAAGGCTACTAAAAGAGCTTAAAGGGGTGCTGGTAACCCCATTAACATAATTATTAAAACAGTCACTAGCTTCAGGAATATTTCCAGAAGACTGGAAAAGAGTGAATGTAGTCCCACTGCACTAAAGTGGAAGCAATGAAGAGGCAAGCAATTGCAGACCAGCGAACCTTACAGCAGTAGTAGGAAAATGGATGGCAACACTCTTAAAATAAATATAATAGTTGTAGAGTACAGTATATCAAATCCAGCAAGTTACAGGATGTCAAACAGGATAATTTTACTATGGGGAAATCATGTCTAACAAATCTTATTGACTTTTTTGACTAGGTGTCTAATGTAATAGATCAAGGTAGGGGGCATAGTTGTAGATTATCTAGACTTTAGTGAGGCTTTTGTCTCACATTGCAGACTGTTAAATAAATGCAAAGTTTGGGATTATATTCTAAGATGGTTGAATGGATAAGTTCTTTGTTGCAGAGATAGATAGAAAATAGAGAGTTGTATGTAGTAAATGGACTGCATTCATAGGAGGAAAAGGTTACCAGTGTAGTACCCCAGGAATCTGTACTTGAACCAATGCATTTTAATTTCCTCTTTGGTGATATTCCAAATGGTATTGAAGAGAAAATATGCTTTTTTGCAGATGACACAAAGGTGTGCAACAGACTATACACACCAAGAGGGGTAAAACAAATGACTGATGATCTAGAGGAATGGGCAAGAGAGTGGCAACTACAGATTAATGCCAAAATATGTAAAATCATGCACTTGGGTGTCAAAAACCCAAAGGCTCAAATATAGTATTAACAGCATTATAATGTACACTACTGAGGAGGAAAGAAATCTAGGAGTCGCTATTTTCAGGTGACATAAAGGTAATTAAGCAATGTCACCAAGCAATGAGAGAGGCAAGTCAGATGCTTGGTTTATTCGGGAGAGAAATTTGTAACTGAAAAAAAAAGAAGTAATAATATCACTGTATAGGTCATTGGTACAACCTCATTTAGAATACTGTGTTCAGTTCTGGAGGCCATATCTCCATAAGAATATAAATACTTTAGAGACTGTACAAAGAAGGGCAACAAAACTTACCTGGAAAGACTAAAAAATCTTAATTTGTATAGTTTGGAGCAGAGAAGGGAAAGGGGTTCTATACTAGTTGCAATTTACCTTTTATAATCACTGTGACTACAAATTAATAACTGTGTGCATGCTTTATATAGTTAAACAATAGTGGGAGCTTGAATCATCCTAGTTGACTTTTCGATAAGGGTCTAGGGGCCTGATTCACTACCGTACACAACTGCGATTAACCACGCAATTGGCCGATTGTTGCATACTGTGCATGCATTGGGACTGCGATTCCAATGACTATGCAGACCCATAGCAGATTGATTTACAGGAAGTGCCATTTGTGGTGGTGAAGGGGTGGTGGTCAGGCGAACGCAGGTGTGCCAGTGCTTTTCAACGCCATTGCAGGGTCATGCATAAATTATCCACTGCAATGACCTATGCAGCCTGAGGCCTGATAGTGTGTGTGTAAGTTAGCAATTTCTGAGTAAGTTCAGGGCTTGTGCAAGTGTGTGTAAGGCTGTCATGGTACTTGATTGTACCGATGGTTTTGCAGTCTTGCTAAACATTATGGATGTATAAGGTAAGGTGGGCGTTTTTATGTAGTTCTGCATATGGCAGTGCGATCACAATGGATTAGCATTATATCGCAGTTGAACTGCGTTTGTATTCGCTATTGCATTCGCAGTTGCGTTCCGTAGTGAATCAGACTCTGAGTATACAAACCATTCTATCTATAATTGTACTTCCATTTGGAGAGACATTAAGCTTTACTGATAATGAGGCAAATAAAATCCTTTTTAATACATATCTGCAATCCACCAGAGGGGCTGATATGTGTGAAGAGCTGTATCATAATCTATTTAAATTAAAGAAACAAGAAATTGATTATTCTTTGCATCAGATTTTTATCGCAACAAGAGAATTCCATGAGGATTTGGGGTACGCAATGTCCCCACAATTGGCGGGCAGAGCCCAAAATTTTGCCACAAGTGGTTTGCCATGATGAATACTGGGCCTGATTCAGAGCTGCTCGTAAGCGGACGCTCATTCGTTCCGAGCGATGTTTGCACAACTGCGCATGCGTACGGATCGTAATACGCATGCGCGAACCAGTCAGTGCGGCCGAAAATCGTTTGTTCGCTAAATAGCGAATGCCTGCTATTTTGAGTGACAGGAGGAGGCATATGTGGGTGGTAATGGGAAGGTGCTTGAAAACAGGGAGTGGAGATCCAAACGCAGGCGTGCTTAAAGGTCAAATCGGGCGTTTTATGGGTGTGCATAATTAATACAGCAGCGTCATTGACCACGTCACTGGGTTATTTTATAGTCAGAACTGCTCGCAAGATTGCGGTAGGAAAAACCAACCACAAGAATAGCGAGCAGTTCATATGCTGGTCGATGTACTCGATTAATCTAATAAATAGCGGACATGACGTAGGGTGTGAGCGGCCAGGGGGCGTAGTTTTCCAAAAAACAACCGTACGTTTTGTACTCTCATTCAGACCTAGAGGCGTGAACAGACCACAAAGAGCGAACGGTTCATATGAATAGCCAGCCCTTTTTTCTGAACGAGCGAGCGCAAATAGCGTCCGGCTCTGAATGAGGTCCACTGTTCCTTTAACCTGAGGATTTGGGTCATCGAGGAGTCATCTAAAGACTTGGAAATAACTAAACAAAAAAATTCCAATTCTGAGGAGTCATACCTACATACATTACAAGCGGATCAAACTAACAACTGGAATGCCAAATTAAAAACATGAGGCCTGATTCAGCTTTGGGAATAAAGTAAGATATAGCAAGTAACTGCATCTTGGTAAAACCATGCTGCACTGCAGTTTGGACATATTTAAAATGTTCAGAGAGATTTAGATTTGGGAAGTGTGTGTCCCAACTGACATCTATATTGCAGTGTAAGAATAAAGCTGTGCAGGATTTGTGGGCTACATACAAAAGCAGGGAGTATTTACCCTACATGCAAAAAAATGTATGTATTTGGACCGCTTGCATTGCAACATGGTTTGTCGAGGTACACAGTTACTTGCTATATCGTACTCTGGGCCTGATTCACTATGGATCGCTATTGTGATCACAGCTGCGATTACGCATGCAATTTTGCTGTGAAAATATGCTAATATTTGCAACTGCTCACCCGGCATAAAGCCGCCCACTACTGCTTTCACACATCTGTAAAACCTGCAGCAGATCTGACCTGTCTCAGAAATTGCAACTCTCATTGCACGCAGTGAGTACTCAAGTTGTGAATGCTGTTGCAGTGGCTAATTAATGCACGCCCAGAAAAAGTTGTTCAAATGGCCAGGCATACTTGCGTTTCTCCGACCACTTCACCGTCACCACCCACAAATGCCGACGTCCCATCACTCATTCTGTGATGGCTTTGTATCTGCTTACATTATCACAGTGCACTCACAATACTGGCCGGCGCACGCACACTGCGGTGCATAAGCATGCAAACTGTGAGGTTCTGAATTTGTTGTGGACCCAGGGTGGTGATAGAAGCAGACACAGAAGCAGACTTAAAAGAAAAAGTGGAGTTTTTAATAAGTGACTTAGAAGACATGGGAATGACAAACGAAAAAGTCCAGGTATAGCACTAAAGTGCACTTGTAGTGTGGGTTAATGGGGAAATGTCCAGATAGTGACAGGCAGGAACAATCCAGTGAATAATTATGGTGAGCTGAAAACAGAATGCAGGTATGATGAGCTGTAACTGATGCAGGCAGAGGTAGTGAAGTGCAGCTGGGAGTGAAATGAAGCAAGGTGCAGGGAAACAGCAGGTTCAGGTACTTAGGCAGGTAAGAAGGTATATGGAGGGTGCAGGGTAAGTCCAGGTTGGAGCAGCCAAGGTTCAGGCTTAGTAGCATAATCGATAGGCAGGCAGGTAAGGCACAGGTACTCTCTCTCAGCTGAGAAACACGTTGCACTGGCAAAGGAAGGAAGGCTCTGGACCTTCCTAAATACTCAGTGCCATGCTGTGACTGGCTGGAATGAGCACATGACCTACCAGGATTGGACAGCCGGAATCATATAGCCGTAGGCAAGATGGCAGCGCCCATGCCAACTGAACGGAAACACCACCAGACCTCACCAGGCCTAGTGACAATGTGCCCGCACAGAACCACACACAGCCAATGCCCCTCACCAAACACCAGCACCACTGCCAGAGCCCCCACTATAACGACCTCACAGGTAATACCCAGTGACTACCATGCCGAGAAACCTTGGCCGTGACACAAACTATGCACAATCGGATGATCTGCTTAAGCTGTTGTAGTTGTGATCTGTGATGATTCAGGCCATCTATTCCCAAAGCTGAATCAGGCTCACAGTGTGAAAAATACAGACAAGAATAAATCATATTTAAAAACAAAAAATGCATAATGTGGTACAAGATTATGAGGACATTGGTGGATTAATGGTGGAGATCAATACAAAAGCTCCAGGAGATTCCAAAGTAACAGGAACTTTAGAACATTTTGTGGATGGGGACATTTTTCTGAGATGTAAACTTCTCAAAGCGACAGTGCCTTTGTCGCATCTGAGAATGATGACAGACCTATATCACGGCAGTAAAAATAAAGAAAGGTTAAAAGTGCTCAAGTTGAGGTGCAAGTAACATATAAAGAAAGTTCAATAGTCTTGTACCAAAATAGTCACTCATTTGTAGTTCAATTGTTGCATATATTCCAATTCTGATCCTTCTGTATAGTTTCAACAACCTGGTCTCTCTACTTGATTTTTCACACTATTACCCCTCAGCATCAGTTGGCCATAGAAGACACAAAGTGGGGAAAATGCATATAGTGTAACACCATAAACATTTATATCTTAAAATGACATAGATAATGGTCGCGTACCATCAAGGACCTTTTTAGAAAGGCACAATTTTAAACATGCAGTATAAGGGTTATTTATTGCTCCCCCTATTTAAGCAATACCTTCCCACAGTCAGGTAATTCTCAACAATAATTACTTCTGGTTTAATGGACAATTTTACCTCCAACCAAAAGGTACGGCAATGGGGTGTAGAGTAGCACCCGCATATGCTAACCTGTTTATGGGATGGTGGGAGGATCTCAAAGTATGGAACAACAACCCCTATAGTGATAACATATTAGTATGGCTAAGATTTATAGATTACATATTTTTTATCTGGTTGTGGAAACGAGAATGATCTTAAATTTTTTTGTGATTATCCTAACAACAGTTTTAATATAGCTCAATCTTTTAATATTGATCTTAATGAAGTTAATTTTTTAGACCTTATTATTTATAAAACAGGAGAAAAATTGTCCACAAGGAATTATGAAAAACCTACGGACAGTAATTCATACATCAATATGAATAGTCACCACCATCTTAGATGGCTTAAAAACCTTCCCAAGGGACAAATACATAGAATTTGCAGAAACTGTACTCGCAAAGAAATATTTAATGAACAAGTAGAAAACTTAAAACAAAAATTCATTGTCAAAGGATACGATGGGGGGACAATAGAAAACACTATTGAGGAGTTGAGGAATATCCCTCAAGAAGATCTTATAGAATACAAGAATGAGACAAATACTAAATCAACTAAAAAACCAAGGGCTTTTAACCTTTCTTTACTTTTGTGCACTTAACCAATGTGATATCCACCAATCACAAACGTATATCAGCTGCTTTGCAGTGTGGATTGAAAACTTTTATTGTTTTTAATTATGTCTATATCACAGCAGTACCCTTTAGGGGCACAGGCAAAAATCCAAGACCCAAACCTAGAAGACCCTATACGAGGAGGGGGGTCTAAAAAAGATGGGTAGGCCAGCTCCCATCGAGGAGATAATGTGAATTTTCAATTTATCAAACAGAACACTCACTAAAAATGAAATGGGAGTGCTAAACAATGGACTTTCATTCATTCCTGCTGAATGTCACACAGACTTTGAGTGGAAAGTGAAGCACTATACCAAGATGCCCATCACTGTATAAAGCCCGCCCACTTCCCATGACATGTATCCGCAAGTCAGCGAAAAAATCGGTACCATTGAGTAACAATGGAACCATCCACACAGTTGTGGTTGACCTGACCCTACTGCATAAACTGCTAAACTTCCTGTCACCGTCTAGACTTCTACTAGCATATGCTATCGCAGGGGCATAATTATGCACACCCCTGTAATGGTGTTTAAACACCCAGGCATGCCTGCATTTCTCTGCCCATTCCCCGACACCACCCTCAATCGGTCACTTCCTGTCAATCACTGTGTAAAGACTCTGCGTGCTCACTGCGATCGCTTCCCAATCGCTGTAGCCAGTTCATGCATGCACACTGCATCTTATACGCATGCGCAGAATGCAAACATTGGCTGGCTGCGTGCCAACCCAGCCTTGCAAACCAACCTGAATCAGGCCCACTTAATATAAAATGATTAGAAACAGTTTGTCAAAGGGGGAAGAGATAGCCCTCACCATCCTGAGTAGGTATGAGGATATAGTGATATAGTGGCATGTCCCGTTGATAAAAATGGGGCTATTGTCATACAAAACACGATTGACTATAGGAATGACATTGAGCCAGTTAAGCAACAGTTATGTGTATAACAAGTTACAAGAGGATCCAACTGCAAAGTTTAAAGCAGAGATTCACTAAATTCTACAAAATGCAGTGTCTGAAGCATAATTACACACAGTGTCAAGAAATCATTAACTAAGGATCATCATATCATACCACTGTTATATGCCATTCTGAAAATACATAAAAATCCCAGTAGACCTCAGGGCCGGCCTATAATATTAGCCAGAGGCACTCTACTAGACTGGATATCATCCTTTGGCCAAGTGTAGTGAAGGAAAGAACATATCTTAAAGACACAACATCAATTCTATTACATTTGCAACAGCTTTCTTTATTTCCAGATAAAACTCTTTTTACTTTAGATGTACATAATTTGTATACCTCTATTCCCCATGTAAAAGGGCTACAAGCAGTGCCAGATTAAGGTCTACATGGGCCTGGTGCTGAAATTTATGAAGGGCCTATTGTGTGCCACTGATGGGGGTGTGACCAGAACCACGGGGGTGTTATTAGTAATGTGAGGTGTGTGACCAATATAATGGAGGTGTGGCCTGTACTGTAGGGTGTAACTAGCGCCTACTTTCCCTAGCTTCTTCTCTTATATCAACAGTGCAATGTGGAAGTCTACAAATGAAGAAACATTCCTTGTTAACGTGTCCGTAATATGACAAAAAAAAAACAATGGCACTTAAGGACATAAATGTGAAACTCCTCTACCAAAGAACATATGGGTCACCTAGTGAAGTCATGAACGTGAAATCTCACTATATAAAAAAGAGACACCTTATCTTATTATTAGCTATAGGGGCAAATTTATTAAAATATGCCTTTTGTCCCAGAAAATGAAGAATCCTTATCGCCTCAAATCTCAGCAATAAGAATTCTTGTTCCATTTCGAAGAATCAATCTTAATCGCTAGGACAAAGGCTCAGAAAAGGGCCTGTCCGCAATCACTTTACTTCTATCTATAGACCCCCTTAGTGTTACTGTGACTTTCCAGCTATGCAATGCGGCAAAAGCTTCAAACCACTTTGGGATGTCCTGCAGCCCACTGGAGGGAGGGATCGCAAGATCCACTCCGGCAGGGTAACCCATAGGTAAAAGGCTGACGCCATCTGCAAAGCTTCACTTCATTAAATACCCTCCCCATGAAAAACTACAGGAACAGCTGCTGTGGGAGCCGGCAGACAGTAAGCAGGAGATATCTCCAATATTTCCTGCTTACCTCTATGGTACATCTGAGGGATATTTAATTCTGCAATGAAACATGTAAAAGCAGCAGTTTTCCCATACTTTAAGGGGAGAATTGGTAAATAAACATGCCCCTTAGTGATAAGATATTCCATAGTGAGAGCTAAAAAAACTTTACTAAATGCTTCTATATATATATATATATATATATATTTAGATATATATATATTTAGATATGTATATATATATATATATGCACTCACACACACACTATATATTCAATATATATATATATATATATATATAGAATAAAATATAAATTTATATTTACATACATTACAATTACATAAATCTTCAGAGTCAGTGGCATAAGGAGAATACCTTTTTCTCAGGTACTGCTGAACACGGACACCCCGTCCACGGCAGCAGCCAGCAGGTTGTCCTCGATCACCATCAACAGTCAGATAGCTGAGTTACTAGTGATCACCCGGCCACCTTCCCGGAGCTAAACTTGTAGACTGCAGTGCTGCTATTAAGCACTGTTGTGGAGCGCCGCTCACATCATGTCACATGGCATGATGTCACAGCGCAGGGGAGGTGCAGAGTCACTTACTGTGTGGTGCGGGGAGGTCTTATGAAGCCTTCCACTGTGGCTCTGCCTTGATCAAATTTATTATGCCTGGTAAGTCAGCATCGGGAGGGAGGAGGAGAGGGCGGGGGTATTAGGGGTTGCAGTTTGAGTGGGTGGGGCCATCGGCAGCTGCTGCCTAACTATAACATGATACATGTTTCCCTGTCTTCAGTTCAGCACAGCAGATCCTGTGGGCCTTTTTTGATATGGGGCCTGGAGCTGAAGCTCCACCCGCCCCATTGTTAATCCGGCCCTGGCTACAAGCAGTACAAGAATTCATCATGGATAACCTTACTTTTAAAGGTCCTGACTCCAATTTTGCCATCTATTGAAGTTGTTGTATTTAAGTTTACATTGAAATTAATTTTTGTTTGATGAACATTTTTAAATTTAAATGGGCTGGCTGCGTAATGGGCTCAAGTGTTGCACATACATATGTGAACATTTTTATGTTTGCTAAGGAGCAGATACTATTTTTTGAACAACAAGAGATTAGTAAACACATTTTATGTTGTACTTACATCATAGTGATGACCCTACTCATCTTCAGGACTGGGAGTGAAGAAATTCTGTACAAACATATTGATACAATCAACATGAAGGGAGGATCCATCAAATTCACATACAAAACTAGCTACAGTGACATTGAATAATTGGATGATTGGATGTGAAAATAGTGAGCAAACATAATAAGTTGCACATATTCGTGTTCCAGAAGGATGCAGATTGAAAAATACTCTTACGCGATTCCAGCTTCCATTCAATATCCTTGAAGTTTGGACTCCCATACTTGCAAATGCTACAAGTAGCAAGAATTAACAGTGACAGAGACTCCCTTGTAAACCTGTGGGAAGAGATGGTAAACAAATTTACCTCTCAAGGATATCCAGAACATCTACTTAAAGCAAATGACAGAAAGGACAATAAGCAAGATCAAATCATCTGGGCAAATGAGTTTAGCTCTATTGTAAAAAAAAAGCCACCAGAGCACTAAACATTTTGTTGAAAGAAACCACAACTTATCTTGTCTCAGTTTAATGGTTATTGGTCATCTGCCTGACAAACAATGAGGAGGTAACATAAATAAAGACCTGTTGAGGTTGGAGGCTAAATAAATTATGAGACTGGACACAGTCTCACCAAGAGGCTTAAATGAAAAAAATCTGCTGGATCAGTTTTCTATGAGCTTTATGAGTCCATATGCTTGCATGGACACTAATGTTTTGGTATTTAAACCTTTGAAATGTGATTGTATTATCTATTTAGAATTGGATGAATTATGATAAAGTAACAAGATTCTTTATGGTTATCATCTCATTAGTGTTTTTTACAGTTGTACATTGCTTGGACATCAACTTAATGTATAACCTAGGGAATCATCTGATAAGCATAGACAGATATTCTGGGCAAGGTTTGGAGTTTTCCCAGTCAGTAAATATGTTTTATAAATATTTCTTCCCCTTTCACTACAATTGCCATGTACATTGTGTCCACAAGTGTTGTACTGACCATTGACATTATTTGTGGTTTAAGGTTTACTAGGACCAGGTGGTATATTGTCTTGCTATGTCCTCACATTATTTACTTAGGGGTTATTAATTTTATCACCATTCATTTACCTATATGCACATTATTTCCTTTTCTAGTGCCACCAGGCTAAAGGCTCCTAAGGAAACTAGTGTGTCTGGGGTTGCTGGGCAACGGAACACCAACTTTAGATGTGGTTACTAGGATACAATGTGATGTCATCATCAGGCCCCCCGCTGTGCATGCTTTGTGGTCCCTTCAGCAACACTATGGTGGTTACTTTCCTGCTCCAAAATAATGAGGGGTAAGTTGGCTTCTCTTTTGCTGTAGGTTTTTCATGATTGTATTGTTCATTGGACTTATTATGTAATTGCTGAATGTAGTACCTATGCACAAGATCTGGAGTGCCATCTCTTCTTTCAGGAAAGAATATATATATATATATATATATATAGTGGCATTATCACCAGAGATGGTGCTGGTGAGCAGCAGATTCTGTGTGGGGTAGGAGAGATCTGCCCACACAGGGTAGAAACACTGAGTTTTGTACCTAGGGGCTGCCTTGTGGAGAAAGCTCAGGTGAGGGCTAATGAGGCAGACCTACAGTCTGGCTACATGTGGAAGCAATCCAAGGAGGACTGGAAGCTACAGAGTCAAGTGTGCCTGGAGGCAATTGGGGGCCAGAGGGCCTGGGTCCAAACTTTCAGGAGGCAGGGAGGACCAGAAAACTCAAAAGATTGTATACATCAAAGCAGCTAAGCTGCAGGCTGTGGAAGCCAGAGCCTATACCTGGAGGAGACAGGGAAGGCCACCAAGACTGACTATATTTGTGTAGCTGTTGCAACCAAGCCAGGCTGGAGCCAGTGATAGACCTGCAGAGAAGCAGGCAGAGACTTTATTTGCAGACTAGCCACCAAAAGGTAGTCAGGGGTCAAGAAGTGAGTTAGAGGCCTTTAATAGGGGCTAGGCTGTTTGTTGTTTTCCATTTTGATTCTTGCTGACAAGTAAAGCTCAATTTATTTGATTTTTCCATGGAAGCTGTGTGTGGACCCTCATTACAGCACCTAAACATCTAAACATTGCACCAATCCACCCTCTACCAAGCTAATCAACCCTGTGTCATCACTATATATATATATATATATATATATATACAGATGTGTCCACATACATCCATCCTTTGAGCACTACAGGTCACATTACACAATGCTTGAGTGACCTAGTATTTTTGTGTGACTTTTCCCATTAAAATACATCAAAATGATGCATAGATGATGCACAAGCAGTCTCTGCTGATTAAAATTATATGAGACATGCCTATATACTGTGTGCAATTGCAATTTTATCTGCATGCAAAATGCTACATTGCAGTGAAGTGGCAGTGCATCCTATTCCCATCGTTTTGAGTATAAGATTCATTTTAAGGTTAAAAGTTGCATGAAAAGACACTCGGCGGTAATGAGTAGGGCTGTTTAACGTGCAAGAAGGCTAGATTTACGTGGACAAATCTGTGTATGTATATACTGTATATATATATATGTGTGTGTATGTATATATATATATATATATATATATATATATACACACACAGATGTGTCCACAGACATCCATCCTTTGAGTGCTACAGGTCACATTACACAGTGCTTGAGTAACCTAGCATTTTTTGTGTGACTTTTCCCATTAAAATACATCAAAATGATGCATATATGATGCACAAGCAGCCTCTGCTGATTAAAATTATATGAGACATGCCTATATTCTGTGTGCAATTGCAATTTTATCTACATGCAAAATGCTACATTGCAGTGAAGTGGCAGTGCATTCTATTCCCATTGTTTTGAGTATAAGATTAATTTTAAGGTTAAAAGTTGCATGAAAAGACACTCAGCGCTAATGAGTAGGGTTGTTTAACATGCAAGGAGGCTAGATTTATGTGGACAAATCTGTATATGTATATACTGTATATATGTATGTATATATATATATATATATATATATATATACAGATGTGTCCACAGACATCTATCCTTTGAGTGCTACAGGTCACATTACACAGTGCTTGAGTGACCTAGCATTTTTGTGTGACTTTTCCCATTAAAATACACCTTATTTACAAAGTGATGCATATAGTAGGATGCACAAGCAGCCTCTGCTGATTAAAATGATATGAGACATTTTGTGTGCAATTGCAGTTTTATCTGCATGCAAAATGCTACATTGCAGTACATACCAAAATGCTACATCCCATCGCTTTGAGTATATGATTCATTTTAAGGTTAAAAGTTGCATGAAAAGACACTCTGTGCTAATGGGTAGGGCTGTTTAACGTGCAAGGAGGTTAGATTTATGTGGACAAATCTGTATATGTATATACTGTATATATATATATATATATACTAGAAATATGTGCGGACCCTTGGTTTTTGTTCTGATTCTAAATTGTCATCGTGTTTTGGTTTTGGCAAAACCACCCTCAAATGTTTTCATTTTGGAATTCTTTAAAAAATTATAAAAAATGCTAAAATCATGTAATTTGTACCTGTTTTTGTTCCTACGATATTATCAACATTATTAACATCAATAAAATTAGTTCCCAGTCAATTTTAAACAGATCACAATATTGTTTTCACCAATATTGGCCAAAGGCTGTAGTGAGCTGACTAGCTCAACTAAGTGATAGAGCAGCAGGACAAACACATGTCAGTTTAAAAGAATACAGCATATCTTTGCAACATAGTGGCACTGCAGTTTCAGACAGGATGGCAGTTTATATATTACTCTTTATCCAATTAAGGCAAACATGTAAAGTAAGTCTGCAGATGTATTTTGTAATATCAAGCATAAATTGCATAATATAAGCATAAGTTGCCTAATATAACAAAATACATCTGAAGACTAACTTTGTATTTTCATCTTTATTGGATAAAGAGTAATATATATTCTACTATATATATCCAAAAGTTTTTATCATACTGTATTGTACAGTATTACTAGAATTTTAAAGAATAAAGAACAGGTAACTAACACACCATACATTATACTATTTACAGTATTAAAGGAAATAAAAATGTTGTTTTAACATCAATAACAATTTCATGATAAAGGGTTAAGTGTGCCCCACAAAAGTCTTTTTTTTATTTCTAGCAAGTAATATTGTACAAAAATGATTATATTGATTCATGGGAGCACCACCAACATTAAAAATTTATAGGGAAATCAATTTCTCTTATCTCTTCAACGGTTGGTCTTTGATACATTGTTTTTTTCCTGTGTAGAATCTACCCCTACTTTGTTAGAATGAGGGTAGTTTAATAAACTATATGGTCCAATAAAATGTTTATATTAATCAAGAACTAGATCAGAGGCCTGCGGCCAGTACAGGTAAATGGAAGTGGGTATATAGTGGAAGCCAGGTAAATGATTGATTGATTACTATCAGTACTGATAACTATAAAGAAAAGTAAATCGGATACATGGAACAAAAAAAACAAGCTGTAAAAATTAGATTTTTCAAATGGAATTTGAATCCAAACAGCACAACAGGCCTTAGGGCAATATAAGAAATTCATGGCAGTGTAACATCCTAGTCGAAGTCGATAATTATTAATTACTGTATATGATTTGATTATACCACTCTGTATCTGTGGAGAAGCAGCAGGAAACTAGGCATATACACCTGGATGAAAAGCTGGTGTAGGATGACTTTGCAAAATATCAAAGAACAGTAATATACGCTGCCTATCAAACATGCACAATCTTGGCAAAGTCCATAATGAAAAGTGAGCAGGAAAAAAATTGTCCTTGGCATTATGTTGTATTTTGAAAGCATTCACAGTTTAATAAACCAAGTACTACAGTGACAGGGATTGACTCTTCTGTGACTTAAGTACTTGGCTACCTATGGGCTTAAGGCAGCTAACAGTGTTTTTAATCAGCATCAAAGTTGGAAGATGTCATTATCACCCTCATCACTGTGTATATTATCATCACACAATATTAACTCATCCTCATTGTAATCCACTGTTACAGAAGTCTCTGTACTTTGTTGTAATTGCTGGTGAAGGTCTTCCTCATTTTTTAGTTTGTAGTTAATTTTGATGAATATCAGTTTTTCCACAGTTTATGCAAGTAGCCTCCAATGCCGATCGCTAACAAGGTTCCTGGCTGTGCTAATGACTTTTTCCGATTATACACTGGAAGGTGGGCAGCTTAAGAAAACATTACTAATTTGTACAAGGAGCTCCAAATTTAGGTTTTTTTCTTCCTAGTAATCAAAAGAACTGTTACATGCTAATATTTATATTATCATTAAAATAATACTCCACCATTTAATTGATGCTTACTGTATCAGATTGAGTCACAGTAAAGGTGTCAATAATTGTGGGCAATTCTTTCAAGCCTGACCAGATTTCACTCAGCTGTGCTAAGTTGATTCATCATCATGACCAGTTGGTTTCTTGGAAAAGGTCATTTTTTCCTGACAGCAGGAATTGTAGAAGAAACTGAAGCATGAGACTTTGTCATGTATTATGCCACTTTAGCTTACAATTTGCTCTTAAGGAGCACTTTGCATCTCTTAAGGTCTGTGTCAGTTGGAAATAAATACATTAAATTAGACTTAAAGCTGGAATCAAACATGGTTGCCAAAATGTACTGATCCATTTGCAATATGTTGCAAACCCTTTGGTCTTGGCAAAGCAAAAAAGAACTTGCTCTACAAGCCCAACATATATAGTGGAATCACTTTGTTTCACTTCTCCTTCAACTTGCCTAGCTGCTTTTTCACAAGTTTAATTAAGGGTATGACCTAACTCATGGTACTGATGCCTTGACAAATGTTGTCAGGGTTTGACTAAAAATATGTGCACACAGAAGAGGGTTTTTATTTGTCTTATGCCTAGGCATGGCAATGTCCTTCTGCTGCTACTGGTGACTGATTTACTTTGACACAAACAACATTGTCCTCCTACAATTGATCAACTTCTTCTTGTCCATCACATTTATCATTAACATCTTCATTAGCATCAGGTAAACAAATATCTCCCTCATCCTGTTGCACTTCCACAGTAGCATCCTCAATTTCTATGTCGTCATTATTACTTTTACTACTTACATTTGCAAAGGGTTCAGACATGGTAAAAGGAGACATCTCTATGATTACAGTGTCATAAATGTCAGACTCACACATAGCACTCATAGACATTCTGGGACTCTCCTTAGGGATCTGTGAAGTTTGTGAACACAGTTTGTTCTTTAGCATTATTGTTTCTTTTGACATTTAGAGAAAACTTAATCTTTGCATTGTATGAAATTTTATGTAATCTAAGAAGTATTTTTCTTGAGATGTATATTTTAAGGTCCTGAGTTTATCTCATGCTTCTCCTTTATTTCAATGATTCTCTTTTGGGAATTAGAAAATAAAGGGGACCATTCATGGCTTTAGCAATGTTGATTGGGTTCAAAGGAGCACACTTGCTGGAAATGCATTTGGCTGGAATGAGAAAAATGTGCTAATTAAATAAATGTTCCTAGTTCCAAACCATCTCCCTGGTGAAGTCTAAAGTGACAAAGTGAGTTAAGGAAGGGGCTTGGCGCATTATCTCTCATTCGTCACAGTGGAAAAGTTATGGACTATCCTTGCCTATGTCTGCACATAATACAATAATGGCACCTCCACTCTTGGAGACAATATACTGTATAAAATAATTCCAATAGCAACAATCTGGATTTTAGTACTTTCAGCATGAATAACTACCTTTTTTTCCTTATGCAGATATATTAATTTGCATCAATTGTAGGGCCACAATAATGACATAAATCAGATTATTCTATTTCCATAAAAAAAATGTTTCAATATTTAAGTATATTTTTTAATACATAGGTTATCTTTCTGGTAGATAAAAAAATACAATGCTATAGAGCACACAATATTTGTTATATCTAAGAAGTAAACATTTTTTTCTTTATATGCAACATAGCTACTTGCTGAAATGAGCAAGGGAATTAATTTCTTCAAGCATATTGCAAATATATTTTTGAGAAATGAAACCTGACAATCTGAATTCCCATTGCATGCCTGTGAACTTTAAAAGGTATTAGGGAAAGAATTGCATAACAAAAGTCCCCAGTGTAAGTTGATGCATTCAAATCTTTTACCCTATTAAATGTTTGCCATAGTGTTTCTAGCAACAGGTTGTGATTAAGCTCCCTACTCTCCTTTGTGATTTAAATGTAAATATACACAATCATAATGGCATGATAATAATATCTACATTATAAAATAAACTGTATTGTTATAAAGCATTCTTCTATATTTAGATTATTTGAATCAGTTGTAGAAAAACAGGCAGGGTCAACAACATAAGGCAACAGGGGGAAAACACATGGTTGGGCCCATTATTCCCTTGCTAACAAAGCAGGAACTTACATTAACAAATAAACTTTTAAAGGAGGCTACATAGTAATAGTCTGACAACCATTCATCCAGGCATTGCCATCTCCAATGCAATGTGGTATGGAACACTGGTAGTCACATGTCATGTGATTCCAGTCATGATGACAAATATGATGTACAGTATCAAATCTTCTGAAGAGGACAGGTGAAGACATTGCCCAAATCAAGCAATTTGCTTCTACCTATTAATTTATAGAATATATTACATAAATGATAGGTAGAATCTGATTGATTGCAATGGGCAATACCTCCACACTTCAAAAGGTTTGATATTGATACTGTACATATCCTATATCACATAAATTATAGATGATTGTGGCAATATCAAGCTAGGTGGTGATTGTCAGTCAAGGATCCTGTATGGTACTGGAGGGATCTGCCCGCACAGGGAAGGAAAAGGGTGTGTGACCATACCTAAGGGCTGCCAAGGGGAGTCAGTCTAGGGAAGACTGAAGTAGACCAGTCAGGCTGCATGTGGAATAGTCCAAGTGGGACTGTGGCAGCCATATGGGTTTGGCATGAAATATTAGTGGCTTAATAGTCAGTTAAAATCCTGACAGCGGCATCCCGATGACTGAAGATCCCAACAGAAGTGGTAAATAGCCCAACCCTCCCCCTCTTCCCCCCTAAACCTAACCTCTCCCCCCCAGTGCCTAACCCTAACTTCCCCCCATGGTGCCTAACTCTAACCCCCCATTCCCACACCCTAAACATAACCCTTTCGGTGGGGTGCCTAAGCCTAACCCCCCCTCCCCATAGCCTAACCCTCCCAGGGGGGGTGCCTACCCATAATCTTCCCCCGGGGTGCCTAATCCAAACCCCTTATCACTGGGAACAGTGATACTTACCCGGTATCTGGACAATTCAGTATTCCGGTGGTTGAGATGCCAATGCCGCTATCCTGATCTCATTCAGGATAGCAGCATTGGCATTTTGCTGGCGGTGGGGATTCCAGCATCGGTATATCGGCAGCCATGATCCCTTCCGCAGGCTTTTTAACTACATCCCAGCCATACAGCCTAGTGTGCCTGGAGGCCAGTGAGGGCCTGGAAGCCTTGTCATCAAAGAAGGACCACAAATCTCTATGTTTATGTGAAGTTGTGGCTGCCAAGCCAGACCAGTGGGCCTTGAAGCTGTAAAGGCAAGGAGGCCAGTGTTCGTACTTGCATGTAGTCAGGGTGGACCAAAAGAGACTTTGTGGAAGTCAAGCCAGGCCAGAAGGCTGTGTCTATGCCTGTGAGAGACAGGACTAAAGACCAAGGGCCTGATGAATTACCAATCGCAACTGCGAATATGCATGCAATTGGCAGAATGTTTTATTTTACACATGCGTATGCATCGCAATGCATGTGTGCGAAAGGCTCACTGTGATCACACTGCGATCGCAGTGTCTACACAGACCCAATCCAGAGTGATTGACAGGAAGTGACCGTTTGAGGGTGGTCAGAGAAATGCAGGCGTGTCAGTACATTTGAACGCAGTTGCATTGGCATGCATAAATTAGCAATGGCATATGCAGCTTGAGCTCCCACTGCATGCAATAAAGTTAGCAATTTCTAAGTAAGGTCAGGGCTGCTGTAATTCTGCATGAGGGACTGATGGTACTCGATGTTACCATTGGTTTTGCTGTTTTTCTAACTATTACGGATGTGTGTAAGGGGATGTGAGTGTCCTTATGTTAGGCTGCAACAGCATTGCGGTTGCAATCATTAGCATGTTTTTACAATGGATCTGCGTGCAATAATGAAGCTGCGATCGCAAAGCGATCCTTACTGAATCAGGCCCTTAGACTATATTACGTTTGCAGACTTGCTGACCATTATAGTTTGGGTTTAAGAAGTGAGGTAGTGCCCTTTGTGAGGATAATAATAATAATTTATTATTTTGTTCCTGAATGCTGACAGTAAAGCTCCATTTATTTTAAGGTAACCTGAAAGCTATGTGTGGATCTTTATTATGCACCAAGACACTGCACCATTGACCCCTCTACCGAGCTAATTACCCCAGGTCATCACATGATTTAATTCTGCAGTATTATACATTTAAATGTGATTCAAGAGGTGTAGAGCTAAATGTCTTTTTTAGGGCTAACAGGAGCCATTCTGTACTATCAATGGGATTACCATTGTGCAAATAAGATACATTTAAAGATTCAGGTAAGCACATTTAATATGTTTGTGCTCACATACTGTATATATGTAATAAAATAATAAAATAAAAAAAATTAATACAGTCCCATTGTATCATCAGTCAAATTATTTATTTAAGCCCTAAAGTACACTGATGGTAAAGAGCATTTAGGAGAATAATTGACATCTAAATTAATAAATGAAATGCTAATGTAGTATAATGTTGTAATCTGTCTCCAAAACTTGCATTTCCACATGCACCCACAACCTCATTATGTAGCAACAGTTTCACATCTTTTGAAGTACATTTTCTGGATTGTCAACCTTTTATGTGTGTTGTTGTGTTCTATTGCCCTTCTGGACCACACTAATAATTTTCTTAAATATTTTTTGCCTAGCTCTCTCATTTCTTATCTCCTGACATCCTCATCATCATTTTGAGTGATTTCAACATCCGTATTAATAGTCCACACTGCTTAGGCCTCCAACCTACTCTCTCTAACCTACTCTCTCAGCATCACTTAGTGGACTGACTCCTTTACTCATGAAGATGGCCACAATTTGATCTTGTATTCCTAGACTATGCTTAGTGTCTGATTTCATTAACAATAATTTTCCTCTGTCAGATCACAACCTTATCATCTGCATGCTCTACTCCACTACTTCAAGCTCACTATTGAACTCTGCCAAGCCTCTTCAAACCCACAGAAATATTAACTGGCTGCTCTGGTCAGGTCTGCTATGCCCAGCATGACCTCCTGACACTGGGAGGTCTTAGAGCTGCCAGGCTGGAGCAGGTGCAGCGGCAGTAGCTCCTCTATCAAGTGGCCATCACAGAGTTGGAGTGTCCTGACTTTATGATGTCAGGGTCACCGAATCAGGTGATGGGCACCCGGCTGCTTCTGACTATGCCAGTACTATAGGATGGGAATGGAGCCCTCAATGCAGCCATTGTAGCCAAGGCCACTGGAGTTGGGCCAGGAGTGGAAATTGGAATTGGAGTCAGTGGCACTCATGTAGGTCGAGGAGGAAAAAGAGAAGAAGACAGCTAATACTCTAGCAAGCCTGAGGTATCAGTAATTTAACTTTCAATTACCCAGCCTGTTTTTATCTGATGTAAGGTCCAATAAAATGGATAAGATTAGGCTGAAATTGATTGTTAGCAGTTGTTTAAAAACGGTTTATAATGATATTTACTGAGTCCTGTCTGGGAGTGAATTACTCTGATTGTACTTTTCAGTTGACTTTGTTTAGAGCTGACAGGACATCAGAGTCTGTTAAGACTCTTTGAGGTGAAGGGCTTTGCACATACATCCATAATAATTGGTGTAAGGCTGTTCTAGGGTTTCCATTGTTAAAGTGCAGTCCATTTTATCTGACTGAGGAGTTCACTGTGGTTCTTTTGGCCACAGTTTACATTCAGCCTTAGGCTAATGGTACTGTTGCTTTGGACACCCATGTACAATCTCTAGACTGTGCATCCAGTTTGAGCTTTTATTGTTGCTGTTGACTTTAATAAGACTAACCTGAAGTCAGTTTTACCAAAGTCCACTCAGAATGTGGGTCTACCAACATGTGGTGATAGCACACTAGACCATGTATACACGAACATCAGAGATGCATATAAGACAATCTTGTGCCCCACATTAGACCATCAGACAATTAATCTTTGATTCTAGTTCTGAAATATCTTTAATTAATAAAACACTCTAAGCCTGTAACTAGGAATATCACTGTTTGGCCCGAGGGGGCTTTATTAAAACTTCAGGCCTGTCTAGAATGTACAGCATTATTTTTATAAGGTAGATGGCCCCTCAGCAGATGAGTTTAATATATTTTATGTAAGCTTTGATGATACAGGTGTTTTAACTAGGATATTTAATTTCTTATTAGGTCAGTGTATTATTCCAACATGGTTTAAACCTACTATGAATATTCCCTTTCTTAAATTCTACACAGTATCTGGTTTAAATTAGTTGCATCCATTTGATCTCACTTCGCTAATTATAAAGTGTTTTGAAAAATGGATTTTTGGGTCACTGTAAGACTACCATCAGTTTGCATACATTTCAAACAGACCACTGAGGATGCTGTTCTTACAGTCCTTCACAAAGTCCACTGTCATCTAGAGTATAGGGACTCATATGCTAGGATTGCAGTGCTGCTTTCAATACTGTTCTTCCTGATGTGTTAATTGGCAAGCTTTGGGTGACTGGTTATAATGTGCCCATGTTTAATTGGCTGTAAGCCTTTTTGACCAATCATCAGCTGTTTAACTGCACTCTCATCTGTGCCTATATTGAATACTGGAATCATTCAATGGTGTGTTTTAAGCCCCATTTTATATTCCTAGTATATGTCTAATTTTATTTCAAGCTCAGATTTAATTGTACATTTTGCAGATGACACTATTGTAGTGAGATTGATTATTGGTGGGGATGAAGTGAGTTATAAGTAAGGAATAGGTGGAGCCATTTATTAAGTGGGTAGATGATAATTGTTTGCTTTTAAAATGGCAAGAAAACAAAACAGGTAGTGATAGATTTATTGAGATCTAGGAAAACTGCCTCAGCCATTATTCTTCAATGGCATGGTGACAGAGATGTCAGTGGATTTAAGTTCTTAGGTGTTAATCTTACTAATGATTAATTGTGGTTTTCTTAGATTTCAACTGTAGTTGGGAAGGCTCAGCAACAATTTTTTTTTAGAAGACTTCATGCAGCAGACATATTCTTAGGAATCTGTATGAAATACCGCTAGCCGCATGGCCAGCGATTCGATTCCCAGCAGCGCCTGGCCGACAGATGCAGAGTTCCCAGCAGCGGAAGCCTGACAGCGCTGGAAATCCTGATTGTCCTATGGTAAGTATCTACTAACCTAATCTAACCCCATAACCCTAACCCTCCTTAGGGGTGCCTAACCCTAACCTCCCCCCCAAGTGCATAACCCTAATCCCCCCTTCCCTGTTGCCTAAACCTAAGTCCCCCGGGGGGTACCTAACTCACCCTCCCTCCCCCTAGCCTAACCCTAAGTCCCCCCCAGGTGCCCTAAATCTAACCCTCCCCCCCATGGCTGTCCGCTCATGGCGCCCGGCATCCGCTCGATTGGGATGCCGAGCGCCTGTCTCCCGGCGTCGGGGAAATGACCTCGTAACTTTTGCTATTACGTTTTGGTATGGAAATTCCACATGTTATGACCATGATTTCTTGGTTAGGGTGGTCAAAGTGGCTGAGAGAATCATTGGTCAATCTTTGCTAGGAGGAGCTCAGTAGAAGCTTATCAAATCATTGCTGATCCCAGTCAGTCATGTCACTCCCTTTATTCCTAGTTGGCCTCTAAGAATTGCTATAGGTGTATTAGATGATGTACTAGCAGTTCGCGGAATAGTTTTTTTCCATGTGTAATTGTTAGTTTACATTTTTAATATTTGTTGTATTTTATTTATTTTAATTGGAGCTGTGAGATTGCAGTGTAATATTATCTAAGCATTTTTAAGTTCTAGTCACAATAAAAAAATGTATTCTTAAATCTTGAAATTCTGTTAACTTTCAACAACTTTCCACCTCTCTGTAACAAACACATTTCTACATTCACTTCTCCTAATATTGCTGTATCACACCTTAAGCAAACTCTGGAAATACTCCTCGATGAAGTGGCTCCAGTTACCATTCGCACTCCATGTAAATTTAGATGTCAATAATGGCACTCAAAAGTAAAAAAGCTACAAAAATTCTGATGTAGGGTTAAATGTGAAGGATTGGTGTATGTGGACACATCTGTACTTTCCATTGTGTTGAATACAACTCACAGATTCTAAGAATTGTGTTTCCAAACATAATTGAACATGGATCAAAGAAGGGCCAAAATAGAAGCATCAAACAGATGACCTCCTTAGCATCGTGTTTGAATGTGTTTAGGGTAAAAATGAATGTGCACACAATCATGATGCCAACAAAAGGTGTCAGTTCAGCTTCATTAATTTGTCTGACTCAAACATGGCTGAATTTACTACAGCAACTCTCCAAAGCACATTTGTGGGAAATTTGAGACTCTACCACAGACAGAAAGGACTATGGAGCAAGAAACTGAACACTCTCAGCAGATACCACAGAGACTTCACAGGCCTCTATTTTTAAGGAGAATTTGAATCTGAATGCATTGTCTGTCAAAGTCATACAGATGTTCTGGCTAAATTGTACCAACTTACTTCATCTGTATAACCTCATCACAACAGATATAGACTGTGAGACAACAGACCCACACTTTGTCTCAGGGCTGCATAAGCTGCTGGGTGTGTTGCACTTTTTGGCAACTGGGAACTTTCAGTCTGTCACTGGTAGAATCCTTGGAATCTCACAAATTACCTTCTCATGCTACCTGACCCAAGTCCTGGCAGCATTCATGCCTCTGATCAACACCTGTATCTGCTTCTCTAGCCAGGAGTCACAGTAGCCAGAGTCAGGGTTGCTGTTTATAGCATCACAGGCATGCCTAATGTCCATGGTGCTGTTCATTGCACACACATTGGGCTGAGATCACCAAGGTGAGGGTGCATATTTCCTCAATCTTTGCCATGCCCATTCTTACAATGAGCTGGTGGTTAGGGATGCAAAAATTAAAATAACAAGTGTTGCAGTGAGCTACCCCTGACTCCTTGGCCGATTTCACCTTATTTTAATGTCTAATACGTGTTTTCTTGTAGTTCTCCTCATGGCGGCGGACATGACCCTTAGCATTCACAGCGTGCACAACACTGTCTCAAATGGTTGTTTTATGCCATGCAGAAGTGTGGGCAGACAGACATCCAAATAGTGACTCATGATATTTCATGAAGTCTGTCACCAATGCAAGGTTCTCCTGACAGGTGAACTTGACATTCCTTACAGTTTTGGCCTTCCCCTGCTAGATGGATACATCATTAGTCTCCATATCAGAGTCTTCAAGTGGCCCCTGCATAATCACCTCCTGTACTTCACTCTCCCCTTGCACCTACTCATCCCTATGCATGCTCCTCTCCCCCTCCATGGATCAACACAGAACAGACAAAAAAGACAAACAATAGAAATCAAAACTGTAAACACTCACCACAAACACCCCAGGCACACTTAGTAAATTTACACCTCAGAATCTGGTCGCTTCATATGTTTGCAATGGCAAGAGACTGCTACTTATGGTAGTGCTTCAAGAAAAATAATAATAATTGTGTAATCGTGTATATATATATATATATATATATATATATATATATATATTTAACTTTGTGTGACAATCACGCTGCTTGATGTATCCTGTGGTTGGCAATATGATTCATAACATGTTGCAGTCTTGACAAAGGTCCTACAGGACTGAAACGTTGACTATGATGCTGTTGGACTGTCTCATTATTAGTAAATGAAAAAACAAGACTACTTTGGTGAGTGCCCTCTGTTTTTTTCTTTTCCTGGAATACTTTGGATATATATATATATATATATATATACAGGTTGAGTCTCCCATATCCAAAATGCTTGGGACCAGGGGTATTTTGGATATCGGAATATTCCGTATTTTGGAATAATTGCATACCATATTGAAATGTCTTAGGTATAGGGCCCAAATCTAAACACAGAATGCATTTATGTGTTATATACACCTTATACACACAGCCTGAAGGTAGTTTTATACAATATTTTCAATAATTTTGTGCCTCAAACAAAATGTGTGCACATACATGAAATTCATTTATGTGTCATATACATATTATACATACAGCCTATAGGTCATTTTATACTTTAGTTTTAATTAATTTGTGCCTTAAACAAAGTTTGTGTGCATTGAACCATCAAAAATCAAAGTTTTGTCTATCTCAGTCATGCTCACAATATTCCGTATTTCGGAATATTTGGATATGGGAGACTCAACCTGTATATATATATATATATATATATATATATATATATTTATTTAATATGATTACTATGATTTGTGTACAATGTATATTTTGTCATTTCATCCTTACTTTATTTACTCATCACATTACTTTCACACACCAGCAGGCATACAGAAATTCTCCAGTGCATCAAAATCTATATGAGCCATCCTGAATTAATTACTTCCTTCAATCTCAGTTCAGTAATAAGTCTCTGTGGGAATTGATAGAATTAAAAAAGTTCCTAGCAAACCAAGTTGAATCACTAGTGTGGAGTATCTTGTTAAAGTGCAGCAGTTTATTTGAAACAGTTAATATACCATACTTTTTCCATTTGCAGAAAGCATATATAAACCTGTTAGTTTGGGGAAAAACACATTTTGATGCAGTGATATCTTTTTTGCATTAAGCAGCACACAAAATGAAAATAAGGACATTTTACTCATTTATTTTGAGAATTTTACAGTCACGGTCGCATATCCAACTGTCCCTGCAACCTTAGTCATACTAAAAAACAAAAAATACACTCACTTCAATTAAACTAAACGAAATTGATAAGAAATAGCCAGATGTAAAAAATATATATTTAGAATTTGAGAAATTAATTGTTTTCTTCTTTTAAATTCTAATGATTATATGTTCTTCTTCAGCAAATTTATGATATTGGGATATGGTATCCACTCTTCTATGCATCTTGAGCCTTTCAGAACACAGACTCTGCAGGTATGGTGTCACCAAATCGATGGTTTGCAACTCATTAGTCTCCAAGTAAAAGAAACAAGAGGAATAACATACTACATAAATCATTTGGCTGGATGGGGTTTGGGTGCAGACCATTGCTTTTTGGCACTGTTTTTATAGGCTATTACAGAATGCCATAGGATGCAATATTAAAAACAAAGTTGGGTCCAAGGATGGAGTTGGTAATGAAACCATAAGATAATACAAATACAGTGAAATTAATGCAAAATCTACACACTATATGAAGTGACACCCACACTATGAATGTCCTGGGATATCATGGACTCATCTGAGGACTGTGTATACCACAAATAACAGATACTGTAGCAGATAAGAAGCAAAGATTGCACATATCTTGAGGAGCCTACTGCCTCTCCTCCAACAGGCCTGACTTTTCTGATGAGCTCTTCATCTTCTACTATTGCGCCTCTTTCACTGACCCGTTCTCCACTGATGCATCCTCCTAGTCCTTATCCTACTCTTCCCCATTGGATTCCCCTGAAGCACATAAACAATTTTTTTTTTTTGTGCTGGGAAACAAATATAAAGTTTAAATATACAAGACAAAAGTTGGAAATGTCTTGATATATATTATAAGGGTCAGAGGCATAATGTGAAGTCATAATTGATAGCAGGAGAAAAAAAGACCTAGATACACACAAAGAGAGGAGACAGATGAACACAAATATGGGCAAAAAGAGGGGGGTAGAGACATACAGTATAAACAAGGGGAAGAGGGTGCTGGAGTACCAATATAAAAAGCTAGAGTTTGTGTGCTGCATTGCATACAATCAGGAAAAATCCTCCTACTGCTGTAAAATCATGCATGTTTTAATGATAGAAAAATATAGAGACTACTGAAATTAATGAAAAAAATATGCCCCCTTAACTCATCAATTTAAGAAGCAGCCAGCATCCAATGATCATTGTGTGTGCTCCTTTAATATGGTTACAAGGGAAAGAGCAGCTGTAGAGTTTCTGGAGAAATGCAGGAAGAGAGAAATGCAGTCATGGAGGAGGAAAAGAAGTCAGGGGGAGGAGCAGAAGTGACATCAGGGTGGCTGCATGTACAAAGGAAGATCCATGTCCCCTGGGTCAATAGTGTACTGTCACTTATGTCCTTCTATTGAACCTGCCCTTAAGCAATAGACCACCATTTATTACTATGAGTGAAAGAAAAAAAATGCGGTTGGCCACGATCTAGTGCTCCCATACATACTGGCACTAGGAGCACCTGCTCCACTGCCTCTGCCTCTGCTACTTTCCTGATAATGATTTATCTTTTTTTTCCAAATCCTGTTAAAATGTGGTGTGCGCTACCTCCATATTTGCTCCTTAAATGATGCATTTCACTTTACCAAGATGGCCACCGCTTAGTCTTCTCATATATGCAGCACCATCTTGTCGCTGTTTTACAGCTTCACAGCGGAACACGGATGTGTTAGCTCCAGAGACCCTGCATATATCCTGCAGGTATCCTGCATATTCCTGCACAATTATCCTCATATATGACCGGCTAGTCCTCTGTATGTCCCGCTGAAGCGCCACTTAATCCAGATCCACTGAGTGTTATGAGCCTCAGGTATGAGTCACTTCTGATCTTAAGCAATAGTGCTGCGGATAATATATTGCAATGGGAACAGCTGAATTGATAGTCCTAGATGGTGAATTGGAGCCTAGAAACCTGGTTTATTTTAGTTGAGGTGTGGCTGTGGGGCTGAGTTGCAGCCTTGGGGGCTGGTGAATACTTGGCTAGGTGCGGCCTAGGAACCAAGTTGCAGCCTTGAGTGCTGGTGAATGCTTGGCTAAGGTGCGGCCTAGGGACCAAGTTGCAACCTTGAGGGCTGGTAAATACTTGGCTGAGGTGCGACATAGGGACTGAGTTGTAGCCTTGAGGGTAAATACTTAGCTAAGGTGCCATGAAGAATATAACAGATAGTCCAGAGAGGCACAGAGGTATGGCTGAGTCTGCAGCAAAAGTCCAACAGAGCTCGTGTCCACTCAGACAATGCAATGCGGCTGAGGCAGCCATGATTTATAGGAATCCACACAGATGCTATATGCAACTGAAACTGCTGGGATGTAAGTAGCAGATGCTGTACACAGTGCAGAAGTGTGGCTGAGAGTGCTGGGATGTTATTTTATACAGATGGTGTACACAGCGCAGGAGTGTAGCTGAGAGAGCTGAGGTGTTATTAGCAGATGGAGTGCACAAGGCAGGAGTGCGGCTGAGATTGAAAACAAATACACTTGGAGACAAGGAACTGGAACACACAGGAGCAAGCATTCCCCTCACAGGAACCGGAATGCACGTACAGGACACTATCACAGGCATCTGAGCAAAGGATCAGCGGGAGAGAAAAAAGGAGAACAAACCAATCTGAGCAGAGCGGAGATGATGGAGAACCAGGTAGGAGAATATCACAGAGAAGCAGCCCAGCACCGCCGTCTGACAAGACACAGTGGCAGGCATTGACACTTAGTGTATCACTGTGAATTCGGGTGTACAAACACCTCTACTAATCTTCAATAAACCAAAAATCTGGTTAAATACTTAGACAGCCAATTTTATCTGGATTTCGACGGTGTCTACTATTATAACCTGCATACCACCACAAATAGTACACACATATCAACAGGTTATGGTCCCAGGCACCTAAATGGCAGGTACCTACATGCTCTGGACTCACCAGGTACCAAAAGAAATGAATTGACAGCAAAAGTAAATCAGCAGAGTTAACCAGAGAAGTTTAACAGTGAGACTGCATGAGTGTTTTCAATATACAGTATGTACAAAGGAGTTGCATGCATGATGGATTTTATTAAGCTTAAAGGCTCAGAGTTACACCACATGGAAATCTGCAAAGGAAATGCAACTTAAATGTGAGAGGTTGTGAAAAGTTACAGTTAACCAAGATGACAGTCAATGTCCAGATTTTGTATAAAAAGCCATGAGAACAACAGTATTAATGGCTCTATTTACTACAATCTGCATTTGTAATGCAGATTGTAGTGTGATATTACTGACTGAATTCGCATTGCGAATTTAGGCAATATCACAGGGATTTACTACAAATCCCTTGCAGGGACAGAGCTTGCGATAAAGCTCTGTGCCTGCTAATCCCCTCCGGAGCCTTATCACAGTATTTTCACAAAAAATACCAAGACAAGTGCCCCGTGCATGCGCTGACCAGCCGATGCTGCTACCACCCTGTTGCCAAGCCCCTCCCCCATCATTAAGCCCCCATGTGACCCCCCCTCCCTTAATTACACTTACCTGCAGTTATCGGGCCTCCAGTGAGGTCCTCTGTCGCTCCGGTCAGGAGACATCCCATACTGCACTGGGACCCTGTCAGGTGATGACCAGGCCCCAGTGCACCATGGGAGACCAGCTGACCAGAGGGAGGACATCACCAGAGCCTTAAATTCTGGTCCCTGGCCTCAGGTAAGTTTGTTCTTTTTTAATAATTTTTTTTACAGTGAATCAGCGCATGGTCTGTCTGATCACTGGGGCCGGCTCCGGGCTCTGCTCTGCCCATCTGCCCTGTGATAATGCCACCTGCAGGTGGCGTTATCACAGGGCCTTCCCCGGTATTTTTTCACATTTTATTTTTAGTAACCTCGGTCAGATCACATTTTCCATTACAATTATGTGAAATGTGATCTGCTTACTAAAAATAAGTGATACTTAGGGGTTGGAGTAGAATTTTACGAATTCTACTCCAATTGCCCTTTAGTAACTGTAGGTGATACTAAAATAATGTGAAAAGGGTGTGAAAACACCCTTTTCACATTATTTTAGTAAAAATAATGTTACTAAATAGAGCCCTAAGTGTTGAACAGTACATTTATTCTAGTATCCTTGGGAAAATGTCAGCTAAAGACATGTGAAGAGCTCTGTAGGCAGCATATGAGAATAATTGACTGACTAGAAGATATAATCTGAGGCATGCAGTGGGGCTTGAAAGTTTGTGAACCCTTCAGAATTTTCAATATTTCTGCTGAAATTTGAGCCAAACCTACATCAGATTTTCGCACAAGTCCTAAAAGTAGATAAAGAGAGCCAAATCAAACAAATTAGACAAAAAAATTAGACCTGCTAATTTTTTTTTTAGGAAAATGATCCAATATCACGTCTTTTTAAAAGAATAGGAATCTATCAAAGTCTGATGTTCACAACACATGTTTGTGGAAGTGTATAATGCTAAGAACAAAGGAGATTTCTGAGGACCTCAGAAGAAGAGTTGTTGATGCTCATCAGGCTGGAAAAGATTACAAAACTCTCTAAAGAGTTTGGATTTCACCAATCAACAGTTATACAGACTGTGGGCCTGAATCAGACCCGGACGCTATTTGCGGATGCTCGTTCTTAAAAAGGGGCCGGATATTTAAATTGAGCACTCGCTCTTTGCGGTGTGTTGACGTCTCTATGTCTGAGCGAGCGTCCAAAAAATGCGCTCGCTATTTTGTAAAGACGCCCCTTTGCTGTTCGCATCGCACATCATCTCTGGTACTTATTAGATTAATTGGGTACATCGAAAGGCATCTGAACTGTTCGCAGTGCTTGTGGTAGGATTTACTTCCTGCTATCACTGCGAGCAGTTCAGGCTAAAAGACAACCAAGTGACATGGTTGATGACGCTCCTTTACAAATTATGCACTCCCATTAAACGCCGTTTTGACCGTTAGGCACACCTGTGTTCGGATCTCCACTCCCCCGTTTTGAAGCACCTTCCCCTGTTACCACACACAAACGGTACATTCTGTCAATCAAATTAGCAGCCCCTTGCTGTTTTGCGAGTGCAAGATTTCCAACCGCAATGACTGGTTTGCGCATGTGCATTATGACACATACGCATGCGCAGTTGTGCGAACATCGCTCAGAGCGAACGAGCGGCCGCTTACGAGCGGCTCTGAATCAGGCCAAGTGTACAAATGGAGGAAATTCCAGACCATTACTACCCTCCCTGGGAGTGGTCAACCAACAAAGATGATGCCAAGAGTAGTGCATATTAGACTACACACCTATTTAGTTCGCAAGGTCACAAAAGAACCCAAGTTAACCTCTAAGCAACTGAAGGCCTCTCTCACATTAGCTAATGTTAATGTTCATGAGTCCACCATCAGGAGGACACTGAACAACAATGGTGTGCATGGCAGGATTGCAAAGAGAAAGCCACTGCTCTCCAAAAAGAACATTACTGCCCACCTGCAGTTTGCTAAAGATAACCTGGTCAAGACAGAATACTATTGGAACAATGTTTTGTAGACAGATGAGTCCAAAATAGAGCTTTTTGGTTTAAATGAGAAGCCTCATGTTTAGAGAAAGGAGAATACTGCATTTCAGCATAAAAAAATCATACCATCTGTAAAGCATGGTGGTGGTGATATCATGGTTTGGCCCTGTTTTGCTGCATCTGGCCCAGAATGACTTGCCATCCTTGACGGGCAATGAATTCTGAATTATTCAAGAATATTCTTTAGGAAAATTGTAGCAGGTAAATTCAGATGACCAATGGGAGACTGAGGTGTTGCAAACAAGTAAGCTTTTTATTCCAGAGTGGAAAAGGCATAGCCAGTGTAATGGTTTCCTATATAAGGCAGTCACAGTTCAGGAACAATAACTCAGCTTACATGAGACAGTCGTTGAAACGAGCAGAAAATTCCCATCACAGTCATGATTCAGATTGTCCACCATAGAGAGAGCTGCTAAAGGTGCAACATTTCCCTCACATTACCACTGACTAACTAAACTTACCAGGTTGGTCTTAATTGAGGTAAGGGTGTGGTTCCTCCCTGGCTACAGGGAAGTTACCCCTTTTCTCATAATGTGGGAGAGACCCAATCTGTCACATACCTCCTCTATTAAAGGACAAACCTGAATCACCTGCTACAGAAGCCCAACTCTCCAGCCCAGTTTGGGACAAAAAAATCTGCATTCATATGTAGACATCCTGGTCTGTGTCGGACTTCAAAAGAAAAGGGCTAGAGAGCCAGGTGCCACCTTGTCAGTCTTGTATTAGAATTTTTCATAGACTGTAACCATTTTAAGGGTGCATGATCAGTAACCACAGTAAACATTGCTCCACAAAGATAATATCTCAATGACTCAAGAGCCCATTTTATAGCAAGGCATTATTTTCCTATTACAGAATACTTAGTCTCTCATCTGAAAAACTTTCTACTAAGATATAGAATAGGGTGTTCAATGTCATCAAACTCCTGACACAAAACTGCCCCCAAACCCACATCTGAGGTTCTGTTTCTATGACAAAAGACTTGTTAAATCTGGACACTTTAAAACTGGGTCTTTACACAAAAGATGTTTAATTGTAGTAAATGCAGACTGATAAACCATAGACCAGTCAAGTTTATTTGGAGCAGATTTTTTCAAACGATCTGTTAAGGGAGTCGCTAAGGTAGAAAATTGAGGCCAAAACCTCCTGTAATAGCCTATTAAACCCAAGAAGTACCATAATTCTTTATTGGTAGTTTGAACTGGGGCATCAGCTAGTATCTGTACCTTACTCACAATAAGCTTCAGACACCCACTGCCCACCACATACCCTAAGTACTTGGTTTCATTTTTACCTAGAACACATTTCTTCAATTAGCAGTTAAACCTGCCTCTCTAAAAGACTGAAGAACAGCCCTATACCTATTAACATGTGCATCCAATGCTGACTATATATGACAATGGTGTCCAAGTTTGCTGCAGCATAATTCTGATGAGGATGAAGCACATGCTTCATTAGCCTCTGAAAATAGGCTGGAGCATCATGCAAACCAAAAGGCATTGTTTTCCACTGAAAGAGGCCCAATGGAGTAGAAAATGCAGTTTTATTCCTAGCTTCTTCTGTCAGCTCAATTTGCCAATATCCCTTTGTAAGATCAAGGATAGAAATATATCTGGCCAAACCTAATCTATCAAGCAGGTCATCGACCCTTGGCATTTTTCACTAGCTGGACAGCAGAATCCAAATTCTCAATGCAATGCAGATGGATCCAGCAAGCAACTTTGGCAGGGAGAAGTGCAACAAACTGTTCGAGAGTGACCAACTCACCCAGCCGGGAGGAATTATGTAGGACCGGATGCGCCATTTAACTGCAAGGTCGGCCAGTTTCAGGGCCAGCACACATGGCCTTCCATCAGGATCATAGGACACAGACCTGAATTTCTGCCAGTATGCTTCTCGACAGAGGCCAAACTGATCCGCTATGACAGCCTTCACTCTGTCATATATTTTGCATCTTCCAGGTAGAGGCTAAATATGTAGCTTGGGCCTCCCTTGTTAGCAGAGGGGCAATCCATATGGCCCAGGAATATTTGGGCCATGCTTGCAAGGTAGCAGCCATTTCAAAAATGGTAAAAAAAAGCCTCCACATCATCTGAGACCTGCATTTTGGGAAGTACTAGAGCAGTTACCACTGCTTGCTGCTGTTTAACATCTGTTGCAAAACAGCTTCCATGGTGTTCTCTTTAGTATCCTTGGCACAGGAACCACTTTATCCCACTTCTGACACCACATTGTAGCGGGTAAGTTCAGAAGACCAATTGAGACTGAGGTATTGCAAACAAGTAAGCTTTTTATTCCAGAGTGAAAAAGGCATAACCAGTGAAATGGTTTCTTATATAAGGCAGTCACAGTTCAGGAACAGTAAACCAGATTACAAGAGACAGCAGTTCAAACAAGCAGAATATTCACATCACAGTCTTGGTTCAGATTGCCCAGCATAGAGAGAGCTGATAAAGGTGCAACCTCTCCCTCACATACTGTACCATTGACTAACTAAACTTACCTAGTTTTTATACCTTAACTCGTCTTAATTGAGGAAAGAGTGTGGTTCCTCCCTGGCTACAGAATGTTGAGAGACCCACTGTCTCAAAAATGTCAGTACATCTGTCCATGAGCTTCATATTAGAGAAGATGGGTCATGCGGGAAGACTATGACCCAAAGCACACAAGTCATGCAACCAAAGAATGATTAAAGAAGAATAAATTTAAAGTTTTGGAATGGCCAAGTCAAACTCCTGACCCTAATCCAAACAAAATGTTGTGGAAGTATCTGCAGTGAGAAGTTCATGGGAGGAAACCCACCAACATAATAGAGTTGAAGCTGTTTTGTATGGAGGAATGGGGTAAAATGCCTCCAAGCCGATGTTCAGAACTAAACAACAATTACCGTAAACATTTAGAAACAGTTATTACTGCACAAGGGAGTCATACAAGATACTGAAAGCAAAGAGTCGCATACTTTTGTCACTCACAGATATGTGATATTAGATAATTTTCCTCAATAAAAAAAGAGCATGTCTAATTTTTTTGTCTCATTTTGTTTCATTTGGTTCTCTTTATCTACTTTTAGGACTTGTGTGAAAATCTGAGATAGTTTTAAACCAAATTTTAGCAGAAATATAGAAAATTCTGCAGGGTTCACAAACTTTCAAGCACCACTGTATATTGTATAATACCAAGTTGAGT
Organism: Taudactylus pleione; assembly: GCA_031769625.1. Taxonomy (NCBI): domain Eukaryota; kingdom Metazoa; phylum Chordata; class Amphibia; order Anura; family Myobatrachidae; genus Taudactylus; species Taudactylus pleione. The sequence continues at coordinate 15,861,129 of JAUIMM010000036.1, read as the reverse complement.
GAATGCACAAGTATAAGTGACTATATTAATAAATTATATCCCAGCAGTTAATGTCTGTAGGAGTCCAAGTCAATGACAAGGAGATTACCATGGAAATTCTACAGAACTTAACACCTGAATTTGATTTCCTGGTAGTAGCATTAGAAACTAACACAGCCAAGCTAACTACAGAAATTGTCATGATAATACCACTATAGTTCAAAGGGGATGCAGTTTATAGACCGGCGGTCTAAATGCCTCCGGTCTATATCCCGACATGAGAAGCCCGATGGGGAACTTCAGATAGAAGTCAAAATACTGATGCCTATCAGAATCCCGACAACAGGATGTCAAAGGATGTTAGCATGATTGAGGTAATTCCGGGGCATCCTTAGCGTTAGCAGCAGGGAGGAGGGTTAGGTTTAGGGAGTGTAGCAGGATTAGGATTAGATTTTTTGGGAGAAGGCTAAGGTTAGATACCCCTAGGTGGGAGGGTTAGGGTTAGGCACCGCTGGGGGTAGGTTTAGGGTTAGGAACCTCCCTGTGTGGGTTAGGTTTAGGGTACCAGAAGGGGGGTTAGGTTTAGGCTACCCCAGGGGGGACTTAGTGTTAGCCGCGTGGGGGAGGGTTAGGTTTAGGGAGTGTAGTGGGGTTAGGGTTAGGTTTTAGGGGGAAGGTTAGGGTTAGACACCTCTAGGGGGGAGGGTTTGGGTTAGGCACCCCTGGGGGTAGGTTAGGGTTAGGCACCTCCCTGGGAGGGTTAGGTTTAGGGTGCAGGAAGGATCCTTAGGTTTAGGCACCCCCAGGGGGACTTTGGATTAGGCACCCCTAAGGGAGGGTTAGGGTGGGAGAGGGAAGGTTTAGGGTACTTACCAGCAGGTGTCAGGATATCCTGCTCTCAGGCTTCTCATGTCAGGATTTGAACCAGTGGCTAAAAAACCACCAGTATTATATACTTATTCCAGTTCAAAGAATGTGTGCCAGTTGAATTAAATGCTGAGTATACTGCATTACAGTGAAAAGCCCAGAGTATCAAAGTACAAGTGTTATGTATGTCATAAGATAGGACACAAAGCATCTAAATGCAAAGGGAAAAATGTGAATGCTACAAGTCAGAAGCACAACAGCAAAGATGAGTCATTGAGTGTCATAGAAAGTCACAGAAAAGATTTTTGGTATATTGGGTATATTGACTCAGGTGCTATAAGACATTTCAGTTGTAATAGAGAGTGGTTCACTACATTGAACATGTGTGATCCTATAACAATTAGAGGAATAGGAAATTAATTACCTACAGCTACAGAAGTTGGGACAATCACTATCCGTCTGAAAATAGGGTCTAAAACCAAAGTAAAAAAAATCCAAGATATGCTATATGTGGGGAAAAACCTCATAGCCATAAGTATCCTAGAGCAAAGAGGTTATAGAGTCCAGTTCACAAAAGGAAAGTGCATTTGTACAGAACAAAAGAGGGACTATAATAACAACAGGTACCAGATGCTGTCTTCTCTATGCCCTTGACACAGAAGAGATTTATGCAATGGTAACCTATGTCTCACAGTCTAGTCCTGAACTATGGCAAAGAAGACACCTTTGATATGACAGTGTCTAGAAACTCCTAGATGGGATGGTTACAGGTATATCATGACTAATACTTAAAGACCATACTGTGAAATCTGTATTACAGGCAAGCAAAGCCATTGGCCATTCCCAAAATTACCAAGCAGATGCAATCTTGGAATTAGGCATATGTGGTCCAATGGAGGTTAAATTGATGATGATAATACTAATAATAATAATAATAATTATAATAATAATAATAATAATATTTATTATTATTATTATTATTATTATTATTATTATTATTATTATTATTATCCTTTATGTATATGGTGCCACAATGGGTCCGTAGTACCTTACAAAGTACATAAACAGAATGAGCAAGACATGTAACAAGTGACTTGTCTTGCTCAAGTACATAACATTGCAGGACAATTACATGTTTTATAAACATTGTTTCATCAGCATTCATAATACTCAAGTAAGCAGCAAAGTGGCAGATTCCAAGGGTTATGTGCCATTGTAGGCAGTATGGAGTAGATGAAAGTATACGTAAGGGAACGAAAAGCACATGAGGGTAGAGGACCCTGCATGTAAAGCTTATATTCTATAGGAGAGAGGCAGACAGATGGGTGACACAAATGGAGAAAACAGTGAGCAAGGAGCCAAGAGTAATGGGTTAGAATGAGAGCTGGATGGATTTGATGAAGAAGTGAGTATTGAGAGACCATTTGAAGTTTAGTAGAGAGGAGGAGAGTGTTTTTGGGTAGAAACAGTATATATGGCAGTCTATCTAAATAATTGTGCTCCCACAGTTTTCTTTAAAAGACAAGACACCAATATAAGTGTGGTTTAGAAGAAAACCAAGTATCAAACATCTCAGAGTTTTTTTTTGGTGTATTGCCTTTATACACATCTGCAAAGAAAGAAGACATAAGCTGGATCCAAAGTTCATGAAATGCATTATGCTTGGATATTGTCAAGAGAGTAAAGGTTTTAGACCGTGGAATCATAAGATCAAAAAGCTTCACAAGTCTCGAGATGTTATATTCCAAGAGACAGCACCATATAAAACAAAGCTGGAGTTGGAAATGCAGAACAAGCATGTGTTATTGGATATGCCAGCAACTGGAGACATACCTGTATCTGAGACTACCTGTGTGGACATCAAACCACAAAAAAGAACTCCTGCAAGATCAAACAGTGAAAAAATACTGAAAAGATATTATGAAGAGTTTGCAAATATCACATTATGTGAACCCCAAAATAACCAAGAGGCAAAGTAAAGAAATAACTGGTGTGAAAAGAAATCCAAAATAGCCAATAAAACTCTACACCTTAAAGAGACTATAAAGTATATTTACTAAAGTGTGAGTTTACAAAAGTAGATATGTTGACCTATTAAATTCTAGCTAACATTTTCCAGAAGGTACTAGATAAATTATTAGTAGAATCTGATTGTTTGCTATGGGCAACATCTCCACTTTTGTAAACCTGCACATATACCCCTTTGAGTGTTAGAAATAAGGAAGACACCATATATGAACTGTTGATTTGTTCTTGCTTGTCTTACCCTCTAATTTGTTTAATGGATTTCTGCAACAAAGATACTATATATGTGAAAATGTTTGTGTAATGTGGAAAAAACTTGCAGTGAAGGGGGGTGTTGAAATGTGTCGTGTGCTACTGCACTGTTTCCATAAGTGAAGCATTTCACTTTACCAAGATGACCACCATTTGTTTTTCTGCACATGTGCGGCACCATCTTTTCACAGAGAAACATGGACTTGTTACACTAACCTGCAGAGAACCTGCATATACTGTATCCTGCTGGTATCCTGCATATTTTTGGGCTGCTACCCTCATACATAAATGGCTGGTCCTTTCTATGTCCTGCTCAATATCTGCACTATCCAGATACAGTGAGGGCCTGATTCAGAGATGGACAGTATTGCACAGCCACAAATAAGCGGTTGTGCAATATCGTCCAACAAAATGTAAATGCAGCACTAGGTGTCTGCATGAAAGCATGTGTGATCTGAGTGCAGTGTCCGTAGATGCTGCCTCGGATTATCATCATGACCATGAAGTATACCTCAACCTGGCCAGTGCCTGGTTACTTGGGGGGCCAGAAAATCTGTGTCCACTGATCCAGACCCTAGCCTCGTATCTCTTGGAAACTGAGATGACACACCCCTGTTTCCAGGAACGGTGGCCAGCTAGCTCCACCTCCCGAATGCTGCAGCATGTCAATCATGCTGTGGCTAGGGGGGAACTGTGAGTGAGATTGCAGGACTCATTCTGCATAGGCACAAAATGGGTCCTGCATCTGTGCAGACCCCTAAACATCAGAGATGTATGTTAACCATCGGGTTAGCATACATCTGTGAATCAGGTACTGAGTGTATAACTTTGACTACAGATGTACAAATACCGGTACTACACTTCAATAAACCTACAGTAACACCTGGTTAAGTAATACACTGCATGTTGTATCTGGATACCCACATTTTAAAATAATTGTAAAGTCATCAAAACTGTGAAATAACACAAATGAATTTAGGCAGCGACCAAAATATCTTAAACAAATCAAAATTTTGTATCTTTTATATTTTTTAAAGTATCCACTCTTTGCCTTAATGCCAGCTTTGAGCATTCATGGCATTACGTCTACCAACTTTATGTAGCCAACTGAGATGCTTTTGCAAAAGTCTTAAAGAAATTTTCATATATGCTGGGCACTTGTTTGCTTCTTTTCTGTTACTGTCCAGTCCAGCTCACCTCAAACCATTTTTATTGGATTATATCATGTAACTGTGGAAACCAGGTCATCAATTGTCAAATAGTTCTTACAAAATATAATCTGCAAATCGAGATGATAATTACATAGTGTATGGCTGCAACTGATCAGCAATGATTGGATGGCTGTGCATGAAAAATCTTGTAACATGCCTTACTGACCCGATCATTGGTTGGCCGCATAGGCAGTGTATGCAGTACAATGGCTGACCAACAGACATTTCACTGTTTCGTCACAGGGCAGGAATGGGGAAATGTCTCCTCCCCAAGGGGTGGAAAGCTGATATCTTGGGCCATACACTGTGAACATTTTTACAAATTACACAGAGATTCATAAGGTTTTGTGGAGCAGTGCACATAAGTAATTCATAAATAATCCCCTTACCTGAGATATTGATTACTATTGTGCGCAAATCAGCAGTCTCTAAAATGAAAATACACTGGAGTTGGATTGCACATAATATTTGTAATATATATTTCTCGATAATTGGATATCCCGAGGACAGACTGAGTAGCATGCTTTGTAAAACATGGCTCAGCAATGTATATTTTCTCTGATCCTTCATGTATAGTCTATGCACATTTTACTTGTCAGTAAATTACATTCTGTGAAAAGCTTTTGTATTAAACTGCTGTAAAACTATCTTAGAGTGGGTATGTTTAGGATCTCTAATTAACCAAAAATTAGCAAATGTTCTAAAAAAACAAGAATTTGAGGGTTGTACTGGCGCTATAGGATGTACAGTATCTGCTGCCTGAAGATCCCCTGATCCTACTCTTGAACCACAAAATAATAACCCAGCAGTATAGTGTGGGTAATATTCTATGGTGCTCATCCACACAAGATACATATACAAATAAATATTTTAGAATAATAACTTTCTAGTCAATTGCAATCATCAATCCAGATAATATAAAATAGGAAAAACAACAAATAGTGTGATACTGTTTAATATTCTGTGATACAAATGATCACTAAATGTGTATAGATGGTAATAGGATTTTTATGGGGTATGTATAAACCTCTTAGTAGTACAAGCTTACATCAATAAAACCCTTTTATCGCAGAGTTGTTATAATGGTAAAGATATTTTGGTGATGGACTGTCTCAATCTCTGTTGCAGATTTTTCTCATTTAAGTAAAATAATGTACGGATACACATTATCATAAACATACTAATTTAATTTGAACAGATATATAAGTGAACAAATAAAATATACAAAAATGTTTTTCCTAACTTGGAACCATCCCAGATATACACTTTTAGGTGGGCGATGTAAACTAATGGAGCAGAGATTCTGGAATATCCCTTCTTTAGCTCCTAAGTGCTTGTAGTGCTGGAAGAAGCTTCCTTGTTTTAATGTTCCAAAAGGGGCAGATAAGGTCCAGATCCCAGTAGTGCGGAGTTGTCTGTCTGATAGGCTGTCTGGACCTTATCTGCCACTTTTAAGACAGCAATGCAAGAAACCTTCTTCCAGTACTTTAGGAGCTAAAGGGGGGATAATCCTGAATTTCTGCTCCATTATTTTACATTTCACATCTAAATGTGTATGTCTGGGATGGTTCCAATTTTGGAAAAACTTATTAGCAGATTTTATTTGTTCACTTTTATATCTGTTCAAATTAAATGAGTTTGTTTTACAAAGGATAATGCACTATGTGTATCCATTACATTATTTTACTTACATGAGAAAAATCTGCTACAGAGATTGAGTTGGTCCATCACCAAAAGATCTATACCACTATAACAACTCTGTAATAAAAGAGCATTATTTATGTATATGTATCTTATTTGTATGTGAGCGCCAATGAGTATTACACACACTTTACCATAAAACCTTTAAAAAGGCTTAGGCAATTATTAGCATGCTGAAACTTGGTTGCTTATTGCCTGAAGTGCCACATCTTCCCTACCTTTCTTCTAAACATGCTATACATTGTTCCCAAATATATAAATACAGTATTTACTGCCTCACATCACTGGGGTTATGTATTTTCTCCCCATGTTTGCATGGGTTTCCTCCATATGCTCCAGTTTCTCTCTACACAATGACACACTGTGATAGGTTAATTAACTTCTGGCAAAAAATAACTCCAGCATGTGTCCATTATAGGGACTATGGATTGTAAGCTGCATTGTCACAGGTACTGACTACATGATTAAATATTATTATTATTATTAAGAACTTCCTAATATGTGGGTGCTCTATAAATAACTAATAATAATAATAATAATAATAATAATAGATTTCCTTTTACTGATTAACACTAAAGGGGTTTAAAGAGTTTTCACAGGTGTGATTCTTGTGTTAGCAAATACCATCCAGCATGTTATGGACTGCCCTGGTTGCCTATGCATGCATGGCTGCATAATGGCTTTAAAGGAGGAGAGTTTTGGATGAAGGTTATATTGTCAGATTACAATCTCTTTATTTATGTTCTCACCATGGATGGGTGTACTCGTGATGCCAAGAGACCAGGAATTTAGTTTCCATCAGGGGTTCTCTAATGGGGATGTAGTAGGCTTCCCGAAGCAAACACAATGCCAGTGGACAGAATCCCGGTTCCAGAATCCTGACAGGAGTAATAGTCCCAGTGGCTGGTGAGTATTAGGTTTAGGGTTAGGGTTAGGTACTAGGAGGAGGGTTAGGGATAGGCTGCGGGAGAGAGGGTATGGGTGAGGCTGCAGGAGGAAAGGGTTAGGCTGCAGGAGGAGAGGGTTAGGGTTAGGCTGCAGGAGGAGAGGGTTAAGCTGCAGGAGGACAGGGTTAGGGTTAGGCTGTGGGAATGGTGGGTTAGGGCAAGGGTTAGATTATTTACCTGCACGCATCAGGATTTCCACCATGGGGATTCCGGCACCAGGATTCAGACTGCCGGCATTGTGTGCACCGAAATCAAGTATTCAACACCTGTAATGTTGTGGGGTGCATTTTTCTGGCATAATTTGGGTGCAGGCATACCTTTGCAATTAATTTCTACAGATTTGTGTTAAACCAATCGCACATGGCTAACATTCTTTTGGTTATATGATCAGTTGAGAGAATTACCCATAATGATCCTATATTCACTTCAATCCGTATATGTTAAATTCATGGCTACTTAATGGTATTGAGGAATCATTTTAATACTATGTTGCAGTAATTATTTACTGATTGGAGTGGAAACTTTAAGAATTACAATTCTCCAATCTAAAGAGCATACATGGTCCCAATGTGGTTTTAGTGATACTGATGTTATCTTTAATTCAGTCACCTGTTCTGGATTAAAATAAGCTAAGGTAACTAGGGTGGTGTGACATAACTATGACACCGCAGGGCAGGGGGTGCTGTTTAGGCTTGTATATTTTATTTTTTGTGTATAATCATTCTCACTTGTAGCTTCCTCTTCTCTTATACCCAGCATCTCCTGGCCATCTCCCTTTCCATCTGGCCACCTCCCCAACCATCTTCAGTCACATTCTCTTTTATTTAACACACACATTTCAAAATACTGTAAAACACGGGACTCAAACCTACTACCTCTCACATTGCAGTCAGACACCCTACACATGCAGCTATATGCCACACAATTTCTGAAGGCAGCCCTAAACACAGCCACTGATTCCCGAACCAGGTGTTACCAGCACTCCTTGAGTAACCTTGCAGGTGAAATCAGCTGCTGGTGCAGGGTACATACATGGATCTACCCGCCACTTATATTTGCTGCATATATATTACATGTAGTGTTCTTTCTATACCTTCTGTCTGTTATATACACCACCAGCTCCAGGCCTTTGCACGGTTGGTCTGATGGACAAATCCTCTTGAAGGTGCAGCTTCACCAATGCTCTGCTATATCTAGAGTTGGTGAGTTATACAGCATCATTATTGTGTATCATCACTGCAGCCAATGGATTCACACTGTATTTGGCAGTGACACTTGGAAAGCAATAGCACAAAGGGATCGGTACCCTTTCATCATTGTATGGGACAAATGAAATTTGTCATAGCTCTTTGTCATGAAGCCACAACTCTGTCGTGAGTCTTATTGTCACTATTTCAAATTTAGGTTGGTTCCAATCATCTTCTTGAGTGTTGCATCCTACCATCACAAATCGTGACATTGGTTTAATCAATACCACGATGTCCTACTAAGTGACTTCATGTTGTTATTTCCATTTTTACCACTACATGTATTAGTGACTATTAAGGTCAAGAATTATCATAGATGTTGGCTTGTATTTTAATCACAGGTCCAATGTAATGGTAGCATGGAAGAAATTAAATAAAACTGTAGTTTGGCTAAAAAAATAAAGTTATTAGAAAATCTAAACTGAATCTGTTCTCCCAAGTATTTCATTTTAAGTTATCTGGAACCAAACCCTTAATGTTAACAGGTTTATACTGCTGTTTTAATGCAGTGTTTTCTCATTTGCACATCCACATTGTGTGATATAAGTAATGCTCATTAGTGTTCAGTGTGATATCTTGTGTCAAAGCATTTGTAATACGCTGTTTCTCTAAAGCCTGCTCTAAGTTTGCAGACATTTTCAAGCAGTTTACTATACAGAATAACAGTAACATAATCTAGAAATATTAAGCATTCTTGGCACTTTTTGTGAGTGTTAGAACAAACAAAACACATTTTGTTTTACATTTTTGTGATAACAGTTATGCGTAAATGTCTCTTTTTACCTATTCCCATCCTTATTTAAAGTAAAAAGAAAAAGGAAATAACAAGTATTTCTATTCAGGCTCTACATACAGTAGGGCTGTGTTTTCCCAGCAGCCTTTTGTTACCAGGGGTAGTCAATCCCCAAAACACATGAGCCACAATTACAGAAATAGCGCTTTTGTGGAAATAATGGTTGTTCACGTATATCAGATGGAATAGATTTTCAACACCCATATTTAATATATAAATTCATAGATTAAAAAGCAATTGCATAACAAAAATAACTATAGATATAAAAATTTAAAAAAACTGAATTAAAACAGCTACATAAACACAAACTCCTTTTTATAATAATTGTATTTACACCATTTATAATTGTTATTATATATTTTTATTTCTATAGTTATTTTTGTTATGTAATTGCTTTTAAATCTATGAATTTATATATTAATTACGGGCGATGAAAATCTATTCCATCTGCTATATGTGAAGAATCATTCTTTCCACAAAAGCATTGTTTCTATTGTATTATTTAAATTAATGATTAAAAATTATACTGCAAAGTACTCAAAGTTGGACAGGGTCTCTTACAGTCAAGTTATGCATCATTCAGTTGGTTATTTTTTGTGGTGAAAGAAGGATGTGTGGGAGTGCTTTTTCTTTTACAATAAAATATTTCTCAATTCGGTATCTGTATCCTGTCTTTTTAACAGATGCCAGCAGGCTTTGGATGCTCTAAGTGCCAGCTGCTATGAATCTTCTGTGTAGATAATGAATGCCACTCTGCATAAACTAAGGTGCGGGGATGATTCACCAAGACCAGAGGCCTTTCTTAGAACTACAATTGTTCACTGGTACTCAGATGATCACTGGACTTAGATCCCAGTAGTGCAGAGGTGCTTACATATCCTTTAGATGGAGAAGATGCCACACAGCAACTCATAGACTGGACAGGACAGACACATACAATCATGATGGTTAGGGATAGATTGAAATGCAGCAAGTTCAAGATTTAGGAAATAGGTCTTGGCAAGCAGACATCTAGAAACTGTGGTCAGTTAACTAGCAAAAGAGTCAAAGGGCAGGCAGTAGTCAAACTGAGGTACACTGAAGTCGGCAGGGATTGACTTGAGGGAGGACTGCTTCTCACATGGGCAGTTCTACGTGGCCTGCTCAGGAGTGAGCTCACTCAGCAGCCAGGTGATTCCAACACCTGAAGGAGAGAACCACCAATGTGGTTTACAAAGCAATCCTTAAGTAGAGAACAAAATATGCGTCTTATAACCCCACCTTCAATTCATTCCTATTAAAAAAAGTTTAAAAAACTCAATTTATTTAAATGGTTACTACCACACACAAAGGAATGGATACTACCCCACACAGAGGCATAAAATGAACTAGATATATAAGTTAAAATGGGTTGATGGAATTAGAAATAGTAAATATCTAATGTCTACCAGGGTAAAACCGAACACATCAGCTAGTACTATTAAAAATACACTTATTAAAGGTCTATTGCTAAGGAAACAAAGCAGTTAAATAAATTCTCAAAGCACTCAGACAGGCCCACAACCCATCTGTGAGACCATGCAATGTGGTTCACCTCAAGGATGCTTGGATAAATTATGCACTATTGTTCAGCAAGATCTAAAGCAATTACCATCTGATATTAACCTTAAACATATGCACTACAAATGACTACAGCTCTGTGATATATTTCAGGCAAAGAATCCATTACAGTATATAGTATTCCAGAATGTACAAACTATAAAACTTTGTATAATACATAAGCTTATTCCACTGTTCTCTACATGTAACTATTACATTTCTATCAAATGTATCTACAGTTAAACAACAATCCAACCAAAACTACAACAACCACCACATACCACACAAACCATCATAGAACTACCACACAAACCATCATAGAACATACCACACAAACCATCATAGAACTACATGATTACACTATAAACATCACAATCAGAGCAACCTATTCAACACATTAAACAATGTAATTTGCCATAATCCAAATTCCTTTATCTGGCTATGTTTGGGTAACCAAGCAGAAGAGAGAGAAATCTACTTAGCCATGTGGGGAAGATGACCAGCTTTAGGTCCTGATGTGGTTAGTTCCATTGTGTGTTACCAAAGTGAGCTGGTGTATTGAGCCTCTGCCCACTTCTGAGTGTATTGTGTTAGCCGGTATATTGAGCCTCTGCCTTTTTCTGTGTGTGTGTCCAGCCCAGGAAGTGATCACAACCCTTTGTTTCTTTCCCATGCAGGGCCCTGTATGTGAGCCATGTCTGATCATATGCTAATGGAACAGATGAACTAATTTCTCGGCAGTCTATGGGGTAAATGCAACAGCCTGCGGACTGCAGGCATCGGTGAGTTCAGTGTGAGACTGCCCAATGTTTTAAAGTAGCAGTCATTTAAAATGCAAAATCAACTATCTATGTGACCCAGCACCACCTATCTTGAATACTGGACAGTGGCTACTATCACTATTACCAACATCCAAGCACTACTGCAGTATTTTAGCTAATGGTAATGAGCAGGTTGTAGTCACAGTCCAGTGGCCACTAGCAGGTTAGCTTCTGAACAGCTGGTAAAATTACAAGGATGCAGCATCTGTATTGTCATGGAGACCAGTGAACTGTCCCTGTCTGAGGCAGCCGCTAGTGCAGTAAAGGCCTCAAACATTACAGGATCATGGAAATATGTGAGTTACCTCTATAAGTAAATTCAAGGTAGCTGATAGTGCTACAACTTTGTTGACCTCTGCAGCGATCCTAAGACTGGTGAAATACTTTCAGCTGCTTTGCTTATTGCAGTATCTATATATCATGCACATCTTTATATTAATTGTAGCCTTGGTTCGGGATCCACAGCCAGCTATCTTGATAATACAATTCTCACTGAAGCTGTACCTTATATGAAGTTCCCAACCTAATGTAGAGGTTGATTTGGTTTTTCTTTGTTTAATGGTCAAATTAAAATGAGGATACAGTATAAAATAGGTTGCGAAAGTGATATTACATATACCATCATGTGCTAAGACTACACCAGAGTGACAGCTGTGAAAAGTGGTGTCTTTTTTTGTTATTAAATATCTGCATTTTGGGGTATATGTTCCACCTACACCTCTATGAATTATTGGTTTATTACATGTCCAATTTTACATTATGACTGGTATATAATCGAATCACGATAAGTCCAGTATATCAGTCTATACTTGAAATTGTGTTTATTATTATTATTAATAATAACATACTTTTATATATGTATATTTTTTGTTCACTTGCCTCTAAGTATGTATTTAAAAAAAATGTTTATTGAATTATGATTGGAGATAAGTAAGGTCAGAAAACAGGGGTAAGGAGGTTGCAGGAAAGTGAGTTTCTTGGACAGCAAGGATTTGAACTTTAGAGTTTGCAAAATAATTCTCCAAAATAAAGTCTCCTCTTATTCAGGTAGTTCTAAAGCTGGGTATACATGGGACGATCTGTTTAGCAAACAATATAGCTGAATGATCTCCCGTGAAATTTCTGGTGTGCAGGATGAACGATATTGTTCATCCACACACCAATGATTTCACCAACGATGAATGACCAACAATCGTTCTCCCATATAGAAAATTAATGATATCATCCAGATTGGCCTGCATGCATGCCCAATGGACAATATCGTTATCGTTCAGTGGGAGTGCGCATCATTGGTCATTCATTGCATACAAATGGAACAATAAGAATGATATATTGATGAACAATGTCATTATTGTTCATTACGTAACAATATATCGTTCCATGTGTATGCACCATTACCCTTCACATTTAAGGATAATACCTTAACCAGATAAGAAGAACAAACTAAAAGCATAATACATCAGTAGTTCAAATACTCTGTTTATACAAATAGTGTACCCAGTGAGGGGGGAAGGGTGAGAACATGTAAAAAAAACAACTGAGAAACAGATAAAAAAAAACAAGCTGATATATAATAGACCCCATAAGAAGCTAAAGGAGGTCACCAAATGAGGTGACACTGAAAAGTAATTGGGGATAGAGGGCCTGATTCAGAGCCAGATGCTCTTTCAGAGGGCTCGCTCTGAATCAGTGCCCTCCCTCTCTTTTTTTAGAGCGGCCTCCTGGCCACTCGCATAGCTGTGGGTGACCACCAACAGCTATAGCGAGCGACCAAAAAGATTGCCGCGATGGTCAAGACCATGGTGACCATTGGGCTTGCGACGAGACCCTTGTGGTAGGGTCTCGTCTGCCGCAAGCCCTGGAGTGCTTTTGGCTCTATCAGAGCCAAAAGTACTCCCACTGACATCATTTGTGATGTCAGTGGGGCCGGCCCCAGACGGTAGGTATTGCCATGGGAATGCCTCTGTCTGGGCAGCCACACCCCCGGCACACCCACCAAATGGGGCGTGCTGTCACTCAACATAGACAGCACGCCCCCTTTGTAGCGAGACCCATAGCGACGGCTTGCCCGTCACTATGCAGGTCTCGCGCATGCGCACGACAGAGCCGGCTCCCTCGTGCGCATGCGCAATTGGCTAACATTGACCCGCTTGTGAGCGCTCAGCACTCTCGAGCGGGTCTGAATCAGGCCCTGAGTCCTCTCTCCTATCACTCCCAATGAAACATAGCTGAAAACATAACTACATTACACCATATACAGTATATACGTAAGCTGACACCAAACTACAGGTGAAATGAAAATACGCCATCAAAATAAAACAAATTATACCATTCAGAGGTTACACAATGAGGAGACCACCAAAATCCTCTAGTGATCAGTGGTTTATCTTATCAGAATCAGTGTGGTGTGGTGACCAGAATTGTTACACAAAATGGGGGGTATATCGCCCATTTTGTTGGTGTGCCAAGCCCAGGGTCTGCATCATCAGATGCAGACTTAATGGATCTGAAATAGAGGTTCCGAAAGCCAGGCTGTGTAAGCTTCAACTTACGCAGACTGACCGATGGCAGCAACTATCAAGACTGTTGGTTGCGATGGGTATCTGAAGCTGCATCTATGTACACACTGCACTTGGATCACAGATGCATGCAGGAGGTGTCTATTTCCGACTCCCCCTCCAAAATTTGAATCTTGCAGGTAAGGTGATTCCATCCACATCAGAATCAGGCCCCCAGTGTGGCCCCACCTTAGTTACTGTGTGATTAGTTCCTTATTTAATGCTTGATGCTATATTGGGGTGAATTTTTTCCCCTTTCTGGAAACTGTGTGAAACCCAACTTTTTAAAGAAGTAAATAACAGAGACCCGTTTGATAATGTTACTGATACAGTGTCAATGGGAGTGTTCCCAAGTCTGAAGTGCTTACTCTGGAAAAGGTTAGAGAAAATGTAAAAGTGGTTGACGGACACCCAGTAGAAGTTATCATACCCTTACATGGCAGTACACAAAAAAAGATATTGTGGAACAATTAACAGTTCCAAAGGCAAATATCAGAATGATGTTAAACCTTGATCTTGGTCATATAATTGCAGGACATCTAGGGGTAGAAAAAACTTCTAAGATAATTTTTCAGTAGTTTTTCTGGCTAGGGGTCCATATCGATGTATTGGAATACTGTGCATCCTGCCCTGAGTGTCAGTACCATGCTCTCCAACCACATTATAAGAAGTAGTCAGGAATGATCTATCTGATCACGGTTTTGGGACAAGATTAAAAATTTCCCATACAGTAGTAATCAAGTGCCCACTTTTACTCTTCTGGACATCATCACGAATCTGTTTAAGGAAAGGGACATGTCCCAAATTAGGAGTACGCAATGAGACAACATAGACCTTTTTTCCATCCATTTGGCCAGCCAGGTTTAGATAGTTGGCACTCTTGTTTTCTATTTTTCTTGTGAGAGCAAACAATATGGAAGCAGAGAACAGTACAGCCACACCATTTCTTTTAAACAGACCACTAGCATACTAAGCTTCTGGATACCTGGTAGATGGAAAGTTGGTAGTAGGTGGGAAAATCTTATGCTGCTGAGCCTTTTTCGGTGACATATATGTTATTCAGAGGAACAATCAACAACACCAACTGTGGTATATAACGGAAGTATACTGCATCGCTGCAAAAATAATTTCACATGAGGGACATGAGAAAGCCTAATCTAGCACACTGGTCCACTAGTAGAAGACCATAAGAGGGATCATATAAGTACACAATGGCAGGAATCCCACGTATGGTTAAGAATATTATTGAGCAGGAGGCTGCTTCTGGATAGGCAAGGTAGGAATAGGCAATATACAGCTAAAACTTAACCACAGTGCATGTTTGTAGTCACAAAGGCCCTGATTCAAAGCCAGACACTCTGACAGAGTGCTCACTCTGAATCAGGGCCTTAATTATTAATTTTAGAGCCTTCTTAATTGTATAGCTGTGGGTGACCACCCACAGCTATAGCGAGCGGCCAGGAAGATGGTCGCAATGGTCAAGACCATTGCGACCATCGGACTTGCGATGAGACACTTGTGGTAGGGTCTCATTGCCGCAAGTCCCAGTGGACTTCTTGCTCTTACTGAGCAAGAAGTCCACCCACTGACATCACTTGTGATGTCAGTGGGGCCGGCCCTAGATGGTAGGCATTCCCATGGGAACGCCTCCGTCTGGCCAGCCATGCCCCCAGCCCACCCACCAAAGGGGGCATGCTGTCACTCCACATCAACAGCACACCCCTTTTGTAGCGAGACCCGGAGTGACAGCTTGCCCGTCGCTATCCGTGTCTCGCGCATGCGCACCACGGAGCCGCCTCCATCGTGCGCATATGCACTGGGCCAACATCGACCCGCTTGCGAGTGATAAGCGCTCGTGAGCGGGTCTGAATCAGGCCCAGAGCTCCAATAAAGAAACCTCATGGGGCATTGTATCTAAATGATCAGCAGCAGACAGACAGCCAATCCCCAGTGTGAAAAGATACACCCACCAAATGCAGAGCTCCAAGGTGCTGCAGTAATCTGTCATGATTGGGTGGAAAACAAGCAATGGATCAATGTGGCAGGAGGTTCATTGGACTGATAAAGGTAAGTAGTTCCTCTATCTTCCATACGCAGCGGATGCGCAGGTACTGGACGCGAACATTGCCTTAGGCCACAAAGAGCCGGCAGATGATGGAATCTTGTTACATCAGTGAGGCCGGGAATGCTGGCATTAACAGGTACCACAAGGTTCACAATCTCCAGGCATGGTCCAGTCATGACAGAGGGCATCTATGCCAATGGGAACAGCCAAATCTAAATGGTGGGCCAGGAGCTGGTTTGCCACTCCCTCTTATGTGTTAGTTAGGCATATTGTTTACCTTGGATGAGTGCCAATACATTTATTGTGCAGGGCATATTGTAGTGCAACAGCCTTTTTTTTCAAAACACCACACAAGAGGGTTGAGTACAGTAATCGCTTCTCTACCTATACCTTGATAATTAACCTCTGGAGGACTGGCACCTCTGATTAGTGAGTAACTTGCCCAATCATACTAATCCCTCCCAGTCTACAGGGCACCAATATCTCTATTCAATATGCAGATTTTTTAACAAACTCACATCACTGGCAGCTTGGCCACTCTGCCTCTAAATCGCCAGCTTTAACATACGGCAATTTAGATGTCAGATAGAAAATCACTGCAATATTTGGAGATGTAAAAGTTGGCAAAATTTTGCATTGTATATATTCCAGTCTGTGTTTGTGTTTTAATTTGCCCATGTGACTAATGTTATGTAAGTACACCAGTTTCTATTTTCCATGAATGGATGGAAGTCATAGAATATACAGTATTTGGTGTTCTGAAAGACAACCAAGAAGTAAGGGCCTGATTCAGAGCGGACGCTATTTGCGCTCGCTCGTTCAGAAAAAGGGGCCGGCTATTTAAATTGAGCGCTCGCTCTTTGCGGTCTGTTGATGCCTCTATGTCTGAGCGAGTGAATGAAACATGCGCTCGCTATTTTGTAAAGACGCCCCCTGGCCGCTCGCATCATACGTCATCTCTGCTATTTATTAGATTAATCGAGTACATCGAAAGGCATCTGAACTGCTTGCAGTGTTTGTGGTTGGATTTTCCTACCGCAATCATGCGAACAGTTCAGGCTAAAAAACAACCAAGTGACGTGGTCAATGCTGCTGCTTTGTTAATTATGCACACCCTTAAAACGCCCGTTTTGACCGTTTGGCACGCCTGAGTTCGGATCGCCACTCCCCGTTTTCAAGCACCTTCCCCTGTTACCACCCACAAACGCCTCATTCTGTCACTCAAATTAGCAGGCACTCGCAATTTTGCGAACACACGATTTCTGACCACACTGACTGGTTGGCGCATGCGCATTACGACCCATACGCATGCGCAGATGTGCGAACATCGCTCGGCGCGGACGAGCGGACGCTTACGAGCAGCTCTGAATCAGGCCCTAAGTGTTAAGAGAGTCTCTTGCTAAGAACCATCCTTTTCCTGCCTTGTACTGTACTTGATTATTATAAATCACATTCCAAAATTGTTGTGTGAGGGTGAATTACTCCAGATGGGTATTGTTTTTCATTAAAATGTTGACTATATGCTTTTGCATAGCAATTGGTATTTGTGAATAGTATTGAGCTCATCATTTTGTATGCCTACAGGTATTTTAAGTGAATAATTATTTGTGGTAACATGCATGGGATGTTTACATTTAATTATTATGTTTAATTTAAGAGCTGAAATACCACACATCACTGTATACTGAGGGTTTCATAACATAAACATTTTGCATACAACGACATAAAACAGAAGGTAAAAAGAGTTTACATATAATTGATGCCCCATATAGACACCACATGCAATTTATTAAGCTCTTTGTATACTGGTAATGACTGTTATAATATATAATATAAATATTTGTGAAACCTTGGTGTATTGTAAGTATGAATTACTGCAATACATTGAAATACTTATTGCAATCTCTGGGATGCATTTATATACAGTTATATATAGTACATAAATAAATATAACTACTCTAGAATTTTTGGGGGCTGAGGGCCTGATTAGGTATGGCCATCGACGATTCAGAATCATCGATGGTTTATGGATGATGTCAAATCCTTTTACCAGATTGTTTCCCTCCATCAATGGCACAGCATAACCCAAATGTTTTATTTTTACAAGGTGCCAGGACATAGGGCCTGATTCAGACCCACTCGCGAGCGGCTGTCCGCTCGCAAGTGGGTCGATGGTCTGCACTGAGCATGCGCACGACGGAGGGAGCTCCGTCGTGCGCATGCGCCAGACACGACGAGCGAAGGACTTTCCTTCGCTCGTTGTGTCCGATCAAAGGGGGCGTGCTGTCAATGTTGATTGACAGCACGCCCCCTTTGGTGGGCGTGCCAGGGGCGTGCCTCCCTGACGGGGGCGTTCCCATGGGAACGCCTCCCATCAGAAGCCGGCCCACTGACATCACTAGTGATGTCAGTGGGAGTGATTTTGACTCTGATTGAGCCAAAATCACTCCGGAGCTTGCGGTTGAAAACCTCAACCGCAGGCTCCGGCTCGCAATTTCGATGGTCGTGATGGTCACGACCATCGCGGCCATCAAAATGCACGCTCGTATAGCCTGTGGGTGGTGACCCACAGCTATACGAGCGTCCAGGAGGACGCTCCATGAAAATGGAGCCCGGCCCTCATGCAGAGCGTGCGCTCTGCTCAGAGCGTACGGCTCTGAATGAGGGCCATAGTTCCAACACCCAGTAAGCCCCGCTCCCAGGTTCTTATTGTCCAATAGGCCAGCCAGTCACAAAACAGGGATGATCATTGATTGGTGTAACCATCAATGATCATCCATTGCATAGTTGTAACCATCGATTACCACGCTATATCGCCATCGATGGTAACCACACCAATGGCCATCCCTAGCCATAATTCAGATTTGGGAATAGAGTAAGAAAGAGTAAGTAATTGTGCATCTTGGTAAAGCCATGCTGAACTGCATGTGAGGCAGATGAAAATTGTGCAGAGAAATTTAGATTTGGAAGGGGTGTGTCCAAACTTAAATCTAAATATCAGTGTAAAAATAAAGCTGCCTGACATTTGTGGGCTACAGTACATGCAAAAGCAGAAGGTATTTACCCTACATATCAAAATATGTATGTATTTGCACATCTTGCAATGCAACATAGTTTTTTTCAGGAGCACAGTTACTTGCTCTAACTTACTCTATTTCCAAATCTGCATCAGGCCAGGAGTGCTGATAACTAAAGAGTGCACATTTTTATTTTGAAGGGCAAAATTTGGGATCCACCATGTTACTTAAGCATTATATGAATTGTAGGCACTAATGTGTGGCATAGTATAGTATTATTAAATATTTCTCTTTTAACTCCCCACATGCCCTTTTGATGCCCCTCAGACCATAACATATGACTTTTCAATGCCCCTTAGATCATCCCACATGCCCCTTCCATGCTCAACAGACCACCGCATATGCCCCTTTGATGCCTCTCAGTCCACCACATATGTCCATTGAGTGTCCCTCAGTCCGCCAATTATGCCATCAGACCACAAAACAAGCCACTGCACTTATGTTCAGTGCTCCACAAAACAGCTGGACAGATATTTGTTCAGCTCTCCAGCAGAGAGAGAGAAACAAATGCTGGCCTCCAGAGAGGACTTCAGGCTGAAGGCACAGACCAGCAGTGGTGTGATAAGCTGTGTTTCTGCTGCTGTCAGATATGTCTTGAGCGGAAGCAGCTGCTCACATCCAATTTTTTTCTGCCAAGTCTCTAATGCCTCTGGGGCATGGTCTGGTTACTAGTGTAGTTCAGTGAGCCTGCTTGGTGGAGGTGGGTAATGGCTGTGCTTGGGTGGGTGTCCAGATTGGTGCTGATTTCCAATCAGCATGGCACTTCCTAAAAAGGCAGGGCTCATTTTCCCATTCACAAAGTTGGCAGGGCACAGTGCCCTGCTAATTCTGTCTAGCGGTAACACTTAACAATATGCTACATACAGAGCCGTTACTAGACTTATTAGTGCCCTGGGCCAGAAAGAGCATTGATGCCTCCCCCAAGGTTTCAAATAGGGACATAATTTGCGCACCAAAAAAGTGGTGTGGCCTAATAGACTGCCATCAGAAATTGTGGGAGATATAGCTCCATGTGTAAGGTGTCTGACTGCCATGTGAGAGGTGATGGGTATGGGTTCGGGTATGACAGTATTTTCAAATGTGTGTGTGTTAAATAAAAAAGGATGTGACTGAAGGTACTTGATAGATGGCCAGATGGAGGGAGAGTCAACCAGGGAGAAGATCCAGTGTGGCCAGGAGATGCCGTGGATAAAAGAAGAGGAAGCTACAAGTGAGAATGATTATAAACAGAAATTGGACAGCCCTGAGCAGTGCCCCCTGGCCTGTGGTG
Source organism: Taudactylus pleione (assembly GCA_031769625.1). Taxonomy (NCBI): domain Eukaryota; kingdom Metazoa; phylum Chordata; class Amphibia; order Anura; family Myobatrachidae; genus Taudactylus; species Taudactylus pleione. Next base: position 15,840,738 of record JAUIMM010000036.1, on the reverse strand, counting down.
CCATGTGCCATGGCACATGCCGCACCACACTAGTTATGGCCCTGGCTACATATTCTATACACAAAGATGATAACTTATCCAGTAATCTAGGTTAAAAAACTGATGTGTAGAGAAATGACAAGACCATATACAGCTCATGGAATTCCAAGATGACACTCAATAACCTAATCTAAAAAGTACTAGATACATTTTCCTTTATAATATTTACTATAAAGTATAATTAAAAAAATATGTTGAATGCATTAGGAACAGTGCTATTGTCAATTGATATTAAACAATATTACTGAAAAGTAAGTAATATGAAGAGCAGGAGGAAAAAGATATGCAGAAATGTAGTATATTTAGGTCTGTTTTGCCAGTGGCTGTATGCTGACTTTTTATTGGCAGACAAGTTCCCACCCATACATGCCCTATGACTCATTTTAAAAGTGTTCTTTTATTTACAAAGCTGCATTGTCACATTGATTGTTACTTTAAGATTTGATTGTGAAGTAGTAGAGGAACACTGTTGGTTATTATATATTTGTAATGGTTTTTATATATGATGTTTGCCAATTTCCTGCATAAGTAAATACATTTTACTTAAAATCAGTTACTCAGTGAATGCAGTTACAGCTACTGTAGATAGGGGAAGGACGCTGTATTATGAGTTGAAGGAGTTAAAATAATATACATGAGACATGAGTGGTCATTTTTAACAAAGAAATAAAGAAAATACAACATGTTAATAATTATATTCTATTTCAATATATTAAATTATATTTCGGTCACATATATATCACAAAGCTGTAAACTGTGAGAACCTCTAATAGGTTAATGGAAAGGGCTAGTACTGGTGCTAGGTATATTGTGAAAAGCATATTGTCTGCCTTAAATAACTTTGTAGGCACAAAAGAGGAATGAAGAAGAAAAGCTGAATGAAAAGGAAGTATATTATTTTTGTCCCTCAGATGTGAATGAGTAGTGTTACAAAATGGCGACCATAATAAAAATATATTATTACTGTATGTATCAGAATGATGTCGGAATATTACAAAGGAAATTTTATCCTTCTCCGCTGTTTACAGACATTTTCAAATTCTTAATCATTAATGCAAACTAAATACTTAAGATTACTATATAAATACATAGTGCAGTGGTTCCCAAACTTTCTTAAATCACGGCACAATAGAATATCAGCATTTTTTTCAAGGCATACATAGGCCAAAACTTGTTTATTGTGAAATTCTGCAAAAATTATTACATTTTCTAAATTCTGCTTATCTGTTATCCTTAAGTTCAGTTATGCGGTGGTGGTGGACAGAGTTGTACTTCTCATTATGTTATGTTTGGCAGCCAGCAGCACTGGTTTTGTCTATCACATTGACCATAAATAATTTGATTTGGTCCTGAACCAACAACGTGTGGCACCCCTGCAATTGCCTTATGCACCCCAGATGGCACCCACTGTGGGAAATCACTGACATGGAGGTCATGTTTCAAAGGTAGGTACAAACTGCAATGCCGATGTTGGCAGCTTTGAGCGAAAAACACTGAAAACCCCTGTGTATTAGGAATGTCGAGGCAAAAGCATGGGTGTTCTTGGGTGGTGACTAGGAGGTGGCTTGAAGTGTGCGCTTAAAATGTCTGTCTCAGGGGCTTGCTATGGGAGTGTCATGGCTGTGTCAGTGAATGCGGCTGCATTCTCAGTTGCAGAGTCACAGCCACATAGGCCATGTTTATATGGAGTTAAAAAGGAGATGCTGCGTCTTCCATAGACTGGTGCAAGGGTTGATGGTACTAGAAATTTTGCAACAATTGTGGATTGTTCAGAACCACCGGTGGAGTTGCACTGTACATGGGCATTGAAGGTGGGAGTCTCAGGGCTTTCACTCTCTGCACTCACTAGTACACAAGGGAAAGTCTGAATTTAGCATTTGCATAATACTGAAAATACGACTCCACAATAAGTTGCAGTGCTTACTGCAATAGCATGCATCTCTGAATCAAGTCCAGTGTGTTTCTACATGCTGAATAAGTCAGTTTTGTTACCATATCTATATACCTAGTGATGACTTGCACCAATAGATGATGTGGAGATGACAAGCTAAGTGTGAGGTCAAGAACAACAGAAGCCTTTCAATGGGTTCCTTTTTGATAATCCGTATATATGTTTCAGTAGGGAATCACTGGATATGTGGATCAAAAAAATAAAAAGTATAGTGAACTGTTGAGTGAAATAGCAGGGTAAAAACAGAATAAAAATATAAACTCACCCTTTTGGGATGATAAACAGGTGTTGGACAATTATCACAACGATGTTCTATGGTGGTTGCTCATGCAACAAAGGGTGTTGAACCTGACCTGGAACTTCTTATTCTTCCTTGCTGCTGCTATAAGTATTCCGAACAGGATGTAGTGGACATCTTCCAAGGGTTCTCCTTCAATGTTCAGGGGTATATTTACTAAATTGAGAGTTTTTATAAGTGCAGATATTGCCCATAGCAACCAATCAGATTCCACTTAACATATAACTAGCACCTTCTGTAATAGGTGGAGCCAACCCTGGTCCATGAGAGCTACCAAAAGTGCATGTTTTCCAGGACACCTCACAGAGTCTCAATTGAAATAATTAGCTCCACCTGTGGATTTTTTTAAATCTGTTAGTGAGTAATGAATACACCTGTGCACCAGCTAGGTGGTCTGGAAAATGTGAACTGTTAGTAGATCTTGAGGACTGAGGTTGGCTACTCCTGTTCTAGTAGATAATAGCTAGAATCTGATTGGTTGCTATGTGCAACATCTCCACTTTTAAAAGTCTCACTTTAGTAAATTTACCCCTCAATCACAGATAAGAATTTTCTGACATTGTGTACATCAATTATGTAGGTGGTATTCAATAACATGGGTCGGCAAAATATTGCTGCAAAGAGAATGTGAATTTATATATAACTGGGGGACCCTGCATCCAGCTGGCCTCAATGAGGACTTATCCTACTGTATAATGTCTTTTTATGAAGAACGAATGATAGCATATGGAGCTTTTCTTATATATTTGATACCAACTATCACATTAATTTTGTATTAAAGTTCACGGGTGATTTATTATACACCCCAAATTTGATTGTATGTTGGGCTGCTTATTCTATTCCTGTTCTAGTAATGATAAATGATAATGATAAAAAAAAATCTTTGATTATTTCTTTATATTACTGGAATAATATGATTATGTTTTATTTGATTTCTGAGAGATTTTGTTTGTTATTTTTAATTTTTTTGTAGGGGGACTGGTGCCTGATTGACCTTATCTTGATTGCTTTCCTTTAAAAAAAATGTTGTGCTGACACATTTGTATGTGTTTAAAGCAATAGTTTCTGTGGTTACCATGGCAACTAATAATTTATGCTTTTTTTTACCGATGAGGTGACGATGATTGGATGTTGTGATATTGCACTAGTGTCATTACTATGGTTAAACTTTCTCCTCCCCCTTCCTCCCGGCTGGTCAGCTGATAGAGCCATCAGTGTGCCGCTGACTGGATAGACTGGGGTTGGGAAGTATGCGGCACCGCTAGGCAGGCTGGATATTCATGTGCCACAGAGGAGACACTTCTGGCACGCAGTAACAGGTGGACAGCATGGTGTCTCTTTGGTAAGTAATCTGATCTGTTCTATTATTGGCGCCAATCCCTCTATTTTAACTGGTGCCTTACTTTATTGTGCCCATGCCCATAATGAAGGTGGTTCTCCACTGAAATGGCCATTGGGCCAGGGGCAACTTTTTGATGGATACATGATATCACAGGGTTTATGATGAGTATATTTGCCTATGAAATACATGTGACATGTGGGATTCTCTGATTCGAAATGATGGTGCTGTTATGAAGGTTTACTTCTAAACTGTATTTTTGTATCATTTACACAGTGGTGTGCTATTCTCTTGATGGCTTCCTTGGAAGCTTATAATAGTTATATGATCCTTTATGAGATTACAGCACCCTATTGGTTGATTTAAAGTGAGTGTGATTTCTCTGTGTATTTTTGTATGCAATTAAATTATGTGTAATCATCACCACTAAAGACGCTTTGTTACTATTAATTTGGCTATTTGAAAGAAATGTTTTCTTTTATTTATTTGGATTTCTTATACAACATGGATCTGGATGGAGGTGATTTAGCAGGCACTAAAAGATTTTTGGAAAAGGATATATCAAAAATCCTGAATGCTAATACAGACTCACAGAACTTTGATATTGATAGCCCCAATTAAGTCTTCTCAGATTTGGTTAAGCTTAAACAAGACAGGTTGAGCTAAAACATCATGGCTTGACATTGTTGCAATATCATAAAAAAAAGATTATTCAGAGGGGATTTTCTATTAAAAATCAACCAATGATTTGGTCAAATGACAAGGTATTTTGCAAACAGTGGAGCCATATTCTCAATCAGTGTAGTTTTGACTTGATTGTGCTGGTAATTCAGCAGGTAAATACCAATATTTTAAATCTAGAAAAAGAGTTTGATGTTTGTGAGAAGAAAGGGCTTGATGTGTTGAAATCAGATAATACATGTGACTGGGTGGGGAAATTGGAGAATAACATAGCAACCTTTAAAACTGAATTACTAACCTTCAAAAAAAAAAAATACCAAAAAATTAAAGGAGGATTACAAGGATTAGAGAGTGTACCCCTGGGTGTTTTTCCAGGGTGGCGAATACCAGTGGAACCTGGGTCAGGGAAGCAAATTAAGGGTGGAGAGACCCTATACAGATATAGATTCACAGATATCTGACTGTGACCAATCTGGGCCTAGAAGCCAACCTTTTTTGAGACCCAGAAACAAAAAAAGAAGTGCAGAAAGGGAAGAAAGAGGAACAAATTCAGGAAAGAAAGCAGTACAGAGGGGCAGAAGGAAACAGTGTAGAATATTTAAAACCATATTCTCACTCCCACCGAGATGGCGGTTCTTTCTAAGTGCCTCTCTTTTGTGCAAACACAGAGACAGAGGTCCTTTGACTGCAAGGTTGAACTTTATAAATTCTACAGGCAATTAAAATTGAAGGATTTTTCTAAAAATCCAAGAGACACCAAAACCAATTTTCATTTGCCCAGCATGTTTGATCTTCCCAGTAGCAACCCATCCATTGATACTTTTATGAGGTTGGTATGACAAGAAGTTATTCCTTTTATGAAAAACAGAATGTGTAATTTCAGAATATATCAAAGGAAGCAGGGCTTGCTACTAAGCATCTTAAAGAGAACAGGTTCATCATCATTCGTCCGGATGATAATGGCAAGGGGACGGTGGTGAATGACTGAGGTTAATATTTAGATGAGGTTAACAGGCAATTGTCTGACCCTTAATGTTGTTAAAAAAAACTGATGTTTGATCTGACTTCCTCTTTTAAGAGAGAAATTTACCCTTGTGAATGTTGGACTCTCAAATGGCTGGGTGGATGAGCAAACGGCCAAATTCTTGACACAGGAACATCCAGTTGTTCCCTTACTGTACATCCTTTCTAAAGTACACAAATCATTGGTAAGGCCCCCGGGTAGACCTATCATCTCTTCCCGGGGGTCTTTATACCAAACACTTTTAGTTTGTTGATTTTTTTCTCCATTTGGTGGTACATAACATATCATGAATCCTTAAAGACACTACAGATTTTCTGGAAAAACTAAAAAATGTTGGTATTCCTACCTACTGATATTTATTGGTGATGATGGATATCGTCAGTTTGTATACAAACATAAAACATAATGAGGGTCTAGCAGCAATTAGGAAGATGATACCTGAAATTCCTTATTATACAGGACCCCCAAGTGATTTCTTTCTCTTGTTAATAGATGTCATTTTGCACAAAAATTATTGTTTATCTGAGATTTTTTTTTATTTACAGTTGCAGGGCAGCGCTATGGGGTCAAACATGGCCCCTAGCTATGCAAATTTATATATGCATGTTTATGAGTTGTCATATTTTGAATAAGTTGTTTGCCAAGCACATTGCACTTTACACCCAGTTTATAGATGACATCTGTTTCATTTGGACCGGGGCAATAGCAGGTTTGGATGACTTTGTTTCTTTCCTCAACAATTTGACCAGCACCATCAAGGTCACTTGTACCAGCAGCCCACATACAATCAACTTTTTAGATGTTGCAGTATCTATTAAAAACAATAATTTTGAAATGGAGGTCTTCAAGAAACCAACAGACTAACAATACTACTTGCAGGAAGCTTCCATTCAAGACCCCTTAAATTGGACTTGCCGTTCTCATAGTTACTGAGGGTAACTCATATCACCTCGGACATTGATAAGTTACCATTGGCACTCAATAAAATGGGTGAGGACTTTATCTGAAGAGGCTATTGTAAAAAGAAGGTAGTGGAAGCTACCCAAAGATGCCTACTTTTTGACAAGGATACCCTTCTCCATCCTGTGAAGGCTGACACAAGTCTGGATTGCGTGGTATTTCCGACCATATATTCTATATCATCACGCAAGATGAGAGAATCGATTCTAAAATATTGGCATATCATCAGTAAGGATACAGTGCTGAAGGATATATGCCGCAACAAACCACTCTTTGCAAGCAAACATAGTCGCAACCTTAGAGACCAAATAACCAATGCAGATTTCAGTCCAGGTGTGACAATAGACAACTAGTTGTCTTTGAAAAGTGGATATTTTCACTGTTGCAGATTAATTGTCATTTTCTTTTAACTGGAGAGACCTTTGTGCACCCCACCAATGGTCGCACATATCAGCTCCATCATCAGTGATGTGTGAAAGAAAATACATTGTATATTTGATTATTTGTCCCTGTAAGAAATTATATATTGGCAAAATTACACATATGTTAAAAGAGCATATAGCCATGCATTGCTCATCCATCGAGAAGGCTCTAATTTCAATAGTCCAAAGCACACCACCAGTAGTGAGACCCTTTGCGGAACACGGACATTTCATCAATGATTTTCACTTTATACCTCTTGACCAGATTAGACCTCTTGAAAGAGGAGAATGGGGAAAAAATAGCTGCAAAGAGAATGTGAATTTATATATAACTTGGGGATCCTGCATCCAGCAGGCCTCAATGAGAACGTATCCGATAATGTCTTTTTATGAAGAACCGACGATAGAATATGGCGTTTTTCTTATATACTTGATGGCAACTACCACATTAATTTTCAATTAAAGTTGTTGGCTGCTTATTCTAATCCTGTTCTAGTAATGTGCAACTATATATCTTGTATTATTTTGTTTGATACATTTTTTCTTAGAATGATTATTTGTTTATATTACTAGAATATTATGATATGTTTTCTGTGTTTTTTTATTGATTTATTGTTAATTTTTTTGTATGGTGTTCCTTATGTTTGATTACGCTTTTTCCCCCATTCTTGATTGTTTTGTTGTATATTAGGGAGTACTGGTGCCTGATAGACCTTATCTTGATTGCTTTCCTTAAAAAAAATGTTGTGCTGATACATATGTATGTGTTTATAGTAATAGTTTCTGTGGTTACCATGGCAACTAGTAATTCATGCTCTTTTTTACTGATCAGGTGATGGCACTTTGTGGTGCCATTGATTGGATGTTATGATATTGCTCTAGTGTCATTACTATGGTTACCCTTTCTCCTCCCCCTTCCACCAAACTGGTCAGCTGATGGTGCCATCAGTACGACACTGATTGGATAGACTGGGGTTGGGAATGATGTGGCACCGCTAAGCAAGATGGATATTTATGTGTCATGAAGTAGACACTTCCGGCACACAGCACCAGGCAGACAGCATGGCATCCCTTCGGTAAGTAATCTGATCAGTTCTATTATTGGTGCCATTCCCCCTATTTCAACAGGTGCTTTACTTTATTGTTCCCATGCTCATGATGAAGGTGGTTCTACATCGAAACAGCCATCGGGTCAGGGGCAACTTTTTGATGGATGCAAGATATCACAGGGCTTATGATGAGTATATTTGCCTATGAAATACATGTGACAAGTGGTTTTCTCTGATTCTAAATGATGGCGCTGTTATGAAGGTTTACTACTAAAATTTATTTTTGTCTCATTTACACGGTGCTGTGCTGGTCTCTTGATTGCTTCCTTGGAAGCTTATAACAGTTATATATACACACACGCACATTTATATATATATATATATATATATATATATATAGTCAGGTGCATAAATATTGTGACATTGACAGAATGTTCATATTTTGGCCTCTATTCACCACCACAATGGCTTTGAAATGAAACAAACAAGATATGCTTTAACTGCAGACTTTCAGATTTAATTTGAGGGTAATTACAACCAAATCAGGTGAACGGTGTAGGAATTACAACGGTTTCTATATGTGCCTCCCACTTTTTAAGGGGCCAAAAGTAAAGGGACAAACTAAACAACCCTAAATCTAACTTTCACTTTTTAATACTTTGTTGCAAATCCTTTTCAGGCAATTACAGCCTGAAGCCTGGAATGCATAGACATCATCAGACGCTGGGTTTCATCCCTGGTGATGCTCTGCCATGCCTCTAGTGCAAATGTCTTCAGTTCCTGCTTGTTCTTGGGGCATTTTCCCTTCAGTTTTGTCTTCATCAAGTGAAATGCATGCTCAATCAGATTCAGGTCAGAGGATTGACTTGGCCATTGCATAACATTCCTCTTTTTAGCCTTAAAAAACTCTTTGGTTGCTTTTGCAGTATGCTTCGGATCATTGTCCATCTGCACTGTGAAGTGCCGTCCAATGAGTTCTGAAGCATTTGACTGAATATGAGCAATTAATATTGCCCAAAACACTTCAGAATTCATTCTGCTGCTTTTGTCAGCAGTCACATTGTCAATAAATACGAGGGAACCAGTTCCATTGGCAGCCATACATGCCCAGCCATGACACTACCACCACCATGCTTCACTGATGAGGTGGTATGTTTTGGATCATGAGCAGTTCCTTTCCTTCTCCATACTCTTCTCTTCCCATCACTCTGGTACAAGTTGATCTTTGTCTCATCTGTCCATAGGATGTTGTTCCAGAACTTAGATGTTGTTTGGTAAACTCTAATCTGGTCTTCCTGTTTTTGTGGATCACCAATGGTTTACATCTTGTGGTGAACCCTCTATATTCACTCTTGTGAAGTCTTCTCTTGATTGTTGACTTTGACACATATACACCTACCTCCTGGAGAGTGTTCTTGATTTGGCCAACTGTTGTGAAGGGGTTTTTCTTCACCAGGGAAATAATTCTTCTGTCATCCACCACAGTTGTTTTCCGTGGTCTTCCGAGTCTTTTGGTGTTGCTGAGCTCTCCGGTGCATTCTTTCTTTTTAAGAATGTTCCAAACAGTTGATTTGGCCACAACTAATGTTTTTGCTATCTCTCTGATGGATTTTTTTTGAGTTTTCAGCCTAATTATGGCTTGCTTCACTGATAGTGACAGCTCTTTGGATCTTATATTGAGAGTCGACAGCAACTGATTCCAAATGCAAATGTCACACCTAGAATCAACTCCAGACCTTTTACCTGCTTAATTGATAATTAAATAACGAGGGAATAGCCCACACCTGTCCATGAAATAGCTTTTGAGTTGATAGTCCCATTACTTTTGGCCCCTTAAAAAGTGGGAGGCACATATAGAAACCGTTGTAATTCCTACACCGTTCACCTGATTTGGATGTAATTACCCTCAAATTAAATCTGAAAGTCTGCAGTTAAAGCACATATTGTTTGTTTCATTTCAAAGCCATTGTGGTGGTGAATAAAGGCCAAAATATGAAAATTCTGTCAATGTCCCAATATTTATGCACCTGGCTTGTGTATATATATATATATATATATATATATATATATATATATATATACATAAATACTCAGGGGCCAGACTTTACACTGACCTATGGAATGTAAATCTGGACCTGCTGGGGCGCCTTCCCTCCTGATTCCTGATCCTTGGTGGACACACCTTTAGAGCAGAACAGTTGGGGGCGGGGCTTAAAATGAGTCATGGGTAGAGCTTTGGTGGGTCAGAGGTGGGCGAGTCTTCGATCTGCCAGTCCACCGGCCAAGGGAAAGGGGGAGAGGTGGCCAAGTGGGTATGGGAAAGGGCTAAACTTAGCTAAGGGTGTCTGGGGGGAATAGTTATATGGGCAGGTGGTCCGTGACAGCCAAAAAAAAAGGATTTTTCCTGTCTGCATCACAGTCAGTATATGTGGTCCTATTTTCAATGAGAGGGCCTGGCACTGTAGCTCCACCCACCCCATTGTTAATCTGGCACTGACCAGACAAACTGTATTAATCTGTTAGCCACAGGTTTAGACATTGCAGCATGTAATAGGAAACTTCAGGATATCTGGCGGCATAGTCTAATGCCACTAAAATTTATTTAAATACCCTTGATGAAGACGTTATAGGAGTCACCAAATCAATTGCTATTTTGTATGGCACCTGACTATTGGAAGGGAAATGAAAGGGTCCAGAGGTGCGCATTGGTGCTGTTATCTGACTTTCTAGGCAGGTATGAAGGAAAGAAGAGAGGAATGCACCCCAAAGGGAAAATACTTGTTTATAATTTCTGATAAACATCTCTTTTGATACTATTATAATTTAGCATATTATTTTTATGGTAGCTCAAGTATGGTGCACACATTTATATACACACTATAACCATCAAAATAATAGCATTTCAAGAACTATTCCCTGAAAGGCACTTGTGCATAATTCTTAAGTTTTTTAATATTATGTTAAAACTTAAAGTGCATTATAAAATTCCAGTGCACAAAAGTTTTAAAATAAAACATAGAAAAGAAACTGTGATACTAGTGATAGTTTGTGATGAAAAATACATACAGAATTACACATATATTATTAAAATAGCCTGTTGTACACATATTAGTTACAGTATGTAATCACACTAGTGTCCAGATCTTAGCATTTAGTCACACTATTGATGTGGCCCATCTTCATTCCACATAATGGCTCAACTTCATTCAGAATCTCCTCATCAGACATACCCTCACCTTGCCCCTCCAAAGGCTATAGTATTACCAGCTCAGGTCCCAGTATTATGTACCCGGGCTCTCTCCCTGTCTTGGCACCTCACCACACCTGGTGCCTGGATGCAAACTACTCAGAAGCTTCTAAGAATTATGCCATTTGTGTTATGATACATGGGTAATATAATCATGGGTAATATAATCTTTATAGAATTAATTCCTAAATCTCATAACTTTGGTATGTATTGGTTTAAGAGATATAATAACTATCCCGAAAAATTACTTTTGCACCCGGACCCACCATTCATTATTTCCGCTACTGCTGGTATGAATTTGCAAAACACCCAGCAGATACTGATCATTTTTATGTTAATATATTATAACTGGCAATGGGACCCAGCCTACTGCTCCAACCTGCTCCTTCCCCTCCTGCCCTGCTCAATCCCTCTGCTCAGTCCCATACCCCCACACACACTTTGTAACATGATCCCCACTCATTCTGTCCAGCCATCCCCCCCTGCCCCCTGGCACTCTGTAACATGTCCCCCGCTTTGTCCCACCACCCACATGTTTTTTAACTCGCACCTTCACACACACCATTTGACATCCGCACTTACAGTGTTTCTGGCGGCTCATTCTTCCTCCTCTCCTGACTCCTGCTAGGCCAAGGAATGTCCTAGCTCTCTTACAGTGGGAGCCATTGGGGCACATACATTCTGGAGATGGGACAGTCCTTACACAATTGTTATATAGATTTTATTATTATTATTATTATTATTATTAGTATTAGTATTATTATTATTATTATTATTATTAGTTGTTAAATAAGATATGGACAGTTCTGGAATAGTAGCATATAAATCCCAGATTAGATTTTATTATTCTGTCAAGTGTTTTAATTTTTTTTCCAGATTATGCCCTCATGATAAAGTATTGACCAAAGTCATTACCTGAACATAACATCAGTAATAACATCATCATCATTATTAACCTCTCATTACCTTCAGTGGTTATGAACCCTTTTTGTCTGTCTCTGAGTTTGGGAGGCCTTCATATGGGACAAAATAGGGGAGAAAGGGAAGATTTTCTTAGACAGCTGAGGATTCTTAATTTAAATTAAACATTTAAAGTAGTCTCAGGATAGGACATAAAAGCCTAGTGACATAGTAGATGGTAGATACAGGCAGACTCCCATATTCACAATGTGGTTTTTCTTCCAAATGGCAACAAAACTTTTTGTAGTAGGGCATAATATATAGCAAAAATATAAGCAATATGAGAAAGGTTAATAACTTTCTTATTTTGAGGAATGATGAGGCATTTCATCATATTACAAGCTTTCTGCCCCCCAATTTATGGGCAATTAATCTACCTGCCTTATTACCAGCTGTGTAAAATTTGTGAAGACACTTAGTTAGAAAGATTTGTTGAAGCTGGGATCTAACAGCTGCAAACTATTTTTTCAAAGCTGTAGAGGGACACTGTCAGTTTTATGAGAGTCCAGGGCAGCAAGTTTTACTTCAAAATCTTTGTGCAGCTTGAGATTGATTTTTAAGATGGGTGGCTTTCTGGATAGCTGTGCCATGAAGGATTGAATTGAAAAAGCACAAAGAATCAGTAAAAGCTTGCACCAACTCGTGTGACCCAAGGAGATATTCAGAAAATCAGCAAGGTGTCACAGCAGGTCCGTGGGGGAAAGGATTCCATACCCAAAATAGGGGGTGTGGTCAGACCAGGTGATAGGCAAAATGTTACCACATTTAGTAAGCTGAAGTGCCCATTTATCTGAAAGTATGAGATGAATGTGGGAGTAAGTGTTGTGAACACTAGAAATCTCAGGAAATGTGGTACGTCATGCATCATAAAGATCAAATGTGGATAACAGTTTTTTTTAAGTAACAGCTGGACCCAAGGGGAGGGTGGAGATTGGAGCCAGACTCACCAGAACAATCTAACCTGGCATCAAGGACTGATTTAAAATCCCCAATCATGATAAAATAATCTCTATTAACTCCATTTATTAATGGGTAAATGGGGATCTGATGGGAATTAGGGGCATAAACAGAATCTAAATTCACTAGTTGGACATTAAGAGACACTAAAATAAGATATATGCCACATCTATCTACTACTTTATAGGAGAGAGTGAAGATATTTGAAACATTAAACAAAATTGCAGCCTCATTTCTCTTAAAGTACCAATTTCCCATGTAACAAACAGGATGTCTATGATCTTTACCCATGTGACATGACATAACACAAATAATGTAATCAGAAAAAAAGAGTACATACAGTATCAGCGTAAATAATTGTGAAACAGCACACTACATGTATTAACCAGTCAATCTATTTCTATGTACATGATAAATAAACATAGAATTACATATTTGAAACTAATGGGTCTATTTCTCAAAGACACATAAGCCATAAATCCTGATAAACAGAGCATTTTCAAAGAATTTAGAGCTTCTGCCTATTTATCAAAACCCCTACTAGTGGTGACTATCATGAGCTATAGCCGATGACAGCCTTAACTTGGAGCATCTTGCAATGCAAAGCATGGGGAATCCAGTTTATCATGAACAGTGATGGCACAGGATGGTGTTAGCAGAACACTCGGGAAAAAGCTTTAACAATATATTAAATCTTTTTTTTTTATAAATATTATTTTTTTTTATTTACAATTTATGTTAATGCCATGTGTCTTTCAGATACTGAGCACATGTGTTACTGCCTCATTCTCATTTACATATGCCACTTCAGCTCTAAATAAGAAGAGAGAAAAAGAGGAGTGATTGCTATATTTCTTAATTTGCAAGACTTTCGCAGTGATTTATTTGCAAAGTTCATGTGAGGGTTTGCAATTCACTTTACATTTACAATCAGAATACTTTTTAATACCCAATTTAACTTTTAATTAAGCAATTATCACTCAATATGCCTCATACATCTTTCTTTTACACTGTCAGCATGCTCTTTTATTGTCCATGACTTAATTTAAATGCCAAACATGTAAGTAGCAGAAAATCACATTAGAATACATGTTTATACAAGATTGCATTACTATATCAAAATATTGGTCTGTTAGTCATTAAAAACAAATCTCCCAAACCATCTACTTGTAAGGTATGCATTTTGCTATAAGTGGAGAAAACAAACTATGGAATACAGCCATTTAGCCATTTCATAAACTAATTTGTGAGAAACCCAAAAATAAGTAGAAGCTATTCCTGCTCTAACCCAGGTGTGCAAATAAAAATAGATTACTAGATGCAAATTACTGTACAATTGTGTACCAGTCACACATATATTAGCTAATACAGCTGAGTGGGTTAGCAATGATAAACATTAAAGATAAATTATACAAACATATGAGAGGGAATTCACTTGTCGGTAATGTCAGTGAAGTGCATAATCAGTTTTCACCTGCCCCCCATATAGGTGCACAGTAACATTAGCTACTGGAATTCTCTGGGATTTGTGCAGCTGGGCATAGCATTGTACATTGCTGATAACGGATAGCCCCATACCCATCCAGTTTTTACGTAGTTTACAATGGTTCCTGTAGCCAGCTTTACTTCCGGTCATTTGGTTATGTGTACACACTAAATGATGTATCTTTACGATATTTTGTGTCTGCAGCATGACCGATGTAATATATCTGTGACAGATGTCGTTCACAGATATTTTGTGTGTACACACGTGCAGATGGGTGATATGATATATAGTTTAATGACTGTACAAATGACATAAGTTCCGTAGTAGACTGAAGTCACTATTTTGTGCTGTTGGGAGACCCTTCTTCCACTTTCGGTCTGCGGCTACTTATGTGCCTTAATTTATCTCCTCACATCATGACACTGTTTCTGTCATATACAACCCTTCCCTCACTTACACAGTCACACAGGCAGATCAGCTATTGCTTCCTACATGATTTCCATACTCTTCTCCTGAAGTACACTGTGCTGCTGTGCGTATTCTAATTATCTGATTAATTACTTTTGCTTTAGCAAAACTTACTCAAACAGTGACTACACATGGATGAGCAGTTGATGGGCATGACATAAAGGTACAAACCAAATATATAGAGAATGAGGGCAGCTGATGCTTTCTCAATACACTATAGCAACTCAATAAAAAGGAACCATGGTTAGAGTAACAGGACACTAAGGCATACTTGCCAATGCTACTGGAATGTTCCTGAGACTCCCAAAATTCAGTGGGTTCATCCAGACTTTGAGGAGACAAGGCCACTCTCATGGGTACCATTTAGTTTACCTTTGAAGAAGTGTGGCCTTAATTGTATAGAGGCTCCGCCTCTGCTGTGCAATGACACAAATCGTGTTATTGCATAGTGGGGTGTGGGCTATGAATATAGCCCCCATCACATTATCTGAAATAAACAGAGCAAGCATTAGTGAAGGAGGGCTGGCTTCTGCCTTGGAGTGGTGGAGAAGAGGAACTACAAGTCACAGCAATCTCTGCTGTCTGAGACTTGCACAGCACAGATCTTGGATCTCGCAAGAGCACAAGTGACCTGAGAAATATAGTCAGGATCGAGCTGCCAAAGAAACTAAAAATGGTTCATGCTGCCAGCAGCAAATAGCTGAGAACAAGCCACATAGTATACATCAGACCACTGGATAAATTACTTTATTCCTTTTTTTTTTATAATTTAAAGTAGAGTATTATTGCAGTGAATGACTCACTCTGCTTTAGGCTCCTCCCTCTCACACCCCATGAACCCCAATATCCACACTAAATCTATGGTGCCATGACTGGAGACAAAATTGGTCTGTCTAATAAAACTCTGACTTCAACATGACCATCTTATAATAAGTAACTTACCAGAGACAGTTTTTACAAGAATTGATACACTAAGCAAACATTTACAGGGACAACACACTGGCACACATGTACTGTATGTATTATATGATGATCACGAGAATGTTCTATACATTGTATGGCAGTCATAAGAATTCTCTCTGCATTCTATTTTGGTCATAAGAATGCACTATATTGTATGGTGGTCACTAGGATGCTCTCTGTATGAAAAACAGTATAATACGTGCTTTCACATGCAATATATTTTGCATAGTGCACCCATAGGAGTATTTTGATTAGAATTTTTTGAATGGTTAATGCTAGTGGTATAAAGAAATCAGAGTTATATTTTAAATGTGTTTTCTTTATCTTTGACAACCACTTTGCCCCCAAGAAGAAGTACAGGTCATTGGAAAGAGTTTAACTGCTCTTTTGTGGGTGAGGATACTCCCACCACTTTCATTTGGACACCCAATATTTTCTGTACTGTACGTTCATTCAGAGGCAATTTGAGATTTGTATTTTCTTTTGGTGTCAACTATCACCGTTGAGGGAGGCTATGGCTAACTGTTGGCTAAAACCACCTACATGAGGCCATTTTACATTTACAATTTGCCCCTGCTACCTGCCCACCTGACCGTCAGTGTCTGGGTTACATACCAGAAACAGATGTAGAAGCAGATATTCTTGCTAATACTCACTAGGTGCTAGTCATACTTGCCTACTCTCCCGGGAGTCGCAGGAGACTCCCAATTTTAAGGGTAACCCCTCCGCACCCCTGAAAGAGTAGGCAAATCTCTTGCATCCCACTCATTTCCTAGTGAAGTGGGCAGGATGGGGAGATTTTCTAAGATGTTTGCAGATCTGTGTGGTGGGTGTGTGGCTAAATGACGCGAATCACATCATTTAACCCCGCCCCTCCCTGCAGACTGCGAATCGCGGGGTTTCCTTTAAAGGGGGCGGGTTCTAATGCCAGCTATTGTCTGGCCCCGCCCCCCGAAGATGAAATAAGCAGGTTCTTTTTGGCTGCTCCTGGAAGGTGCCCTGCAAAGTTGGCAAGTATGGTGTTACTACTATTGTTAATCATGTGATCTGCCTGTGACCTCTGAACTCACTGAGTGATAAACTCAGCTGTGAGCGACTGTGAGGACATTTTTTAAAGCAGTTCAGTGAAATATTTGCTTTAATCCACAATTACTGTAGGTGTGGAATTTTAAAGGTTTCCTCAGAAAAGTTTGGCCTTAAGCATAAAATATTTAATGGGCATTGTCCATCAAGTTGTATTATATGGTAAATGATATTGTATATTATTTGCTCATCACAACAATCACTGAACCCCAAAATGAACCAGGGGAGTTTCATATTTTCTCATGAATTCCTTTGAAAGTGACATGGATTATCAATAGTTTATTAAGATCTGTCATTTAGCTAACAAATCAAAATTATTTTTTTTAAATTCGTTTTTTTTTGGTTCATCAATGCAGCCTTTCGGCCATCTAGGTAATACAGAGAACAAATTAAACTGACTCATAGATGTATGACAATTATTTTACAATCTTCCTGAGAAAACGATTTGTGTGTCTGATTCATTATCAAGTTAGCAGGGTTTCCCTTATAGAGTCACACATTTTCCATTATGCATTACATAGTAAAATATATATCTAAGATAATGAGCAATTACAAGAACAACTTGGAGAAAAAGTACAAATTTGGGTTTGGGTTAAATACATTCAAAGGATTGAAATAAATTAGAATTACTTATCTTTATGTTATAGATGTACCAGGTTCAAAGGGACTGACGTACACCTTGTTTCAAAAGTGCAATAGTGCAAACAATATGTCAGTGTACAACTGACATGTACCTTATTAAGTGCAAATGTGCAACAGATGTGTGTATATACTAGTGAAGAAACTAAACTGTGACCAAATTATAAAAAGTTTAAAAATATTGTACCAATTTAATATAAAAATACATATATCAAAACAAATGAACATAAATAGATATTCATAAGCATCTCATAATTGACCACGTAGGCTGGCCAAGACGTTCATATCAAGGCACAATTGTGCAAATGTTATATAAAGTGCAATGATAGTGCGTAATAAATATCTAAAAATAATAAATATAAAATCAGACTAAATGATATAAATATATACATATAAATATAGCAGCACAACTGAGTATATACAAGAGAACAATTAATAAACCAGAAAAAGTTGAAAATTGTTAAAAAATTGTTAAAAAAGCTTGGAAGGATTCATGTTAGGCTTTTCTGTGTTAAGTTCATCTCAGGCAAGAGGCAGCTGTCCCAACGCATTTCATCCACAACTGGACTTCATCTTTAATACAAGGTGCTGCACCATATTGTTCATTACTCTGATCCTCCAATGTGTCATAGTTATTACAGGTCATAAACTAACAGCAAAATGTGCAGACATGCAATTGATTTATTTGTGCATAACTGGTCTGTTTAACTGCCTTACGTATACAGAGATGTATGTCCAATTTCCACTGTGGGACTATTTGCTGAATAGGTAATTTAGGTGCCTGGACTTATTAATGTGTTTATTTTATTTGTGTAATGTCTGTAACCTTTATTAAGTGAACATGGATGGCACAAAAGGCATCTTATTGAAAGCGTAAACTGATACTTAAATAATGGCACCTCAGAGGACATATACAGTAGATACCAGGGGGTAGATTTACTAGAGTTTCTAAAAAGAATAGCAGAGGTACAGTATTGCCTATAGCAACCAAGTGAGATTTAACCTGTCATTTAACTAGTACAGTGGTTCTCAAACTCGGTCCTCAGGATCCCACACAGGTATCATTTTCCAGGTCACCCAGTATGTGCACAAGTGTATTCATTACTTACTGACACATTTTAGATCCACAGGTGGAGCTAATTATTTAACTTGTGATTCTGTGAGGAGACCTGGAAAACATGCACTGTTTGGGGTCCTGAGGACTAAGTATGAGAACCTGTGAACTAGTACATTCTTTAAAATGATAGCTATAATCTTTAATGGGAGAAAGCAGTTTGAAAGCAAAATGCTTAATTGGGAACACCCCAAAATCTACATAATTTCCACACCTTGAAGCTCATTTAAATAAATCACCTTGATATATGAAATGTTATTGTTACACTTGTACTTATGTAATATCCAGGATATTCCAAAATTGTATATTTATACTGTATAGTATATTATTTACCTTATTGTTAGCTTAATTATAGTTACTTTTCATCATGGATTAAGATTACTGTATCAGGGACTCAAGCTATATGAAATAATCTGACTACAGTATCAATATTATAGATTGCAGTCTTTATTTTAAATCAGAGATGTGCACAGACCCCCATGTTTTGGTTTTGGCAAAACCACTGTCAAATGTTATGGTTTTGGCAAAGCCATCATGAAAGTGTTTTCGTTCAGATTCGGTTTTGGGTTGTTTTAATATTTACAAAAACACCTAAAATCATGTAATTTAGATCTGTTAACATGCAATCCACAACTGAGATTAGTTTTTAGATCCGGGTTCTAAATTTACAGCCAACCCGAGTTGTGCTGGGTTCTACTTGGAACCCCAAAAGTGATCTGAGCCGGGACTCAGTTGGACATGAAACCCTTAATTTTTGGTGCATTAGTTTTTCAGGAAAACTAAACCACACATCTCTATTATAATAATATGTTGTATGGATAAATACTGGCAGCATTTCCTGTTATGTTTACAGGAGGATTTACATATCGCCCTCCCTCCTCCACCATGAGAATTTCAAGAGATATAGTACTGGTGCGTACACACAGTATGATTAAAATGGATGATATGAATGATAACGATATCTATCATATCGTTATCGTTCATATCATAAATTTTTCGCCCACCAACGACCTGTGATGCGTGGACACATATGGTCGATATCGATATCCACCATCGTCCTTGCACGTACGCCAACCTGGTCGATATTGACCAGGTTACTATAGGGACCCACGATCGTTGATCGCGGATTGCTATAGTTGTTGGTGAGTTGGTGGTGTGCTGGATAACCGATATCGATCGTCCAGCACACCTGCGAGATCGAACAATGATATTGTTATCGTTGTCAGTCGTTCCATCTGTACACACTGTATGGCTGTCTATGCTGGGAGTTGTGAGATTTTCTACATAGAAGTTATTGTATTGGATATGTAGGAATATCAAAAGTGTCCTGATAGAAGTGTTTTTTGGAACAAATGGAGAGCGTTAATTAATATAGATGTATTTTCTAATTCCCTGTGGTGTTTTGTGAGAAACAAAATGGAGGACAGTGTGTTTTTATAATATCCTACAACTATACATACTGTAGGGTATGTAGCCAGGAAGCCGGCGGTCAAAATGCCGACCGTCGGCTTCCTGATTGTCCCGGCAAGGGATTAATGAGACGTGTCGAAATCCCAACATCTATCATTATCCCTACATCGGGATCCTGGCACCCAGCATACTGAACGAAGGTAAGCCGGGTGTTGGGAGCAAACAGCTGCGGGGGGGGGGGGAGGGTTAGCCAACCCCCTGGGAGGGTTAGGGTTAGGCTAGGGGAAGGGAGGGTTAGGGTTAGGCACCTCTGGGGGGAGGTTAGGGTTAGGGTGCGGGGAGGGGAGGGGAAGGTTAGGTTTAGGCACCCCTGGGGGGAGGTTAAGGTTAGGCATGGGGGATGAGGTTAGGGTTAGGCACCCCTAAGGAACTGTTAGGAATAGTTTAATTACTTACCCTGTCGGGATCTTCTCTGGCCAGTCTTCCGGCATCGGGAATTCCGGCATACTGATTCCTACTGTAGCCTATGTGTATCTCATAAAACAATATATTTCATGAGGCAACCAAGATGCTAAGAAACATGCTGGATAAACACACAATAATCTCTGCTTCACCCTGCAATCTATGTATCTCTTTATTTTTCCCTCCCCTCTCACACACTGTCATGAATTTCTGCACAGGGTGCATTTGCTGGATCTGGGGTACTGGTTTCCTTCTAGTTAAGAACAGACTGTCACTTTGTAAAAGTCGGTCAGCTGATCAGCGCAGCCTGAGACATATTCACAATCCAGCAGGTGGGCTATTGAAATAAGCTCAGCTGGCAGTCCAGTGTCAGATCTTTGTCTAACTACAGTATTTTGGGGTGCTGACTCTGATGGCTTTCGAAACCTCGCACGCCTGTGTACCATGCTCTAGTGTTCCAAATCTCTCCATGTGCTGTAATTTAGAGTTCATCTTCTATTTCTGTGTATCATGCTACAGTGTTCTGTATATCTTCATGTGTAGAGTCCCAATCACGCACATGTGTGTTTACTCCAGCAATTTTGCAAGGCCTTTGTGTATTGCACTCCATCATTCCAAGATACACCAGTGTGCAGTACGCCAAAATCCTTTGCCGTCTATCTTCCATTCTCTAGTACTTTGCTTAGAACGGTCTAGTGATTGCCTGGGGGCAGAGACCTTAGAGGTATCTGTAGCAGGTTGAAAACAAATATTCCACATTCCAGCAAGTTTCTGACAGATACATACACACACACACACACACACACACACACACACACACACACACACACACACACACACACATACACACACTGTATATAACACAGTTAAGGAGACAATGTATTGTATTAGATATCATGTTTAATATACAGTACTATTTTATGTTATATGTAAATATTATTCAATACTGTTAAATTAAAATACTTTATTCATATAATTATAATTATCCTTACGGTATTTTAAACAGATATGATATGGTATGGTAATAAATAATGAATAAATGCTTATTTGTATATTTGCTTCACTATTATATAATAAAAAATACCTTCAGTGTTATTACATAGAAATAAAATTCACCACACTGCACACCAATATACTGTTATTGTAGTACTACACTGTCTGTAGCACAGTGGTAAGTGTTACCTCACAACACTGATGTCATTACTTGGGATTTCTCTGTGTTTGTGCACTTGCATATTATGGAATATAGATTGTAAGCTCCTGTGGGGTAGGGACTCATGAGAATGAATAATATTCACTGTACAGTGCTGTGTAATTGATTGTGCCCTATAAATAAATTATAATACCATCTCCAATTCAATACTATAAGACACACAACCACAAACACAGTACTCTATTTGTATTTTCCTGTAACCTTTTATGTACAGCCACTTGTTAACCAACATAAAATTGTGTTTGGTTAAGCAGAAAAAGCCTTACCCATTTCCCTTTTGAAAGTATAGACTGTTTGCCTAGTTTCAGCATTATTTCCTTTGATTAAGATAATTATTTATGGTCATCATTGAAATTACTGAATTTATTTGTAACAAAATTTTATAACATGAAATTTCAAGAAAGTCATAAAAGGGTAAACAAATTATGCATTCCCATCAAACCCTAGCTATTAAAAAGAGATCTGCACTTATAAATAGTGCCAGCATCAAGTCCATATGTTGGTAAACATAATGCACAATAAAACAGGCTAACATAAACAGCAATCCGAAGTAAATATCTTGAATTAATTACTCTCCATGAAGATTTTGCATCAGGCAGTGGGAATACATATGGATGAGAATTCAAAGAAGGCATTTTACTCTGAATTAACTTTAATTCCAAGGGTTTAGATCTTGTTTCTAGAATTTTGTTTCATGTACCCAGGTATCTAAGTATGCAGATAGGGCACATTATTTTGTACATTTTATGGCTCATGTAACCTGCATTTCACAATGAATCTACTTTTTTTGTAACGTGGTCAATCGTTACAATATATTATACTAAACAAATTAAATATAATTGTGTTTGCAGAAGCAGTAAGTGCTAATGTGCAACAGGTTTTGCATACTATCAGGGCTGCCTAGAGCTCACACCCTACTAGTAAAAACAGGAAAAGAAGGGGGTAGTGGCACTGATCTTGGTTCCACAAAAAAGTGACATAAAAAATGAAGAAATACTTATCTGCACATGCAGTTCTCCTTTGTTTATAAGGTCCTCGTGTATATATAGGTCGTCGTACCATGCAAAAAAAAATAATAATACAACATTTGTAGTTCCTTCTATATAGTTATTTCTTATGGTACTTCACGTGAAAAACAACTATGGGCTCACCCCAACTCACACAGGTTAGAGTTGTTGCACCCTTGTAAAGGTATCTTTATAATCTATTGCTGGGTGAAATGTCTCCCCTGCACATTAAGTGGATGGGTATAACACGTCATAATGGCCAATCCCACACTTCTGCATCTCACTCCTCCAGTGAATCACATCATCATGGCCCATCACACACTTCTGCATCCCACTCCTCCAGTGAATCTCATCATCATGGAGCGCCCCACACTCCTGCATCCCACTCCTCCAGTGAATCACATCTTCATGGCCCGTTCACACTTCCGCATCCCACTCCTATGAATAACATCATCATGACCTGGCCCACACCTCTGCATCCCACTCCTCCAGTGAATCATTTCATCATGGTCTATCCCACACTTCCGCATCCCACTCCTCCAGTGAATCACATCATCATGGGCGTCCCACACTTCTGCATCCCATTCCTCTGGTGAATCGCATCTTCATGATCCCACCTTCTGTGGTGTAATACCACCTCACTCCTCCAATCTGGACCTCTACAAATTTCCTACATCACAGAAAGAAAATATAAAGCAGCTAAAGACATATACAGGGGTATTCAATATGGGAGCGAAAAGTCCGTGTTGGACTTTTTGCTCCACATCAGAGATTTTCCTGGGATAAAGTATCAGGCGCGCGCCCACTTTATCCCCGTATTCAATATAAAACCTACGAAAACAAGAACCTGCGAAGTGGGATCTGCGAAAAAAAATGAAATTTATCTGGAATAAATTGTAGGACCCCCCTAAAACTGTAAAAACATGGGGGATCACTATGGGTACCCCTGTTTTAGCCTGCAAATGAAAGTCAGGGATTTAAATAGCCGCAGCAGGTGTTTTTTTCCCGACATTGAAGAAGTGATGCAGAAGAGCACTTAGGTTATTTTTTTCGTTTTTTAAGTGGTCCCATCAAATTTGGGGTACATGAAAATGGCTACTAGCATATTTTTATGTCCATAAAGTAACTTTTAAAAAATTCTGCAACTATGCAACTATGTCTAGAAAACACCTGTCGCATATTTGCAGAATAGCCCTGAGCCTAGTTCCCTATTGTTAAACACTTTTTTCCTTTTTTTTTTCACCCCAATTTTTAAATGAATTTTTTGGGGTGTCCCTATTTTTTTTAAATCCTTTTTTGACAGTTATTTTTAAAATGTAATTCCCAGGGGTGCAGGCTATTTTTTTAAGCGTGCACCCCATAACCTCAACTCTGCACTTTTTTTCGCCACAAACCTGCGAAAAGTCTTTGAAATTGAATACGGTGTAAAACCAAAACCTGCGAAAATGACGTCATCTGAGCAAAAGCTTCGCAAAAACTGAGTTTTCGCTCCATATTGAATACCCCTAATAGTCCACAAAAGAACTGAAAAATCTGAACAAAAATGTTAGAAGTGCTATGGATTTTGTTTGTGACAGGTTCATCAGGAAATACCTTAATTAGAGCTTGTAGTAATAGGGAGCACAAAAGTGACAATAATTAATATTGAAAAATGCTGCATTTCAGCATTACACAGAATTGTGTGTAAAAAGACAGATTGCCTGAGTGATAGGTTCATCAGATACAGTCACTGCTAAACAGGAAATAATAAAGAGACTCTCATATATACAAGATATGGGTGAGTGATTGTAATGAGAGCTCCATTATGATGAATGAATCACTGATGTGGTTCTGCGGTGTCAGTGCAGGCATACAGCATGTTAGGACATAGTATTGATGCTAAAAACATGCCAACAGTACTCTGCAAACATCACACACATCTCACCTTCATTGTGCAGCCTGTGTTTTTAGTGATGCAGGAGAATGTGTGTGCACTGTGCAGTATAACAATTAATGAAAGGTGCACGGATGTCTAGGACACATTAAATATATCCAGGTTATTTCACTGGATCAATCAGCCTGTTAATTGTACTGTAATTACTAAATATAGTTACAGTACTATACATTGCAGCAGTGAATCTTGGACAGGTATTCTGCAAAGTAACTGACCTTACAGTGCAAAATTCCCTTTTATGCTGATATTGAAAATGTTTTTAAAGATGTAATCTTGAAACTACAGTTCTGGGTATAAAAAATCAGTTAGACAATCTTTGGATTGACCTTGAATATATGTGCTATTTAGGGCATCTTGGTTTCACCACAACTGAATAAGTTTACTAATATGAGTGAATCCCTGAAGTTCATTTTCAGCTCTTCTAGAATATATCTATCTTCTACACGGGAAGCCAGAACTGTGCCCATATTACAAAAACAGTTCGAATTGCTGTCAAGGAGATAACATTTCTCTCCATGTATCTCATTTATAGAATGACAGAACACTAAGAAAAATATAAGCCCTCTAGTCCTGTGCGAGAAGCTATTCCCACTGTAGGGGATGTGGCCACTACAGGGTCCACCCTCCCAAACACTCGCTCTGCTTTTCTGATCATGCACCAGAGATGCCATATGAGCAGTGAAACTGCAATAATCCCAGGACATGTTCTGAAATGACTGGATGGGGTGACTGTCTTTGCCCTTCATATTTCATTAATGGGTAGGGCAATGCCATGCTCTACACCAACTTAATTTTCAAAATATCTTCACCAAGACACCTTGCAGGATAAACATTGGAGGAGATGTATCAAGCCTGCTAAAGAGTGGAGAAGTTGCCTAAGTAAACCAATCAGCATCTAGCTAGCATTTCTCATATATATTTTATAAAATTATAGGTAGAAGCTGAGTAGTTGCTATGGGCAACTTCACTTGTCCACTCTTTAGAATACTTGATACATCAGCCATATTACTTCCCTTACAACCTTGTATCTTCAGCTTCAGTAAACCATGCATTTAGACACTGGCACAGCCGATATTGTACAATGCTCACCACCTTCCACTATATAAAACAGAGACTTTTTGCTTTCTACCCCTCAACATGTCTATTACAGTTTGTACCACCCCTTAGTAAATGATTTATGGTGTCTTGTGTTTGCATTTGATTTTGGAAAGTATCAAATGCATTAATGTGGCCGAACTGAATTTAGCATTAAATTCTTCACTCAGCCTCCCAGCAAAAAGAGCAATATTTTGCTGCCCATTTGTCAATGTATATTAGTGCACAGGTCATATTTTCAGGATTCCTGTTGGTGGAAGCAGGTGGGATATTTACTGACCCAGCAAAATAGATGAACTCACTTGTGTCTGCTTAACCATTTAACTGGCTAATATTTTTTACAAAAACTGCTCAGAAACTGTCGTTATATTTTCTGATTGAATTAGGTCAAGAAAATCTATTTAACACTGACCCAAAACAATTTTAGATTTTTTTTATTTTTTTTTAAATCACAATATACCATAAAATAGCAGTTTTTATGGTATATTGTGCATCAACCTGACTGTTAAACTACTTAACCATAATCAAAAAGATTAATGGAACCATTGATACTAATATAGATTACACATAAATTCTTTTCCGATATATCGGAAAATTGATATATCAGAAAATCACTGCACATGGGGGAGCAGAGGCGCGGCTATGTAGGGATGGCCATCGGTAGGTTAACCATCGATGGTACCATTGGTGGCTAACCTCGATGGTATGAAACCATCGATGGGGAACCATTGTTGGTTTTGCCCACCGATGATCCTACCTACTCTCTGACTCTAGGGACGGTGGACCAATCACAGTTGGGGGCAGGGCATTGTGGGTTGCATTAGGGGCAGAGCTATGCTCAGTTAACTGATGTTGAAGAAATTAAAAACAAAATTGCTGCCAGGCTCTGTGTCATAAATGAGAGATAACCATTGGTTTTCCCTAATGATGGCAAAACTAACAATTTACAATAGATGGTTGTTATCAATCGATGGTTGGTAACCATCAATGGATGTTGACCATCAATGGTTGATGACCATGCCTACTGCTCTATTTATAAACTGGGGAGCACACAACTTAGGCAGCTGCCACCGGGTATTCACAGGGACAGAACAGCTTCTTTCATCACTTTTCCCTGCAGAGATAAACAACCACCGGGGTTTGGACAGGAGCACACTGACTTCTTTACTTCGCATTACCCCGGCGGCTGCAGACAGGAGCAGCAGCTCCTTACATCACATTTCCCCGGCAACTGCAGGTTTGTTTACACTGCTAATGTCAGTATCTCCCCCCCTCCACCCCCAGATCAGCCACCAATCAGCTGGTTTTATTTCTCTAGAGAGCTGCCCCCTCCTCTCCATCTCTGAGTCCTGCAGCAGGAGTATGCTTCTAGTTCTATTCCCCTGCATGGCTGCTGGCTTCTTGCTCTCAGTGAGGGACCCTGGCTGGCAAGTGCTTTATATCAATGTCTCCTTCAGCCAAGGTCCCCAAGCATCTGTGTTTAGCATTACTACAGGTAACAAAGTGCAACAAAAAACGCTAATAAGTGTGACCCCCCCTGCCTAAACATGTCTCTCATCTCTGCATCCCCCTCCCTGGAAACCTTGTAACTGCTCCCTCTTCAATGCATCAGCCCCTCCTGTAACCCTCTCCCTGCTATGCCAAATGCCTATATATTGCAACACAGTGTGATGCATATATATATATATATATATATATATATGCACTGTATATACACATACACATAAATACTAGGTTGTCACAGCATGCCGAACGTTTCCTACTAATGCAGTATATGTGCATATTACCTACTATGTAATATATATGTATATATATATATATATATATATATATATATATATAGTCAGGTGCATAAATATTGGGACATTAGAGGCCAAAATATGAAAATTCTGTCATTCACCACCACAATGGCTTTGAAAAGAAACAAACAGGATGTGCTTTAACTGCAGACTTTCAGATTTAATTTGAGGGTAATTACATCCAAATCAGGTGAATGGTGTAGGAATTACAACAGTTTCTATATATGCCTCCCACTTTTTAAGGGGCCAAAAATAATGGGACTATCAACTCAAAAGCTATTTCATGGACAGGTATGGGCTATTCCCTCATTATTTCATTATCAATTAAGCAGGTAAAAGGTCTGGAGTTGATTCTAGGTGTGACATTTGCATTTGGAATCAGTTACTGTCAACTCTCAATATGAGATCCAAAGAGCTGTCACTATCAGTGAAGCAAGCCATCATTAGGCTGAAAAATCAAAACAAACCCATCAGAGAGATAGCAAAAACATTAGGTGTGGCCAAATCAACTGTTTGGAACATTCTTAAAAAGAAAGAACGCATCGGAGAGCTCAGCAATACCAAAAGACCCGGAAGACAACGGAAAACAACTGTGGTGGATGACAGAAGAATAATTTCCCTGGTGAAGAAAAACCCCTTCACAACAGTTGGCCAAATCAAGAACACACTCCAGGAGGTAGGTGTATATGTGTCAAAGTCAACAATCAAGAGAAGACTTCACAAGAGTGGATATAGAGTGTTCACCACAAGATGTAAACCATTGGTGAGCCTCAAAAACAGGAAGACCAGATTAGAGTTTGCCAAACAACATCTAAAAAAGCCATTACAGTTCTTGAACAACATCCTATGGACAGATGAGACAAAGATCAACTTGTACCAGAGTGATGGGAAGAGAAGAGTATGAAGAAGGAAAGGAACTGCTCATGATCCAAAACATGCCACCTTATCAGTGAAGCATGGTGGTGGTAGTGTCATGGCGCGGGCATGTATGGCTGCCAATGGAACTGGTTCCCTTGTATTTATTGATGATGTGACTGCTGACAAAAGCAGCAGAATGAATTCTGAAGTGTTTCGGGCAATATTATATGCTCATATTCAGTCAAATGCTTCAGAACTCATTGGACGGTGCTTCACAGTGCAGATGGACAATGACCCGAAGCATACTGTAAAAGCAACCAAAGAGTTTTTTAAGGCTAAAAAGTGGAATGTTATGCAATGGCCAAGTCAATCCTCTGACCTGAATCCAATTGAGCATGCATTTCACTTGATGAAGACAAAACTGAAGGGAAAATGCCCCAAGAACAAGCAGGAACTGAATACATTTGCAATAGAGGCCTGGCAGAGCATCACCAGGGATGAAACCCAGCATCTTGTGATGTCTATGCGTTCCAGACTTCAGGCTGTAATTGCCTGCAAAGGATTTGCAACAAAGTATTAAAAAGTGAAATTTAGATTTAGGATTGTTTAGTTTGTCCCATTACTTTTGGCCCCTTAAAAAGTGGGAGGCACATATAGAAACCGTTGTAATTCCTACACTGTTCACCTGATTTGGATGTAATAACCCTCAAAGTAAATCTGAAAGTCTGCAGTTAAAGCACATCATGTTTGTTTCATTTCAAAGCCATTGTAGTGGTGAATAGAGGCGCCAAAATATGAAAATTCTGTCAATGTCCCAATATTTATGCACCTGACTGTATATACCTATATAAATATATCTAGCAATGTGAGTATGGACAGTCCTTTACAAGTTTCTATTTATAACCAGTCCCATAGTGCCTTTTACTATTGACTATTGTTGTAACGCCGGGCACCTACAGTATGTGGACATTGTGTGTATTTGTATTATATATATATATATATTTATATACATATATATATATACACACACACAAATATATATATATATATGCACGGGACGAAAGATAGGCGCCGAAATAACGTCCACTATCTTAATTGAGACGCCAGATCTAGACAGATGCCATCCCAAATGAGGTAAGTTGGGGCGTCTTAGCTGTTAGCCTGGGGGGGAGTGTTCAGGTTAGGCAACATAGCGTGATTAGGTTTTGAGGGGGGATTAGGGATCTCTAGGGGGGCTAGGGTTAGGCACCACTGGGGGGGTTAGCGTTAGGCACCACTGGAGGGGTAGGTTTAGGCATGAAGGGGGGAGATTTAGGATTAGCCACTAATGGGGAGGGGGAGGGGCAGGGTTAGTTGTGGGGTGGGTTAGGGCTAGGCTAAAAGACAGGTGAGTTAGGTGGAGAAGGGGGGAGGTTAGTATACTTACCTGACCCCTGTTGGGATACTGACCATTGGGATGCCGCTGTCGGTTTCCCGACTGCTGGTATATCATACCCATTCCATGTACAAACGCTGGCCTCTAGGGACTACATCAGCTGCAACCCCTAGAAGCTGGGTAGGGCTCGCCGAAAGGCAGAGGAGTGGCTTTCCATTATAAGGAATCTCTGTTAATTGTGGTCTGGATTGGCAGTCCCAGTGGGAAAAAGCACCCCCCCCGCCCCCTGGGGCTGCCTGTCTGTCTGTGATTAGCAGATAGTGGTTCTAATAGGGAGCCACTGCCAGTAAACTCTCTTTCTCACTGGGGTGCCAGATTTTATGGGGGGGTGGGTGGAGGGGGAACTGCATCCACTTATTAAAAGGGTCACAGATTACTGATATTGTAATAGTCTTGGATGACCACACCCCTCTAATTGATTTCCACACCTACCCAAGACTGGCCACGCCCCTTCAGTGGGCCCTTCATGACCCAGTCCGACACTGGGCTCCTTACATGGCATAACCCCAGCAGCTGCAGAGTCGAGCAGCCATCAAGGTTTACACAGGAGCAGCCAACGGGTGTGGAGGGGGTTGCAGCTGGGCTTCACAATCACTGTTGGTCACAGCAATCAGAACACACTAGAGGTGGAGCCATGGGTGCAGAGGGGCTGGGAGGTCCCTCTGAGACTGACGGCTGCTGGAAGATTATCTTCCAACTGCCACCCACAGGGTGTTTCTGACTGGTTGCATAAGATGCGACCATGCCAGGCAAGTGGTTAAAGAAATGCACAAAATATGACCTATTGGTGGTACTTGAGGACTGAAGTTGTGAACCCCTGTACTAGAATATGTGCTTAGCCATGCACAGCAGTACATAAAATATGCACATTACATCATAAGTGGTAAAATGGCATTTAGTCTGGGGCCTGAAATTGTCATCTTACAGTAAATAAACGCTCTATCATACTGTCCCTCAAACGTCATGTGCATACCTTTATTATCCGCATTCTTGTAGTGTACTGCAGAGATTTCCACACACAGGACCTCATTCAGACCCGGTCGCAAATGCTGCGCGCTCGCAAGCGGGTCAATGTTTTGGTCCTGCGCACGCGCAGCGGCTGCACTGCGCGTGTGCAAGCCCCGGAGTGAGAGAGAAACTCTCTCACTCCGGCGCTCACTACAAAAGGGTCGGCTGTCGATCGACAGCTCAGCCCATTCTGTAGGCGGGGTGGCTACACAAACGGAGGCATTCCCAAGCAAATGCCTGCCATTTTGTGGGCGGTTGCACTGACATCAGCAGTGATGTCAGTGGAGAGTTTCCTGCTCGATCAGAGCAGGAAGCTCCCTGGGGCTTGCGGCTGCCGAGACCCAACCTTAGGCTCTCGTCGCAAGCCCCGATGGTCGCGATGGTATTATCCATCGCGACCATCACCCTGGTCAGTCGCTAAGCTGTGGGTGGTAACCCACAGCTTAGCTAGTGACCAGGAGTCCGCACTAAAAAAAAGAAGCGGCCACCCTCATTCAGAGAGAGCGATCGCTTCTTGCGACCGACTCTGAATGAGGGCCACTGTCCTCAAGTTACCCTAATGGACCAGGCTTTAAGGATAACCATGCTTGGGCACAGGTGACTTAATTAGTACCATTTGACTTAACCATCTGTGCTCAACCATGGCTATCCTTAAACCTGGACCATTAGGGTGCCTTGAGGACCTAGTTTAGGCACCTCTGGTGTACTGTATTCTAATCTGTTATCTGTGACACTGTAAAAATCCTTTAGAAAAATTATAATATTTATAATAATCTTCCAAAATTTAGGTTAGAATTTAACTGTTAATTTACGGTATTCAGCTTTGTTTGACACAATCTGTTTATTATAAAAATAATGTTGCCTGTTGTGCAAACACAGTTATTATCACTAAATACTATACAGTATAATATTCTGTATCTTAAAATCCCTTGATGTATTTTCCCACTACTGCTGTCACCAGTACATTAGTCAGTTTTGAGATGCTGCAAGTTGGATAACATTTAAGAATGAAAATGCACCAAGGTAGGTAAAAACACAGCTACAAATAATAGAGGAATGGTTAGAACTTAAAAGCGTTAAAATTAGTAACTTTATGAATTCAATGAATTCCAGAGAAGGTGAGTCTACATTTTAGGATAGCATCAGTTTATGGCTTTCTACAAGCATCTCTCATAAGAACATAAGAACCTAATGCAGGGAACCTAAGAAAATACAGGTATATTTAGTCACATGTTTCATACTGAACTGATAGTATATGGTTATTTTCAGTACACTCGCCTGTTCTTTATCATAAATAGGGCAGATTCATTTACTTATGTTTTTATTAACCATAGGAACATATATATTAATAGATAAAAGCAACTATCTGACAGTAGATGCTGAGATTCATTCCCCTGATACAATGTATATTCTAAAGGGAATGGGTGAATTTACATAAATTATATAAGGTATAGTTAGCGATTGTGTGAAGCAAAATAGTTAACACATTGTGTTATAGGATTCAATAGGGAAAATTTCAATTTCAAAGACATATGGCAAACAGTTTATTAAAACTTCTCCAAAATGTAAGAAAAGGCATTCCATGGAGAAATCTGAGATCTAGGGTGTTATGAGTACTTACTGTACATTCCCAATGCAACCTCCAACTGCTCTCACCGACGTGACCACTCATGTGCCATACCAATAAAATGAAATCTCACATTATTTAGCAAATTTTGCTCATGCGCATTAGGGCTGCCCACTAGCCATAACATATTGCATCAGTACTAGGCAGATACAATACAGAGGAACAGAGGACCCCAGAAGGGTGAGTTTTTGTATTACCTCTCTGGTAACTCTTTTTCATACATTTCAATAAGTGGTGAAGCAGAAGTGCAGGTTATTAAGCTCCTAATAGCAGTAAAATTGTGATGCTTTAAAATAAACAATATTCCACTGAAGCTATGACACATGGAATAAATATTATGAATGAGAGTGGATGTGAGGCTATGAGAGGGCAAGAAAGTAGATGAAGTAGGAAAGCATTATTAGTAAACAAATGAGTATCTCACTGAAAAAAAGCAGATAGCTAAATTACCAAACTGAAATCCTTGCACATTGAGACACGAGTATGAGGAATGAGTATTTGCCAATTGGAGGCAGAGTTTAAAGTCAGAGATAAAGTTGAATATCATACAGTATTTTGGAAAATCTATAAAACAAATTAACAGAAATCTTTGAAAACTTATACATTTGGTTAGAGGAAGTCAGTGTACCTGATTCCAATGTCAATGTACCTGAGGAGGGCTTAGATGGCACTAGTGACACTGAACAGATACATCCTACATTTTCTTACAATGCTCTGAAAATAAATTCTGTTTTAAATGAGCGAGAGGCACATATAGTACATAATACTATGCAGATAGGATAGTACAAATAAGCAAAAAGATCTGGAGGGAAGGTAGGAAGAAATGCTCCGCTGAGAGCTAACCTTCACTGTCAGTTTAAATTATATGAATCCACTTAGTATAATTATTTCCACAGATCACTCTGAATTGTGTAATTTGATAAGGTATGCAAGTTTTGGGGCAAACAAATGCTGTTTAGGGTTCTTCTCTCAGGGTATCCTAGACCACAACAATAGAAATAAATGATAAAATGTGGTCTCCTGAGCACTAATGGGTAGGTTCACAAAGCAGTAGGAAGTGCAGTCTCATTCCAAATAATAGTAAAAGTGTATGCTAATTTATTCAGGTGCAGACATTAGCTCCTGTGGAGCAGATATGAAGGGTCAGCACCCAAAAAATGCTAATGTAGAGCAAACAATCAAGTGTGAAAACACTAAAATATAAAAACATGGATTAGCTCAATTTAGAGCAAATGAATATCATATAATAGACAATATTAGCTCAAAGTAGAGCAGTCCAACAATAAGCTCAGGATAGAGCAAAAACACATACCTGAATGGAACCTTTAGCAGAGAAGATCTTCTATGCAAGATGGTTCCCAGTGCCACTGAGAAAAGACCTCTGGACTAGGGTTGGTGGTGTAGCATGCAGCTCCCACCATTTTATTTTGACTAATTGTACTCTACATGTAATGATAACAGAAATTGATAAATCATACAGATTTGACACCCACATATTTTGGCAACTACAATGTCTCGTGGTTTCTGCTGAGCAGAGCCATGACACTATCAAAAACCATTGTAAATCTATAGCAGGACAAATTGAGGCATTAACAATGGTGAATTTCAAATTTAGGCATACAAACACTTAGAGGGGAATTCAATTAGCCCCAATAATTTTTTGACCGAATACAATGGGCCTTAATGCATTTTTTTCACCTTTGGGCAATTCAATTAGATCCCATTTTATTCACCTGAAACATTATACATTTTCAGCTAAATACACATAGAATCCATTATCAGGATCTATATGTATTCGTGGATGTGATCACAAAAAAACAGGCAGTCATCAGGGATTTTTTTCACCAGCCTCAGGCAGGTGAAAAAAAATCCCAGATGACGCCCGGCTTCAGGGCTAATTGGATAGCCCGCCCCCGGGGGATCATTACCATGGCTAATTGAATTCCCCCTTTAAAGTGTTAGGAAATGCAGGTAAAATCTAAAATTACTTTACACTGAAACATACCAAATTCTGAATAATGGACATAAACTCTTAGGAAGATGTGATGTTGTCATGTGTTAAAAGGAATGTTAATTATTTGGCCATGGGATTGAAGCATCAGACAGGTTAATGAATTTCCTTCTAAAGGCGACAGTGTTTGAGCATAGGTGCAAACTCATTTAACCCACCTGGTAAAGTCAATATTTTAATGTTACATGCACAGCTTACATTCGATGTACAGATACCCTCCTTCATATGACTGTACATTATGATTGACATGCCAATGATAACCAAAGATCATCATGTTATACTGTAGCTACTGTAAAGGGATTAGGTGCTTCCCTTCTCTGAATTCAAAGCAGAATGCATTGAGTCAAAGGAAAGTGGTCTGTAAAGCACTCTTTTCAAATTAACTGTTCAGTCCCTAATAAAAGCTTCTTTTTTCCCATCATCTGAAAAGCCTGTCATGGGGTTAACATACAGTGTCTTGCAGTCATTTTGTAAAATTACAACACTTCAACAGATTTTCGGATTGGATACAAACCACCAGATTTATTAATGGAAAACCGCTAGAAAATAGATACAAAACCCCATATTATAACCTGATATGCCACAAATCATCAACTCATATTTTTTACTTTTAATTAATACAAAATGCTGGAAGTACATAACCTGTGGTTTCCAAAACCTCTTCAAAAAAATGCTAAAAAGGAGGTGTATGTGACAGACAAGATAGCTCAAACCACCAGTCTGTATAAAATAAAATCTAATAATACGTGTCCGCTCTTTTTTAATATTTATCATGTTCCCCCTTTATTTGTACTATGTATAAAGAAGATCCACTATTTGTAATATTTAATGGGCCCATCTATTTGTAATATTTATCATGGTCCTCTATTTGCAACTTTGGCACCAAAAATGTTTTGTAGTGTAGTGCTTTTAGTACTGTTTACACTTTCTTATACTGTACTTCTTATCTTGATCCAATGTAATCATTAAATAAAAAATAAAAAATATAAGTGTAAAGACACAGACTGCACTACTGACCTCCCCAAAGCTAAATGAGTCTCATGTCAGAGTTCCCACTTACTTAAGAGATGGCCAGCCAATCAGAATCAGTTTCTTATAGGCCAGGTTCCTTTATTTAATTATCAATAAATTATTCAGAGTGTTATCTGATATAGAGACATTGCTGTTAGGCAACTCCCGCCCATAATAAATGCAATGGGTCATATAATTTTCCAAGAAAAAATTCACATGTACTGTACAAAATTATAATTTAGCCAGTGCAGCAATTACTAAGAAACATTCTCAATAGAAGAATAACAGAAAATTGATTCCAGGCCTGGCAGAGAAAATGAGATGGAATGGGATCAATTGGACAGGGTGCATCACGTGCAGAGAAGTTATCTACTCTGTAGCTGACAAGTGGGAAACAATGGGGTGGATATAAAGCAACAGAAAGGAGCATGTGGTAGAGACTGGAAATAGAAGTAAGACTTGAATCAGGAATTAGACATAGAGAATGCATAGTTAATACATACTTTAAATCCTTCCTGATTAATTTTTCCCATCAAAGTATATAACAAGGTTGATCTATAAAAAAGAAAGGTTAGTTAAGTGTGGATGCATATAGGAAGAATCAGAGCTTAGAGCATAGACAAGGGGGTGATTAAATTCTCACAAATCCACCTATTACAGTAGTCTCAACATCACTAATGTTTCTGTGCATCTCTATGGAGATGTTGCCAGTT
This sequence comes from Taudactylus pleione, assembly GCA_031769625.1. Classification (NCBI taxonomy): domain Eukaryota; kingdom Metazoa; phylum Chordata; class Amphibia; order Anura; family Myobatrachidae; genus Taudactylus; species Taudactylus pleione. The sequence continues at coordinate 15,804,476 of JAUIMM010000036.1, read as the reverse complement.
GCAATAAGCTGCTCTGTAATGACTCATTGTGGCCAAGCCGCTCACTGCATCAAGTCATTGCTGCAAAAAAGCAGATTAAAATCAAGTTAAAAAAAATATTAGTCAGAAAACATGTCTAAAATAGAGATCACAATTGAAAACTTTACAGCTTAAGTAATGGTCATGCGACACACTGGAAAACTGTCAAGAAATTTTTTTTGTAAAGGGATTGAGCCTGGGATCACCCATTACCAAATGTCTACCTTCGCCTTTGGTGAACACTGTGGTTAGGTCATCATCATCATCATCATGATTTTCATAGATAAGAGAAGAAGTGATAGAGCCCTTTGGTCAATTCATTCACAGTGTGTTCGAATGGGGGGTTAAAAAAATTACATAACCATACTTGCACATTTCAGAACCATTTTTTTGTGATCTTGCAACAAGAAAGCATCTTTAGAAATGATCCTTCTATGTAATTAGATAATATGAGATGAATGAACCAAAAGTGAACAAGATAATAATAAATAACATATTAAGAGTAAATTACATTCTGAGAATTAAGAGGGTCTCAAAGGGATATTAGGAGCTGGATTACAAAATATTCTTACATTGCAAAAAAAATCCTCTGTTCTGTTCTTGTTTAAATTTTCTGTAATAGACAAATGAAAAATCATTCCATATTAATATTTTGGTGAATAAATGTATATCTTAAAGTCCTTTAGGTTTGAAATTACAGATGCAGATAATTGAATGTCATACAAATACTATGATGATGCATTTTCTAAGTGTCACAAAAAACTCTCAATGGTAATGATCTTTACATGAGAAAGGACAAGCATCAATTATATAGTTTTATAATTTCTGCTACCCCAATTAGACCACATAATTGCATTTCCATGAAAATGCAAATGAGACCATCCCTTCAAGTGTACTCGGAAATCATAATTGTATCATTTGTTAGGCACAGTACATAAAAAGCAATGCTAACTACTAGTATTCAATAGTTTTAAATTACATATTCACATTTCAATATCAATCAGTGCATAAATTGTGTAATGTATTTCATATTAGAGATTTACAGATGCTTTGAAATGAGGATAGGTAAGCAACAGTACTCTAGTTTAGGACTGCCAATGTTTGCTGATCCCAACTAAGCTGCTAATTACATTTGGGGGCATATTTATTAAACTAATTTTGCAGGAAATCCCCAAAAATGTCCACTTTTGTGGGATACCTACAAAATTAAAGTATCCCCAAGTTGTATGACCGGGGTTCTGCTGCAGATCACAATCACAATAGAAGACCTCATAGGTTTCTATGGGGGCTCCTGTATTGTTAGATTGACCAAGCTTGGTCCGATAGCTAGTGACTATAGGTTACAGATCACACATTTTGCCAGGATAGGGAGTCGTAGGTCTGAAGACTGTACATGCGCAGTAAAATAGCATGCCAAGGGTCCTGCAGCAGAAAATAAGTGATCGCATCAGCCTGTCACTCTGATGAACATGCAATTGAAATGTACTAGTTGGGTTATAGAATCAGATAACATTTTTTTTTATTTTTTACATAGGTTGTAGGATAACATACAGTAGCTATTGCTTTTTAACTTTAAAGATACAAAATATATATTTCTATATTTCTAGTCTGCTTGTTTGAATTAATTTATGCAGCATGCATTTTAGTTGTTATGCTGTTCATGCAATAATTATATAGAAACAGACAATATTTTTAAGTTCTTGATTACATGCTTTAGAATATACAGTACATACAGAAATGATCTTTTGAACATCATGTTATATATTGAATTGTTGCTCTAGGAAATAACAAACAATGAATATCAAATCTTCCCTTATTAACTGGATAATGTTCTTCTATCCAGTTAATAAGGGAAGATTTGAGATTCATTGTTTGTTATTTTCTATACCAACACAGTGCCATCTGTGTAGGAATTGTTTTCACAATATTGTTACATTGTTGCATTGGATTCTTCAGGCATGGTGATGACTGTTATGTGAAATATAGTTCTTACAAACAGGCAGCTTTGCGCATACAGCCACTCCCTCTACTATCATTTTTAGATTGAATTGATGCTCTGTCTTCCTGAATAATATTCTGCAGTGTGGTTTCCTGAATATTTGGATTAGCAGACAGCCTGCATTCGGTTATACTTTGTGCAGTACTATATGATAGAGATGAATGGTTTGGTTTTGCTGAAAACCAAACTTTGGAGTCCTGAGGTAAACCAAATCCCATCTCTGGTCATAATGAAAGTCAGATTTTGGATCTAAAAACTGGATCTTGCAAGTTTTTGATTTTATTATTTAATGTGCCAAAATTGGTTATAATTGACTGGAAATGACTGGAAAAAAACTGTTATTGATATTAATAATACTATTGGAACTGAAACAGGTCCAATTTATATTATTTTAGCTGTTTACATTTTTTAAAGTTAACCAAAACTAAAACTGAACCAAAATACATGAGGGTGGTTTTGCCAAAACCAAAACCTTTGAAGGTGGTTTTGCCAAAGCCAAAACATGGGAAACAATGCACATCTCTACTATGGGATAAAAGCCTTAAATAATCTTTAGATTATTGGATATTCAGCATAGGCAAACACAGGTTGGTTGCCGGTTGCCTGGAAACCCCCCTTCCCAGCCCACACCATGACCACAATAGAAATACTATATAATACAATTTTACTAGTGCTGCATGTTCTCCTCAGCATCACAAATGAAATAATTAGCACCACCTGTGAATCTTTTAACATGTGACAGCCAGTGATGATTACACCTGTGTAGCAACTTGGACATCTGGAAAACATGCACTGCTAGGATAGCACTGCTATAGACCATCTATAGGGTTTATTGTAAAAACTATTATCCAGTGAACTGGAGACTATATATATATATATATATATATATATATATATATATATGTGGAGATGTGTCCACACTCACGTCTTAAGGCATACCACAGCTGGGGTGATCAACCCATAAATGACCCATCAGGGTCATATCCATAAATAGAAAAAAATCAGGGGTGCACTCACCAGTCTTCTTAAATGCTTTTCTTTATTCAAATAGATAAAAATAACAGCAATTGCAGGATCAACGTTTCGGTCCTATACCTGGACATCTTGACAAAGGTCCAGGTATAGGACCGAAACGTTGATCCTGCAATTGGTGTTATTTTTATCTATTTGAATAAAGAAAAGCATTTAAGAAGACTGGTGAGTGCACCCCTGATTTATATATATATATATATATATATATATATATATATGTATATATACACATACACACACAGTATATGTATGTCCAGGGCAGTACTAGGTTCTTCTGCTGCTCCCCCAGGCTCCCGGTTTTCTTCCATGTATAAAAAGGATTAAGAGAAGTGCTACAAAGTCTAATATTTTATAATGAAAAACATTTCATAATATATATAAAACAATCTGTTTCATTACAGTACTGTTACTTAGCACATATCAAGGTGCAATCAGAAATAAAACATATACAATAAAAGTCAGATGCAATTCAAGTACCTGGATCTTACACAGTAAAACAGAGTATCCTAATATACAATAACAGTTCACTTATGAAAGCAAGGTACTCTTTTATATAAGTGGGAGTAACATACATCTGTCCAATCTTCCTGGCAAAGCTCAAATCCAAGTGCAATGTGTTTTTTACCTCTCCAGCATTAGAAAAAAAATATGCATAAATATAATCATGTGTCCGTATTGTACTTTAAAAATTTAGAGTCTGGGATCTTGTACTCAGATACTTAATCCTTGTAATTGAAACAGAAAAAAGCAAGTTATCTGGTCTTCCTAGCTTATAGTCACAAAGTTCAGTTCATAAACACAGTGTTTGATAGAGAATTGACAAATGTATCCAGTTGTCTTGACGTGTGTTAAGGAAACTCTTGTTTAAGATTACAATTTGTCTTAATGAATGGGGCGTGAAGAGTGTCCCAATCTCCAATCTTAGAAAAAGGTGCATAAATTAGCTCAAAAGTCCTTATTGTGCACTAAATACTGTGTATAGTATTCAGTAGAGGAATAAATGCCCGTGAATCTTAGGAAAAAATGTGTTTGTACATGAAAGGCTTTACTTGCCTAAGTCTTGCCCTCTCTCCTTCTGGCTGTGGTATAGTTAGTGTGTAAGCCATCAGTGATGTTCCATCTCGCTTCCACAGCAGAGGGGGTAGTGGCAGGTGGAGTGGGAATACTAGCTTATCCAAGGTCGGCCCCAAGATGCAGGGCCACTCGTCAGTCCAGTAATGGCCAGAATAAAGGAGAGAGGATGTTGCCCATCGTGTGTCCCACAGTCACAACGCAGGATTGGTGAATGTTTGGTGATCTATTCCAAGATTGTGGACAGGGTACTTCTATCCTGGCTGTCACAGGTCTGTTGCCTTGACACGTTTCTCTGCATTCAAAGTTGTCAGTTTCCTCAGAAGGTTGCAGTAACCTGTGGCTCACCTCAGTTTCTCTTTTATCCTTATTTAAACAGGTATATGTGGGTAAGTGTTTTTTTTCATCATCAGTCTGTTTCTTAGAGCTGAGAGGAGCTTGCTGTTTTAAATCTTTGTTTACATACTACACTTATATAGATTAGAAATCATCTTAAAATGTCTTTAAAAAAAACTTCATTATATTTTTTTCTGGTCTTAGGGCTTATTTGGAAAGTACATCAATATAATATATTTCAAGTTTCAGATGTTAAACGTAGAAAATTTCCAATGTTAAAGGTGCAATATAAAAAATAACAGAACATTGAGGGTCAAGAGCAGCAATAAAAGCATCTGGTTGCAACATTGATCATATAATTTGTTCATAATTTACAAAATAATAATAATAATTTAAAATACAGAATAGAAAATAGAAAATAATAGTAATGAAAAATAAATAAATAAAAAGGGGGTACAAGATTAACTCTACTAACAAAGTACAACAAATGTATCATGTCAATGTTTATTTAAGCACCCAGCATTCTGAATGTTAGTTGGATTCATTAATTTGGTTACTGCTTGCAGTGGTACTTATGTAGTGAAAATATACAATGAAGAACATAGAGTATACATTGTGAATTGTATATGTTCGGAAATTTTGGAGAAAGATAATGAGGAAAGAACAAACTCTGATGCAGAAGCATGGTTACCGGATGGTCATAATCTGACCTGTCACTCCTATGCCTAAATGAACCCCATGACCCTTTTCAGATTGAGATTATTAGAAGTCTAGGTCAATTGCCTCAATTAGTCCATCAGGGTATAAGGTTTGTAGCGTATGGCTCCAGTATGTTTCTCTAAGTCGTAGTTTTCAATATGTATCTCCCCCTCTCAGTGTATTTTTTATTAGTTCAATATTTTTAAGGTTATTTTAAAGTTATTGACCTTTTTAAATATAATCTTCGGGTGTGTATTTATAGTTTACTTAAGTACTGGATATTGTTTTAGTATGTATAAATGTTTGTTCACTTCTCTTAATTAGTTTAGATTGGCTATTATATTTTGTTATAAATGCTGTCGAGGGGGCCTTCATTTTGTATATGAAACATATTTTCTTTGGTTGTAAAAGCGATTTCCTATTTAATTAATTAGAGGCTCCTAGGGTCTTGATCAGTAGAAAGTCGGGATACTCCTTCTCTTTAAAGACCTGTATTAGTTGGTTTGCTTGATTTGATAAATTGTCTGCATTGGAGCAGTTTCTTTTAAGTCTCCTTAATTGTCCCTTTGGGATATTATTCAGCCAGCTTTTCTTGTGGTTGCTTTTATAATTAATATAATTGTCGGTATCTACCTTTTTTCTATTGGAGCTGGTTTCAATCTTATTATTGGTAATTTTTAAGGCAATATCCAAAAAGTTAATTTCTTCCTGATGATAGGTGCTAGTGAAATAAAGATTATACTGGTTGTCATTTAAATGGGTGATGAAATTCACAATAGATGCCTCTTTACCATCCCATATAAAAAAACAAGTCACCTATGTATCTGCTGTAGAAGGCCAGGTTTGATCCAAAATGACTGCCCCATATATATTCCTCCTCAAAGGCACCCATATATATGTTGGCCAGGCTCGGAGCAAACTTGGTCCCCATCACTGTACCAAGAATTTGTAGATAATAATTACCATTAAAGAAAAAATAATTATGTGTTAATATAAATCGAATGCGGTTGACAATTAAGTTCCATTGCGCCTCTGAAATCTCAATGTCCTGAGATAGTGTTTTTAAACAGTCTCTGCTCCCTTCTGATGTGGGATATTGGTATACAAAGCAGACACATCACATGTCAAAAAATAGTAATTTGGTCTCCAATTCACTTTGTCCAAGAGTTTTAGAAAGTGGGTGGTATCTTTGATATGAGATTTTGGATATGTTGCAAACGGTTGTAAATAATGATCCACATAACATGAGAGGTTAGATGAAAGTGATCCTATGCCCGACATTATTGGATGCCCTGGTGGAGGTTGTATTCCTTTATGTATTTTGGTAGATGGTAATAGGTTGAAGTAACTGGATGGGAAGGTAACAGGGATTGATGCATCTATTATGCCTTGTTCAAGGGCCTGACTGAAGAGTATCTTGATTTTTACCTCATAGAGTGTAGTCAGATATTTAGTAAGTATCTGGTAGAACTTGGGGTTTGACAATTGTTTGTTAGCCTCCATCAGATAGTCTGTTTGGTCCTGGATCACCAGGTCCATGCCTTTATAGTCAGTTTTAATAATTAAATTTTTGTCTGACCTCATGTCTTTAAGAGCTTTTCTTTCTTGGGCACAGAGCTTTTGTTCATAATTTATTTTCTTAGATCCCTGTTCACATAATCTTTTAAAGTCCACAAGTGTATTTTGATAGAAGAAATGAATCTGGGGGCTTTTATAGCTGAGGGGTTAAAACCGTGATGTCATTCTAAATTTTGATAGAGTAGTTGGGATAGTTTCTCTATTAAAGTCAAACAGGGGAATGGGGGTTAATTCTTAGCTATCAGTTCCCTAAGGATGTCAGAGAGTTATTCTATTGCTTGGTCATTATCTGTGTCTAAAGTGATGACCTGTTCCTCTATTTTGGATTGTTTCATTCTTTTTATGGAGAAATATCTCTTATGACATAGAGTACAAACATACCTCTTCAATTCAATGAAAAGGTTAAATAAATTTGCCCTTGAGGGGGGGGGCAAAGTTAAGTCCTTCGGACATGAGTTGAATTTCTGCATCAGTTAATTTTTTGGAAGATACTGGCCCCTCTAATATCGCTTTATCTATTACTGTTTCTCAGGGTCTTTTTGACTAGTCTATTCTCAATTATTTGTATCAATTTGTTATATGTAGTTCTTTAGTTTGTGGATAATTCAAATCCTTTTCTCTCCTGTAGTGAAAAAAAAGAAGGAATGTCAGGGGTTTGTTTACTGTTGTGTGGTGTATTGTGAAGTGTTACTTCCCTCTGTTGTGTTTGCTCATTATGTTTCATTAGTGTACAACTCTTGGTTTGTTTCTCTAAATCTGTTTAATTGATGGGTGCTCTGGTTTTTCCTATGAATAAATTTGAAATAATCTGTCCCTTGTTTTAAGGAGTTTGGTGGATTTTTATATGGTCTATATTTATGTTTGTTGTATGATCTAATTTCTCTTTTAGTATAATCTTGTTGATCTCTGCTATACTTCCTATTTTTGGTGTTGATGATCTCCCTCTCAAAGCATTCAACTCTTTTATTGACTTTCTAATCTCTATCTTGATAGAGGGGGTGTTCTTTAAGGATCACTAGTTTTGATTTACATATTTCTTTTTCTTTCTCTATGATTTTTAATTTTTTCGACTGTGTAAACAATCAAGAGTTTCATTAATAAAATAGAGCAATTGTCTAAGTCTGTTCCCATTTTTCCAATAATTCAGGATCATCCTTAAAGGATAAGGTTTTAAAAAATCCCTTGGAATTCTCTTATTTTCTAATTACTTATTTAAAGTTGTGCGATCCCACCAATGGCGGGTTTCAATTTTCAGGTGATCCTCTAATTTGTTAAATAAATGAATGATTTCACGATTATTTTCTAATTGAAGTGTGGGTGTATATTTATGGTATTTTTTTGCATATTCTTGTCTTCTTTTGAGTGTATCAGAGTAACATTTCAAATTCATGTTTATAATATGAGATAAGCAGCCCAGACACCACAGACAATGAAAACTCAGTAAAACAGTTTACAAAGGTACACCACAATAGGCGCTTAAAATCTATGTAAAATTTAAAAACACAACAGTATCTAATTCTGGCTTAAAGGCAGCTATCTCTTTAGGAGAGATGTGGGCGCTACAAAAAGGATTAAGAGAGGCACTACAAAGTCTAATATTTTATAATGAAAACCATTTATTTATATAAATAAAACAATCTATTTTATTACAGTACTGTTACTTAGCATATATCAATGTGCAATTACAAATAAAAAGTAAACAATAAAAGTCAGATGCAATTCAAGGGTCTGGATCTTAAACAGTAAAACAGAGTATCCTAATGTACAATAACACAGTTCACTTATGAAAGCAAGGTACTCTTTTATGTAAAGTGGGAGTAACACACAACTATCCAAGTGCAATGTGTTTTTTACCTCTACAGCATTAGAAAAAATATATGCATAATAATAATAATAATCATGTGTACGTATTGTACTTTAAAAATTTAGAGTCCGGGATCCTGTACTCAGATACTTAATCCCCATAATTGAAACAGTAAAAAGCAGGTTATCTGGTCATTCTGGCTTATAGCCACAAAGTTCAGTTCATAAACACAGTGTTTGATAGAGGATTGACAAATGTATCTAGTTGTCTTGACATGTATTAAGGAAACTCTTGTTTAACATTACAATGTGTCTTAATGAATGGTGAGTGAAGACAATGTGTCCCAATCCACAATCTTAGAAAAAGGTGCATAAATTAACTCAAAAGTCCTAATTGTGCACTAAACACTATGTATAGTATTCATTAGTGGATATCATATTGGCTAAATACCCGTGAAACTTAGGAAAAAACGTGTTTGTGCATGAAAGGCTTTACTTGCCTGAGTCATGCCCTCTCTCCTTTTGGCTGCAGTGTACTCAGTGTGTAAGCCATCAGCGATGTTTCACCACTTCCACAGTGGAAGGGGTGGCAGCAGGTGGAGTGGGAACACTGGCTTATCCGTGGTCAGCACCAGGATGCAGGGCCCAGTAGCACCACTCGTTAATCTGGTAATGGCCAGAATAAAGTAAGGAGAGAGGACATTGCCTGTTGTGTGACACAATGGATTGGTGAATGTTTGGTGATCTATTCCAACTATTCCAAGATTGTGGACAGGGTACCTCTGTCCAGGCTGTCACAGGTCCATTGCCTTGATGCGTTTCTCTGCCTTTTAAGCTGGCAGTTTCCTCAGAAGGTTGCGGTAACTTGTGGCTTGCCTAAGTTTCCCTTAAATCCTTATTTAAACAAGTGTATGTGGTTAAGTGTTTAATTCACCACCGGGCTGCTTCTTAGAGCCAATATAACTAATACACTTATATAGATTAAAAATCATCTTAAGATATGGAATGTGAAATTAAAACATATGTGAAATGTGAAATTAAAACATATGGCTCAAGCAGGATGGTCATACTGCTCCATTTAATGGCTTGTATATGCTGGAATCCTGACATACACTACACTTTATTTGATGCATATTACAGATGGCTAAGTGCTAAGTATGTCCTCTTCATGGGCTGTCCACATTCACTCTAAAATGAAGCATTTGGATCCCCCCTCTAAAATACTATGTTTTATCCCTGTTCAGAATACAGTAAATGAGATTTTATAAAACATAAAGGAAGTTGTCAGTTTATTAATACCTGGTTACTAATTTACCAAACATTGTTTTGCAGGGTTGGCTTGAGGGATGTTCGGCCAGTGCGGTCGAACAGGGGCGCCACCCCATAGAGGGCGCACCTCTCCCAACCATCCTGATTTCAGCTGTATAGTCCTACTTTTTGGGAAATGTCCCACTATTTCACCATAGGCCGCAGTGTCCCACAGGTGGATCGGAAGGTTGGGCACCCCCACCACAGCTGTGCTGTCATGCCGGACTCTGAAGAAGCTGAAAGGATGTCGTGCGGTATCCATTTAGTGCTGGGGGAAGCCTAGCTACTGACAGGGTGCTGGGCTCGCCCCCAGCCTGACATTAAACGGGAGGCATGCCATATGGGCTCGTCCCCAAATAACGTCATATAGAAGGTGTGGTCTATGGTATTTAGGTCATGCCCCTTTTTCAGTTGCACACGGCTTTGCCATGCACAGGGTTGACGGGCGCCTCAGCCCATTCTGCACAGGGCGTGGCTTCTATTGGGGACAGCCCTGTTGTCCTGCTTGCGGAGTTACTGTTCTGGACTAAAAAGCATTTGAGAAGTGTCATCTCAGATTTTGAGTATATTGTCAGTTATTGAGGTGTTCCTACTTAGTATATCTATATCTATATATATATATATATATATATATATATATATATATATTAGTATGAGTATACTGATACTCACAAAGTGATTATGCTTCTTATTGCTCCTACTATATGCTTGATGCGTGTAGTATCTTACTTACTGTTTTCTTATTATTTTAAATGGATGTTTGCTTTGAAAATGTTGATTAGCAGTTCTGCTTCCTTTGTGGTATCTTCACTGTAACTTAGTGCCATGTGAGTTCCCCCTGTATAGGAAAAAGGGGTTTGTCTATTGGTCTGAACAGGTCTGTTAATTGTGTGCATGCACAGTTTATACTCAATAGTGTTAATGAAGCTGCTTCTCCATTTTCAGAATCTGGCAATCATGTCAAATGTCAGAGGGACTATCTCCCAAAGAATACCCTATTTATTCTGGAAGTGCTGGCTGGTACCGCATAACACAAAACAGAATGTGACAAAAACTGCATTAGATGAAGTATTGGGCCTGATTCATTACCGATCGCAACTGCGATTCTGCACGCAATTGGCTGATTGATGCGTTCTGTGTATGCGTATGCATTGCAGTGCGTGAACAGTCCACTGCAATTGGGACTGCTACACAGACCCATCGCAGAGTGATTAACAGGAAGTACCATTTGGGGGATCTGATGGGGTTACAGTGCATTTCAATGCAGTTGCAGGGGCGTGCATAACTTAGCCACTGCGATGCCATATGCAGCTTGGGCTTCCAATGTGTGCGATGAGGTTAGTCATTTCTGAGTAAGGTCAGATCTTACAAGTGTGCGTGCAGCTCCTATTGTACTATTGTACTCGACGCTACCAATGGTTTTGCAGTATTACAGATGTATGTAAGGTGAGGTGGGCATCCTTATGTTAAGCTGCATATGGCATTGTGATTGCAATCATTTCCATATGTTTGCTGTTAGACTGCATGCGTAATTATTATTGCAATCGCAATAGCCAGTGGCGGATCTACATTTTTGGGGCCCTGAAGCTTGAACTCTTATGGGGGCCCCTTTGCTACCAGCAACAATAGGGCAACATCCAACAAGGTAGAAAGGGCCTTGCTGTCCTTACAAGGACCTTGAGGCCCAAATGGTGCAGATGTAGAAATCACCCAGAGAGTAAGATACTGTAGATATATACAGTGCCTTGCAAAAGTATTCACCCACCCATTGGCTTTTTACCTTTTTTGTTACATTACAACCTGTAATTTTTTTTTATCTGAATTTTATGTGATGGATCTGCACAAAATAGTCTAATTTGGTGAAGTGAAATAAGAAAAATATATATATAAAAGAATCTTTATAAATAAAATTCTGAAAATTTGCATGTGCATATGTAATCATCCCCTTTGCTATGAAGCCCCTCAAAAGTTCTGGTGCAACCAATTACCTTCAGAAGTCACATAATTAGTGAAAAGAAGTCCACCTGTGTGAAATCTAAGTGTCACATGATCTGTCAGTATAAACACACTTTTTCTGAAAGGCCCCAGAGGCTGCAACACCACTAAGCAAGAGGCATCACACCATGAAGACCAAGGAGCTCTCCAAACAAGTCAGGGACACAGTTGTTGAGAAGTAAAATTCTGGGTTGGGTTATAAAAAAATATCTAAATTTTTGATGATCCCCTGGAGCACCATCAAATCCATCATCATCAAATGGAAGGAACATGGTACCACAACAAACCTGCCAAAGGGCCGCCCCCAAAACTCAAAGACCAGGCAAGGAGGGCATTAATCAGAGAGGCAGCACAGAGACCAAAGGTAACCCTGAAGGAGCTGCAGAGTTCCACAGCACAGGCTGGTGTATCTGTGCATGTGACCACAATAAGCCGTACATTCCATAGACCTGGGCTTTATGGAAGAGTGGCCAGAAAAAAAACATTACTTAGTGATAAAAATAAGAAGACATGATTTGAATGTGCCAAAAGGCATGTGGGCAACTCCCCAAATGTATGGAGGAAGGTGCTCTGGTCAGATGAGACTAAAATTTAACTTTTCAGCCACTAAGGAAAACGCTATGTCTGGTGCAAACCCATCATCCCAAGAACACCATCCCCACAGTGAAACAAGGTGGTGGCAGCATCATGCTGTGGGGATGTTTTTCAGCAGCAGGAACTGGGAAACTGATTTGAGTCAAGGGTAAGATGGATGGTGCTAAATACAGGGATGTTTTTGAGCAAAACCTGTTTCAGTCTGCCTGTGATTTGAGACTGGGATGGAGGTTCACCTTCCAGCAGGATAATGACCCGAAGCATACTGCTAAAGCAACACTAGAGTGGTTTAAGGGGAAACATTTAAATGTGTTGGAATGGCCTAGTCAAAGCCCAGATCTCAATCCAATTGAGAATCTGTGGTCAGACTTGAAGATTGCTGTTCACAAGCGGAAACCATCCAACATGAAGGAGCTGGAGCAGTTTTGCCTTGAGGAATAGGCAAAAATCCCAGGGGCAAGATGTGGCAAGCTAATAGAGACTTATCCAAAGTGACTTGCAGCTGTAATTGCCGCAAAAGGTGGCTTGACAAAGTACTGACTTTAGGAGGGTGAATAGTTATGCACTCTGAAGTTTTCTGTTATGTTGTCCTAAATGTTGTTTGATTCACAATATAAAAAAACACAACTTCACAGTTGTAGGCATGCTCTGTGAATGAAAGGATGCACACTTTCAAAAAATCCATTTTAATTCCAGGTTGTGAGGCAACAAAACATGAAAAATGCAAAGGGGGGTGAATTCTTTGCAAGGCACTGTAGATAGATAGATAGAATGATAGATAAATTGGAACAATGATATAACTAAATATCAAAATTAGGCGCAAAAATCTATATATATTAATAGTTAATTGTTATCCATATTGCAGCTCCCAAAAAGGTTCTCGAAACACTAAATACACAGTAGAAAATTACACACACAAAGAGGGAGCTTTGTCAGCAGGAGCAACACATCATCGGCCGGTGTTTAGGGAGGGAGACGCAGGTGGAGTAGTGTAATAGATCCAAATTGCTTGTATCCACGGGGTCCCGTTTGTTCTCATATAAATCACAGGAATCTGTGGCAATAGTGGGCAAGCCTGTGGATAAGTCCTTGACCGGTTTCTCCATTATAAATGTGTAACAGTTTCTTCAGAAGGGTATTGCAGGTATCTCACAGGTAAGATATTTAAATGTGTCATAGCCAATAGCTTCCATCCAACAATTAACTTGACCAAACAGTCACAGATGTATTTAATTAGGAGAGAGGAGGGAAGTCTGCTGGTGAACAAAACTTTTTTGAAACAGTTTAACATATGGATAATCATAATACAACAGGTCATTACCAAAAAAACTTTGATAATAATAATAATGATAATAAGAATAAGAATAATAAGAATAAGAATAATAATAACAACAAACAACCAATTACATAGAGAAAAAAAATGACATTTTAAACAGTTAAAACTATAATGGCATCATGAAGAAACACAGCGGATAGACATCAACATAAAAATTAATTTAGATGGTATATGTATAGAGAGAAATCCAAATAGATTTCAATCAGCCCAAATAGTCTAGAGGGCTAATGCCAGAGCACTGTCAACCACAGTAACCCAGGTTTGAATCCAACACAGAGTGATATTTTGAGTTTAATAACCTAGTGACTAATATATTTTCAGTATTCTATTTAGAGAGATCTTAATAAATTTCAGATAATATCTATTTAGAGAAAAGAAGCTAAAAAAAAGAATATATATAGGAAAAAAAATTATATTTTTATATATAAATACTTTAATGGCTTGACAATAAATATGTCAACATTCAAATACATTACACATTTATAACAGAGAAACCGGCCAAGGACTTATCTGCAGGCTTGCCCACTATTGCCACAGATTCTGATGATTTATATAAGAATGAATGGGACCCCATTGATACAAGCAATTTGGATCTATTACGCTACTCCACCTCATCTCCCTTCCTAAACACCAGCTGATGATTTGTTGCTCCTGATGACACAGCTCCATCTTCAACATTAGGTGGATGCGTGTAGATCTCACGGGGTGCGTAATTCACTGAGGTATTTCCCTCCCACTGCTGCTATTCCAGGACCGAGTACTTGGGATCAAGATCTGCAAGGTGGTGAGGTTGATTCATGGTGAGGAGGCTGAGCTTGAAAAGCCAGTATTTGGGCTTACTGATCCTTATATTGTAGACCTGGATAAAGGTACATGTTATTTCACAAAATGGATCCCTGCATTTTAAATGGTTTTCTAAAGGCATAGTGGACTCAATATCTGTTCTTCTTGAGGCTATTTTGCCCTACTCTATACTAGTTTTTTATATATTTAAATTATTTTTGGCCATATTAAGATAGATAGATAGATAGATAGATAGATAGATAGATAGATAGTTAAATAGATAGATTTAAAAAAACAGTGAGTGAGAGACTGTAGATAGATCGATAGATAGATAGATAGATAGATAGATAGATAGATAGATAGATATAGAACCCCCCAGAGAGTGAGAGGCTGTATACAGATATATAGATGTAGAAACCCCCCAGAGAGTGAGAGGCTGTAGATAGATAGATAGCTAGATAGATATAGAAACCCCCCAGAGAGTGAGAGACTGTAGATAGATAGACAGATAGATAGATGTAGAAACCCCCCCCCAGAGAGTGAGAGGCTGTAGATAGATAGATAGATAGATAGATAGATAGATAGAAAGATTGAAAGATAGAAAGATAAATAGATAGATGTAGAAACATCCCAGGGAGATACAACATATAGATAGATAGATAAATGTAGAAACCCCCTACAGAGAGAGACTGTAAATAGATAGATGTAGAAATCCCCAAGAGAGAAATAGACTGTAGATAGATCACATACACAACCAAAACTTACTCTCTTCCTCTGCAGGATCCCAGTGATTGATCCTCCTGAGTGGGATCTCAGGAATCCCCCAGAGTCATGTCTCTCCCCCACGATGCATGCTACCACCTCTGAGCTGCATGCCATCCCTCAGTCAGCTCAGCTTTCACTTTGTGGTCAGCACTGCCGGGCCGTCTTCTGGTAGATGGGGCAGCACAAATTGAGGGAGCATCTAGTGGCACCTGGTAGTACTGCACTCTGCAGTGATACTGACAGTAGCTTTGTATTCTGCTCCCGGCCAGCTCATAAGAACCATCCTATGGTCGGAGCTGTAAATAGAGTGTCTGCCAGACAGTACTGATCAGGGGGTGTTTCTGTTTACTCAGAACCCCCCCACATGCACTATTGTAGAGCATCTTGTAAGGTCAATATAAAGTACTTCAACCCATTGGCTTACAACTCTATCACTAAAATAAACTTATTTTAATAACACACACTTAAAAACTCCATTGATTTTGTTGGAAAATTCACTCATTAAAAAAAAATGGCTTCAGGGCCACTCCGGGGTTAGGGGCCCTGATGCTTAAGCTTCATTAGTTTCAGTAGATCCACCTCTGGCAATAGCGATCCTTGCTTAATCAGGCTCATTGTTCTGCAGAAAATAAATATAGTCGTCAAGTTTTTTTCGAATTTAATATAAGTACTAATGTTTATTTTGTCTTTAGGTTTTTGTATTTGGTGGATTGTTGTGTCCTTTGTTTTGTTGTTATGATAAGGTAACCCTAATAACAACAGATATGCTTCGCTTAGTCTACTAACATACATTGCTGTTATCAGGGCATGTTATTGGGTTATTTTAGGCATATGGCATTTTCCTTTGATCAACATCTGAATGATTTTCAGAATAACAAAGGTTAAGATGACATTCACAGAAAATAAAAAAGTAGATTTCTCCGTAATCTACAATATATAAAAATGCGTTTAGGGCCTTATTTCACTGCAAACCTGTATGCAGGGCATAAGTCAGTAAAGGAAATATTAACTGCATAGACTTATGAAAGAATAGTATGCTTATATTATAAGTAAGTGCAGATTTCAACAATGAGAAGAAAATAAAATGCATGAACAGAAGTCATGTTGTTGTAAGGATCACTGAACACATGTAGCAAAGTAGACATACTGTAGAAGAATTTGTGGGTTGATAGAGCATAAATGTGTAATTATTCATGGTTTTAGACACTTTAGCAAAAGGTTACATTTGATGTAATAAGGCAAAATAAAGTGGACAATTAATGTCTTAAGAATTTGTTGGAAATGAGATGACAGTATTTAGCTTGACGAGGATTTATGAACTACTGTATGTTTTCCTGATTATAGTACCTTACCTTATGGCACAAGCAAAACATGTATCTGTCTTATAACCAGGTTCTATTGATGCAACATTATACAGCAAAAGCTAGTGATACATGGCTTCTGTGATTACGTCATGTTTGAATGGTATTAACTATTCATATAAACACCAAAAAACTGTCCAATTAATACATAGTACCTAATAGTAAACTGAAGATCTACAATTATGTTTAAGAATGTCTATAAACAGAAAAGCAAAATCTCACAACAAAATAATCACGTTAATTGAAGCATATTTTGTTACAGAGGGAGTTTTATCCATTTTCAATTCCACAAACCACAAGGTTTTAATGAGTATCATCATTCCAGCTGATTTTTGTAGCATGTGGTTTAAATATCACTGTTGTGTTGAATTATAGTTTTTAACAGTCATGTTTTAAAGGTATGCTTGCATGCGTGCATATACTAATATAATAAGAATGTTGTGTCTGTCTATTTGATCCAAGTTGACGCAAAAACTACTGAACCAATTTGCATGAAAACTTATAATTGTGTAGAGAAAACTCTCAGAAATAGCCTGCATGTTGTTTGGTCTCGATCTGACAAGTTAAAGCTGAGCAATAACAAAAACAATATTTACTGACATCATCAATGCGGGAGATAGGTGGGGCACCATGTAAAGGGTGCGGGGAGAGGTGCTTTGGGCCATGTCCACTTGAATAGGATAGGCTGCATAGCAGTCTTTGCATAGGGCACACGGTGCCATTGATGTGAGTAGTGGGCAAAGAAGCTGCTGCTACCAGTCTGTAGCACTGCTGGTTATGTAAGCCACTCCCATGACAGGGACCCTATGCAAAGCAATACAATTAGAACACCTCAAAGTATAAAAAAAAATGTTAGCAGAAGAGATTTCATTCGGGGAGAATATATATATATATATATATATATATATATATAGATATACATACAGTATATGTAAAAATATTAAATTAATTGTAAATCTAAATAATAATACATTATTATAAATTGTAAAATATTACACATTTTGACAATATTAATCAGGTATATCAGGTATTCACGCCTTGTTCAGATTCCAGAACAAGGCAAAATGTCATCTTCCTGGTGTCAGATCTGGCATGTTTTGCATTACATATTAAAGTCCCTCCCTCATGATCGGGCACCATTTCACTCAAAAGAATAGAGGGAGAGGGTGTGGATAGTATAGGGGCATTTAGTTTGTTTATAGTAAAAAAACACTTAGGAGCACTAAAGGCAGGGGCACTGCTGCAGCACTCTGTGAGGCACACAAAACAATACCATAGGAGTGGACTGCAGCACTGTGTTGTTGTTACTAAAAAAAAGCCTACTACAGGCTCAAAAAAAAAAAAGATTAGAAGAACTTAGGCCCACATTCAGAGGCGGTCGCAAGAAGTCATCGCTCTCTCTGAATGAGGGCGGCCGCTTGTTTGTGTAAGTGTGGCCTCCTGGTCACTAGCTAAGCTGTGGGTCACCACCCATAGCTTAGCAACTGACCAGGGTGATGCTCGCGATGGTCAAGACCATCGCAACCATCGGGGCTTGCGACGAGACCCTAAGGTTGGTTCTCGGCAACCGCAATCCCCAGGGAGATTCCTGCTCTGATCGAGTAGGAAGCTCCCCACTGACATCATTGCTGATGTCAGTGGGGCCGCCCCCAAATGGCAAGTGCTTTGTCGGGAATGCCTCCGTTTGGCCGGCCACTCCCCCTGCCCACCTCCCAAATGGGGCGAGCTGTCAATCACCATCGACAGCTCGCCCCCTTTGGTGCGAGACCCATAGCAATGGAGCCCCCGTCGCGAGCCAGGTCACGCGCATGCGCACGTCGGAGCTGGCTCCGAAGTGCACATGCCCAGTGGGCAAACATCGACCCGGTTGCGAGCGCTCAGCACTTGCGAACGGGTCTGAATAAGGCCCTTAGTTTAATGGGCACTGTAGAGGCACTGTGTACTGCTGCAGCACTGTGAGGCGCAAAAAACATTGTGGACTGCAGTACTGTGTAACCTAAAAAGCTTACTGTGTCACATTTTTATAAAACAAAAAAAGCTATCATAACGTCATCATTACTATTAGGGTGCCACTTGGTTTATACTAATGGTGCTGTGAGGCAGTTTTTTGTGTGATTAGGCACTGTTAAAAATGTTTAATAATATAAAACTTGTGTTTAAAATAATATAATGTAATTATTAGGATGCCACCTGGCTTATACTAAGGGTGCTGTGAGAGAGTTTGTTTTGAGTTCAGACACTATTAAAAAAAAGTAATAAATATAAAACTTATGTGTTAAAAAATATAATATCATTATTAAGGTGCCACCCAGCTTATACTAGAGGCATTATGAGGCAGTTCATTGTGTGTTCAGGGCCTTCAGGCATTATTAAAAAAAGTGAATAATATAAAACTTGTGTGTTAAAAATATTACGTCATTAGGGTACCACCATTACTAGAAGAGCTGTGAGGCACTCTTGTTTAGTCAGGCACTGTTATCAAAAATTTTAATTTAAAACTTGTGTGCTAAAAATATAACATCATTAGGGCACCACTCTAGTACTAGGAACACTGTGAATTGATTTGGATCAATCAATAGAAGAAGAGAAGCAACCCAGTACTAGTGCTGCAGATGCTGCCAGCAGTCACGGCATTAATTCAAAATCTACTAAAGGTATCCAGGGAAAATAAAGTTTAAGACAGGGCACCTGGAATCTAAACAATATTTCACAATTTTAAAGAAAACTGTACCTTTAATAAAAAAGGAAAAAAATACTGCAGAAATATATGAAATTGATAACATTCCATACACCAAGAACAGTGCCAAGGAAAAGCTCAGGCCATGGTCTTCCTTTGCAAGTGGTGGTCCTGCTACTGATGTTTCATGCACTAGAATGCTTATTGTGGAAGCTGGGGCCAAAGATAGTCAGGCATTTTCTGGAACATCATATGCAACACCTTTTCAATCTAAAGCTGGGTACACACCTATAAAATCATCAGACCATTCATCCAATATTGAGAGAATGGCCATTGGATTGTATAGATGTGTATGCTGTCCCGATGCAGGAGCATTAGCCCATATATGGCTTTTAATGTTCCTGCAACGGTTGTGATCAGGAGGTCGCATCTTATGTACTGTTTAATATTTATCAGTTTGACCTCCTGATCCTACACAAGCCCATACACACTGTGCATGCGGCTGACAGGGGGTCACACTGGGGACAGACTGCACGGCTGATTGGGACAGTTTTACCCGATCAGCCTGCAATCAAAAAAGTGTGTACCCAGCTTAAGTCTACAAGTGAAACCTTAAAAACAAGCAAATCAGGTCACCAAAACAATACTAAAGCTGAAGAACAAACTGTGTGTTCACAAACTATACAAAGCCTTGAGAGTGTCCAAAAGTGACATGTGTGATTCTGACATTTCTGACACTATACTCTTGCAGAAGGTGCAGAAATGGTGGAAGGAGGCTTCTCTAAATGTGGGGATGAGCAGCACAAGTAAGGATGGTGACATAGATATTGAGGATGCTACTGTGGAAGTGCAACAGGGTGAGGGGGATATTTGTGTAGCTGACTCTGATTAATATGTTGAAGATGAGGATGTTGTTTGTGTCACTGTAAGTCAGCCAAAACTGGCAGCAGTTCTTGCCTGTGATAAAAAGAAGGTTATTGTCATGACTGGGTAAAAGTCCAAAAAAGCACCTCTTTTGTATGGAATTATATTTACACAAATCCTAACAACATTTGTCAAGCCATCTGTACTGTTTGTGAAGCCAAAGTAAGGTAGGGACATTAACTGTTTGTTAACCTTCCCTCTGTTACATAATTTGCAGCAGTTCATGCAAATTTTTTTGAAAAAGCTTGAACATCTTGAAAATAATAGTAAGCAGTCCAGCATTAGCTAGCACCCAGCTCTCAGCTAGA
Organism: Taudactylus pleione; assembly: GCA_031769625.1. Taxonomy (NCBI): domain Eukaryota; kingdom Metazoa; phylum Chordata; class Amphibia; order Anura; family Myobatrachidae; genus Taudactylus; species Taudactylus pleione. Next base: position 15,783,889 of record JAUIMM010000036.1, on the reverse strand, counting down.
TCTCAGTTTATGCAATCTCCACTGCCAACATCTACAATTATCAATCTCCTCATTAATAATTGGAGATAGTCCTCCTGCATCCAATTTGTGAAGGCTAATAGACTCCTCTCCTATTCAGGATTCCCCAGAAGAGTCCTAGCGTGGTAGGGCGGCTGCTGCTACCGGCAGTGAATCTTCATCCCAGAAGCAGACCAAGAAGACTAGTTTCATGCAACAATTGACTGTTAAACAATCCCTTGCAAGAGAATGGAAGTATGAAAGCTGCCATTCAGTTGAATAACAGACCACTCAAGCCATGATGGCTATGCTAGCATTAGATCTGTGTCCAATATCTGCCATTAATACATGTGATTTTAGACAGTTAATTGAGATCTTATGTCTCTTCTACCAATTCCATCTCAATTCCATTCTTCATCTGTACCAGGATGTTAAAATAAAACTAGTTCTTGCCCTAGAAATAGCCACTATACTCACTATCCACTTAACCACAGATATATGGACAAGTACAGGTACCTGTCAAAGTAAAGATTACATAATTGTGACAACCCACTGGGTGGGTGTATCGCCTTCACCAGCAGCATCTAACACACAATGTTAGCTCATTCATAGGCATGCTACTCTCTGTATCACTGGCTTCGCTAAGAAGCATACCAGAGTCAACCTGTTACATAAACTCAACTGGGTGAATTTGAACCCATCCAATGTTTTGCCCACACAATAAACTTGGTGGTTTAACATTTAAAAAATAAATAAATGGGGCATGCAAGAAATGCAGTCTGTGGCCAGAAAAAATCTGGACATTTTTGGCATTCAGCAACAGCACATAAAATATTGCAGTGCCTGCAATAACAGTTCAATTTGCCAAGCAACCAACTGAAGCAAGAGCTAGTGACCAGGTGGTATTGTACCTTTTAAATGCTTTAGGGAATGGATGAACATCAACCATCTAAACCTACACAACAAGCCATGACATAGGGAGTATAGGGGTAATGTACCTTCGTCCAGCACACTGGAGAATATGCTATGTTGTATGCAAGCTACAGTACTGAAACTATTTGAAGTAGTAACTAATGAAGTGAGTTCAGACACTGCCAGCTTGAGTCAGGTAATTACCTTTATAAAACTATTGTAAAAGCAACTAAAATTATTGAAGAAGAGATTAAACTAAGTGATTCCACTATGTATGGTGGACTTAGATCAAGTTCTTTATTTGCTTTCCCAGGATCAAAGGGTTGTCAAGATCTTTCAATTGGATCAGTACATTTTGGCAATCATGCTTGACCCTAGGTTTAAGTTATACATAATGTCTTTCTTTCCAACTGACACAACTCTTTAGAGATGCAAAGTGCTCCTTGCCAGCAAGATGTTAGCTCAATAGGCACATGACATAATGACATCCCCTGATTCAGTTTTTCCTGCCAATGCTGCTACGAGGAAAAAACTGACCTTTACCAAAGAGATTCACTGGAGTTGAGGATGAGCCCACCAAAGTAAAACACCATTTTGATATCAGATTAGACTGATCACAATTATTGACACCTCTACAATGATTCACTCTGATACACTAAGCATCAGTAACATGGTGGATGATTATTTTGTTGACAATGTAAAAACTAGCATGTCACACAGTCCTTTTGATTACAGAGAGGGAAAAAAAGGCATTTTGGAGCCCTTTGGTGTATTTAAGCTGCCCACCTTCCAGTATGTACTCGGTAAAAGTGTTTTGCACAGCTAGGAACCTTGTGAGTGATCAGCATAGAAGGCTACTTACTCAAAATGTGGAAAAACTCATGTTCATTAAAATGAACTACAAATTCTATGAGAAAGACCTTTGCTAACAATTGCAATAAAGTACATAGACCTCTGTAATTGTGGATTCCAGTGAGAATGAGCTAATATTGTGTTATGATGTTGACACTGATAAGGAGGATGATAATGACATCTTCCCAGTGTAGAGATGATTAACAGTGCTGTTAGCTGCCTTAAGCCCATTGGCAGCTTGTTTTGTGGGGGCCCAAACAAACCAAGCACTTCAGCCACAAAAGTCACAGTCCCTGTCACTGAACAGCTTGGTTTGTTAAACTGTTCCTGTCTTTTTAATATACAACATAAGGGTAGGTGGGAGGGCCCAATGACAATTCCATCCTGGACTGCTCTTCTTTTCATTATAGGCTGTATTTTTGGAGGGCATTGGTGATGGTATTTTTTGCATAGAAAAATATTTTTATTGGTTACTGCTCTAACACATAACTAATTTGCAATACATTTTAACCAGAAAAAATGTGGTGCCTCACAAAATATAAAAAATAACATAATTTTGGAGCATATTAAGTATTATTTAGTAATATGAACAAGAAAATACAAGGCCACTTCTCCATTTTAATTTTTGTAATCAGTTGATCATTCTTTTTTACCTGCCTTCCACTACATACTCCACCTGCTGAAAAACAGATCTTGCAAGAACATCAGAAATTAAATTTTCTTAGTTACTCAATCAATCAGCCAACCAATGCTTTACCTGCTTTCCACTAAATATTCAACCTCCATTTCCCTGTACTGCCCTCGGGCCTCTGATCTAGTTCTTAATTTATAAAAGACATTTTTTCTATGGGGGCATATAGTTTATTAAACTGCCATCTGTTTGCCACTGCTGTGCTGCAATGTTTCATAGATGTGCTATATTCTTTTAAACTGTCGCATGTTTGTGCCGCTGCTCAGTTGTTTAGTTTAGTTAGCCAGCTTGGCCAATGTGGGTGAAAACAATATTGTAACCTGTGAGGTGGTCAAAATTGACTCGCAATTAATATTATTGAGGTTAAAAATACTGCATTAACAAAAACAGGCCCAAATTACATGATTTTAGTTGTTGTTGTCAATTTAAAAAAAATCAGATCCAAAACCAAAACACGATGATGAATTAGAACCAAAACCAAAACACGTGGGCCTATGCATATCTCTAATATATATAGTACACCAAACCTGCCTTTAAGTTTACTGACACAATAGTTTCACATTAATTTTTTTAAATCCATTGGTGTAGCATTATGGCAAAAAAGCCTAAATTATTTTTAAAATCAGCAACACATTCATACTGTATATATGAAAATGTCCACCCACCCTATTGTGACATCTCACCCTGCCAAAGATTATCTTTCATTCACTTCCCACCTAACCTTCATCTGCAAGGAACATCTTGCCCCAGGGGAGATGTTATAAACCTTGGAGAGAGATAAAGTACCAACCAATCAGCATCTAACTGTCATTTGTACAGGCTGTGTTTTAAAAATGACAGAAGCCGATTGATTGGTACTTTATCTCTCATCATGGTTTGATATGTTTCCCCCTCTCCTCTTAAGGGGACATGTATCAAACCTCATAAAGAAGACAGGTGGATACATTTTCCATAACAACCAATCAGCTTCCAGCTATCATATATCAAGTGTATTCTATAAAATAATAGGTATAATCTGGTTGTTATTGACAACTCGTCCACTTGTCCTTTTAATATGTTTGATACATTTCCCCCTTATTCTGTCCATTAACATGTGCAAGATGGCTTATTCCATAACAGCAGCCAACTTAATGCTCAAATTCATAAGTGATCCTATATATCAAGGCAAACACTTTATAAATACTGATATACTAATGTAATGTCACAAAAGCATTTCCAAGTCTGATGTACTGCAGGTCAATGAAGAATAAAACTGAAATTGCTAATAGCTTTCTCTCTCTACTATGTGATACAACTGGGCAGCAGTGTACATCCATTGTCACTTTCTGCTTTTGTAGCTTATGATGATTTTTTCTTAGTATATACAGTATTTACATATCAATGTACAATTGATGAGCCAATCCCAGAAATCCACTCTCTAACATTCATATGCCTTTGATTAATGAAAGTTTTTTCATCACTTGCTGTAACCTACATTTTGCTTAATGCCATCACATACAGCAATAAATCAATATGATGGTTCTATCACTCATGATAATATTTTATGCAGTTTCTCCTCAAGGAATATCATGTGAAAAACTTATTCTTCATCTCAAGGAGATCACTTATCAAAATGCCTATAAAAAGTTAGAATAGCTTTGTGAGAATTCACAAAATTCTTAAATAGGTTATCATCAAACTGCTCAAATGAATATCTTTTTCGTTATTATTGGATTCACTTCTTATGAAAGAAACAAATACACAATATAATACAATGTCATAAAGAGAATATTTTGCAGCTGTTCCTGATACTCAGGGATAATCCCAGGTTTTGAAAATTGAGATAAACTGATTGACCTATATTTTATTATATAACAAAATATATATTTTATGACAGTAATTTTGGAAGAAATAGACATCAGTGTTGCATCTATACTACCTTTTTTCCATGCTTCTAATAGGAAATGCGATCTGCTTGAAAAGTACTAAAGGGGAATTGTGAAAAAATATCTGGAGATGGCGTTAAGCAGGGTTCGCCAACTCCTGCTCCACTCTGACAGGCAGAACAGAACAGAACAGGGAGCCGGACCCCTGTGATCAGCTTTGTGGTCTGAATAGACAACAAGCTAATCACTGTAAAAAAAATTGTTTAAAAAAAGTCTCTTACCTACAGCCAGGGGTCTGCTGATCAGCGATCAGTGAGCTCTCTCCTTCAGTCAGGTGGTCACCAGGGCTCCTGCACTTTGACCCTGGTCAACTGTGATGTAAATATGCATCTCTGTTTACAGCACACATCAGATGACTGGGGTCACAAACCAGGAGCCTGGAGAACAGCTGACGAGGAGAGAGCTCACTGGATCACCAAGGCATGTTAGCTGTTAGTGGCATAGAGGGGGGGTTGCGGGGGGGGGGGGTAGCGATAACCGGCTGTGGTAGCACATGTGCAGACACCCTCTCATGGTATTTTTTGTAAAAAATACCATGAGATGTGTGCGAAGAGGATTTGCAGGGACAGAGCTTTATCACAAGCTCTGTCCCTGCATGCGGATGTTAGTACATCCAAGTGGTATTTCCTAAATTCACAACGCAAATTTAGTCAAATATATAACACTACAACTGCATTTTTATTTGGATTGTAGTAAATATGAGAAAATAAGAGGGTAAATAGGCAGTTAGAAGGGAGTCTTAGCAGTAAATTTATTAAGATCAGTTGTATTTAAAAACCGACGGGTATCTATCAACTATTATCAATGTCAGTTTGCAGTCTAAAAAAACAGTATTTACTGTACTATGTATCAGTTTTCACTGTCACTTAAAAGCCAATATTGATACCCATTGGATTTGAAATCTCTATGCCTCAGCAAATCTGCCATCAATCTGCTGTGGAGTGAAGCCCTGCACAAATCGCTATGATCTGTGCCGGCTTCATTACTGTATATTGTAAATAAATACATTTTATGTAAATAAAATAAAGAAATAAATGTGTGGGTTTCCCCCCCAAAATCCATAACCATTGATAGACTTCTAAATCTAAGCTGATATTGGAAAACAGTTAAAAAAACAGTGTTGAGTCACTTGCCATAAAAGTAGCCAGTCCAAAACTGGTCAGCCCAGGGCTTCAATTCATAAATGGGGTCCCCCTCCACAAGGATGATCAGGTCAGGACTCTTCTCTGCACCCCTGGTGACAATGAGTGCAGAGATAATTGAAATTAAAGAGTTAAATAATATTATTTTTACAGGTGGCCTATAAGTCCCAGCAAGCCTGCCCTGGCATTTTATCACTTGGAAAATAACCCCCTCCCCACACATCCCACATTCACCAATTAATTACTTACAAAATACAGCGGTCATGTCCTCTTCATTCCATGCCTTAATTGTTTGTAATTTTGGTCTACTCTACAGTATTTAAAAGTTCACGGAACATTGGGGCAGATGTATGAAGCTGTGGTAAGTGATAAAGTGCAGAGTGATAAACGACCAACCTATCCGCTCCCACCTGTCATGTTTCAAACACAGCTAGTAACATGACAGTTGTGAGCTGATTGGTTGGCCGTTTATCACTCTGCACTTTATCACTTTCCAGAGCTTCATACATCTGCCCTATTGTCTGAAGGAAATATCTGTATTGGAAAATGCTACAGTTCAAGCACACTGGACAATAGATTAAACTGGATACGAATGCTCTATGCACCCTGTTACAGAGAATGCAGACAATTACTGGCACACAATTTATTTTTTACCCCTACCCTTGTATAACTTTGTGATTTCATGCCAATGTCACATCATTCTGCTAGTACAGTTTGGGAGCTTTACATGTCTGCAAATATTTTTAACTGCTGTGCAATACACATGCCAATGAGTACTAACCAATACAGCATATATTATCTGCAAGCCTGATATTTAAATTAATTAAAAGAGGAATTGACTGGCCTTTTCAGAAATGCAGATGGACTAATTTTTGTAATGACTCTTTGAAAAGGCTTAATTTCAATGACGCCAATATGTGAATTATGGATTCTGAGTGCATTACAGATATGCACTGGAAAAGCCATGATAAAGATGAAACTATATCACTGATACTATTGTTTCAGCATTTAAAAGTTTTGATTTCAAGAATATTTAAAAAAAAAAAAGGCAATTTGCCTAATTTAGAGTTGAACATAAATACATTTGTGGGGCATAAATATCAGCATTTCTATACTGCAAAAGCATTGCAATATGTATCCATATTTCTATTTGAGAGTATATTAGACTTGCAGCTCCTTACACCTGCCAAGGTAGAATGGGGTGGGCAAGCATAAGGACCTGTGCACAACAGTACATACTTTACTTAAAAAATGGCCAATTTGGGGAGAATTTCCAGCAAATCTACAACATATGCCCAATGACTCATGAAATGCTTTGGTTTATTAAATTTGCATTAAAACATGTTTCTGTCCACATTTATTAGATTGCTACTGTATCCTCCAAAATCAGAATTGTCAAATAAGAAACATGCATTTTAATACTGGATATTCTATTATAGCATTTAGACATTACACATTCTATCATAGTATGGAAATACTGTTTTTACATAATGTAGGTCACTTATGAAACACAAATTTCCTTTGCTTTGCAGTGTTTGCTCCAATGCATCTTAATGATCTGGCCAGTACACATCAAAGTGCATTCCGAACCTCAACTTTCAGAAGATACATCTGCAAAATAAGTGTTTCTCTCTTTGTGCAGAGTAGATAAACTTAAAATATTTCAATCAGTTAAAAATTCAATAACATTTTACCTGCTGAAGAGTTTTAAAAGTGTACAATGTATAAAAATGATTTTTGGGTCACTTCAACTTGGGTTTGACTACCACAAATTTAATGTTCACTTCTTAAAGTTTAACAAAAGATAGTAAGATAAATAAAAATGTGTTCACCATTTGAGGGGCACAGATTTTGCTCTGTTCAGCAGATGATTTGTGCTTCATAAATTACTAACTTTGTGTACAAATGCTCAAAACATCCTTGATTTAGAAGTTAGAAAGGTGTACAGACTTCCATTATTTTAGTTATCTCTTATGAACTACAATGGCAAAAGAATTGTGATGGAATGGGCATTCACAATAAATAAATTTTATGAACTTGCTATATCATATGAATTAATTGGTCTTGCTGCCAGGTAGCCATGCTTTTTAATAGTGTGCTACCTTACTACATCTATATAATAAGCAAGAAAGCGTTTCTGTCTGTTTGTCCTTTAAGCACAGAAAGACATTTGCATCTAGCTCCACCAAATTTGGCATGGTGGTGTAGTTTGACCAGGATTAGGTTTTTGCCTAAGTTTGAACTCCGTCAGGGACACACACTGTCACACAATCCCTAAAAATTGGGATGCTCTTAAATTACACACTTTTCAAGACTGGCTCAAGAAGAATTGTCAGTTTGCCAAAACCTTTGTGAAAGCTCACTGTCTGAGCAAGTGTCAAACTTTATGATTCATGCAATTTCATATTAAATCCAGAGTTAGTCCTTTTTAAAGTGACCATATACACAGTTGAGTCACATTATTATGACCACCTCCTACATTTGATGTCGGCAGCATGTAGCCCATGAAGTACATCACGTGCCCTTCGCTGGCTTGGTTTGTATATTAGGTGTGTGATAGGCCATCTGTACACATATCACTCATTGTTGTCATGGTTAAAAGGGGCCATTTATCCGATTTGCAAAAAGGGATGAATATTGGCTTTCAGGCTAAGGATGGCAGTATTTCTGAAACAGTGCAGTTTGTGAACTGTTTGCATACTGCTGTGGTGAAGGTGTATTGTGAATGGACAAATGGCACCATTGTGAATAAACAATGTGGAAACTGCTGAGCACCACGTGCCATTGATGTGAAAGGTGAATGTCAGCTACGAAGGTGTGTGAGGGCTGACCGGCATGCTACAGTGGAGCAGCTCACTGTCAAAATGATCCTGGAGGCTATCAGACGTGTGTCTAAAATGACAGTTCAATGAACCCTGCTGCATATGGGGCTCCAAAGCAAACAGATGGTCACTGCACATATTCTAATGTAGGTGCATCAGCAGAAAAAGCTTAATTTTTCAAGCCTGTATTGTAATTGGACTTCTGCTGATTGGCAAAGTGTTGCCCTCTCCGATGAGTCACATTTTCTGCTTCATTGAATGGATGGATGTTGACGTGTCAGACAAGAGATATCGGAGAACAAACACTCTGCAACCATTCCTGGAAGAACACAAGCTGGTGGTGGCAGTTATGGTCTGGGGAATGTTTTCATGGCATTCTCTGAGCCCACTTATCCATGTGGAATGCACTCTCAACCTATTTGGTTATGAATCCATCCTTGCAGAGCATGTACACCCATACATGCTGATTGTCTTCCCTGAGGTGGATGGGATCTTCCAGCAAGACAATGCGACCTGTCACATGACAATAAATTTCCAACAAGTACTTTCCTGGCACCCCAATTCCCTGGACTTGCACCCAATTGAGCATCTGTGGGGCCACCTCGATCATTGTGTTCACTCTATGGATACTCCACCATGCACTCTCCAGCAGCTGTGGGATGCACTGCAGTCAGCATGACTCCAGATACCTGTGCCAACCTACCAGCACCTTATTGAGTCACTTCCAGACCGTCTAGCTGCTGTCCATGCTGCACACGGCAGTTATGGCCATTATAATGTGACTTGACTGTGTATATTAGTAAGCCCTCTGTATTTGCATGCAAGGGCATAAGTAGAATTTTGTGGGCCACATAGTTAAATCATAAAAAGGCCCTTAAAAAACCGCACAGTAGTAGTGGCCCTTAAACATTATGCAACATGGTAATGACTATTACACTACACAGTAATGCCCTTACACATTATACCACACAGTAATAAACTTTACAGATCATGCTACAAAGTAGTAGTCCCCATATAACACATTGTTCCACACAATAGTAGTGCCCCTTACACATTATGTCACACAGTAATTACCATTACATTTCATGCCCCCACAGCAACTCACCTCCCTGTATCCCACCAGCAGCCTCTGGCCTCCCACTGTGTGCCATCAGCAGCCAGCAGGTGTGGCTTTGGTGCCAGACCACCAACTAATTACAGCTGGCTAACTAGAAGCCATTCTCAAGCCAAATGCAGCTCACAGACTGGCAGCTAATCAGGAGCTGCCACTGCTGATTGACTGCCAGTCTGTCAGCTGATGGCCTTGCAACCGGCGGCGCTGTCTCTCCATGTCTGCCTACCAGTATGCCAGCTGTAATAAGCCAATTCAACATTGCTGATACCTGGGTGTCATGGCTGCCGACACTTGAGACTCCTGGGAGGAAGCAGGCCTACTAGGCACAATACACTGGGGTGGCTTTAGGAATTACCTTTTCATGAAATCTCGGTAGCATGGAATAAAAGTAAATAGAATTTATTCACAGGAGAAATATAATAGCAACATCTCACATAAAGTCTCATCAACACAGAGGTTCACATAAACAATAATGAGAATAGGAGAAAACCCCCCATATATATTCTTTAACACAGAAGTACTAATATGGTAGGGAACCCTGAGTCCAGTATGAGGCTAACACCTCAGGATGGTATAGAGGAGCTTCACCAGGGTGGAACCCTGTAGTGATGGAGATCCAGAGCAGAGTGAGCCCTGTGATGCGGTGAAAGATGGAGCAGGGTTGAGCCCTGTGATGCTGTGAGGTTGAAGCAGGGTTGAGCCCTGTGATGCAATGAATTTGGAGCAGGGTTGAGCCCTGTGATGTGATGAGGTCAGAGCAGAGTTGAGCCCTGTGATGCGGTAAGGTCAGAGCAGGGTTGAGCCCTGTGAAGCGGTGTGGTTCCGGAACAGGGTTGAGCCCTGCGGTGTGACTAGAATCCGGAACGGGGTTGAGGCCCGCAATACGGTGATGATAACTGTAACGGTTCAGTTGACAACTGTAAAAAAGATGGGTTCGTTGTCCACAGGAGTAAGAGACAACAGGCAAAGTAAGTAGTGCATCAAAAGGTGAAACCACAGCAGTGGAGCAGAAAGCAATACTTAGGCAATGGCTATGCTGAGCTCTGTAGTGCGGCTGGTAACTGGCATCAAAAGTTTAGCTGGAACATGAGCGGAGATATAACAAAGTCCACAGCAATACACAGGCACAGCAGGGATCTGGCACGAGTCCAAGAAAGACCTGAAAGTAACGTTGCACAGACACTGAGACACAGTTAGTAACAGGCTTTATACTAGAGGTCTGTGATCCATAGGAAGTTCAGAACATGTGACCCAAATGGAATCAGGTTTGAAATAATGAGCAATCTAGGAATCCCACAACCTGACAACACCTTGGAAACAGATGATCACTTTAACTCTCTATCCCCTGTATGTGAAGAATGCCAGCAAGCAGAATAGCTCCTCCAATGACCACAAAGGAACTTTGGAAAAAGTAATCTTTCTTTATGTACTGAAATAGTCACAGTCCTGACACCGGACCCCACTCGGTGGCCCTGACTGGACCAGCCCACCTTGTTTGTGTGACTAAGTATGTGACTGGGTGCAGGGGGAGCAGCAGGCCACAGAGGCAGTTGAGGCACCATAGCAGCTGCACCCCTTGCACCCATAGTAGTTACGCCACAGTTTGCATGCATGTTAGCAAACAGTGCGTTCCTTTTCAGGAGCTATGGAATGGGGTTATAGGTGAGGACAATGTAAACAAATAAAGGCTGTAGATGTACTTCAGAGTCCAGTCTTCATCCTGGGCAACGCCAGGTATCCCAACTAGTCATAAATATGTATTCCTTGGATTGCATTACTGTGGGACAGACATGCCACTTTTGCAAGTACAGTGCTCATTATATATTGGTAAAATCATAAATCACAGCAGCATTCACAAACATTAGGCAAACATCTTTAGGAATAGACACATTAATTTAGTGAAAAATATATTGTAAATGCATGGTTTTTATTCTAATAGTAATAGCACTGGAAATTATGTTTTTTTGCGGAACAAAATGTTTTGTGAGGCACATTCTCTAGAGCACCATCCATGACATTTCTAAACCATCTATCACCTTGGCTTTCACTGTGGTCATCCTGTTATATTTCAAGAACAATCTGTATTTTACTTTATGCTGGAATTTTCAGTCTATGGATTGTCTTGAGATTTTCACCAATGTGGATTTCACCCTTCTAAGTAAGCTCTAACAGCAGTCAGCAGAGTATTACACGACCTCCACCTTGCTAAATCCCAAAGACACTGCTCTTGTCTCATTTCGCATGGCCCTTTGGCAGCCTCTGATTTTATGGACCACTCACTTTTCCTAAACACTTACTATTCCCCTGATACTTCTAACATAAAACTGGAGCTGAACATAGAGAAATGAATGTGGATTACAGCCATTGACATTTTATGTTACAGATTTTTTTTTCACCGTAGACTGCTATTTTCAGATGCACTTCATTTTGCTGTCAATTTAAAGAGAAATTATCCCTGTTGAAAGAGCTTATTTTGTATCAGTCAAGTGGTATGACATTATAGTTTTTTTTAAAAAAAACAAATGTACCTGTTTATTACACGTTAAACCAACAGAAGAAGAAACATACAAATGTTTCCTATGAATTGGCTGGCCAGTACAATGTTTTATATTACCTAATACCCCTTTCAAAAGCCTCCCATTATTGTTGTCATTACTATAACATAGAAAATAGTTTATACAGTGTCATCTATGAAAATACTAAACTATACAAAAACAAGTAAGCCGACCACAGACTGATTGGTTTTGGTACCTGGTAATTTTCTCATTCTTTGTGTACAGTAAAATGGAAGTATAATTAAGGCCAATCTGAATCTGTATTGTGTCAGTCAACACGTTAAATTCTGATGCGCCAATTAACATGCAATGTGCATTTGCAGTACTAACAATTACATGACAGTCTCTATGTCTCCGTACCAGTAAATTTGTTGCAAATAAAATTTCATACACCAATGCTAAAGTTATAAGAGTTGCATTTTAAAACTGTCATGCAAACTACTGTACATATTGTACTGGTGTCCAGATTATGCCTGTGTCACGGTGGCATCCTTTTACCTGTCATGTTACAGGATCGCCCACCAGCTAGATCTTACTACAGTGCCACCTCCTCCCATTGCTATAGTTTTCATCAGCAGTAAACTGGTCAGCCAGTGGTTGAGCGGTGTACTGCAAGGTATAAGCATGGCGGAATTGGTTTTGGAATTGGAATTGGTCTCTGGAAGTAAACTCATGATCTAAACCTTACTTCACATTACTACTAATGGGCATCTTCTTGGGCATTATTGCTCCTATTAAATGTTCAGTCTTTACAATTTGCACTTTGCACAATGCAGCATATTATTTTGGGTTACAAACAGGTAACATGGGTGAGGCAGAATATGACATTTTGTAAGACAAACTGTGATAGTATCTAGACTGACAATTTTATTGGCACAGTCATGATAGAAGATGGGCATAAAACACGTGGCATAGGCTGTATAATACAGTATGTGGGGCACTTTATTTCATGCTGCTATATTATTTGGTCCATTCTAGAATAATATGATACTGCATTAAGCAATATCACCAATATAGGGGATTGGTGAGCTGGCGGGTGGTACAGTATTTATTATTTCTGCACTGTGGCCTTTTACTGTCTGTGCCAATTAGTAGATATTTCTGTGTATATTTATATGAATTTTGTTTTATGGAATTTAGCTTTGCCTTACCAGACTAAACCCCAACTATAAAACATTACCTTCTCGTGTCTTCTACTCTTCTGTCTCCTCATTCTGTACCTCTTTTATTAACAGTCATGTTAGATTCGTGATATTTTAATTTGCTCTTAAGCACTTGCTCTGTTTTATGCTCATGTTATTTATGAATGCTTTAAAATGCTGTCTGTCTAGCACTGAGGATTTTGTGGCGCCTTGCAAATAAATGATGATGATGATGATGTATGCATTTACTGCACATATAGTGCTTTACAAGTTTATATTTAAAACACATTTTATTGTCTATACAAAGTGAAATAATTTCTATTTAAATAGATTTGTCTGCATTGTCTGTTTTCAAAAATCTTATGCAGAGTAGTTAATGTTTGTAACACAGCTGCAGTGTTTAATCAAGTAAATTTACTAATTTATTTTGAAAGAATTCCCATTTTTTATATGTGCTGGCTGTACACTAATGGGAACTGTCAAATAATGATGCTTAATGCGGTTTTCTTTAGTCATAATATATTTTATTGTAGTCAGTTTAACTGAAGCTCCAGGCAAGCTTCAGCATATTACATTAAATGTGTCTCCCACATGCAACTATACGTAAAGCGTATTATGCAATTAAGTGTATGATATGCTAGACATCATCATCAACTTGATGATGATGGATGTCATTGTTATGTAGAGTTAAAGCTATGAAATAAATATATAGATTTTTAAATATGGTCTAAGTGCTTTGTAAATGATGCAGCTAGCATTAGACTATGACTGGCTGAGCAGGTCACATTATAACAGGAAACCCCCATATTAGAAAGATAGTCCAAGATTGTTCATCACTGGACTGACATTCTTAGGGATGCCTGAAAAACACGAAACTCCTCGCAACACTCAGGAAGTGTTAATAGCATGTATTCCCAGCAAAACCTAGGCAGCCATAAACTGTTTTGGTCTAGACTAACAACTGCCAGCATACCCATGGCTGCCAGAGTGTGCTGGTGCTTTCACAACTCTCCTAATCCCTTATTTATCAATTTATTATTCACCTAATTCCATAAGGATTCATTGTAGCAATAATATACCCCAAACTACTCCCTCAGTATGAGCTACCAGCTCCAGTCCAGTGCCACCTACTGTCACACTAGCTGCTATTGTCTCAGCATTGCCCTCTCCCTTTAGACTGTAGCTCCCAAAAGCAAGGCCATCTCAACCTTTGTCTCACATCTGCAGCTCCTTTATCATTAGTAATTGTTCTCTTTCTGCTATGATTTGTAGCTTTACTGTCCAGTGCTGTAGAGTATCTGGCACCCTACAGTACGTTCATTTGCAGCTTGAATCCATCTGCTTTTCATGACTTGAAACAATCTGTTGGTTGGGCACTCCAGAAATCACCAAATAGTCTCTAACTGGAGAATAGTCACAAATTCCAGACCGTCACCAGTACGGGATGTAATGCAATCTCAGAACAATAAAATTGTTCATTGATTGGCTTACAGTCTTGTAATAATATGTGTTATAACATCATTTGTCCATCAACTAGACTTCAAGTTAAATATATTTCATAAAACAAGGTTTTTGTAAATAACTTCTCAGTCTGGAAAAGCTTTTGAACATGTAGTGATATGTCCCACATCCAAAGTCTGGTATATGAACAGTGTATTCACTTAGTAGTCTCCTCAAATCCAAGTGATCTGCTTCCTCAATCAGCCTCTTCCTATTCAGGTTCCTCTAACAATCCATGTCCCCTTCCTTTTAGCTCTAGTGTTAGAGATATGCATTAACAGGCAGTTCACAGACACTATTTTTGCACACAATGAGGTAGGATAATACTACTTACCTTGAATGATCCTTGGAGTGTGCTGGTCCTGTGAGTTGATCTGCTTCTTTCTGGCATTAATTTTGCTTAAGAGGTGTGGGGGACTTGGTATGGAATTTGCATGAGGCCAGAGGTGGTTAAAGATCAATTTATTCCCGTATTCCAATTACAATAGGTACTATAATATGAGAATGATCAACATTGTGACACCACTGAGACATAAATTACTGACTCTTCAGTAATGTAACTGCAGTAGTTCTCTGTGAACTAATAAACTGTGGGGAAGATATATCAAGGCTTGGAGAGAAATAAAGTGGAGTACTTGCCCAAAGCAACTAATCAACTACTAACTGCCTTTTTAAAAACTGTGCAAGATAAACAACATTTAGAAATCTGTTGCTTTGGGCAACTTACACACTTTGGGGTTATCCAATTAGCCCCTAAGTCCGTCCAATGCCGGAACTTATCTGGGCTTTTTTTTCCCGAAAAAAAATCCAGGAAAAGTGCAATTTTTTCACCCCTGAAATGAAGAAAACATACAGGTCCGGGAGCTTATCTGTTTTCTGGAGAAATATCCTATTATTTCATATGAAATAATAGGATAGGGGGGAAAAAACATTGCTGAAAAAGAGAGATAATCAGCATAAAACTAAATTTTTCGCCAATCGCGGCTAAATGGATAACCCCTTTTACTTCTCTCCAAAATTTGAATACATCTCCCCCCTAAATATCAATTAAGCCCCACCGGATGGCTGCCCCACAGTGTATTAGTGACAGATTCACTGTTGTATTTTTTTTTAGAACCAATTCTCATAATTCTTTCTCCTACTTATTTGCATACACTAATATTGGTTTTGTAGATAAATTGCATGCAAATAAGCAAGACGTATTCTTAAAGAAAAAATGTTTAAAGCTTGTTTATCTTTGGAATACATTTTTGCAAGTTGTATCGGCAAAGCCCTGCACTGCATTCCAGTGGCGTAACTAGAGCAGGGCGAGCGGGGTGCATGCCCTGGGTGCCGTGGGACTGGCGATGCAGGGGGGGTGCCGCCGGGCACGGTACCGGCCTGCCTGCCCTAGTTAGCCAGTGTAGCGCCGACCGCAATAAGTGCGGTCAGCACTACACATTTACACAGGACCAGCACTAGGCTTCCAGTGCCGGTCCTGTGCTGCACAGCTGAGCCCGTTCCCTCCCCCTGAGTGCTTGCCCAATAGCGCTAGGAGGCAGGCTCAGGCTGTGCATAACACACGCATCGCCGCCAGCGCTGGCGCTGATGCGTGTGTTAAACAGCAGCCAATGAGAGTCAGATAGACTCTCATTGACTGCTGCAGCACCCACTATATAAAGGTCTCTATATAAAGGGCACTGCATAAGGGGATACCGCTACTGGGCACACTGCATTGTGGGGACTGCTACTGGGGGCACTGCATAAGGGGGGACACTACATAGGGCACTGCATTTGGGGGACCACTACTGGGGGTACTGAGTAAGGGGAACTAATTGGGGGCTGTATAAGGGGGGCCACTACTGGGGATACTGTATAAGGGGCACTACTATGGGCCTGCATAAGAGGGACCACAACTGCATACTGGGGGTACTGTATAAGGGGTACTACTGGGGTTAAGGTGCATATGGATAGGAATGTTCAGTGTGAAAATAAAGGGGTGTGTCATGTTGACACACCCCATTTTTAAGTGACCACGCCCATTTTTGGCCACACGCGCACATCGGGGGGGGGTTCCCTTTTCAAATTTGCCCTGGGCTCCAAATACCCTAGTTACGCCACTGCTGCATTCTAACTGTATTCTTTCAATGGGAAAGATAAAAAACTGATTCAATAAATAAATACATACATAAATAAAACACTAGCTGTAAGCTGCAACTGACATGAGGATGATTTGTCCTAGGTATTGGCTCTATATTATAATGTACATAACTAGTAAAGCAACATAATTGTGTGTTTTAGATGTATAGCTATTGGAACAGGACATGGTTAAGTGAGTCTATATGCTCCAAGTAGAAATATAAATATAGCAACATGTTTATATTATACAAGCTATCAGTTGCTGCTTTGATACTGCTTGTTGATTTCAGCTAAAATACTATTTCTCATGCAAATTATCCATCTAGTCTCATTATAGTAATTGTAATCAGCCTTTTATACATATGCTAGGAATGCAGTCTGCTTAAGAAACAACTGACCATGACATGCTGTAATATTTATTGTGCTCAGCCAGGGGGACAGTGTGGGCAGAGCCGTAACAAGTTTTTTTGGTGCCCTGTGCCAGAGAGAGCATTGGCGCCCCCCCCTCCCCATTTTTTTAAATAGGGACATGAGATAGTGCACCTGAAAAAGGGCCCTGGCCTCATGCTGAAGGGCCAGGGAAGAGAAAGGGGAGGCCAGGAGATGCTGGGGATAGAAGAAGAGGAAGCTACAAGTGAGAATGATAATAAACAGGAAAATTTACAGGCCCATACAGCACCCCCTGTCCTGCAGTGCCCTGTGCCATGGCACTGGTCACACTACCCTAGCTATGGCCCTGAGTGTGGGGGAACATCAGTGTGGAATGCTTGGCCAAAGAGGGGTTCCATGAGTGCTATATGAGCCAATGACCGCATGGTCCTAAATTGGAATGTGACCTAATACTGCCAAGTCATCCAGCCAATCTGGGAGAATTCTAATGTTGCATACACATGGTCAGATTTGATGAACGATTGAACGATGAATGACTGAACGATTTTTACAACAATTTGAACGATTTCATGAACAATGAACAATTTCTGACAGTATTAAAATTTATGAAATCATTAAAATCTGACTGCAAACACAACAGATTTCAGAGATCGTTATCTGACATGCGGTAACACGTATCGTTCGTCGATACATGCCCCACATGTCACAGATATGAACGATTTTTACAATCGTCGTTCAGATCTGACACAAAATTTGGTATATGCACCATAAGAACTACAGGAGTCTTGGATTCCTAGTTGTTTGCTCAGCTGCACCAATTCAGTTTAGATCACAAATAAGCAACAATCTGGTGGCAAAAGGATAGGAAGCTATTTTTCACAGAATTCCATTCCAGTTTCATGAGGTATAGAAAGATTATCCTCCTTTCACTTAATTCATGGCCTTCAATCTTTGTTGACTTTTTCACTGTCACAGCTGCAACCTCTTCATCAATAGACTCTCTACAGAAATCAAACAATAATCAATGTTCCTTGAACAGAGCAATGAAGCAACATTGATCATTCTGTAGCACAATGTGGAATATGCTATAGCAGTGTATCCACTTTAAGCATTCAGACTCTCCCAAACTTAAATACTGTGCTAGTTATATGTTAAGTGGAATCTGAATGGTTGCTATGGGCAACATCTCCACTTCTAAAAACTTTCACTTTAGCAAATATACCCCAGAGTCTTAGGGGTAAATTTACTAAAGTGAGAGTTTTTAGAAGTGAGTTTTAAAAGTGATGTTGCCCATAGCAACCAATCAGATTCTACTTAACATTTAACTAGCACCTTCTAGAAGATAATAGCTAGAATCTGATTGGTTGCTATGGGCAACATCACTTTTAAAACTCACTTCTTAAAACTCTCACTTTAGTAAATTTACCCCTAATGCTTTTCAAAGGTGATGTATTGTGCAACAAAGCCAACATTTCAGGACTTATACGTCCATTTTTTCAAAGTAACATACATAGTAATAAAAATCATCTTACCTTATAACTTATAAATCCTAGCAGCTATCAGGAGTGTAGCATCTTCAGGCTCAGCAAGCATAGAAAAACCCTGCTAGCGTTCCCCATTGTAAACATACACACATCTTTGTAGCTAAAAATCTAAAAAACTAACTTTGCACAACTTAGATCCTAATGCATTAAATAAAGCGAAACACCATATGGTATTACTAAAAATAATGAATACTATATACTTATTAGAACATGTTACAAATGTTGCTAATAGTATGGTGTTAAGCTTCAATGAATGCATTAGAAACTAGGATGTGTAAAGTTATGTTTTTTAGATACAAAGACATGTGTAACTTTTCAGTTGGCAGGCTGCACAGTGAGCCCTGGGTCAGCTTGTACGTATCATCAGTAGGGAACAACAACTGGGTTTCTCCACGCTTTGTGAGCTGGAAGAGGCTACACTCCTGAAAGCTGCTAGCATTTATAAGGTAAGAAAGTTTTTATTACTATGTATGTTGTCTTGAAAAAAGGACATTTAATTACTAAAACATTGGCTGCTTGTTGCACAATACATCACCTTTGAAAAGCATAAGACTTTGCTGCCCATTTCTGCCAAATCTGTATTATACCATCATTTATCTGTAATGAACACAAGAGAAATCTAATTCAAATCAATATTTGGTGTGACCACCCTTTGCCCTCAAAACATCATCAATTCTTCTAGGTACACTTGCACTCATTGTTTGAAGGAACTTATCAGGGAAATTGTTCCAAACAGGATGTAGTCAGCATTCTGGCTTGTGGGATGCTGATGGTCTGAATACCAGAGACAAAATCCCAACAGGTCGGCATCCTGGCACCATTATCCGGACCACAAACATCCCAAAGGTAAAGGGGTGTTAGTGGGATGTTAGGGTGCAAGGTTAGGGTTAGGCATTAGGGGAAGGGTAGGGTTAGGCACTGGGGAGGGAGGGTTAGGATTAGGGTGCAGGAAGGGGGAGGTTAGGTCTAGGCACCGGGGAGGGGGTGTTAGGTTTATGGTGCAGGGAAGGGGGATGTTAGGCTTAGCCACTAGGGGGGAGGTTAAGGTTAGGCACTGGGGAGGGAGGGTTATGGTAGGGGTTAGGAAAACACTTACCTGTCTTCCCTATGGGTGTTGGGATTCTGGCTGTCAGGAAGCGACAGCCAGGATTTCATACCCAAACCATTCCAACATACTTGAGAACTAACCACAGATCTTCTCTGGATGTAGGCTTGCTCAAATCCTTCTGTCTCTACATGTAATCCCAGGCAGACTAAAAGATGTTGAGATCAGGGCCCTGTGGGGGCCATATCATCACTTCCAAGACTTCTTGTTTTTCTTTACACTGAAGATAGTTCTTAATGACATTGCCTGTATATTTGGGGTCATTGTCATGATGCAGAATAAATTTGGAGCCAATCAGACGCCTCCCTGATGGTATTGCATGATGGATAAGCACCTGCCTGTATTTCTTAGCATTGAGGACACCATTAATCCTGACCAAATCCCCAACTTTATTTGTGGAAATGCAGCACCAAACTTGCAAGGAACCTCCACCAAGCTTTTCTGTTTATTGTTGAGTGCAGACACTCATTGTTTTACCGCTATCCAGCCCTTAGGCAAACAAAGTGTATTCTTTTACAGCCAAATATTAAAAATTTTGACTCATCAGTCCAGAGCACCTGCTGCTATTTTTCTGCACCCCAGTTCCTATGTTTTCATGCATAGTTGAGTCGCTTGGTCTTGTTTCCACATTGAAGGTATGGCTTTTTGGCCGCAATTCTTCCAAGAAGACCACTTTTTGCCAAACTTCTCCAAACAGTAGATGGGTGTACCTTGGTCCCACTGATTTCAGCCAGTTCTGAGCTGATGGCACTGCTGGACATCTTCCGATTTCGAAGGGAATTAAGCAGTTTTTCATCTGCTGCACTAAGTTACCTTGGCCAACTACTGCCTCTACAGTCCTCAATGTTGCCCGTTTCTTTGTGTTTCTTCAAAAGAGCTTGAACAGCACATCTTGAAATTCCAGTCTGCTTTGAAATCTTTTCCTGGGAAAGACATTTCTGATGCAGTAAAACTACCTTGTGTCTTGTTGCTGTGCCCAGTCTTGTCATGGTGTATGACCTGTTATATGAAACGGTCTTACACATTCTCACCTTGGTAGCAGAGTTTGGCTGTTACTCGCCCAGTTTTAAGCTTCCTACACAGCTTTTTCTGTTTCAGTTAATGACTGTGGGCCTGATTCACTACGGATTGCAATACTGCATACGCACGCAGTTCAACTGTGATAGCAAGCCAAACCACTGTGGTCACAATGCAAACAGCACCACATAAGGATGCCCACTTTACAATATGCACATCTGTAATACTTAGCAGAATAGCTAAACCATCAGTACAATCAAGTACCATACGACCCATACGTACACTTGCATAAGCCCTGACCTTACTCAGAATTGCTAGCAGCCACGCACACTATGAGACCTCACATTGCATATGACTTCACAGTGGATAAGTTATGTATGCCCCTGAAATGGTGTGCGAACGCATTTGCATGCCTGCGTTCGGCCGACCACCGCCCCTTCACCACCCACAAATGGCACTTCCTGTCAATCACTCTTCGATGGGTCTGCATAGCCAATGTGATCAAAGTCCCGATCCCAGTAGCCGGTTAACACATGTGCACTGCGATGCATACACATGCGCAAAACGCAACAATTGGCTGATTGCATGCGTATTAGCAACTGCAATCCAAGCTGAATTAGGCCCTGTGTTTCAACCTACATTTGAAAATAATGATCATTATCACCTGTTTGGTATGATTGGTTAATCATACACCTGACTATAATCCAATAAAATCCCTTACTTTGTGCAAGTGTACCTAGAAGAATTGATGCTGTTTTGAAGGCAAAGGGTAGTCACACCAAATATTGATTTGATTTAGATATTTCTTCTGCTCATTCACTTTGCATTTTGTTAATTGATAAAAATAAACTCAAGATTACAAATCAGTAAAGGCAACCTGCACCCTCCAGACTGCAGTTCAGTCCGCACCCTAGTGCCACATGCCTCCAAATCAACACAATAAAACAAATAATGAGGTCACGTAAAGGTAACACTTAAGGGTTCTAAATGGGGAACGTGTGAACATGACATTGCATACCTATTGATGAGATCTTAACAAAAAGATACCTTTACGTGAATGCATTGTTTGTTTAAGAGGTGAGTCCTAGAAGGAAGACTTCAGACAAAAATGTATTTCGACTACAGCATAATTTGCTGTGTGTTTTTGTTTTCTACTTCTGAGTGACAGTCCTCATCGAGGCGGATATCTATCTACTATTACAGAAGACAGCACTTTTTGGACCACCCATTTGTTTTATTGATAAAAATAAACTATTAACACTTCTATTTTTGAAAGCATTCTTACTTTGCAGCATTTTTTCCACACCTGCCTAAAACTTTTGAACAGTAATGTACAGTATGAGCGGCACTCACAGGACTTCCAGAGTGAAGTAACCAACAGGTCATATGTATTCCAACAATTCAATCTCCCTTATTGGAGATTTTCCTCAGGGACCACACCATTAAAGAACAAAACAACAGAATAAATACTTACTCACCCATGTGCCAAACACACTGACATCGATGTTGGTTGCAGATGACATCACAATGCCGCAACCTCGCTGACAGACATCTCTCACACACCTTTTTATATACAGAGAGAGATCTTTTGATTTAAAAGTTTTCATTTATTAAAAATTCTAACGTTTCTGTGGTTACATGCATTAAAATTTACTTTTTATAAATAAAGTTATTAGAAATGTTCGAAATAATGGTATGAAATTTGGAGGGTTTTTTTAATGCAATAATTGCTCTATGCAGTGTGAGACGTGCACCCCATTTTGTTTTGCTTTGTGTTCATATTTAGTGGTATGCTTTCCCTATGGAAATGTGGAAAAGAAAATTTGATTAGGCTTTAAGATATTTTTATGTCACCTCATTAATTTAGTAAATTTCAAAATGTTTCTAAAGTATTCATTCAGTAATGAATACCGAAAGAGAACTCTGAAAATATTTGAACATATATAGCATAATATGAGGTACAGTACTTGTTCTTGATAATAAAAAAAAAAATGAAGCTCACCCAACTTACTCATTTCCTGGATATTCCTACACTTGCATCTACAGTATGTTCCAAACATCAGTGAGACACAGTTAAAATCATGTGCACTCACTTCTCTTCTTAGAAGGCTAAAATGTAACAAGAAGGATATTTTTAAATAAATCTTTTAGGCTGGCAATACAACAGCCAGGGTAGCATTAGAAAAGTAGGATAGAAAAGTAAAAAGACCATGCTCTGTTGCTTGATATATAAACAAGTGTTGTGGAATGGAATAATCCTGCTTTCTCATTGAACACTAGATATTCAACTTCCTAAGCTCACAGAGCACAAGTGTCTACTAATCTCAGTTCCCTGAAACTGTGTATGGCTCAGTGTTAAACCTTGGATGATGGCACAGAAAATACTTTCATTCCAGATAGATTTTTGTACATTGTCATATAAATCTCAAAGGATAATATGAAGGCAACTTTGTGCTTTCGAGTTACTGGGGTCATTGCAAATGTATTGACTGCTCAAGATGCTTTGCTGAGAAGCTTTTGTATAGTTTATATATGTATAATCATGCTGCTTCTCCTGGCGTATCTTAGTATTTAAAGGTTGTTGTGAGTAGTGTTGCGCTTTTTAAATTCAAAGTAAAAATACTGGTCTGTTTCAAATATAAATAATGTTTCAAATATATCTACATGGTATCCCAAATGTATTAAAATTAAATGGGCATGGCATAAAATATTCTGGTAATCACATTTTTTAGCTTAAAATCAAATAAACAGCTGTAACACTTGTTAAATGGTTGCCAACCACTTACTGCATTTGGACCCAAATTCTATTAGCATGTTATTATCTAAAGATCTTGAAAGGGGTTGAGCCCAAGTGACCAGGAAGCAGAAAGTAACCATTTGATCTGGTTCAGTTAGGAGCTGCAGGAGCAGCTCACAAGTCCGGCTGGTCAAGCTCGTTGCTAAGTGACCCGGACACAGCGTCACACCAGCCACAATGGAAGATGGTCCTGATGGTTGCTAGGCAACCAGGACTCTCTGCGGCCGCACTGCCATTTTTTTCCTTGCTGTTACTAACAGCTCGGATGCTTTCTTTGTACATGCAGCTACTTAGCTGCAGTGTAATTCATTGTAAGGGGCCTGTCTCTGTATGTGCAGCTACTCAGCTGCAGTGTAATAATTTGCTAGGGGCCTGTCTCTATTCTAGGGTTCTGATTGGCTCCCTGAATTGTTAAAGCACAGTCAGGGCATTGGTACATTGCCGGTTATAGCACCTGCCCTGCTGCAATATTCTCATAGTTTTATGCTAGTTCTTACCAGCCATTCTTGCATTTTTACCTGTCTCTGTTTGTGGGAATCCCTGGCTGCACTCTGTCTTTGCCATTCCTGCATCTGCACGGTAATCTATCTTTTTTTCTGGACTTGGAATCTCTCCTGCTGTATTTCTTTTCCCACCTCAGCCCATTCCTTGTGCTTCCTAATTTCCACATTAACTGTTTGTACCTTTGTTAAGTCCTGGCAGCATCCTAGTACCAGGTAAACTTACTTCATCCAGGAAAGGCGGCTGTTATAGGTGAAAACTAGTCTGCAGGAATTGTGTGGGGATCTAAATAAATAAATAAATCTAGGTGGGCATAATAGGTTCCTGAACTCCAACCATGACTACAAATAATCAATGCTCAATGAGATCGTTAAAAAAGGGTTCCAAAAAGGCAATGGTTTTGCACTAGTAGATCTGGATAGTCTGCTTAGTGCCTTTCAAGGAACACACTTACCAGTACTTCAGCTTCCAGAAACATCTCCACAACCTAGAAGTGAACCTGGAAGTTCAACTACTTTTACTAAAATTATTCAAATAAAAATAGTTAGCGTTAGGGGTCATCAGGACTGTTTTTATTGTAAATGTCACAACTAAAGTCACTGCCAAACAAATATACTTCCAATGTATGATCTCTACTCAGACTGCTAGCCCCAAAAGCTTTTTTTAATACATTCATTGATAAAGGTGATACATTATTTGATCATTAATCAGTAAATATGACTCACTTCACATTCTTGTGAATCACTCTACTGCATTTGAAGCTGTTGATCACTTCTCATCCTAGCACTACAATGATTAGGTGCTCAGGACACTGTTCTATCCTTGTTTTCGTCCTACTTATCGAAAATCTTTTCCAGCATTCACTTTCTTTATCCATCTCCTTTTTGCTTCGTATATCTGTCCCAAGCACACTTACTTTCTCTCTCTCTCTCTCTCTGTATATATATATATATATATATATATATATATCACTTCTCTTGAAAAATAAACTCCTTTGGGATTTAGGGGTAGATGTATGGAGAAGTGAAAAGAGTGAAGAAGAGAAGTTGCCCATGGCAACCAATCAGCTTTGAGGTTGCATGTATCGAGTACATTCTATAAAATTATAGAAGCTGATTGGTTGCCATGGGCAACTTCTCCACTGGCACACTTCTCCAATCTTTTCATTGCTTCATACATCTACCCCTTAGTATCATGTTACCCAGATCTACAGTATCTATCCTCTCTAGATCTCTCACCAACTCAGTTTGCCTGTGAATAAGTCAAAACTGTAGGAGTGTAAGTCATAAATACCCATAATAGGAATATTCAATTATCATAATGCAAATTATTAAACCGATGTATCAAATAAACACATTTATTATTCATGTATCATAAACATATTAATATTCAACTATGAGTGGAATTCAATTAACCGTGGCAATTTATGATGGGCTTATTGACCCCTTAGGACTATCCAAAAAGCCCCAAAAGTGCAGCCGCAGAAAGAAATTTATCGGGGATTTTATTCGGGACCTCAAGTAGGCTCAGAAAAAAATCCCTGATAATTAGCTGTTTTCGGGAAGCCAGCTGCAAAAACACATTGGTCCATGAATTTATCATGGATTCTATGGGCGGAATTCAATTGTATTCGTGGCCCGCATCTCCCGTCTAAAGTGACAGGAGATCGCGGGCCGCTAT
The DNA here is from genome assembly GCA_031769625.1 of Taudactylus pleione. Classification (NCBI taxonomy): domain Eukaryota; kingdom Metazoa; phylum Chordata; class Amphibia; order Anura; family Myobatrachidae; genus Taudactylus; species Taudactylus pleione. The sequence goes on along the minus strand of JAUIMM010000036.1, from coordinate 15,758,085 downwards.
ACAATTGTCCAAGATGTTCGCGCCCATAGAGGTCAGGTTTAGCCGCGTAAAGCAGCTAAACCTGACCAAAGTGCTGGGCGCGATCGCGAAAAGTGATGTTTGGGCGCCCAAACATGTAACTTTTCGCACATTTCAGCTCTCATCCCCCAGGGGCTGCGAGCTGAAATGTAGCACTGGCAGCTCATCGTGCCCCGACAGGAGCAAGAATTGAATAGCTCCGTCGGGCGCGATAGTGGCTATAAAGAATTGAATTCCGCCCTATGTGTTTTCCCCAAAAAAAGATAATTTGGCTCAAATTAAATTGCCCCAAGCTTTAAAATGCAAAAAAGACCTGTTTTTCTCCCCAGAAAAGTTACCAGGGCTAATTGAATTTCCCCTATATAATTTATCATGTGTAAAAATAAAAATATAAAACATTAAAATTGAAAATAAAAACTTAAAATCAAATGATGAGAAACTTGCAAAATAAACTATCCTCTAGAATCTCAGAACACAATCCAAGAGGACGAATTCAGAGCTGTGAAGGTTTGTAATGATGTCATCTGTGTCCCAAATTGATGGTGAGGATTAATAATACTTCTAGAGAAGACTACAGTCCCAGCAAGGAATATAGGGCCTGATTCAGCAAAGATCACAGATGCTAATATTCACGCAGTCGGCCGATTGTTGCGTTCTGCGCATGCATATGCATCGCAGTGCACATGCGCGAACCGGCCACTGCGATCGGGACTGATATTACAGCGGCTACACAGACCCATCGTAGAAATATTGACAGGAAGTGCAATTTGTGGGTGGTGACAGAGGGGTGGTCGGCCAAACTCAGGCATGCCAGTGCATTTCAATGCTGTTGCATGGGCATGCATAAATTATCCACTGCGATACCATATATAGCCTGAGGCTGCGTAGTGTGTGCTGAAGTTAGCCATTCCTGAGTGAGGTCTGACCTGCCTTAACTGTGCGTATGGGTCCGATGTTACCGATTATTTTGCTATGTTGCTACAGTATACTGATGTGAGTAAGGGGAAGTGTGCGTCCTTATGTTAGGCTGAGATCGCAATGCGAATGCAATTATTTGCATATCACCGCTGATATTAGCAACTGCGTTTTGTGGGTATTAGCAGAATAGCGATCCTTGCTGAATCATGCCCACAGTTCACAAAAACAGACTTATAGACATACTGTAACAACACTACCCCAAACAGTGTTGACACAGTTGTCACGGATGTAATGTGTGGAAAAATAGCATACAATTCATCAAATAATGACAATTTTAACATGTTTAAATGTTAAAACAAGTTAAAATTGGAGTTTCTACAGTATATGTACTGTTGACTATAAATTTCAGAAAATACTAAGTTACAAATACAGTATGGAATGACATTCTTGGCTATTGCAAAGTAAAGGTGGATTTTAAAGAATATATAGCCAGAGCCTGTTCCATTCTGAAATTGTATTTGCATTTCAGAGCAACTTTATTGAATTGTAGTCTTGGGTGATATTATTTTCCCTTATCATGGTATCTGGTTGATAGATCTACAGTAAAAAGGTCGACAATGTCTAGGTAGACTCCAGATATTAGACAAACAATAGGTCGACAAGGACAAAAGGTCGACGGGTACAAAATGTTGACACACTAAAGGTCGGCATGTAAGAAGGTCGACATGTACCAATGGTCGACATGAGCAAAAGGTCGCCACAAAAAAATGGTCAACACATTTTTGTTTTTTTTGTTTTTTTAAGGTTAGGTTTAGGGTTAGGGTTTAGGCACTTACTGGAGGGTTAGGGTTAGGTACTTGCCCTGAGAGTTAGGGTTAGGCATCAGGAGGGAGGGTTAGGGTTAGGCACTTACTGGAGGGTTAGGGTTAGGCACTAGAAGGGACGGTTAGGGTCAGGCACCTACCCCAACGGTTAGGGTTAGGCACCTGGAGGGAGGGTTTGGGTTAGGCACCAAGGGTAGGGTTAGGGTTAAGATTAGGGTTAGAAAACAAAAAAATATGTTGAACATTGTTGTGTTAACATTTTGACCATGTCGACCATTTGTACCTGTCTACCTTCTTACATGCCAACATTTAGTGTACCAACATTTTGTCCCTGTTGAATTATTGGTTGTCTAACATCTGGTGTCTATCTAGACATTGTCTACCTTTTTAATGTGGATCTTTCAATCCATAACCCCTTATCATCTAATAAATAAATACCTCTTTGCGATAAAACTTTAGCACTGGTAGATCTTGTGACTGAAGTACTTTGTTGCCAGTAACAACTCTGTTACTGATTTATCAGACAGATATTCAGGCTTTGCAGCATGTCTAGGAGACATGCTGTGCATTTCTGTTTTTTCCCCCTGTTAAACACCTTTGTTACATGCATGTGAGAAATAACATACTGCGTATCTGCCATCTAAATTTTCAGACAGCTATTGGATTCCTCACCAGATAATGTACAGTATGCAAGTGAAAACATTCAGGAAGTAAATTCCATTTATTTATTAAACTGTGAAGTCATAAATTGCAAAAAAGATGATACAGATAGAGTGAAGCTGACAAAACAATACGGATGCTGTTCTACAATTGGATCGTGTATACAAGAAGAAGCTTTCATTAACTAAAGTGAAGAAAATTGCTAGTATAAATAACCTAATTGTGTCATTTACTAAGGTGATGATGTAACACTCTAGTGTTGTGTGTGACTGTCCACCTCTAATAGGAACTCCTCACCTTTTGTAGTCTTCGGGCCTTCACATGCCACAGCAGAGAGACAGGTGACTCCCAATCCTTACACAGTAACTGACACAATAAATAATACAAGGTTTTTTATTACACTGGAATGCTTCACATTTGCAGAATTCCTTGGAAACAAAAGTTAGCATGCAAATGTCACACTTTAATGCAGAATCAAGCTAATAACCAATTACATAAAATAATATTACAACCAACACAGTAGAAATATTTGTAAGTTCGAAAAATCCGGTCATCAATATACTGAATAATTATCATACATACAATAACACTATACTAAATTACGATAAGTCCACCGGAGCTACAGTATTTCTTAAACTCAGTTTAATATATAAATCTAACTGTTAACCATAAATAACTTTCTCCCCACAGTCTATACCCTGAGTCTTCCTTTGCCAATCTTTCGATGGTGCACTTACGGAGAAGTATTAGTTGATTTTACTTTAACAAAGTTAGTTTACTTTAGTTAAAGTCTATACTGCTGACAGCTGTATTAATTCTGGCTTTTTATCCTCCAAAGTTTTAGTCTTTCCTATGCCTGTCGTGATTTAGATGCGTCACTTTGTATTGTCTGAGTGGACAACTCCTGCCTGTCGGGGGATACAGACTATTTGATAGCTTTGGTGCAGCAAAGAAGTACTTTTATCTTTAAACATATTTCTTGCTAAAGCTGCTCCTGAAGAATTAGTCAGGGATTTAAGGCCTGATTCAGAGCCGCTCGTAAGCGGCCGTTCGTTCACTACGAGCGATATTCGCACAACTGCGCATGCGTATGGGTTGTAACCAGTCATTGCGGTCGGAAATTGTGTGCTCGCAAAATAGCGAATGCCTGTTAATTTGAGTGACAGAATGAGGCGTTTGTGGGTGGTAACAGGGGAAGGTGCTTGAAAACGAGGAGTGGTGATCCGAACGCAGGCGTGCCAAACGGTCAAAACGGGCATTTTAAGGGTGTGCATAATTAACAAAGCAGCGTCATCGACCACGTCACTTGGTTGTCTTTTAGCCTGAACTGCTTGCATGATTGCGGTAGGAAAATCCAACCACAAGCACTGCGAGCAGTTCATACGCCTTTCGATGTACTCGATTAATCAAATAAGTAGCGGAGATGACGTAGAATGCGAGCGGCCAGGGAGCGTTTATTTAAAAAAAGCGAACGTATGTTTCGTTCGCTCGTTCAGACATAGAGGCGTCAACAGACCGCAAAGAGCGAGCGCTCTATTTAAATATCCGGCCCCTTTTTCTGAACGAGCGAACGCAAATAGCGTCCGGCTCTGAATCAGGCCCTTAGACGGGTCACTAACTTACACCTGTCAATTCTCCAGATGTCAAACGGATGACTGAATTTCTTGCTAGGCAAATAACTTTAGCAATATTCGATGGCTGCAGGTTAACTTAGTTAGATACATCTTATCTGACACCAGTCTCTCTGACCTATCCAAAACTGGCAGCTGAGGTATGTGTGTGGTAGAAGGGATACTAGTGCTCCCAGCTGGGTTGCAGATCTCTACAGCTGTCACTCACTGCCTTCAAGCCCACCTCCAGACTGCCTGCTTCCACTGGAGTATGAGATCAATCAATCTGGTCTGCCTATGGCTCCACCTCTCCCAGCTCCCAGCTGTCAGGAGCTTCACATGTCGCAGTCTGCTCTCTATGTCTTTGGCCAGATCAGCTACTATACTGCCGCTGCTCCCACCGGCACCCAGGGACCCACACACTGAGGTAGACTCCTCAGTGCCAATCTGTTGCCACCGACTGTTACCTCCAGCACTCATTGGAATGGCCGCTCTCAGCGTGCCTCCTGGCAGCTCTGGTCTGACACACTGCTGCCTCCAACTGTCACATCTCTCACCACCTGACACTGCTCATGTGACCTCCTCCTGAGCTGCTGCAGAGACTGCTGGGAATTGTGGTATGTCAGAGCAGTGACATACTAATGCAATGTACAGTGTCACATGTAATACCTCACATAGCAGGGTATTAAAATGACACCTGTTAAATTATTATTAAAGTAACTATAAAATGCTTCCAAATGCAGAACAGATAAATAGTAATATATTTATACTCTCTGTATAACGCTTAGGGGATTTGTTTTGGCTGCAAACATACAGACAAAGGAAAGAACCAAAATAAACAAAGTACCTGTATATAAATGTGTTCCAGCACCACTACCCATTGGAGAACTGTATAGAACTCCACTCTACTCAAGCTCCATTCCAGTATAAGTGTATATGTAGCAGTGAGTACAACTGTGCCTACTATACTTCTATAAACCAACACCACTGATTAATAGGGCTGTTCTAAGTTTGAGTTATCTGCTGGTGTGTGCCTACATACCTCTGCAATAATACTACCTGCACACAAATAATTTCCAACAGTATGCATATGTTGGTGTGCAGAGGGGCATGTTTGTTTGCAGGGGGCATGTTAGTGTGCAGGCGGGAAGGAAAGTGAGAGGGGAATTACACTGGGGAGTATGTTGGTGTGCAGGATGGTATGTTGTGCAAAGTGGCATGTTGATGTCCAGGGGGCATGATTTTGTGCAAGTTGGCATGTTATTGTGCAGGAGGAGTATGCTGATGTACAGGAGAAGTATTTTGGAATGCAGGGGGAGTAATTTGGTGTGCAGAGGGATTATATTGGTGAACCGGGGCATGTTGGTTTGAAGGAAGTGTATTTTGGTGTGCGATAGAAGTAAGTTACTGTGCAGGATGAGTATTTGGATGTGTGGGGAGGACATGTAGGCTTTTAGAAGGGGTGTTGGCGTACAGGGGGGACATGTCTGTGCAGGGGACATGTTGTGCAGGGAGAATGAAAGTGAGCAGGGAATTACAGTGGGTGTAATGTTGAGTGACAGGAATTTCTAGAGGTCAGGTATGCTATCAGGGAGTGGTGGTGAGTAAAGGAATTACAATAGGCAGGACTGTAACTGTGCCCAGGGGGCAGCACCGTTGCTGTCCTATGGCACTTGGATTTGGCTTTTAGAGTGTAGTCAGTAGCACTACTGCAGAGCCACTCAGCGCATCCTAGGTATGCTCTGTTACTCATTCAGCAGCCTATAGAGCTGCCCGGAACATCCTAAAAGCACCCCAGGCAGTTCTCTACTTCCTAGTGCTGGCTGTCCCGCCCCAGTCATGATGGAATAACATCATGGGTTCAGGAGCGGGGCCAGCATGTGGAGGCATAGAGTTATGCTCCAGACCTAAAAGAGGGTAAAGAATGCTGTCATTATATAAAATATAGAAATTAAAAAATTTAATTGAATGGTTATGCGTTACTTCAAATGCATAATAAAATAAAACCTATAGTACTATATAAAGAGCTGTAGCTAAGGTGGTGTAATACTGTATGTGACACCACCAAGTGTGACTACTAAAATGGTAAGAGGGGGGACGACGCCATAGCATTCGCTTTCTCTGAGTGCTATGGCTCACAGTGTAAGTGAAAAGTGCAACAGCCATATTTGATCGAGAGATTGTTAAAGTGGACTCTCAACCAGGATACAGTTATTATTTCATTACTATTTACATTTAAATGACAACCTGAATACTATATATAAAAACAGTATTACTTACTACTATTGCTGTTTTCACATGTTAAGAATTGTTTCTGCAGTGGTACAACTAAGAAGAAACAAGCAGGAACTGAGTCCATTTAGAAATGTGTTTGCAGGCAACAGCCAACATACAGATGGAATGGCTCTCTTTCAGTTCAGCAGTTCAACTGGGACAACTATTATTAGGCATGTTAATTCTGATGTCTGCCATAAACCAGGCCATACCCACATGGAATATGTGAATGGATGGGGCCAGTGCAGTGCAATTATGTCAGTTAGAAAATCCCCTGCTCCATCTCTATTTTTCATATGTTATTAACGGCTATATATCTGTCCAAGTACGAATATAGTTTAATGTAAGGTTCTAACATTTTAGCCTAACTCCAGGTATACTGAGATTACTTTATATCCCCATTCTCAGAAGACCTAGATTAGCCATGCACATCTCAGTAGCACTCAGTTATCCAGCACATACAGTAGTTAACACCATTATCTGATACAGAGAGATATAGCTGCGTAAGACCACATCAAGTCCATTTTACAGCTTTTACTGTGGTTAAACAGGATCCTTAGGGAAAAACACAAAACATGTAACTATAAATGATATATTGCACACAATTCACCTGTGCTGGCATGTTATTTTACCAAATTACTGTTCTTTATTTTTCCCAGATGCTTGTTTTAATTCATTCTCTTCCATACATTGTTATTAAAATGTATTTGTTATTTAGTCTCGCTGCAATTTAAGCATGTGCTTTGCTTTGAGTCGTGACACGTGTGAAATATAACAACCTATAGTCATACCAGACACCTGCTGGATGACAGAAGTCACTCACTCAAACAATCCAGCAACCAGAGAGGATTACAGTAGCTCACAACCGCTGCCACTATCAGTGAAACAGCAAGTAGCAGACAGTTAATTTTACAAAAACTTAATGGAGCGCACGACTCTAGCTGTTTAATACAAGCACTGTCAAGGCATGTAAGCAAAAAGTCTCAGCTGTCACCAATGACAAGCTGAGCAGAATTATTTGTCATGCTAGAACAGATAAGACATTGGTAATATAATGCATTATCTTGCTTCCATAAGGCTCCATGATATTACCTTAGGTATAGAACCATGCATAGTATACTTTATATTTTACTTGTTCCTGAGGCTATGATTTAAACAGTGTATTACTTATAAGGATTATGTATGCATTTTTTTTACTTCCTGCAGCACTTAAGCATCTCTCTGTGCTACATTCCCTATTATATTTGAAGCCTGATATTAGACCCTTTTGTGGAAGCAGATGGAAGACATAGGATGGATTGCCCTCTAGTGTCTATTTCCTTTTCGTCTTTAAGGGACACTTGTCTCACATGCATAGAACATTTTACTGCACTGACAAGCAGCATGAAAAGGAAATTAGTTGTATTATCTATGATCTGACTTTTATTTTACTTACAATAAATGAAAATACTTATGATATTGTGCCCGATGATGTACTTTCTATTTTCAACAACTCCCAACAGTACATATTTTAATTATTTATCTAAGTGAGAAAGGTGCCATCATTTCTGACCCTGTCAAACAGATATATTCACCTCTGCAAATATGGAAAAGATCATGCAATGGGCCACTGAGCTGACTAAAATAGAATTGAAAAATTGCCATAGGAAATGCCTGCTGCAAATATTTGTTTACATTTAGTAATAAACCTTATAGTATATATATATATATATATATATATATATATATATATATATAATAATATAACTTGCTTTTTTTTTGCAAGAACATATTTCCTATATTGTACTACCAAGGCGTTTTCTTACTATAATAATGTTTAATAAATTCATGAGTAGAGTCACTACACCTTTTCATAGTCAATATGAAAATTAAAATAAGTATACTGTATCTCCAGTTTTTAAACCATAGGTATAACAACACGTAACCAATTAGATCATTGGAATGTTCACAGCAGTACAGAATATTTCCATTCAGAGAGAAGTGGTGACCTGTTTACCGGCCTAATGCTAGGATGCCAGTGACAAGGGCAATATCATGATGTGAGGAAGGGAATGAGGGCAGCAGGAAGCCACAGATAGAGAGTTAGATATATTATGGAGCAAGGTTCTCCAACAACAAAGAGTTGTAAATCTAAGGCTCCTGTCAAACTGCTGGCAGATTGAGCTGTTGAGTACAATATAGGTGACCAGGAACCATGACTGATCCATTCAAAGCCATATTCACCTCACCCCGATGCTGCTGCTAGATAAGTTTAGATGGTGTATTAGGTTGTACAGCTGTCTTTTCTTCCAGCACCCAGCACAGATACATTGCATTCTGGTAATGATTAATTTATTAGTGCACGCTTAACAATGGAATGGTATGCTTAGCACAGGCAAGCAAAATTGTACAATACCTTTAAGAAAGCCCTTCTCATTGTCTTTTCATACCAGGTAGTAATAATAAACTGATTTAGACTATACACTCACTTACAAGTGTTGTGCCTGCCTATCACATACTATTGGTATTATCTCCATGGAGTGTTATCAGTACTTACACACAGTCATACTAATGATCACAGAGGTATCAAAGCAGGCCAATTTGTAATTACTAGAAACTAAAAACTAGAAGTCACACTCTATTTTCTCTACTCTACTTCTGGACCTTAAGCTGGCTACACTGGCAGTAACTAGGCTGAAGAGCTGATTTCTCACCCTTTGGCCCAAAAATTGTTTAATGTGTATGCAGCACCTTGGGCCAATGGTCAGTCTAAAACCAGCCGGATCTGGTCCCGAGATAAGGAGTGCTGCATGATGTTCCTCGATCTCGATGGGAAAATGTTGTGCTAAAAATGTAGTGTGTACAAATTTCAGACCATCTTTCTCTGATAGCTACCGATAGTTAATGCTGAAAGTTACAGATCCTCCTCTTTCTCCTCTTCAGACATCACAGGGTAGCTCACTACATAGGCAGCAACAGCTTGACTTTCAAAATCCATTCTGTAAGATATAAACATTATCAATAACATAATGCAGCAGCAGAGAATGTATCAAGGTTCTATACAATACAATGAGCAATTCTATAAAGGCGAATATTGTGGTTCCTCTTCCTGTATGTTTGTTCAGTCCAGCCTATTATTATAATTTACTTGCATTTGCCACCGTGGAAGCACAATTGTCTGACAGTGTGTGCGGAGACACAATATCTACTTGATGATTTTAATGACAGACGATCCATTCAAAATTAATGATAATTGTGTAGTCTGTACACTCGAAATTGGATGTTCTCAGGTTCTGGGTTTTTTTAAGTAAAAACTGTCTCGTCGCTAGGATCATTTTGGCAAATCTTTCAGTTTTGATCCCAGCATTAAGCTGCAAAAGATAATATATTATTTAAATTAAATTTAGTTGCAGTTACTGTCAAAGACACGCCCCACCTGCTGGCCATTTTCCCAGTTACCACTGTGAAATGACCATCTAAATTGCATGGATTTCCATACAATTTTGATCTGAGTCCCCTGGTGGTAACCATCGAGATGCATGTACAGAGGGAAACATTGGGTACTTGTGCCTTATGCTTTCCCTGCGTCCGACTCAGAATCCCCCCCATCTCAATTGGTTACACATGTACATTAAGCAGTCAATATTATATGTACTGTACTGCCCCGCACTTAGTGTCTGACAAATTTGGAGCAGCCAGCATAACCAATACTCTATCTTCCAATAATCCAGTCAGATGTGATCTGAAGAACTGAGTTTATTATTCGATAGAGGAACTTGTGTGGCAATGATAAGTAATGATAAGTGGTGATATGACAAGTGATGGTAAAACTGTAAACAAACAATGAAAAGCAATTACTATATGTACATGGGAATGCAAGGCAAACATAAACATAACATGGGATATGCAAACAACATGAAACATGCAGTATGCAAATTATAGACTGTAGTGTCACATAGTACAGCTAACGCATAACATAACTGGCTAAGCAGATCTATGGCACAGTTGAAGCTTAGAACTCACCATGGGATGCTGTACCAGGTTGAGCATATGTAATGATGACTATCTGGGACCATGTGAAAAGGAAAATGGCTGTTTACAGCTCCTTTAGCCCAGAATGCATTGCTAGACTGCTATGGAATGATAAAATGGACAAAATAGATCAGATTTAAACTGCTACTGTCCTGACCACTAGGTGGGGCTGTTAATGTGAATTAGTGCAACATAACAAACCCTATGCTGAAGGCATGACATATACAGTCATCTATTTTCACTCTATTACAATGCACATTAGTATGTTTGAATGTTGATGAGGAACACACACTGTTAATGTGCAAATATCTATTTCTCCTTGCTAAGCAATATAGGTTTTGGTAAAAAAAAATTTATTTTTGTGATAAAACTCAATATAGAGGGTCTGATTCTGAGTTGAATGGATCTCTATGCACAGAGACAGTTGGCAGGTTTTTGCATACAGCACATTCATAGATATAAAATGTACACATTTGTGCATATCTATGTCCTAGTCTGAGTCGTACATAACTTGGTTGGATCTGTCTTTCCGCAAATTTTGGGTTTCGGGGAGGCAACTAGGCAGCAATTATTCAAGTGCACTAACTTGTGGGAAGGCCATGGGAGTCTCATAGGAGTGTCATGGGTGTGTAGCAAAAGCTTCATATAATTCTGGGTCAAATCAATGGGCAGCACAGGTTTCTGACTGCAGATGCACAAACTGTCCACATTATCCCTACAGATTCTCGCTTCAGCATAAGGCAGTAAATCAGGCTTCTGTGGCTGCCCGCAACTACAGCCACTTTGCGTGTGACTCAGAATCAGCCCCATACAACAGTGGCTGAATTACCATATTCATGATGTTTATGGCCACTTCCAAGTTTATTTAGGTGAGGACTTCTCAGATACAATCATCACTGGACCCCAATTGTAAATAGCATCATGGTAAACTTATGCTATTTTGTCATAGGCTACCATAGGGCCGTGATCACTACAATCAATTATCAACATGAATAAGGCTTGCTTTGTGTTTCCTGTGATATCACTTAGGGCAGTGGTGAATCCAGGGGGGCGATTGGGGCGATCGCCACCCATAGCACACTACCAGCAGTTCTTCTTACAGACTCTCCTGTCAGCTGTGTACCACGGCGCTGGGCTCAGCTCCCTGCTGCAGCATCTCACAGGTCCCTGCTGCAGCGTCTCACAGGTCCCTCTTCCTCCCCACTTATGCTATTGGCTGGAAGGGCCCCATCCCAATGACGCACCTCCCCCTGAACTGTAGTGTGCACAGAGTGCCAGAAGGGTAGCGGCCAGGCACAGCGGGAGGTGGCGTCCTCAAGTTCCCCGGAGACAGCTCCATCAATGGAGAGGGAGTTACACGTGTGGCTGCAGGACAGACACTGGAGACAGTGGTGGGCGGGCAGGGTGCAGACTACACCAGGCATACGGAAGCGGTCACTTCACCCTGTGGATGAGGAGTGTGGGCTGCTGAGGCATCTGGCTGCTGCTGCTGGGGCTGATGGGTAAGTGGCACATCAAATGCATGGAGTAATAGCTGCCAGGGTGTTTACATTGGGGGGAGGGGGAATGGAGAGAGGAGGAGTTGGGAGTGGAGAGGGGAGGAGTCAGGACTAAACGGTAAGCCACCCCCCTAAAAGATAAGTCTGGATCCACCACTGACTTAGGGGCATGTTTATTAAGCATTGTTTGCAAAAAAATCCTCTGAAAGCCTTCCAATTAACATCTCTCTAATGTATTAAAATGAATCTCCAATATCTGTTGTGATCCCTCAATGACCAGAGCACTCCCCACAAGACATAAGTACCATGTGGGGACAGCAATATTGCCAAATGTATCAATCTCCATAAAGCTTAGCTTTTCAGATCTTGGCTCCCAATAGCTAACATTATCTTTAGATGTAGTTACACAATGCATACTACAGGCTACAATATAGCAATTTTTTCAGATCCTTCTCTGGTAATGGTCTCTTGCACATGAATGGCCAAATAACTGTGCATGCAGTAGCTCTTTCACTCCAGAACTCGAAAGTAAAGTGATTGTGTAAGTGTTCACTTTACTTTTTAGACTTTCGGAGCCTGTGTCCCTGCAAGAAAACATGAATACTTACCTCTGATTAACAATTTCTTATTACCACAATACGCAGCAAGAATAAATTATGGGGAAATATATGTGACTTAAAATATCAGTCTGTTAGTAAATGCAACAGGACACCCCCTATCAGCACAGATCAGGCCCAATAATTAGCCAGGTGACCTGCCTCAGGCCTCCACTCATAGGTTGCACTAATATTGTGAACAGGTTCAAATTCAGAGATGAGAGGGTTCAGTTTCCTGGAAACTGAACCCACCTGAACTTAGGAGTTTCGAGAGGATGCAAGTCCTGGCTTGGATCCTCCAGGCGGCCTTGGATCCAGAAATGAGGCAAAACCTCCTCTTTCCACTGTCGGATCTCTGTGTTTTGGTTTTGTCACTTCTGTCTGTTGGATCCAATCAGTGGCCTGTTAAAATGGTAATGGCCGCTGATTGGATCCAACAGGCAGAAGTGACAGGAGCCATGCCAAACACTGTGACTATCAGCAAGTTTCCAATGGCAGTGTAGTTGCCTGGATGGATGATGCTAGATCCTATATGGAGAACGGACCACTGTTACATATCAACCACATGACCACTGCAGGAGGGTTGGACCGCTCCTGTGTTACCATCCACGTGGGCATAGAGGGGCTAGACCTAACCATGCCTGGACGCTCACACCATGCTATCAGCCCAGCTCTGAGAGTCCTTGCAGTGTCCGATTTAATTCCAAGGCACAGTGTGAGTACCCTCGCTGTCAGCCAGAACACACTATTAACTGTTTCCTGCCCTGCTGTAATCCATCAGCAGCACACAGTTACACTCCCTGTCTATATTTACACAAAGCTGCATTCCCTATCTATTTATTTACACATGGCTGTTACTCCCTGATCAGGGGTACAGTCTAAAACACCACTGCAATATAGACTGTTGGCCTGATTAACAGATGGTCGCTAATGCGATTTTCATGTAGACCAAGCGATAGTTTGCCATTGCACATGCATATAAACCGCACTGGGTGTGTGAAGCGATCGCATTGAGATTACGGATGCACGCAGTAATCCATTGCAAAGTGAGTGACAGGTTTTCAGCCTTTGGGGGTGATAATGGGTGGTGGTTAAATAAACACAGGCTTGCCTGACCATTTACACGCTGTTACATGGGCATGCATAAATTAGCCACTGCAATCTCCTACACAACATGGGAACCCTCTTCGTGTCAGGAGAGCTGCCAAGTCTGTGTCTGGTCAGAATTTCCGCAAGGGCAAGCTGGCCGCTGGATGTGTGCCAATGTTACTGATATTTACACAAGTCAACAACATAATATACAGGTAAAAAGGCAGCAGCGTCTCTATGCTAGGGTGATCTTTTGAACCATTAGCATAGTTTTGCAGCTGCATTCCATACGAAATCACAGCTGTGATCGCATTAGCACCCAACTCTGAATCAGGCCCTATGCTCATTCAGTATAACTTTGAATTGTATTGCTCTGATGTTCAGGTGAGAGTCATTGTTCATGTGTTGCAGGGAAAGAGCTGTTTTTCACTATACAGGCTGCCTGATGGGACTTTTCATTCTACCTACTGTAGTGTGCTCTACAGGGTTACTAAGACTCCGCTTCATGACTTTCTTTCAACGAATTTCATGGAGGATTAACAGCTATTTTCTTGTTTTGCGTGCAAAGAGGGGATACTTACTGTGTTGCTAACTATAAGACCATTGCCTGATTAATGATAGGTTTATGCGAATAGCATGTGTTTTTGGGAGACTTGCCCTTTCTTGCAGGTGGCCAGGAGCACCACTCGATTTTTGGGATCTTCCTGGCAATTGCCGGAGAGTTGGCATGTAATGTCCCAATGTTATGGGAAGTCTAATCCTGTCTGCCACTGCAGTGCCACTCTGTTTCCTAGATGTGCCATGTTGGAAGCTGAACTGCCACATGTTTATGCCATCCACTGCTGTCACTTAGCTTAGTCAGCCAGCTAGCTTGATGCAACCTTTGGCCTAAACTGGATGAAGACAATACTATGAGGTGGTCACAATTGACTGGAAATGAATGGAAATTTATGTTATTGAGGTTAACAATACTGTAGGAACAAAAACAGGCCTAAATTATGTGATTTCAGATGTTTTTATTATTTTTTGAAAAACAATACAGATCCAAACCCAAAACATGCAAGGGTGGTTTTGTAAAACCAAATCCAGAGCCAAAACCTTGAAGAAGATACAGATCCAAAACCGAAAACCATGTATATTAAGACACAAAAGTATATACAATTGTTAAGGCAAGCAATCAATTACATGGAGTGCTTAGGATATTAAGGGCCTGATTCAGAGCCGTACGCTCTTTCAGAGCGCTCGCTCTGAATCAGTGCCCACCTATGTATTTTTAGAGCGGCCTCCTGGCCGCTCACATAGCTGTGGGTGACCACCCACAGCTAGTGCGAGCGACCAGGATGATGGTCGTGATGGTCAAGACCCTTGTGGTAGGGTCACATTGCCACAAGTACCAGTGGACTTCTTGCTCTTACAGAGCAAGAAGTCCACCCACTGACATCACTTGTGATGTCAGTGGGGCCACCCCAGACGGTAGGCGTTCCCATGGGGACGCCTCTGTCTGGGCAGCCACGCCTCTGGCCCACCCACCAAAGGGGCGTGCTGTCACTCAACATTGACAGCATGCCCCCTTTGTAGCGAGACCCAGAGTGACAGCTTACCCGTCGCTATCCGGGTCTCACGCATGCGCACGACGGAGCCACTCAGCGCTCGTGAGCAGGTCTGAATCAGACCCTAAGTTTCCCAGTGCTAGGTTATTTAATTTTGAATACCATGCCTAAAATATCCTACAATATTTTATCTGTGCCTTTTGCAACACTGACTCTGATTTGCTCTTTCTCCTCACCTATTATTATTATTATTATTAATATCCTTTATTTATATGGCACCACAAGTGTTCCGCAGCGCCTTACATAGTACATAGAACTAATAGATGAACAAGAAACAAGTAACTTACAGTAGATTACAGTGCAGGACAAGGACACGACTTATATACATTGCTGAAATAGTGATTAAAGCACTCGCAATAAGCTGCCAGGAGTTGGCAGTCCCATGTTTGGTGCCCTAATGGGGAGTAGAGAGTAGAAGAAAATGTAAAGAGAAGCACATGAGGGAAGAGGTCCCTGCTCATGAGAGCTTACCTATCAGCGCAAGTCATGGTGACTACAGTATAACAATAAAAGTTGTGTGCATGAAATTGTTCTGTAACAGCAGCTATTTATTGTTGTCTCATTTTTCTGTTTTTGGAACACTCTGGGTAATGTGTTTCAAGATAAGAGGTCCTTTTTCTGTGCAATTTATATATAGTTGAATGAAAAGTTAAGGAACTTTACACATATACATTTGGCCTGATAAGTATCCATACTCTAAGCTATCAGCAAGCCTTGTGGATGAGTATGTTTTGAATCTGCTTAGTTTTTTGTGTTCCATGATGCTTAAGGTTCAGTCTCACTGACCCAGTCCATTAGATAATCACACTCTACATGAATACTTAATGCTCATTACACCTTCAGCACCTTGCTGGAAATATAATGTGATTGTTAAGCTACGGATATTGAAGTATGACTTCGCTTTGAATTTTAATTTAGTTAATCTGCCCTTTTAACCTTTCCCCATACATTACTTAAGTTACATGCTGTCCTGTATTTGATCTAGCGTTCAGCATGAAATTGTGCTCGCATTAGTAATTTATTAATCTATCCAAATGAAACCCTAAAACTGTTGTAGCTCACAATCCCCCAAAGAGCAGTGATCTGATCTTTTTACGTAGGTTTAACAATCCATGCTTGCAGGGATTATCATGTTATGTGTAATGGTTCAATAGATTTTGTTTTAAGATGACACTCTTGATACTTAACTGATAAATTCTAATTTGTTCAATCAGACTCTTTAGAGGTGTTTGGAAATTAACTTAATATATTCTACCCATACTGAAATAAAAACTGAACTCAACTATATTACTGGTATGAAACATTATTTACAGGTTCTGAAACAAGGTTGATAGTTGGATTAATCATTTCAGGCATTAGTCTTGCACATATTGACTATACCATCTCTAACTTCCAAAAATACAAGATAGCAATGTCTACTATCCTGTTATGACAGCGTTTTCAGATATGTGACAGAGAATATAAAACTCTTTTCCTAGATGAAGCGTACCAGTCTGTACTATTTTGCAGTACCTAATACAATTTGTTGTCATGAAATAGAAGACAGCATCGAGAAGAACTGAAAACATAATTATTTTTTACTTTACATCAGATGGGGAACAAACTATCGCTTAAGCCTTACCACAGATATATTACACATAACAAGTTCTCTTGAGAGACATGGCAGGAAAGCTGTTAAGCTTTCAGACCTAATGCTGAATGGCTAAACTCCCGTGAGCATTCTTAAATTTTAAAATAGATGTGCACTGTAAAGAAATCTTGTGTAACCTTCCAAGAAAACAGAATCAGAACATTCTATAGAATTGTTTGTGTTTATGAAAGGAAATAATAATGTACCCTATCTAATGTGTTACCACAGTGGCAGGACTGATCATAATCAGTTGTGCAATGATAAAGACTGGACTCCAACATACATGTTAGATAACAGTATTTTATTTTAACACAGCAATTGCCAAAAGAGATACTTCAATTTTCAGCATATTCGCCGGGCAGGCAAATGGCTCCCTGCTTTTACCAAAAATCATATAGTTTATATAGGGATGTAGTTATAAGGATATAATAACAAGATGTTTTGTCTACAAGGACTGGACAAAGGAGCAATAAGTCAGCATGGTTATACAGTTTCTCTAAAAGATCAGTACATTTTGCCAATTACATCTGCCTCTTAAGAATAGAGTTACATTTCACAAGGAAATAAGCACATTCGTTCAACAGAACTTAAGACAGCTAATACTATATGACTTATTTATTATTTATTACCAGTTATTTATATTGCGCGCACATCTTCCACAGCTGCCCCCAGGGGAGCTTATAATCTATATTCCTTACCACATACTCACAAATATACACACTAGGGTAATTTTTGTTGGGAGCCAATTAACCTACCAGTATATTTTTAGAGTGTGAGAGGAAACCAGAGCACCTAGAGGAAACCCACGCAAGCACAGGGAGAATATACAAACTCCACATAGTTAGGGCCGAACCCACGACCTCAGTGCTGTGAGGCAGTGATGCTAACCACTACACCACCAATGCTGTCTTACTTTGCCATCACAACCAGCACACCTATGTAACACACACCATATTCCATAGACATAATTAAGTAAAAACACAGGTGCCCCTTAGTATTTAGCTTAATATAACTCCAATTTTGGTATATATTAATTAGAGATGAGCCATTTGATTTTGGCTTGGATCTTCCCATCAAGTTTGGATCAGAGAACAAGGCAAAACATCATCTTTCACGGATATATGGGCCGAGATGTCTGTGAAAGATAATATTTTGCCCTGTTCTCAGTTCCGAAGTTAACTTGAAGATCCAAGGCAAAACCAAACTGCTCATATAATATTAATATTCAGTAATGTGTTTAATTAGCCATCTTTATATTTTGGAGGTGTATTTCCAGAGTAATCGGAATATGGTGATGACTAACGCCAAAACATAACTTGGGGATGACTTACAGTATGTAAGTGTGCAGACAAGAAGAGCAGAAGCCTTTCAACAGGGTTCATCAGAAGAGAAATAATATTTTGATTGATTGTTCTGGTGATTTTTCATAATCAGTATAAGTTTCAGTGGTATATCACAGGATATATGGATTAAAGAGATTTAAAAAATAGTGCATGTTGTGGTATAAAATGATAGGGTGAAGAGAAATTAATTTAAAACTCACCTTTTGAAAGATGTTAAACACCAATGTCCTATGGTGGTTGTACACGCAACATGGGATAATGAACCTGAACTGGACATTATGCGTCCATAATGAAATTCTAGATATCCTGCCCAAGATACTTACAGAGGTATGGATGTCTTCTAAGGGTTTCCTTTGGATGTTTAATTACTCATTGAGAAATGACAAGATTTTCTGACATTTGTTTTTATATACAGTACTACATAGAATGTAAGGTGCAATCATTTGCATACTTAGATTGAACTAGTGGTGATCCCCAGAGAAGAAGAAATGTACAGTATATTCAGAGGAAAAGAAAAATCTCTGTAGTTATTAGTAAAACTTAATTGGTAATATTAAAAAAAAAATAGATCAAGAGTACATAAGTTTATCGACAATTAGGCACATACAATAGGGAGGAAATTCAATAGCAGGCGAAGGGTGTGAATTACCGTTGCCACGGCGTTTAAATGCCGGCAACGGCAGTCCTTCTCGAACCTTTTCACCCAGCCGGCCGAAAGCCCTATTCACTCAAAAGTGCTCGCTACCCTATTTTTAGCAAGATCCTGCTGCCGTAAAGCTTGGTGGCTGCCGCGCAATTTCGGCCAAGTGAATGTATTTGCTCCTAACTGAATCCCCTCAAAGCTATAATTAAAAAAAATATATATATATATATAGATATATATATATATATATGTTAGATGCAGCCTGGCATTCCTCTAACCTGTATGAAGATGCCCAGGTGCCTTCTGAATAAGTTATTAGAGATGAAGAAAAAATGTCAGCGGCACTCAGGGTCTTTGAAAAAAATCAATGTGGTATATTCAAAAAAGCATCACAGCATGTGTCCAACGTGTTGGGGCACGTAGCCCCTTTGTCAAGGTGAGTGAGAGCAACTAAACAATATATATATATATATATATATATATATATAATATATACTGTTTAGTTGCTCTCACTCACCTTGACAAAGGGGCTACGGGCCCCAAAACATTAAACATATGCTTTTTTTCAAAGACCCTGAGTGCCGCTGTCATTTTTTTCTTCGTATATATATATATTTATACACAGGTTGAGTCTCCCATATCCAAAATGCTTGGGACCAGGGGTATTTTGGATAATGGAATATTCTGTATTTTGGAATATTTGCATATCATAATGAAATATCTTGAAAATGGGACCCAAATATACACACAGAATGCTTTTATGTGTTATATACACC
Organism: Taudactylus pleione; assembly: GCA_031769625.1. Taxonomy (NCBI): domain Eukaryota; kingdom Metazoa; phylum Chordata; class Amphibia; order Anura; family Myobatrachidae; genus Taudactylus; species Taudactylus pleione. Next base: position 15,738,584 of record JAUIMM010000036.1, on the reverse strand, counting down.
TTATACACACAGCCTGCAGGTAATTTTATACAATATTTTCAATAACTTTGCGGCTCAAGCAAAAGTTTGTGTACAGAAATGAAATTCATTTATGTATCATATACACCTTATACACAGCCTGAAGGTAATTTTATACAATATTTTTAATAATTTGTGCCTTAGACATAGTTTGTGTACATTGAAGCATCAAAAATCAAAGGTTTCATCAACCCAGTCATGCCAAAATTATTCCGTATTTTGGAACATTTGGATATGGGAGACTCAACCTGTTTATATATATTATATAGATATATATATATATACATATATACACACACATATACTATATATATATATATATATATATATATATAAATAATAAAAATGCAACATTCTTCACTTCATATCTCTGCTCCCATGCAGCAGCTTTTGTTATTTTCAGTTTTATGGTGGAGGTGGAGTATAGAAAAGATCCAAAAGAGGCCTGGAAGACATTGCAAAGAAGAGACTGGAAGACTGGAAGAGACTGTAGAGGGAATAGAGAACATGCTTGGTAAGGGGGATCTTGCAAAAGAGCTTATATATTACCAGCCCCTTTCCTGGTGAATAAGTGTTGTTTTGAAGGTTGCACTAAAAGGATATGCTACTTTTATATACGTTGCTGCTTCAGAAGGAAAAAAGTCATCCCAATCCTCCTCAAAGAAAACAATAATAAAACAAAATACTGCCAAGCGCATCCTTATATCTAGTACAATAAAATATATCACATACTTATGTAACAAGAATATATAAAACTTTATTATAAGAGAAAAAAGGATTAATACAAATTCAGAAAATTGTATATATAAAATGGTCAAAATTCCATATGAGTTATATAAATAGGTATTACTAGGTAAAAAACTAGAAGATCATGTATATATTCCTAGGTATCTCTCTTAAATTAATATAGATGAAGGCTAAAATATAGCTAAGTAGATGTCTAAATGTATCTCTAATAAATTTTCAATGAGGACTGTCTAATACCGGTATACATAAGACACAAGTACACATACACAACATATATGTGTAGAATATATTCCTTTTGTTCTTCCAATGTAGTTAAAAGTGTATTCAATGGAGATACACTCCAAGGGGCGAATTACTCTCTGTTATATATATAAATATTACGGATTCATAGATGGTAATAAATGTAAGTGTTTAGTTCTTTCCAGTACAATTGGTAATCCATGTGTCCCGGTCTCTGTATGTCTCTGAGCAGAGACTCAACAAAGTCTATTCCAGCACAGGTTAGTAGTGTAAGCCTGCAGGTATTTTTACTGTATACGCCAATGGCTCCAAGATGCAAAGAAGGAGTGGAGATAAGTATTAACGTGGTCTTGGTACTCTCTGTCTGGTCCTTTATTGACAGCAGCAGTATAACGTACCTGGCCTCGCGATCTGGATTTCTGTCACAGCATGATTGATGGGAAGGGTCTGCCGGCAGACACTTACATTGTGATCGATGATAGAGTGCGTGCACAGGTGGACTTTGTTGAGTCTCATAATACAGAGACCGGGACACTTGGATTACCAATCAGATTGGAAAATACTAAACACTTACATCTGTTACCATCTATGAATCCATAATATTTATATATATATACAGGTTGAGTCTCCTATATCCAAAATGCTTGGGACCAGGGGTATTTTGGATATCGGAAATATTCTGTATTTTGGAATATTTACATATCATAATGAAATATCTTGGGAATTGGACCCAAATCTAAACACAGAATGCATTTATGCTTTATATACACCTTATGCACACACCCTGAAGGTAATTTTATACAATATTGTAATAATTTTGTGCATAAAAAATGTTTTTCTACATACATGAAATTCATTTATGTTTCATATACACCTTATGCACACACAGTATGAAGCTTATTTTATACTATATTTGTTATAATTTTGTGCCTTAAACAAAGTATGTGTACATTAAACCATCAGAAAGTAAAGGTTCCACTATCTCAGTCATGCTAAAAATATTCCGGATTTCGGAATATTACGTATTTCAGAATATTTGGATATGGGAGACGCAACCTGTAATGCAGAGTAACTCATCCCTTGGAGTGTATCCCCATTGAATGCACTTTTAACTTCACTGGAAGAACAAAACGAATATATTCTACACATATATGTGCCATATTTATTTGTTGTGTATGTGTACTTGTGTCTTATGTATACCGGTATTAGACAGTCCTCATTGAATATGTATTAGAGATACATTTAGACAACTACTTAGCTATATTTTAGCCTTTATCTATATTAATTTAAAAGAGATACCTAGGAATCTATACCATACATGATCTTCTATATTTTTACCTAGTAATACCTATTTATATCTCACATGGAATTTTGACCATTTTATATATACAATTTTCTGAAATTGTATTAATCCTTTTTTCTCTTATAATAAAGTTTTATATATTCCTGTTACATAAGTATGTGATATATTTTATTGTACCAGATATACGGTTGCACTTGGAAGTATTTTGTTTTATCACTCCTTTTCTGGTGAATGCCTGAATCAAGAAGCTGGTGGAGTCAAGCAAGCATCAAGTGGCAAGAAAGAATCCAGCCTTGGCAAATTGAGGAGTGGCACTGACCCCTGTAGGGAAGGGCTGGTGGGTTTCCCTCTGGGCCCAGAAAGGATGACTAAATGTAATGAATCTCCCCTGTATTTGTTTAAGTTCCCAAGAGTTACTATAGGGTGGGTTTCTTCTCATTGTTCCCATATAGTATGACACACTCATTGGTACTTAGGATAATTCCAGGTATTAACCTCCGGACTGTCGGGGCTTATACAAACAGCGGGAGTTCACAAGGTAAAACTGGAGTAGTAGTACAAAGGTAATATTAACTACGAAGCAGTATGCAGCCATGGACACAAGCAAAATAGAATGCACACTAACAGTTAGCGTGAATATCAGCAATACTAAGTAATAATATTGCAGGGTAATTACCACAGAGCAGAGTGCACTGAAGACAATAACAGAATACGATTGCATATAAATACAACTACATAAAATAGTGGCAATCACAACAGATATGGAATTGCAGCATAACATATAATGCAGAATGGAATAGCACTTTATTAACCAGCATGTGTTTTGCAGAGTATAATAGCAGCAAGAGATATATTTCAGGTTGGAATAGCAAAAATACACAACACAAATGGCTTGCAGATTGGATTTGCAGCACAATTAATGTTCCAGGTATACTTGCAACAGGTACAGATAGCACAAGGCAGAGCAAACAGCAGGTACAGGAACAGGGACCGGATAGCATGACTTCCACAAGAAACTATTTCCAGCAAGGCAGGAATGGGCTGGCTGCCTTATAACAGAAGTCAGAGCCAATCCCATGTGAGCAAACGAGACCAGCCTCTGGTAATTACCACTATGAGCAGCTGAGTGCTGCATGTTCACAGAGGCTTCCTAGCTAGAGGCAATCAGCCTGGACCAAACCTCACAGTGACTGTCTTTGCCTGTTTACCCTCTCAGCTCTGCCCAGAATCTGCAGAAGATATGATCTGTCATGATGGCTCATAACACTAGATCAGGTAAGGCAATCAGGCAGCACTAGTTACCTAAGCCTTAGATCACCAGGTTGTTGTCACCTCTTCTATCAGGCATTAGGTCCATGCCACTTATTAATTCTGGGTGCTAGTCCTGAGCTGTTGTACAATTCAGGCACTAGGCCCAAGCCCCTGGTAATCCTGGGCATTAGGCCCATCCCCACCTTTAAATCTGGCACTATGCCCATGTTGCTTGCTTACTGCATAGGGGGATGAAGAAGTTTGCTAGCCCTCATGCCATTTTCCCACCAAAAGCAAAATCTGTAACCTGTGTAGTGGCATGTTAGTTTATTGTTATACCATGTTCTGTAGAGCCAGTTAGTGTTTTAGGGCCTGGGTACTGTTTTTAAAAGTTAGGCTAGGTGTGTGGCACATACTTTCTTGGAAACTACATTAGCCAGTTGGGGTGTGCTGCTTGTGCTTTGTTCTAGATGCTGTGAACATTGGTTATGGTGAACAGTTCTGTGTCATGTGTTTGTTTTATAGGTCTGGCCTTCCCAACGGACATGGGTGCTAGAACAGATGACTTGTGTGTTTCCCCTTTTCATTTCTCATGTAGATGGAGTCTATTATATTCACTTGGGTGCTAGGAAAGGCTGTGGGTATCCCCAATAGCTGGAAAGGTTGCCAGGAAGGTGGTAATGACATGGTTACAAATTACTGTGTGAAAATGCATGGGTGAAAACCGTGGTCTGAGGCTATTGAGCCAATGATACCTGGTCGAGCTACTACACTGCTGATGACTTTATCCGGTTTAGTTACTACCTTGCCTTCTTTCTTGCTGTTGTCTGTCCTGTTGGTGTACTAACATTATGTTAGTACACCAACAGGACAGACAACAGCAGTCTTTTCCCTAGAGAATCAGTCTTTTCCCTAGAGAATCAGTTTTTTCCCTAGAGAATCGGCATATCTGCATTCTAGGACCAACTGAAACACCTCTGCAACTTGAAGGTGAGAGCGTGTGAAGCGATGTAAGTGCCTGACTACCCCATACCACATCCTCACACTTTTCACATGTTCACATCTGAATATCCCGCAATTCCATCTACATGCCCATGGCACACTTATCCTATGTGAGAAAGCCCAATTGCCACCCAGTTACACATTCTAAAGGCAAGTCATGGCTCTGAATTTAAATTTTCACCTGCCAGGATTTAGAGTATATCTACAATTTATGATCTTCTGTAAATGCAATATACACATTTTCAAGTGTTGTCACTTTGCTCTTTGTGAATGTATAAACAATTCCTCTTATTCAGTTACTAGATTAATCTCATCTGATGCCTCATTGCTACTCTACAGTATCTCATTATAGTTATTATTATTATTATTATTATTATTATTATCATCCTTTAAGTTATATGGTGCCACAAGTGTTCCGCAACACCTTACATAGTACATAAAACTAATAAGTTAAAAAAGAAAAAACAAGTAACTTACAGTACATTACAGTGAAGGACATTATATACATTGCTGTAATAGTGATTAAAACACTCACAATAAACAGCAGGGAGTTGGCAGAGACATATTAGGTGCCCCTATGAGGAGTAAGGAGTAGAAGAAAGTATAAGGAGAAGCACATGAGGGAAGAGGTCCCTGCTTGTGAGAGCTTACATTGTAAAGAGGAGGGGCAGATAGACAGGTGTGACACAGAAGGGGAAGATAGGGAGGAGAGAGTATTATGTGGGTTAGGATGAGAGCTGGTAGGGCTTGATGAAGTAGTGGGTCTTGAGAGCCTGCTTGAAGATATACAGTGAGGTGGAGTCTGATAGGGAGAGGGAGAGAGTTCCAAAGGTAGGTAGCAGTGTGGGCAAAATCTTGGAGGCAGGAGTGGGAGGAAGTAATCAGTTGGCAAGATAGGCAGCATGCATTTGTTGAGCGAAGTGGACAGGCAGGAGTGTGAAGGGAGAGAAGGTCAGAAATGTATGCAGGGGAGGATTTAATGAGGGCTTTGTAGGCGAGTTTAAGAACCTTGAATAGGCATCTGAAGGGGAAGGGGAGCCAGTGGAGGGCTTGAAGGAGAGGGGAAGCAGATGTAGAACATCAGGAGAGGAAGATGAGCCAAGCAGCAGCATTGAGGATCGATTGTAGTGGAGAGAGGTGGGAGACTGGGAGGCCAGCCAGGAGAAGGTTACAGTAGTCCAATATGTAGATGACCAGTGAGTGGATGAGGGTTTTATTGGCATCTTGGGATAAGAAAGGTCTAATCCTGGAAATATTTTGAAGGTGGAAGCAGCAGGACTGTGAGAGGTGCTGGATGTGTGGTTTAAAGGAGAGTGAGGAGCCTAGGATAACTCCAAGAGACCGCACTTTGGGGATAGAGGAGATAGTAGTGCCATCAATAAATAATGAATTGTGGTAAGTGAGGTGATGGAATAGGGTGGGAAGATGGTCAGCTCAGTCTTAGACATGTTAAGTTTAAGAAAGCACTGGGACATCCATGAAGAGATAGCAGAGAGACAGTTGGAGATCAGGGGTGGAAAGGTAAATTTGAGTATCATCAGAATAGAGATGATATTGGAGGTTAATAGATGTTAATGAGCTCACCTAGAGAGGATGTATATAGGGAGAAAAGGAGAGGTCCAAGAACAGAACCTTGGGGAACGCCTACTGTTAGTGGAAGTGGGGGGAAGAGGAGTCATGAGAGGAGACAGAGAAGGAATGATCAGAGAGGTAGGAGGACAGCCAGGAGAGGGCAATGCCATGTAAACCAAGAGATTGAAGGATTTGCAGGAGGATAGGGTGGACTACAGTGTCAAATACAGCAGAGAGGTCAAGGAGAATGAGTTGTGGCCCTTGGATATGGCAGAAAGGAGGTCATTGCTGACTTTCATAAGGGCAGTTTCAGTGGAGTGGAGAGAACGGAAGCCAGATTGAAATGAGTCAAGGAGGAAGTGGGAAGAAAGAAAGGTTGTAAGGTGGTTGTAAAAAATATGCTGAAGGAGTTTGAAAGCAAAAGGGAGGAGAGAGATGGGTCAGCAGTTGGAGAGTATGCTAGGATCAAGGGAACATTTTTTAAGAATGGGGAGACAAGGGCATGTTTGAATGCAGAATGGACAGTGGACAGTGCCAAATGATAGGGAGAGATTGAGGAGGTGGGCAAGATGGGAACAAGCATAGGGAAACAGGTAACAGAGGAGATGGGAAGGGATAGGATCAAGGGGGGAGGTGGAAGGAGGGGAGGACAAGATGAGGGCCATGACTTCCTCTCCAGAAACAGGGGAGAAGGATGTCAGAGTTGGTGAGACAGAAGGGGAGGGGTCATCAGGGAAAGGAGGGGCAGGAGTGCTGAGGGTCTGATGAGATAAGATGTCCTCACCTATGGAGTAAATTTTAGATGTAAAGTAGGTGGCAAAGTCAAGGGCAGAGAGCGAAGAGCGGAGGTGAGGAGAAGAAGGGCAGAGGAGGGAGTTGAAAGTGGCAAAGAGACCCCAGGGGTTTGAGGACTGGGAGGAGATGAGGTTCTTGAAATATGATTATTTGGAGAGGGACAGGGCAGCACTGTAGGATGAGAGAATAAATTTGAAATGGAGGAAGTCAGCCATGGAGCGTGCTTTCCTCTACTGATTCTCAGCAATTCTTGAACACTTTTGCAGATATCTGGTGCATTTGGAATGCCAGGTTTGAGGTGTGGAGTCAAGAGCAGAAGTAAGGGAAGCATTGTACAGGGAAGAGGCTTGTTCAGGACAGGAGAGAGAAGGGATAGGTGAAAGAAGCAAGTCAAGCAGGGAGGAAAAGGCAACAGTGTCAATAGCCTCACTGTTAAGCTTAGTAATGGAAGCTTTAGGAGTTAAAGGAGGGGAAGGAGAGAGGGATAAGTAAAATGAGAGAAGGTGATGGTCAGAGAGGGGGGATGGGGAATTGGAGTAATCAGAGATATCACAACCGTGAGTAAAGACCAGGTCAAGTGAGTGCCCACTCACATGGGAGGGTGATGAGGTCCATTGGGCGAGACCAAATGAAGAGGTGAGGGTAAGAAGTTTAGCTGCAGAGGATTCTGTGGGAGTGTCAATAGGAATAAAAAAAATCACCTAGGATAATGGAAGGAAGATCTGAGGAGAGAAAGTGAGGAAGCCAGGAAGTAAAGTTGTCAAGGAATTTGGAGGGAGAGCCAGGAGGACGGTAAATGACAGCTACTTTGAGGTTTACTGGTTGGAAGAGGCAAATAGCATGAACCTAAAATGTGGGGAATGTAAGGGATGGTTCAAAGGGTATTAGCTGGTAGGAGTAATTGACGGATAGAAGTTGCTGTCCCCTGTAAATTGTTGTCTCTTCTCACAGTTCTCTTGGGTGGATATCTTTAGTAGCTCTTCAGTATGTGGCTGTTCATGTTTTTCACAAACTCCTGTCAGATCTCCTTATGTCTATCTAGCTAATTCCTATCAGCGCTCTTTCTTAGTGTATTTAAATCCTTTCAGTTTCATTGACAATCCTAAGCATGCAATGAGGCAGTTCCTAAAAAGGAAAATTAGTGTGCACTTCTATTGTACAAAAGACGTTCAAATAGACAGAGCTACAGATATTACTTGCACTTCCACATATTTTGTTATACTGTAAGTAAATTAGGGGTGAGTGGGTTCGGATTTCTGAAATCCGAACCCACCCGAGCCCCCCCGATCCGAGGCAGATCCGAGTCAGGCTCGACTTTTCCCACCTGACTCGGATCTGAAATCGAGGCAAAACGTCATCATTCCGCCTTCGCGGGTTTTGGATCCTATATAAGGTACCCGCGTCGGTGCCATTTTCTCACTCGGCTGTGGACAGTGAAGAGGGAGGGTGGGAGTTAGGGCTGGCTGGGCTGTGTAGTGTAGTGTAGTGCAGAGTAGTGTTGTGCTGTGCTGCTGTTGTCCATAGGGGCTGTGTCCACTACTTCAAAGTTCATAGGGGCTGGCTGTGTTGTGCTGTGCTGCTGTTGTTAATAGGGACTGTGTCCACTACTTCAAAGTCCATAGGGGCTGGCTGGACTGTGTTGTGCAGTCAGTTCTCCATAGGGGCTGTGTTCACTCCAAAGTCCTGTGCAGTGTCCCAGTCCTAAAGGGGTGCTGTAGTGTTGTCCAGGGGGTGCTCTGTCCATCAGGGGTGCTCCCCCCAAGTGCTAAAAAAAATAATATTTTTTCTGTGTTTGTGAATTGTGTGGGCAGTAGCCGCACGTGCATCAACAAAGTAGTGCCAAGCGTGCGCCTGTGTCATAAGTAAAGGGCCGGCTGGCTTGACCGGTAAAGGGTGCTGTAACCCCCAAAGTACACTCCAAACCAAAAAAATAAATATTTTCTGTGTTTGTGAATTGTGTGCGCAGTAGCCGCACGTGCATCAACAAAGTAGTGCCAAGCGTGCGCCTGTGTCTTAAGTAAAGGGCCAGCTGGCTTGACCGTTAAAGGGTGCTGTAACCCCAAAAGTACACTCCAAACCAAAAAAAAAATATTTTCAGTGTTTGTGAATTGTGTGCGCAGTAGCCGCACGTGCATCAACAAAGTAGAGCCAAGCGTGCGCCTGTGTCATAAGTAAAGGGCCGGCTGGCTTGACCGGTAAAGGGTGCTGTAACCCCCAAAGTACACTCCAAACCAAAAAAATAAATATTTTCTGTGTTTGTGAATTGTGTGCGCAGTAGCCGCACGTGCATCAACAAAGTAGTGCCAAGCGTGCGCCTGTGTCTTAAGTAAAGGGCCGGCTGGCTTGACCGTTAAAGGGTGCTGTAACCCCAAAAGTACACTCCAAACCAAAAAAAAAATATTTTCTGTTTTTGTGAATTGTGTGCGCAGTAGCCGCACGTGCATCAACAAAGTAGAGCCAAGCGTGCGCCTGTGTCATAAGTAAAGGGCCGGCTGGCTAGACCGTTAAAGGGTGCTGTAACCCCCAAAGTACACTCCAGTCCAAACCAAAAAAAAAATATTTTCTGTGTTTGTGAATTGTGTGCGCAGTAGCCGCATGTGCATCAACAAAGTAGTGCCAAGCGTGCGCCTGTGTCATAAGTAAAGGGCCGGCTGGCTTGACCGTTAAAGGGTGCTGTAACCCCCAAAGTACACTCCAGTCCAAACCAAAAAAAAAATATTTTCTGTGTTTGTGAATTGTGTGCGCAGTAGCCGCACGTGCATCAACAAAGTAGTGCCAAGCGTGCGCCTGTGTCATAAGTAAAGGGCCGGCTGGCTTGACCATTAATGGGTGCTGTAACCCCCAAAGTACTCTCCAAACCAAATAACAAAATATTTTTTCTGTGTTTGAGAATTGTGTGCGCAGTAGCCGCACGTGCATCAACAAAGTAGTGCCTAGCATGTGCCTGTGTCATAAGTAAAGGGCTGGCTGGCTGGACCATTAAAGGGTGCTGTAACCCCCAAAGTACACTCCAAACCAAATAACAAAATATTTTTTCTGTGTTTGTGAATTGTGTGCGCAGTAGCCGCACGTGCATCAACAAAGTAATGCCAAGCGTGCGCCTGTGTCATAAGTAAAGGGCCTGCTGGCTTGACCGATAAAGGGTGCTGTAACCCCCAAAGTACACTCCAGTCCAAACCAAAAAAATAAATATTTTCTGTGTTTGTGAATTGTGTGCGCAGTAGCCGCACGTGCATCAACAAAGTAGTGCCAAGCGTGCGCCTGTGTCAAAAGTAAAGGGCCGACTGACTTGACCGTTAAAGGGTGCTGTAACCCCCAAAGTACACTCCAGTCCAAACCAAAAAAATATATATTTTCTGTGTTTGTGAATTGTGTGCGCAGTAGCCGCATGTGCATCAACAAAGTAGTGCCTAGCGTGCGCCTGTGTCATAAGTAAAGGGCTGGCTGGCTGGACCGTTAAAGGGTGCTGTAACCCCCAAAGTACACTCCAAACCAAATAACAAAATATTTTTTCTGTGTTTGTGAATTGTGTGCGCAGTAGCCGCACGTGCATCAACAAAGTAGTGCCAAGCGTGCGCCTGTGTCATAAGTAAAGGGCCTGCTCGCTTGACCGTTAAAGGGTGCTGTAACCCCCAAAGTACACTCCAGTCCAAACCAAAAAAAAAAATATTTTCTGTGTTTGTGAATTGTGTGCGCAGTAGCCGCACGTGCATCAACAAAGTAGTGCCAAGCGTGCGCCTGTGTCATAAGTAAAGGGCCGGCTGGCTTGACCATTAAAGGCTGCTGTAACCCCCAAAGTACACTCCAAACCAAATAAAAAATATTTTCTGTGTTTGTGAATTGTGTGCGCAGTAGCCGCACATGCATCAACAAAGTAGTGCCAAGCGTGCGCCTGTGTCATAAGTAGAGGGCCAGCTGGCTTGACCGTTAAAGGGTGCTGTAACCCCCAAAGTACACTCCAAACCAAAAAAAAATATATTTTCTGTGTTTGTGAATTGTGTGCGCAGTAGCCGCACGTGCATCAACAAAGTAGTGCCAAGCATGCGCCTGTGTCATAAGTAAAGGGCCGGCTGGTTTGACCGTTAAAGGGTGTTGTAACCCCCAAAGTACACTCCAGTCAAAACCAAATAAAAAAATATTTTCTGTGTTTGTGAATTGTGTGCGCAGTAGCCGCACGTGCATCAACAAAGTAGTGCCAAGCGTGCGCCTGTGTCATAAGTAAAGGGCCGGCTGGCTTGACCGTTAAAGGCTGCTGTAACCCCCAAAATACACTCCAAACCAAATAAAAAAATATTTTCTGTGTTTGTGAATTGTGTGCGCAGTAGCCGCACGTGCATCAACAAAGTAGTGCCAAGCGTGCGCCTGTGTCATAAGTAAAGGGCCGGCTGGCTTGACCGTTAGAGGGTGCTGTAACCCCCAAAGTACACTTCAAACCAAAAAAATATATATTTTCTGTGTTTGTGAATTGTGTGTGCAGTAGCCGCACGTGCATCAACAAAGTAGTGCTAAGCGTGCGCCTGTGTCATAAGTAAAGGGCCAGCTGGCTTGACTGTTAAAGGCAGCTGTTACCCCCAAAGTACACTCCAAACCAGATAAAAAATATTTTCTGTGTTTGTGAATTGTGTGCACTGTGGCTGCACGTGCATCAACAAAGGAGCAGCGCCAAGCGTGCGCCTGTGTCCCATAAGTAAAGAGCCAGCTGGCTCATTTCTTAAATGGTGGTGTAACCCACAAAGTGCACTACTCTCCAGCAAAAATAAAAAAATATTTTCTGTGTTTGTGTGCGCTTTAGCCGCACGTATATATCAATATAACATAAATGGAGGACCAAACTTTCTCCGATAAAAATAAAATAGGGAAAGATCAAGAACCACTTCCTCCTAGTGCTGTTGCTGCTGCAGGGAGTTGTTCATCATCCCAGAGAGGAAGTAGGAACACCACTACTTTTACTAAACAATTGACCCTCCAACAGTCCCTAGCAATGAGGATGAAGTACGACAGCAGTCATCCTGAAGCAAAACGTATAACTGAGGCCTTGACTGCTATGTTGGTGTTAGACGTGGGTCCGGTATCCGTCATTAGTGCAGTGGGATTTAGACAATTGATGGAGGTATTGTGTCCCCGGTTCCAAATCCCGTCTAGATTCCACCTGCATCCTCAAAGCAGCAGCGACAAGCATGTGTCTGTCTGTTAAAGGGTGGTGTAACCCTCAAAGTGTGCTCCACAAACAATAAAAAACTTCTTATTTTTTTCTGTCTTTGTGAAATGTGTGGGCTGTAGCAGCACTTGAATCCTCAAAGCAGCAGCGCCAAGCGTGCGTCTGTCTGTTAAAGGGTGGTGTAACCCTCAAAGTGCGCTCCACAAACAATAAAAAACTTCTTATTTTTTCTGTCTTTGTGAATTGTGAGGGCTGTAGCCGCACTTGAATCCTCAAAGCAGCAGCGACAAGCGTGCGTCTGTCTGTTAAAGGGTGGTGTAACCCTCAAAGTGCGCTCCACAAACAATAAAATTATTCTTTTTTTTTCTGTCTTTGTGAATTGTGTGGGCTGTAGCTGCACTTGCATCCTCAAAGCAGCAGCGACAAGCGTGCATCTGTCTGTTAAAGGGTGGAGTAACCCTCAAAGTGCGCTCCACAAACAATAAAAATATTCTTCTTTTTTTTTCAGTCTTTGTGAAATGTGTGGGCTGTAGCCGCACCTGCATCCTTAAAGCAGCAGCGACAAGTGTGCGTCTGTCTGTTAAAGGATTACATCATTGACAACATCCAAGTAGGCATGTCAGACAGTCCGTACCTGTACTGGCAGGAAAAAGAAGCAATTTGGAGGTCCCTGTACAAACTGGCTCTATTTTATCTGAGTTGCCCCCCCTCCAGTGTGTACTCCAAAAGAGTGTTTAGTGCAGCCGGGAACCTTGTCAGCAAAAGGCGTAGGAGGTTGCTTCCACAAAATGTGGAGAAGATGATGTTCATAAAATGAATTATCAACTCTTCCAGGGAGACCAGCCTCCTGAACGTACAGAGGGACCTGTGGTTGTGGATTCCAGTGGGGATGAATTAATACTCTGTGAGGATGAGGATGTACACAACACTGAAGAGGGTGAGGAATCGGTGGATGAGGAGGATGAGGACGACATCTTGCCTCCGTAGAGCCAGTTTGTGCAGGGACAGATTAATTGCCAGCTTGTTTTGTGGGGGCCCAAACGAACCAATCATTTCAACCACAGTCATGTGGCAGACCCTGGCGCTGAAATGATTGGTTTGTTAAAGTGTGCATGTCCTATTTATACAACATAAGGGTGGGTGGGAGGGCCCAAGGACAATTTCATCTTGCACCTCTTTTTTATCTTTGCAGTATGTACTGTTTGGGGCCTAGTTTTTCAAACCACCATCCTGTCTGCCACTGCAGTGTCACTCCTAGATGGGCCACGTGTTTGTGCCGCCCACTCGTGTCGCTTAGCATAGTCATCCAGCTACCTCGGTGCAACCTTTTGGACATAAAAACACTATTGTGAGGTGTGAGGTGTTCAGAATAGACTGGAAATGAGTGGAAATTAAGGTTATTGAGGTTAATAATAGCATAGGAGCAGAAAAACCCACACCTTCTGTGATTTTAGCTGTTTTTATGCTTTTTTAAAAAAAAATACAGCTCCAAAACACAAAACCCAGAACCCAAAACACGGAAGGGTGGTTTTGGCAAAACCAATCCAGATCCAAAACCAAAACACGAAAAGTGGCCGGTGCACACCCCTAAAGTAAATGGGTGTAAATCTGCTATGTAGAAAATTTTATCTAATTTGCACTGAATTGTATATCACTGAGGTAAGATATCATAAATTAAATGGTATTATAATATAAGTTACAGTATGTTTAATGCAAGTTAGACCAAGTGGTTTATCCTAATACAATGTTTTTTAAAGTGCACTTTCTTTAAAAAATGAGTACATATTCCTACTGTATAGGACCAACACATGCCACAAATAAAATACAGTTTGCATGCAAAGTATTCACACACATAAATTCAACACGATAGTTGAATAGTTCATAGCACCAACATATTACATAGAGAATAGTCATTTATTTCAGTCCCTGCCCCAATGAAACTTGTTATCTACAGTATATTTTCATGCACATGAGGATTTATTTTGTCAGAAGGAAATTAACCCACAGTACCTGTATGTCTTTGGTATGTGGGAGGATTCCAGAACACTCAGAATATCCACACATGGAGAAAATACAATGGGCCTGATTCATTACGGATCGCAACTGCGATTGCAATAGCGATTACGCACGCAGTTTCACTGCGATAGTATGCTAATCCATTGCAATCTCTATGCCGTCGCAGCACAACATAAGGACACCTTATACACATCCGAAATCCGTAGCAAGACTGCGAAACCATTGGAAACATTGAGTACCATCGCAGTGTCATGCACACTTGCACAAGCCCTCACCTTACTCAGAAATTGCTAACATCATCGCACACTATGAGTACTCAAGCTGCGTAAGGCATCACAGTTGATAATTTATGCATGCACATGCAACGGCGTTCAAACGCATTGGCACGCCTGCGTTTTGCCAACCATCCGCCATCACCACCCACAAACGGTACATCCTGTCAATCACTAAGCGATGGGTCTGCGTAGCCTCTCAGATTGCAGTCCTGATCGCAGTGGCTGAATCGCACACACGCACTGCGATGCATACGAATGCACCGTACGTAACAATCGGCCGATTGCATGTGTATTAGCAGTTGCGATCCTTGCTGAATCAGGCCCAAAGTACACACATGTGGAGCTTTGGTTAGAATCAAACCCTTTACCCTATCACTATGATGTAGCTATTGCTAGCCGTCATGTTTCTGTTTGTAATAACCCATCAATTGCCTGTTCACGTACATACTTGCAAGTTATTTTGGTTTAGGTCCAGCAAAACAGCCAGATGCACAATGATTGGCACTATGGTTTTCTTTCACATTTATAAAACCAGTTATAATCATGTAATGTGTACCTATTTTTATAGCTACAGTACAGTATTACTAACATCAACAACATTCATTTCAAATCATTTCCAGTCAATTTTGACTGCCTCACAGCTCACAATATTGTTTTCACCAATACTGGCCAAAATGTACAGTGAGCTCGCTGACTAAAGTAAGAGACCAAGCACATGGCAGTTTAAAAGAAAATAGCACATCTATGAAACATACTGTAGTGGCACTGCAGTGGCAGATAGAATGGCAGTTTAATAAACTATACGATAAAATATAATGATTTAATTAATACAAAACAAAATCAGAGGCATGTGGAGAAGCTGCAAGAAATGGGGCCCATATGCCTGGATGAGAAGCAGGTGATGGATGGCCCTGCCAGGTTCAGAAGAGCAGTAAAGTACAGTAATATGCTCTGCCAGTCAAACACACAATCTTATAAAACCCACAATGAAAAGTGGTGCATGATGGAATTATCCTGGGGTCCTCCCACCCTTATGTTGTATATTAAAAAAGACATGCACAGTTTAACAAACCAAGCACATCGGTGACCGGGACTGTTACTTTTGTGGCTCAAGTGTTTCATTTGTTTGGGCCCCCACAAATGGGCTGAAGGAGGATAACAGCGCTGTTAATCATCATCATAGTTGGAAGATGTCATCATCATCCCAATCATCCCTGCTAATATCATCATCACACAATATTAGCTCATCCTCACTAGAATCATCATTACAGAAGTCTCTGTACTTATCTTTAATTGGTGGCAAAGGTCTTCCTAATATAATTTATAGTTAATTTTTAATTAAATCAGTTTTGCCACATTTTTTGGAAGTAGCCTCCTAACACCAATTGCGCATTAGTTTCTCGGCTGTGCTACACACTCTTTCCGTGTACATACTGGAGGATAGGCAGCGTAAGTAAACAAAAGTTAGTTTGTACAAAGGGCTCCAAATTGCTTTTTTTTCCTCCCTTGCATAAAATATAGTGTTTTCCACATTGCTGGACTAAGTTAACATGTACCCTTCTCCCTGTTTCATGTATACATTTGGATGTCTTGGTGCTCTTCTTCCAGTCACTGAAGCACATAATGGGTGGAATTCCTTCTGGTTGCTTCCTCTTGCTTCAGTTGGTGACATCGCAAATTATACTGTTGTTCTGCAGCTACAATCTTCTACATGTGGTTGGTGAATGCCAAAAATGCCCCAAATTTTGGGCCACAGTCAGCATGTCCCGCATGCACCTGTCAGTTTTTAAAAAATTCTGAACCCCCAAATTTATTTGTGTGCAAAATATGGAGCATCTTCAAATTCACTCAGTTGTAATTCTTGCAATATCAGAAATAACAAATCCTGAGGAGAATGGGCTATCACAGCCATGTAATCTTTAGTTTGACCAGTACTGCTTGTCCACATATCTGTGGTTAAGTGGATAATTGGTACAATGGCGTTTTCTAGGCCAAGAATAACTTTTTCCTTTAGTGTCCAAGTTCTGGTGAGGAATTGCAGTTCTGGTAGAACGGAATTAAGATGGAATTTGGTAGCGTGGACATACGGCTTCAACTAATTGTCTAAAATCTAATGCATTGATGGTGGATATTGGATGCAGATCTATTACTAACATAGCCATCATGCTTCAGTGATCCTTTGTGCAATAGGATGGCAGCTGTTATACTTGGTTCCTCTTGCAAATGCTTGTTTAAAAGTCAATTGTTTGAAACTACTTGGTCCCCTTCTGTGAAGAGGATTCACCCCCAGCAGCAGTAGACCTAGCATGCAATGATTCTTCTTTTGAATCCTGGATAGTAGAGGAGTCAGCCTGTGTAAATTGAATGCAGGAGGACTACCTCCGATCATGAATGAGGAGTTTGTTGAAGAATCTGTTGTCATTGGAGATTGCATGTGCTGGGATCTATTAATGTGGCTAGAAGCTGATGCTGGACTGCTTGTAATAATTTTACAGGATTATTCAGATACTGATAAATAATTTGCATTAACTCACTGCAAATGACATAACAGTGAGTAGGTGCCAACATGGTTAACGTCCCTACATCTACTTACTTTGGCCTCACAAATGGTACAGATGCCTGAGAAATGTTGTCAGGATTTAAAACAAATGATTCCACATGGAAGAGGTGACTTTTTTGGCTTTGTGCCAAGGCAGGACAATGTCCCTCTTATGACTGGAAAGAACTGCTGCCACTGGTGACTGAATAACTTTTACACAAATAACATCCTCTTCTTGATTTTTATCAACTTATTCTTGTCCAACACATCAATCATCAACATCCTCATTAATGTGAAAAACACAAATATCCTCCTCATCATGTTGCACTTCCACAATAGTATCCTCAATTTCTATGTGATCATCATCACTTTTACTACTCATCCTCACATTGCAGAGGGTGCAGAAATAATGGAAGTAGGCTTCTCTAGGATTACAGTGTCAGAAATGTCAGACTCACACATTGTACACATGGAAACACTTAGGGGTATATTTACTAAAGCAAAAGTTTTTAGAAGTGGAGATGTTGCCCATAGCTACCAATCAGATTCTATTTGACACTTAAGTAACATCTTTTAGTAGATAATAGCTTGAATCTGAATTATAAAAATTCTCACTTCAGTAAATATACTGCTTATACTCTCCTCAGGTATCTGTGAAACTTGTGAACACACAGTTTGTTCTTCAGCCTTAGTGTTCAGTTTGTGCACTGACTTGCCTGTTTTAAAGGTGACACATCTATACTAAGAATGAGAAGGCGTTGCATGCGAGGTTACAGAAGATGCCTGACTGTGTTTGGTCCCGGCTTTCTCAATAGGCATTCTAGTGCATGAAACAGCACTAGCAGCAAAACCACTAAAAAAAGAAAGGCCCTGGTCTGTGTGTGTGGTGTATGGCATATTGTACATTTTATGTTTTTTGGCAGTAAATTTCCTTTCATAATTAGAAGTGATATTTTCTTTATGATTGCGAAATACTGTTTAGATTTGACTTGACCTCCTTTTGTAGATGTTGAAAAGTACTGTGACGTGCAGCACTAGTACTTGGTTGCTGCTCCTGCTCTTCTTCAACTAATCCGTGGATGGTTTAACTTTTACACCTGTACAGGAGTAAAGCTACTATAGTTGATCTTAACTGCCACCACACCAAGTGAATGTAGAATGAGATAGGGAGAGACTAT
This sequence comes from Taudactylus pleione, assembly GCA_031769625.1. NCBI lineage: Eukaryota > Metazoa > Chordata > Amphibia > Anura > Myobatrachidae > Taudactylus > Taudactylus pleione. The sequence goes on along the minus strand of JAUIMM010000036.1, from coordinate 15,720,490 downwards.
TACCATTACCATGGAGTATTATTAAAATCATGGAGAATTTTGTTACATCAGCAAAAAAATTGTTTTTGCACTTACGATCTTTAGTGTGCAGCTGATGGGAACAAGAAAACGCTTACTAAGTAGAGTAATTTACTGTATGTTACACTTCAAAAACACACTATACATATTTTGAAATGTAATTATAAAAGACTGCCAATTGTTTTACCAGGATTAGAAAATGATTTCTTTGTAATAATTATTTTGAGGTAAAGATGATGGGGATACAACCACACACAGTAAGTACAGTAAATGCTGCATCTCAAAGACACAGTATTAAAATTATAAATTAAAGTTTCTAAAAGACTTTTTTTTTACACACCAAGATAAGAAAATGTCTTCTTTGCAATAATTATTTTATAGTAAAGATGATGATGATATCACTCCACACAGTATGAACAGTAATAAATGCTGCATTTAAAAAAACACATTATACAATTTTTTTAATTGGTTTATAAAAGACTGGCAATTTTGTTACACACCAGGATCAGAAAAGACTTTTTGCAATAATTATTTTAGGGTGGAGGCATTGGGATGGGGATCTTAAGCTGTGTACAAACAATGTGTACCCAGCGAGATATTGTGAGTGGCAGGACCCAGTGGGTGTGTTGGCATCGCCAAGGCAGCAGTAGACAAGGAGGAAGTACATACGACTTCCTCATCAGCTAATTCCGGGTGTTGACAAGACCTGACCAGTAGCGTGGAGTCTAACTCATTGGTGTGTTTCACCAGTGACCCCTCCAATTGGGATATGGGTTTAGCTGCACCCAATGAGCAGGTCACGGCCCCATGATCAGGGACCCAGGAATTAGCAACTGACACGGAGATAAGAAAGAAAACTGAGTGGCATTATCAACGGAGCATATTGGTAATCACCGATGTAGAACAATACTGAAGAATATCGGTAGTGGATGATGTAGAATATCACTAGAGAGTATTAGTAGTGACTGATGTTGAATATCACTGAAGAGTATCGCTAGTGACTGATGCTGAATATCACTGTAGAATATCAGTAGTGAGTGATGTTGAATAACACTGAAGAGTATTGGTAGTGACTGATGTTGAATATCACTGAAGAGTATCGGTATCACTGGAGAATATTACAGGGACTGGTAAAGTGCACTGAGAATACAACAGCATGGAGCCTGGGCCAGCAATCAGAAGCTAGCAGCTACTGGAGAAGAGAAGTTGTTCAGGTGATTTCCTGTTTCATGGAGTTCTGCTTGATATCCTTAGGTAGTTGTCCATTGGAGGAAAGAGTCAGCTGAGAGGTGACCCGGCTACCATTGGTGGAGAGTCCGGTCAGGTGAGACACACAATATGGCTGCGCCCATGACCGCCGCTGCTGGAACACTGATATGGAGGATTGAGTGGAAGTCAACAGGGCCCCAGGTATAATACTCAGCAGTAACGGCCAATCCCAGGCTGATTCCTGACAGGGCGATGTCGCTGACGACATGTGCGATGGGTTAGCAGTCAAGTTTGTGACTTTTATGCAGGAAAAAACCACTGTGCATTGCTGCTCTTGTGGTTTGCCATACTGTACATCTGCAAATTTATAGATTCTTTCTTCAAGAGCAGCAGATCTGTTTTCGCTGTACAGCAGGGGATTGGTATGCCAGTCAGTGCTTGCTATACTGTAGTGATTTTCATGCATACACAATGACATATATCAACAGTAACATATGGTGGACATAGACCAGTATTGCACTCTTCAGCCTCTCAGTACACTGTGCTCCGACTTAATATGTTGTGCTGCAAATGAATACGTTACAATGTGCCATGATGCATGTGTATGAGTTGTGACTAGCTAGTCACTCTCAATGTAGTGTGGATGCTAGATGAGCAGGACACATCTGTACCTACTGTACATCCCTTGTCATTTTGTCACTGACTATGACAGTAAGTCTTAGATTTTTGGATAGTATCACATAGCATCATATAAACTGCACTTTTTTCCCTTTGACACAATTAAGCTCTGAAGGTGTCATATGCAACATTTTGTAAATATAGGGGCTGATTCTGAGTCATACACAAACCTTTTTGCTGCAGCCGTGTCTGCGTCATTATCAGAAACACCATCAAAACTTCCACTATCCCTACGACAGGTGCACTTCCTCTGTCCAAGTATGGCCTTCTATGTGAGTCAGCTTCTTTGTATGCAATCTCTTTTCTTGATACGCCTCTGCCATGCCTCAGACACCCCTATGGGATGCACCATCTATCTGCGTTTTTTTAGCAACCCCCCGTTACCTCTCAATCACTGTCCAGGAACAACCTTCACATTTCTGATGTTATTCTTTGTTGGTAATGTATAATACAGATCCCAGTCTTGTTGGTTAGTGTACACAAGTGTAAAATACAGTACAAACCCTGTTCTTTGTGACTAATGTACAATACAGATATCATTCTTTGTGGTCAATGTATAATATAGATTCCCTTCTAGATGGTTAGTGTGCACAACAGATATCCTAATTAGGAACTTGTATACTATACAGACTTTATCATTTTTCTGATTTATCTTGGTGGTATAATTGCAACAAGTTATACTGCCAATACATACCGAATTTCAGATTGTAGTTATTATCTTTGTATTAAGAGAAACTGTCACTGTAAATTAACATTATTAAAGAAGTGGTACAACATGACCTATATGTAGACTGTGCTACTCATTTGTTATGGTGCATACACACGGTCAGATTTTTCATCAGATTTGAAGGATAACGATTTTAAAAATCGTTCAATCGTTCAAATCTGATGAAAAAATCGTTCATGTATACATGCATGAACGATGGACGATGAACGATGCGCGTTCACGTTTGTCAGAGAACGATATCTGAGATCTGACATGTTTGCAGTCAGATTTGTCAGATATCGTTCTTTTTCTTCAGATATCGTTCAAATCGCTCACTGTTGCTTGTTTTAAACGATTTGGATGATTTAAACGATTTGAATGATTTTTTCATTGGGGCCACTTCCCAGCCACTTCCCGAGGTTCCATTTTGTGATAAGCGCGATGCAGAGCCAGCAGTGCAAGCAGGTGGTGCAGCTGAAGACACCCAAGACACTCTAAATAAGGTAAGTGTAATTTTTTTTTTGAGCAGCATTTCAAAGCAGTGGGGGCCGGCAGCATGGGGGTTAATAACAATACCAGCGGGGCATCAGCAGCGGGAGCAGGGCAGGGGGGAGGGGGTGGAAATGGAGGACACACCAGCAGGGACATTTTGTATATGATCAGCGGGGCATCAGCAGCGTGGGCAGTGCGGGGGGTGGTGGAAATGGAGGACACACCAGTGGGGACATCATTTTGTATATGAGCGGGGGGGAGGGGGGGAAAATGGAGGACACACCCGTGGGGACATTGGGGGTCATTCAGACCCACTCGCGAGCGGCAGTCCGCTCGCAAGTGGGTCGATGTTCCCCACTGCGCATGCGCACGACGGAGGGAGCTCCGTCGTGTGCATGCACAAGACCCGGCGAGCGAAGGACTTTCCTTCGCTCGGAGTCTCGCATCAAAGGGGGAGTGCTGTCGATGGTGAGTGACAGCACGCCCCCTTTGGTGGGCGTGCCGGGGGCGTGCCTGCCAGACGGAGGCGTTCCTATGGGAACGCCTACCGTCTGAAGCCGGGCCCCACTGACATCACTAGTGATGTCAGTGGGAGTGATTTGGGCTCTGATAGAGCCAAAATCACTCCTGGCCTTGCGGTTGTGAAACCCGACCACAGGGTTTCACTCGCAAGTCCGATGGTCGCGATGGTCAAGACCATCGTGACCATCTTGTTGCACGCTCGTATATGCTGTGGGTGGTGACCCACAGCTATACGAGCGTCCAGGAGGACGCTCCATTTTAATGGAGGTGGACCCTGATTCAGAGCGAGCGCTCTGGTCAGAGCGTCCGGCTCTGAATCAGGGCCTATGTGTCATGTGATGAGAATGAAGGGACTCGGGAGCTGCTGATGAGGGGACTTGGGAGCTGCATATACAAGCGTGCAGGATTATGGTCGCGATGGTCTTGACCATCGCGACCATCGAAACTGCGAGCAAAATCCTGCGGTTGGGTTTTTCAACCGCAAGGCCAGGAGTGATTTTGGCTCTATCAGAGCCAAAATCACTCCCACTGACATCACTAGTGATGTCAGTGGGGCCGGTCAGATGGTAGGTGTTCCCTTGGGAATGCCTATGTCTGGCAGGCACGCCCCCGGCGCGCCCACCAAAGGGGGCGTGCTGTCACTCACCATCGACAGCACTCCCCCTTTGATCGGGGGCAGTGCGGGAGGGAGGGGGTGGAAATGGAGGACACACCAGTGGGGACATTATTTTGTATATGAGCTGCGGGCCATCAGCAGTGGGGGCAGTGCGGGGGGGAGGGGGGGAAATGTTGGACACCAGTTGTGGACAATGTATTCAGCAGTCCATCAGCGTCGTGACTGTTGCAAAACCTGGCATGTTGTTATCTTTTCAACTGCGATGTTATGGGAAAACCTGGCATGTCATATAGGACCTGCTATGCTGCTGCTTTTTTATTGTAGTGTTAAGAGAATTGATATACCTGTTTTTTGAATGTCTCTTTGAATCTTTGTATTTCTGACATGCCTGGTAACAAGGAATACTGGACAGGATTTCTTGAAATCTACCAAGCCAATGAGTGTCTGTTGAATATGCAATTGAAAGAATACTCAGATCGGGGCTTGAAACACAAGGCCTATGATAAACTGCAGGAGTATTGCAAGACCCTGAACAAAAATGTAACCATTGACTGGGTAAAGCAGAAGATCAATAATTTCCAAACAACCTTTATGTGGGAGCACACAAAATATGAGAGTGCCAAACGTTCGGGAGCAGGGGCAGATGAGGTGAAGAAACCAACATTATGGTATTATGACATCCTGTCCTTCATCCTGACGAAAGAGGCGGAGACACAGTCAGTTAGCTCACTGGAGGCGGCCGTGGAGGTGAATCCTCCTATTGAAGTAGCGGAGACTCAGGATTCTGTAAGTTCATGGACTATATAGTTTTTTTAAAAATTCTAGAACCTGTTAAATATAGTTTTCAGATGGTATGTATGTAGTGATGTAGGTCCTATTGTTTTTTTTAAAAAAAAACTTTTTTTTTTTTTTTTTTTTGGTTTTTGTATTTTTAATAATAATTTAAAATTAATTCATATTTTCTTTCCTAGCTTCGTCATGCGCCAGACGCGACGAGCGAAGGACTTTCCTTCGCTCGTTGTGTCTGATCAAAGGGGGCGTGCTGTCGATGTTGATTGACAGCACGCCCCCTTTGGTGGGCGTGCCGGGGGCATGCCTTCCTGATGGGGGCGTTCCTAAGGGAACGCCTTCCATCAGAAGCCGGCCCACTGACATCACTAGTGATGTCAGTGGGAGTGATTTTGGCTCTGATAGAGCCAAAATCACTCCGGGCCTTGCGGTTGAAAACCTCAACCGCAGGCTCCGGCTCGCAGTTTCGATGGTCGCGATGGTCAAGACCATCGCGGCCATCAAACTGCACGCTCATATAGGCTGTGGGTGGTGACCCACAGCTATACGAGCGTCCAGGAGGACGCTCCATAGTTGTGGAGGACGGCCCTCATTCAGAGCGTGCGCTCTGCTCAGAGCGCACGGCTCTGAATGAGGGCCATTGTTCGGAATATTTTTTGATCTTCTGCTTTACCCAGTTTGGGTTGCATTTGTTTTTTTGCGCATGGTATACTTCTGCAGCAGCTGATGAAGCCTTGTAGCCCCGATCTGAGTATCCTTTATTTTCAAGGCACTCATTGGCTTGGCACTACCCAGAATATCCTGTCCAGTATTCCTGGGCAATTTTTTATTTTTATTTTAAAAATTAAAAAATATATTTAATTTAAAATTCAAAACTTGTCTGTCTTTATTTAAAACTTATTTTAATTAAATATTATTAAGCAAAACAATTAATGTATTTAGTATTTGCAATTTATAACTATTGTTTTAAATCTGTGACCAGACAGTGGGCCCGATTTAGACCCCCTTGCAGGCGCAGAACGCCTACAATTGGGTCGATGTTCCATCATCCTGGATGCTTGCTAAAGCTGTGGGTGGTCACCCACAAGTTAATGAGCGGCCAGGAGGATGGTTTTAATAAACAAATTTTCCACCCTGATTCCGACCATTTGTAGATGATTAAAAACAATGTTTTTGGACATATTTTACTAAGTACCCAAATTGTCCCTGGGGGGGTGGCTTAGCGAAAAAAGGGCCCAAGATATTTTAATAATTGCGTATATTTGCAGTAGTGGGGAAATCCACACTAATTTAACTATTTATTTTACAGTGAACTCACAGGTGCCACATAGCTGCTAGCACTTGTAGTTCCACAAGAGCATAATGACAGGCATGCAGGCACTTGTAGTTCAACTGTAAGATTCCAAAAATTAAGATCATTTGCCCAACACATTACACCCATACACAACACTGAAAGGGATAGGGAGAAGAGTGCCAGGCTTCAGCGTAAGCCGGGGGTGCTGGGGAGGGGGGTAAACTTCTTTGAGGGGTTCCCCACTCCCCCAAAATCCCTGGCTTTCCCTAAGTGATTTAGGGTGGTAATGCTTTGGACCTAGAGGCCAGGAGTTTGGGTCTCTGAAGCTTTGGCGTTACTCCCAGGTCTGTTTAATTTTGTAATGTACAAGAACAAAATAAGTAAAGAGACAAATTAAAAAGGCCAACACAGGAAAACATATAACAAAGAAGGGTTCAATTTATTTTTCCTTGTAAGTACAAATTGTATGTCAGGTAATTTTTTAAAAACTTTTAGGCACGGTCTGCCTGCCAGGGAATGGCACCTTCACCATTAAAATAAGAGACATATCGGTCCCTGATTTGCTTTGCCCCTGCTGTGACACCTTGGGGAAGCAAGGGAGGATTGACAGAGGACCAGTTTGGAAGTTCCGGTTTAGTGTAAACTCCTGTTGTCAAACTGGGTTGTCCTTTGGTTTTACGCAGCAAAAGGTTTTGTAAGACACATGCTGACAGAACCACCCAATTTATCTTATCCACATGCAGATTTTAGCTGTGTGGAAAACTCTAAAACGATTACTGAAAATCCCAGAGGCGTTCTCCACTGTTCTTCTGGCTCTGTATAGATGATAGTTGAAAATTCGCCTTTCTGGTGTCAATGTTCTTTGGGCAAATGGCTTAAGGACATGTTTGTGCAAGGCAAATGCCTCATCACCCACAAATACAAATGATAATCCATGTGAACAATCATTAGCAGTAGGAAGTTGTAACATGTTCTTCTCCATCCTTTCATAAAAGGTCGTGTTTTTAAATGAGCCACCATCGGAGGCTCGATCATTCTTTCCTACATCAATGAAGATAAATTCATATTTGGCAGAAACTATTGCCATTAGGACAATACTGAAATAGCCCTTGTAATTAAAGTACAAGGAGCCAGTATTGGGTTGGGTAATCCGGATGTGCTTGCCATCAATGGCACCACTTCAATTTGGAAAATCCCATCTCCTTTCAAATTTTGCAGCAATGTTCTGCCAATCGGCAACTGTAGCAGGGAACTGAAATTAAAAACATAAAATATGTTTCAGCACATTTAATTCTTAAATTGATGATAAAAAAATAACAGTATTTACAAGGGTCAATTTACTACACAGTGTTTTCAGAGACAGAGTGAAACAACAATAAAGGTGACAGGCAATTGGGGTGTTTGTGAAAAGACAGTGTGAAACTGTTGAAATGTCATCCTTACATAAAATCAAACTTGGTGTCCAAAATAATACTTCCTAAAAAAACAACTTAGCAAGTCCGGTTTAATGGGGAGGGAGGGTTAAAAGGAGTGTTTGTACAATGGCCCACAATCACTTGGGTTTACCAAAACTACTGGCCCATGTCTCAACCTGCCATTGGTGTGCCTTCTGCTTGCGTCGTGTAGACTGCAGGGAGCGCAGGATGAAAAAAAAATACATACATCCAGCAACCAGCTGCCCCACAATCCATTTTCTCAAGGGAACGGCAAATGAAGAAAGATGTCATGACTTATACTGTAGTGCAATAGAAGATATGATTCTTGGCAAATGGTAAATTACGTTTGTGTCAGGTGGGTGAATTAAGGTATTTTTCTGACCAGTATTTTTGAAGTGTGTGATAGGGGGCACTGTCAATGCATCAGAGTGGTGCAAAAACAGGCATTACAGTATACTGTGGCCACTATAGGGAGAACCAAATAGGGGGGCCACTTCATGGGGACACAGCATAGGGTGTACTAATAAAGACGACAGAACTTATTAGTTTTCAACCATGCAGGGCCGGTGTTTCCACTAAGCAAGCTTAGGCATCTTCCTAGGGGTTGCCCCCAGAAGAGGGCGGCCAGCCCTCGGATAACCCACTCACCCAAATTGACGGGTGCCCACTGACATTGTGTTACCATCGGGCACCTGGCTCCTCCTCTACCCCCCCTGCCCCACGCACCACTGCCAACAAAAGCTGGAGAAGGGAGCTGACTCCTGAGCTCCATTTTCAAGGTTGCACAGTGCACTATGGGAGTGACATCACCCATGATGTCACTTCCATATTGCTGAGGAATGGACGCCATGGATGGACGGCAGTAGGTCTGGTGTGTGTTTTAAGTTTTTTTTGTTGGGCTGGGGAGGGGTGGTTACTGCAGGGGGCATTACTTTTGGGGGCACTACAGGGGGCCAAAGTACTGGGGGCACTTCAAGGGGCATTACTACTGGGTAACTGCAGGGAGCATTACTACATAGGGCACTAATATGGCATTTGAACTGGGATCACTACAGGGGCCTTTACTACTGGGGCCACTGTAGGGGGCACTAATACAGGGGGCATTATTACTACTGGGTGCACTGTATAATGGCCACCATTACAGTGGGCATTGCATATTGACAATTGACATTGTCATATTGCAAATTGACATTTCCCACATGACAGTGCCCATCTGACAATACCCATGTGGGAAATGTGTTATGTGGTAGACAAACAGTGGGCCTGATTCAGAGCCGGACGCTCTGACAAGAGCGCTCACTCTGAATCAGGGCCATCCTACCTGTTATTGGAGCGGCCTCCTGGCCGCTCACATAGCTGTGGGTGACCACCCATAGCTTATGCGAGTGGCCAAAAAGATGGTCGCGATGGTCAAGACCATCGTGACCATCGGCCTTGTGATGAGACCCTTGCGGTAGGGTCCCATCTGCCGCAAGGCCGGAGTGCTTTTGGCTCTATCAGAGCCAAAAGCACTCCCACTGACATCACTAGTGATGTCAGTGGGGCCGTCCCCCTGGCACGCCCACCAAAGGGGGCGTACTGTCAATCACCATCGACAGCACACCCCCTTAGTTGTGAGACCCATAGTGATGACTTGGCCTGTCGCTATTCGGGTCTCGTGCATGATCACGACGGAGCTCCCTCTGTCGTGCGCATGCGCACTAGGGCAACATCGACCCGCTTGCGAGCACTCAGCACTCGCGAGTGGGTCTGAATCAGGCCCAGTGTCCGCTCTACAGTCAGTGCGGACGCTGATTGGCTGGTGGAACGTGCCAGCTACGTGCTTTGCCCATCAGCTGGCATTCGCAAGCTATCGGTATGTGTGTCAACACACATACACATAGTGAGTCCGTCTGGACGGCATTCCTTTTTTTGGTTGTCAAAGTTCCTGGGGATGGTGCGCAGACCAGTGCCAGGATATAGGTGAGTATGTTTTCTTTCACTTGCAGGGGCAATCATTAAGGATTCTACTGGAGAAGAGAACAGACCGGCTGGTATAGGTAAGTATATGTGAGTGGGCAGGGGTATGAAATAAAGTTATACTTGTCACGGCGTGTATGTTTTGTCTTTATTTTACTATTTATTTTACAGTGGGGGTACAGGTACCGCATGTCTGCTGGCACTTGTAGTTCCACAAATGCCAAAGGACAGACATTCTGGCACCTGTAGTCCCACTGTAAAGTACAAAAGTTTTACATTCTTTGGCCCCCCTATTATCCCCATAGCCTATTAGACCCTGCAGCCTTGGGTTGATTTCTAAAATATGGTTGAACCCTACACATTTTGTTCACCTTATTTTTACAAACCACCCCTGGCTGCACCCCTAAACCCCAAAATCTGTATTTTCTTTAACCTGCTAAAGGCAGGCAAAAATGTATCCCCCTATTTTACATTGACTTTTCACCTGCAAAAAAAAGTTTAATTAAATGTAATTAAATTAAATTGAATACGGGGATAATGAAAATCGGCAAACATATAACGTCATCGCCGATATTTTTGAGCCGATTCTGACCTTTTCCCTACAAATTTATTACCACAGTCAGTTGGTTATAAAACAAAATAAAAATAAAAACACTATGTCATTACTTGCAAATCAAAATAATAATTTAAAATACCTTTAAGTACTGGGGCTGGAGGGCTTGGTATATGGCCTTGCACGTCTCCGGTATGATGACGCCTAACGCCTGAGGTGAAATGAGGGAACCAAATTTCAGGTCAGCCAAGGATCTTCCGGTAGCCAAATATCGTATGGTAACCACCAGCCTCTCCTTAGCCGATATGGCGCTCCTCATATTCGTATCCTGTCGCTGAATAACAGGAGTCACAAGCTGCAGCAACTCCTAAAAGATGACGTCGTCCATCTGCAAGAAATTCCGGTAGTCATCCGGATTATTCTCACGGATTTCCATGAGCAAAGGCATATGGGACATGGTATCCCTCCGCAAAAGCCACTCCTTTGTCCAGCAAGAGCGAGGCCTCCTCCTCCTCTCAGCCCTCTCCCTCTCAGACAAAATTGCGACTCCTGCATAGGCCACCATCATTCGCTGACGAATGGGATCCATGTCACAATAGCACAATAAACACACTGTTTTTGGCTTGCCTTTTACAAAAAGTGGAGCAAATTAGCAATGCAATGACGTTTAGCTGGTATAAACCGAACCAAACTAGCCACAGAGCAAGAAATGCAATGCTTTAAAATGGCCCCAAGCTTTTTATTCCCTCATGCTAGTCACAGCCACTATTTCCCTGTCAATCATTAACTTTGGACCAATCTTTGTCATTTGAATTTCCACCCTTTTTTTCTGTCAGATTTGTCCAATATCGTTTAAATCGTCCATCGTTCATAAAAATCGTTCAATTCGTAGAGTAAATCGTTACAAAAATCGTTCAAATCGTTTGAAAAAAAAAATCGTTCAAATCGTTAGGATGATATCATTTAAAAAAAAATCTGACCATGTGTATGCACCATAACACTGTAGTATTTCTTTGTTTTGCTGTATCATTATTTACTTTGCACTGTCATAATACAATGTTAGATTATGCACATTGAAACATTGCAAACATTGCATGTAGATGGATATTTGCATTAATTTTGAACACTATGCAGATATTTATTTTTAATATCTGACTTGCAGTAGACAGATTAAAGCTAATTGCTGATTGGTTGCTGTGGTCCATTGCACAATTTCACCTAACTATAAAGTTAGTAAAAGAGCACTAGTGATTTTATAACAGGGTCTTATGAATAAATACGTAAATAAATGTAAAAAAAAACTATATTTTTTATGCTTTATTAAAGAAAGTAAATTTTCTAAAAATATGTTATAAAGAAATGTCACAGATTCTCCCACCTCCACAATGAAATAATACAAACATCAAACTATATACAGTATATTATCCTAATAATAGGCCATTTTTACAGTTCTGAATGAAGCTTAAATACATTTATATATCTGCAACTGGCAACACAAATGTAATTTCTGAAGCTGTTTTTCGAGTTTTCTAGCCTATGTTAATACATGTTGCCACCTTTATATTTAAGTTAATTTTAACTTGTTAAAGACTGCTTATTATCCAGTTACATTATCGAATGACTATTTTAAAGTAAATCCATTATATTATGGCAATTAAATAAAAATTATTTCCACTGTAAACTACAATATACTACTTAAGAATAGAAATGTTAAATGAACCAAAAATTATAGAGTGCAGGTATGCACAATGGGTATGTAAGGTGAGTTTAGTATAAACAAGCAGAGGAATCTGCCTGCTGACCTTGATTTATTATATAAATCCAAGCAAACTCAAGTGTACATATTGCAAAAATATGAGTCACACCAGAATGAGTGTGCGGAAGTGAAATGATAACTAATAGTGACAAGTTTTCTACAACTCCAAACACTCCGGAATTCTCTGTAGGCCATTTAAAAAAAAATTCAGCTCTCTGATCATTTCAGATCTCTTAATTGTACTGACTAGACATCAAGTGAACAAGTCGGTCTCTAGAGATTGGGGCATCACCAAAATGTAAATAAAATATAACTTTTAGGGCAAAATTTACTAAGCGGCGGGTTCTAAACCCCGCAGTTTGGTGGCGGTTTGACGGCAGGTTCTATTATGTTCTAAACCCTGGGGGTTTGGAGGCGGTTTTGTAGTGGTTTCTAAATGACAGCCCTGTTCTATTATTTTCTAAAATGTGTTTTGATGGCGGTTTAGCGGCGGTTTTGCTCTCTGTAGATTTACTAAGGCCAAAACCACTGCAAAACTGCCGTCAAAGCACATTTTAGAATAGAACAGAATAGGCTTGTCATTTAGAAACTGCTGCATAACTGCCACCAAACCACCGGGGTTTAGAACACGCAGCTTAGTAAATTTTGCCCTTAGTGTTTAACACACCACTATCTATTTCCTACATCTGCACGCCACTTGTAATATACAAGTAAATGAGTGTTTATTGAAATACCGTAGTCACAATTTAGTTATTCTCATGCAATAGCCATATTGCCATATTGCTAGGGCCAGATTAACAATGGGGCGGATGGAGCGCCAGCTCCAGGCCTCCACGTAAAAATAGGCCCATCATCAGCATGATGATAACTAGCTGCCTAGTAAGTATTAAAATAGTTTTCTCACAAAATGTTGCAATTTTTATGTATTTAGGGTGGAATGTACTATGGGCAGAAAATGTGATCAATGCTGATTTCAGGGGTTTGACCGCATTTCTCATATTTACTAAGATCCAGAACATGATACATTGTGGAGCTTGGACCCGGTGGGTAATGCCAATAAAAGCCTATTGACTTGTTTCTGCAATTCTTCTAGAAGGGATCTAATCAGATCTCAGTATAGGTCCTATTCAGTATAGGCCCTTATACATTTTCAGCCCCAGGTATATATAGCCCTTAATCCGGCCCTGCATATTGCTTATCTCTCACCCTCATTTCAAATGTGCTCACTTCTGAAATCTCAAATGATGTACAAAATTCCTACTGAAACCACCTCAATGTTTATGCCAGGTTATAAACATACTGTACTTTTCAATTTTCCGCCAGGTGGAAGGTGCATGGTTTTGACCTGATCGTGGCCGCACTCCCATTGTATGAGTAAAGCCATCATTCACAACATTGGAAAGCAGATGACAGTGGTGGGTCCAGAGGGGGCAATCAGGGCGATCACTTCCCCATAGCAAGTGCACCCCTTGCACCCTCTATAGTTATGCCACTGGGTATAGCTGTGGTGGAGCAGTCAGTGCAACAAGGGGTGTCTCAGTGAGGGAGTTGTAGGAGCAGTGTGATCACAGTTTTGCTCAGAACAGTGATAATTGGGTCTGACAAGGATAGGGAAGCAGGCTGTAAGTGCATCATAATATCTAGAGATGAGTGGTTTGGTTTTACTTGGTTACAGTATGTTTGGAACTCAAAAATGGCATCACATTGGCAGGGCCAGCTCTAGGCATGTTCCACCTTAGCGGCTGCACAAGGGCGCCACCCACAGGAGGTGTGCCGATTTCCCTCTGCCATTTTCCCTCTAACTGACAGCTTTAACTGTCTGTCTGAATCCCTGCTGCCCCTGCCCCCACTGCCCACTCCACTTCCTGGCTTTAGGACACACCCACCTACTGTCAGCCAGCTGAGCCAGCCAGGATTGGGCAGCATTGGCAGGCCGGGCTTGACATAACTCTTTAAGAGACAGCGTGTGACATTACATCATCCCTGCCCGCCCCGCACAGTCTCTGACTCCACTCTGGCTCCAGTGACAGTAGTTGCTGTGTCTGTTAGTGGTGGCTAGGTGCAGCATGGTTCGGCCCATGGCCCCGGGACCAGCAGAGGACTGTGTTGGACTGAGGACCAGAGGATAGACAGAACATCATGGATGGTGACCGGTGAGTACTACTAGCCTCAGCATCTGAGTACTACTAGTCCACTTCTGACTGACAGCTAAGCTGCTGGAGCTCGGCTGGAGAGGGACCACCCAGGAGGAGTCAGCAGTGTCTTTGGGTCTATATGTGTAACTGAGGAAGGAGGATATGCAACATACGGTTGTGTGCGGTTGTGGTCAGCTTGGGCTGTATTATTATTTGTGTTCAGTGTATTATGTGGAGTGGGGGTTTATTAATGTTATTTGATTAGTGTGGGGTGTATTATATTATGTGGGTTGAAGTGCATTCATGTTATCTGTGGGGTACAGTGTATTATGTGAGGGTGTTTTATTAATGTTATCAGTTGGTGGGGGTGTATTAATGTCATCTGAGTGGTGTGATGTTATGTGATATGGGGGTGTATTTAAGTTATAGGATGCATATCTTTTTATCTTGCGGGGAATATTTAAGTTTGTGGGAGGGAGTTGTGTATGTGCTGGTGTAGTAATGCCACATGGCATCTGATGTAGGGACATAAAAATTAGCACCTTAGTGTAGTCATTTAAATAAGATGAATTATTTACTTGATCAATTGCAGGTACATCAGAGATGATAGAAGCTGGCATATCAGGGAAACAAGTCAGTATAAAGTTGGTTCCAATGCTCCATTTCTGGAACCAAGTCCCAGCTTTCCAGCTGCTTTAAGCGTGCTCCAAGTGCCGTTCCTGGTCAATGACACCACTAAGTCTTCGTCTCCAAATGGAGGCTACCACAGGGATCTCGGTTAAGGAAACTGAGTGTTTGGTGCTGATTTCATACAGGGAAATATGCTAGCTTTTATTATCTCTGATCTACCTGCAATTGATAAAGTAAATCTTTCATGTTTTCAAAGTACTATACTATCTGCACCAGCTGTTATTATCCATTTGCTGCCATTGAGGAAGGGTAAATGGGTTTGGAGATTGGTGTTTTTAACTTTTTTTTTTACTACATAATGCTATTGACATTCTTTTGCATAATTAGATATTTATGTAGCATGGGATCAGCACTCATGATCCAAAAAATCAGATATATGAACACAATGGGCAGCGGCACTCGCCAATAAGACACAATTACTGCAGGGTTTAATAAACCTCTATATTCACTCTGAGTGAATACAGAGGTTTATTTAACCCTGCAGTAATTGTGTCTTATTGGCGAGTGCCGCCGCCCATTTTGTTATATATATATATATATATACTCCTCCTAAGGATGGCACTCCAATCTGTAAATGAAATAAGTTGCCAGGGTGCTCAGCATCTGTCGCAAACAGCAATATAACTCCCCAATGGCGGCACTCATCTGGACTAATGAAGACAACAAACAGGCTTACCAGCCAAGCCTGTTTGTTGTCTTCATTAGTCCAGATGAGTGCCGCCATTGGGTAGTTATATATATATATACTTTCCTTCATAAGCAATGTAGCTTAGTCTGGTGCCCTCCTAGGGCTATTTTGCATTGTAGTTATATTACCTGATTATGAGTAACAGTCATGCACTGACAAATATTTGGATGTATATTCAAGTTGCAAGAACAGTTGCCGTAAACAAGGTGTGTTTATTGTGCAAGTCAGCAACATTTCCGGCATAATTGGCCCTTTCCTTTCCTAAGCTGTTACAGCCTGAGAAAGTGTCAATTGTGCCAGAAATTTTGCTGACTTTCACAGTAAACATACCTTGGGCACGTTTCAATTCAGCACAAATTGAATAGCACCTGGAATGAGCACCCAGAGCTATTCAATTCAGTGCTTTGTCATGTCGGAGAATGCAAGTTCTCGTGACTAAAGTACCTTGTGTGATGCTGTTTCCGCGGCATGAAGTGCACAACACATAGCCAGTAGTTTTGTTGGATTTCTGCTCACATCCTGGCACTGTACTGTATCGTCAAAAAAATAAAAATAAATTATATATATATATATATATATAAGCATTAACTCTGTGGAGACCACTGTGAGTTTTAAATGAGATCATCATTTCATTTAAGAAACAGTCAGAGTGCATCTTTAAATACTCCATCAATTTGGGAAGAAGAAAACCTCATGCCAGTAAACTTGAAACCAGGGTAACCAGTATCTGAAAGCGATACTATATCTCATACCACTGACTTTATTTTCTAACAAGGGGAGCGCTTATCCTGAACTTTGCTTTTCATTCTGTCTTATTGGGATGCTGCATCTTTCAGTTGATTTTCCCTCCCTCCTGTGTTGTTTTTTTCCTCTATATTGTTCATGATTATTATTATTATTTGTTTGTACTAACTTTTCTTACTCATTAATGGAGGTATAGCTAGCACCAGAAAGCATTGCTCTTTTGCTGCCACAGGTGGCATATCAGTCACCTCCATTGGTTATGTTTGTTTTTGTGGAGTAAATCAGATTAAACTATTTCTCAGCCACCCATTTCTATTAAAATCAATAAAAGTTTTGACGTTTTAAGTCATTAACTGTGTCTGAGTGGTTATGTTAGCTAGGGACATTTTGGTGTATATATATATATATATATATATATATATATAGAAATAAATGTGGTGGCGCTCAAATAAAAAATAAAATAATAAGTGATACTTCTCATGTGAATAAATGAGTGGCTGTTAGTTACACAATATAAACATGTGCTGGTGTACACATTAAGAAACAAAATAGACAAAGTGGAGTGTAATGTAAGCGCCAAAATGTATCCAAAAACGTGATATAATAACACGTGCAGTATCAGAGAAACAATCGATGCTACTTATCTGGTGATGTAAGCTTCGGTCACATGACCATCATGGGAATAAATAATATGTAAAATAAAGGGAAAAAAAACAACATAGTGTGTACTGTTTTCAGTAATTCATAAATATTGCTGAGCACAGCTTCATTAGGAAAAACATATAAGTCCCAAAAACATCCACTTCACAATATATGAAGATTAAAAAACATTTAATTACATAAAAAACAGACAATGGCTAAAAAACAAACGTACAAGATAAATGACAAAAAAAGCTTATCTGTCCATAAAAATAGTACTCAGGTACTGTAGTTCCAACGCGTTTCGTCTATCATATGTCAGACTTCATCAAGGGGATAACAATAATAAGCTGGAGGGTGTATTTATACCTATACTCCTCAATTATAGAGAGCTATCAATTAAGGTGCTTAATGATAATGTCACATCCTGAGAAAAACTCTAAATATAAAAGAGACCTTTAATCTATCAGTACATTCGCATAAAATAAATATGGGGATAAAAATCGCTATCTAAACTACCTTACCTAAACATATGCTAATCATTATACAGGTTGAAAAACTATAAAACCTAAATAGCGCTACTATGGAACGCAAAAAACGTCATATCCGGTGAGCCAGACACTGCTGGAACGCATCATCATGTGACGTCACTTACGGAACGGCGTCACTTCCGGAAAAGCGCTGCTGTATTAAACCTCAAATTACTTATAGAACGAAGCATAAAAACTTAATGCAAACCAACAACATTTCCATTAATATACATAAATACATAAATCACGGTTTAAAATAGTCTCTATTTGATTCTTTATAAAGAGACGTGGCCATTTTATTGGAGATCCATATACACCAATGCGCGTGGCCATTTTGGGATAGATCAGGAACCAGTTTCTCACTAGCAACGTTTTAGTGGTGGTAACAGTCATTTTCGTCAAAACCGATTTACACCGTTTTGCATGTTCATTATTAAAGATGATTAGAATCTTGTCTTTTGTTCCACATACTTAGAAAAATTTTTATTTAAAAAAACCTCCAATATCAAATCCCAAAATCTTAAATCACAGCGGATGTGTATTTTCAAAACTATAAAAAATGAGGAAAACCATAATTAGACTTTCAAATATGTAAAAGTTATAAATTAATTTAAAGTGACATATGCACAGTCTACTTAATATAGAACTTCTTATTCAAGGTGACAAGTGCACAATAGTTTTAAAGTGACATGTGCATGAACATAAAAGTTCTTATTTAAAGTGACAGGTGCATAAAAACTCTTACTTAAAGTGTTCAGTGCAAGAGACCCATTTATGCATCTAATAAAAACAGGTTACAATATAGAAATAGAAGGGACTTCAAGACAGGGGGAGTAAAAGAAACCGCAATCAGAGAAAAGGGGCAATTTCAAAACTTTCGTTAAAACCGAGGGGTGACATAGTTTGAAGTTCAAAGATCCAAAACATCTCCCTTTTCGAGAGTTTATTTAAAATGTGCAAGGGAATAAGGAAATTGTTATAAAACAAGCAGATAAAGGCGGCGGTGTCGTGATTATGGATCGAGAAGCATATGAAAAAGAGGCTTACCGTTTATTGGATGATGAAGTATCATATAAAAAACTTACACATGATCCAACGACAAGATTCGTAGAAGAACTTAGGTGTTTACTTGTCACTTATCTTCGCAATGAAGTACTCAATAAAGAAGAATTTCAATATTTAATGGTATCAGCTCCTGTTATACCGATTTTTTATTTTTTACCGAAGATCCATAAGTCATTAACCAACCCACCGGGTAGACCGATCATCGCAGGGATTGATTCACTCACGTCTCATTTGTCTGAATATATAGATATTTTTCTTCATAAATATGTGGTGTTATTACCTTCTTACTTAAAGGATACAAGTGGTGTGATCAATACCTTATCTGATTTTAAATGGAAGGATTCCTACTTCTGGGTTACAATTGACGTCCAAAGTCTTTATACTTGCATTAAACATAATAAAGGTATAGAAGCCTGTAGAAGATTCTTAAATAGAGACTCTGATTTGTCTGACTCTCACAAGAATGGAATATGTGATTTTATAAGTTTTATCTTGTGTCATAATTTTTTTAAATTTCAAGATACCTTTTTTATACAACTTTGCGGGACTGCAATGGGGACTATATTCGCACCCAGTTTCGCCAATCTGGTGATGGGTAGCTGGGAAGAAGATTTTATTTATAATAATAATTTATTCATTAGTCATCTAATTTATTATAAACGCTATATAGATGACATTCTGATAATTTGGGAAGGAGATGAAAAATCATTGGAAGGTTTTTTTAACTTCATATCGGATAATGGTTATAATCTTGTCTTTTCATACGAGAAAAATAGGGCTAAAATTGACTTTCTAGATCTTACTCTCAGCGGGAACAATGAACAGATTGCCACTTGTAACTATATAAAAAAGGTAGACTCAAATAGCTACCTTCACTTTAAAAGTTGCCATGCCAGAAACTGGAAGATAGAACTGCGAGCAGGGAATATTTATCGTATTAAATGTAACTGCAGTACACAAGTAGACTGTGAGCAACAACTTTCATTGTATGCAGATAGATTCAGGGATAGGGAATATCCAGAGGTAATTATAGAAAAAGCCCTTGAAAAAACTAGGTGTATGGAAAGAAAGAATCTACTTGTGAAGAAACCGGAGAAAGTCATGGAGAAATTTACCCCTTTTATTACTACTTTTAGCAACCAAGAAGGTTTAATCAAGAAATCTTTTAAACAACATTGGAATGTGCTTTTAATGGATCCAGTTTTAAAAGAAATCCTTCCTCCATACCCAAAAATTGTTTTTAGAAAGACTGCGAATTTAAAGGACATTTTGGCACCTAGTCTCCTCAGAAGTAAGCAGCCTATAGAGAAGTCTGCTCTAATGAAATGTAAAGGATGTTTTAAGTGTGGTAATTGTAATATCTGCAAGTTTCTTCATCCCAATAGGAAAAAATTCTTTAATTTTAATAATTCTAAGGAATATTTTATTAAGGATTTTATTAATTGCAATTCAACGATGGTCATCTATGTTTTGGAGTGTACTTGTGGATACAAATATGTGGGAAAGACAAAGAGGATTCTTAAACTTCGTATACAAGAACATATACGTAACATCAAAAATAAAGTGACTACACATGCTGTATCCAAACATTTCTTAGAAAAACATAATTCAAACCCTGAGGATATTAATTTCAAAGCAATCGAATTAGTTAGATCAAGTGAAAGAGGTGGTGACATTTTAAATAAACTCTCGAAAAGGGAGATGTTTTGGATCTTTGAACTTCAAACTATGTCACCCCTCGGTTTTAACGAAAGTTTTGAAATTGCCCCTTTTCTCTGATTGCGGTTTCTTTTACTCCCCCTGTCTTGAAGTCCCTTCTATTTCTATATTGTAACCTGTTTTTATTAGATGCATAAATGGGTCTCTTGCACTGAACACTTTAAGTAAGAGTTTTTATGCACCTGTCACTTTAAATAAGAACTTTTATGTTCATGCACATGTCACTTTAAAACTATTGTGCACTTGTCACCTTGAATAAGAAGTTCTATATTAAGTAGACTGTGCATATGTCACTTTAAATTAATTTATAACTTTTACATATTTGAAAGTCTAATTATGGTTTTCCTCATTTTTTATAGTTTTGAAAATACACATCTGCTGTGATTTAAGATTTTGGGATTTGATATTGGAGGTTTTTTTAAATAAAAAAATTTCTAAGTATGTGGAACAAACGACAAGATTCTAATCATCTTTAATAATGAACAAGCAAAACGGTGTAAATCGGTTTTGACGAAAATGACTGTTACCACCACTAAAACGTTGCTAGTGAGAAACTGGTTCCTGATCTATCCCAAAATGGCCGCGCGCATTGGTGTATATGGATCTCCAATAAAATGGCCACGTCTCTTTATAAAGAATCAAATAGAGACTATTTTAAACAGCGATTTATGTATTTATGTATATTAATGGAAATGTTGTTGGTTTGCATTAAGTTTTTATGCTTTGTTCTATAAGTAATTTGAGGTTTAATACAGTAGCGCTTTTCCGGAAGTGACGCCATTCCGTAAGTGACGTCTCATGATGATGCGTTCCAGCAGTGTCTGGCTCACCGGATATGATGTTTTTTGCGTTCCATAGTAGCGCTATTTAGGTTTTATAGTATTTTAAACCACTATAATGATTAGCATATGTTTAGGTAAGGTAGTTTAGATAGTGATTTTTATCCCCATATTTAATTTATGCGAATGTACTGATAGATTAAAGGTCTCTTTTATATTTAGAGTTTTTCTCAGGATGTGACATCATCATTAAGCACCTTAATTGATAGCTCTCTATAATTGAGGAGTATAGGTATAAATACACCCTCCAGCTTATTATTGTTATCCCCTTGATGAAGTCTGACATATGATAGACGAAACGCGTTGGGACTACAGTACCTGAGTACCATTTTTATGGACAGATAAGCTTTTTTTGTCATTTATCTTGTACGTTTGTTTTTTAGCCATTGTCTGTTTTTTATGTAATTAAATGTTTTTTAATCTTCATATATTGTGAAGTGGATGTTTTTGGGACTTATATGTTCCTAATGAAGCTGTGCTCAGCAATATTTATGAATTACTGAAAACAGTACACACTATGTTGTTTTTTTTCCCTTTTTTTTACATATTATTTATTCCCATGATGGTCATGTGACCGAAGCTTACATCACCAGATAAGTAGCATCGATTGTTTCTCTGATACTGCACGTGTTATTATATCACGTTTTTGGATACATTTAGGTGCTTACGTTACACTCCACTTTGTCTATTTTGTTTTTTAATGTGTACACCAGCACATGTTTATATTGTGTAACTAGCAGCCACTCATTTATTCACATGAGAAGTATCACTTATTATTTTATTTTTTATTATTACACATTTATGATTTTTTATTTGAGCGCCACCACATTTATTTCTATATTTTTCTTTTCTGGTTCCTTGTGGAGGCAGCTGATAAATCATAATTATTCACTATGTTTAGAAACAGAGGCCTTGATTAAAGGATTGACCTCTGTCAGCAAATTTTCAATGAAGAAGATTCTAACACATTAGACACTAATTCTATTGATGATATCGATTCACTTTTCTGGGATACAGAATGACCTGACCAAGGAGATAAAAGCTTGGTGGGAAATTAAAGGTTTGGAACAATACATTGCAGTCAATAGGATCCCCAGAGGCCTGAGATTGATTAAAAGACCTACATTTGGATTGGAAAATCAAGAATTTATCAATGGCTGGGATGAAATTCTTCATAATTGTTCCATTAACCTAATGAAACTAATCATTATTGAAAAGAAAAAACTTTTGGTTACCATAGAAGAAGATCTAAAATCTAAAGAGATTCTTCGTATGAACCACAAGGATGAGGAGAGATTCAAGGCTAATGACGAGACCTTGACAAAAAAGCAAGAAAGAATTGAAGAAGAAGTGATTAAGGGGAAACAAAAGAAATTTCGTAGCGATAAACAACATTACCTACAACATAAGGTTAATAACTGGAGTCGTTTCCAAGAGAATAGAAACCAATTTATTCCATCTTTTCAAGATCAAAGAATCAAAAAACGGAGGAATATATCTTATAAAAGAACGAATCAAGCAAGAACACAATATGGGCCTATACAGAGGAAAGAACCCACATACTCCCCCTTTTCCCGTGCGATCCCTACGAGCAATAGATTTTCGGCACTTCAAAGATTGGAATCATATAGTGACTCGGATTTTTTATCCCCGGATCCTATTGTAGACAACCAACATTCGATAAAGAAAACTTTCTTCAGGGAAAGGTTCAAAATACACTCGCCTACCAAAAGAGGACCGCCAGAAGAAGAGGGACCAGGGGCGGTGGCAAGAAGAAACAAAAGAAGATACCTCCAACAATAGATGCAGTTAAGAATGGTATATTCAACCTTTCAAGCCATTCTCTTAATACAGCAGAAATTTCATTACTTAGCAAGGGCGTTAAATTTGCCCCGACAAAGGAATTAAATAAATTTGAAACTTTTATTGACCTAAATAAATTTACTAGGTCACTAACACTAAGGAGACATTTTGCAAAAAAGGATCTTGAAACAGAGACAGAACATTCATCAAAATCAGGTTTGAGAAGAAGGTCGAAATTTTATCCTCTTGAGTCTAAAGGCAACCACATTAATGTCTTTTATGACTTAGTAAAAAAAGATCTTTGTGATGAACTTGAAAAATGCAGAAAAAGAAGCATTAAAAAATTTGCAAGGGAATAAGGAAATTGTTATAAAACAAGCAGATAAAGGCGGCGGTGTCGTGATTATGGATCGAGAAGCATATGAAAAAGAGGCTTACCGTTTATTGGATGATGAAGTATCATATAAAAAACTTACACATGATCCAACGACAAGATTCGTAGAAGAACTTAGGACTTTACTTGTCACTTATCTTCGCAACGAAGTACTCGATAAAGAAGAATTTCAATATTTAATGGTATCAGCTCCTGTTATACTGATTTTTTATTTTTTACCGAAGATCCATAAGTCATTAACCAACCCACCAGGTAGACCGATCATCGCAGGGATTGATTCACTCACGTCTCATTTGTCTGAATATATAGATATTTTTCTTCATAAATATGTGGTGTTATTACCTTCTTACTTAAAGGATACAAGTGGTGTGATCAATACCTTATCTGATTTTAAATGGAAGGATTCCTACTTCTGGGTTACAATTGACGTCCAAAGTCTTTATACTTGCATTAAACATAATAAAGGTATAGAAGCCTGTAGAAGATTCTTAAATAGAGACTCTGATTTGTCTGACTCTCACAAGAATGGAATATGTGATTTTATAAGTTTTATCTTGTGTCATAATTTTTTTAAATTTCAAGATACCTTTTTTATACAACTTTGCGGGACTGCAATGGGGACGATATTCGCACCCAGTTTCGCCAATCTGGTGATGGGTAGCTGGGAAAAAGATTTTATTTATAATAATAATTTATTCATTAGTCATCTAATTTATTATAAACGCTATATAGATGACATTCTGATAATTTGGGAAGGAGATGAAAAATCATTTGAAGGTTTTTTTAACTTCATATTGGATAATGATTATAATCTTGTCTTTTCATACGAGAAAAATAGGGCTAAAATTGACTTTCTAGATCTTACTCTCAGCGGGAACAATGAACAGATTGCCACTTGTAACTATATAAAAAAGGTAGACTCAAATAGCTACCTTCACTTTAAAAGTTGCCATGCCAGAAACTGGAAGATAAATATTCCCTGCTCGCAGTTCTATCGTATTAAATGTAACTGCAGTACACAAGTAGACTGTGAGCAACAACTTTCATTGTATGCAGATAGATTCAGGGATAGGGAATATCCAGAGGTAATTATAGAAAAAGCCCTTGAAAAAACTAGGTGTATGGAAAGAAAGAATCTACTTGTGAAGAAACCGGAGAAAGTCATGGAGAAATTTACCCCTTTTATTACTACTTTTAGCAACCAAGAAGGTTTAATCAAGAAATCTTTTAAACAACATTGGAATGTGCTTTTAATGGATCCAGTTTTAAAAGAAATCCTTCCTCCATACCCAAAAATTGTTTTTAGAAAGACTGCAAATTTAAAGGACATTTTGGCACCTAGTCTCCTCAGAAGTAAGCAGCCTATAGAGAAGTCTGCTCTAATGAAATGTAAAGGATGTTTTAAGTGTGGTAATTGTAATATCTGCAAGTTTCTTCATCCCAATAGGAAAAAATTCTTTAATTTTAATAATTCTAAGGAATATTTTATTAAGGATTTTATTAATTGCAATTCAACGATGGTAATCTACATTTTGGAGTGTACTTGTGGATACAAATATGTGGGAAAGACGAAGAGGATTCTTAAACTTCGTATACAAGAACATATACGTAACATCAAAAATAAAGTGACTACACATGCTGTATCCAAACATTTCTTAGAAAAACATAATTCAAACCCTGAGGATATTAATTTCAAAGCAATTGAATTAGTTAGATCAAGTGAAAGAGGTGGTGACATTTTAAATAAACTCTCGAAAAGGGAGATGTTTTGGATCTTTGAACTTCAAACTATGTCACCCCTTGGTTTTAACGAAAGTTTTGAAATTGCCCCTTTTCTCTGATTGCGGTTTCTTTTACTCCCCCTGTCTTGAAGTCCCTTCTATTTCTATATTGTAACCTGTTTTTATTAGATGCATAAATGGGTCTCTTGCACTGAACACTTTAAGTAAGAGTTTTTATGCACCTGTCACTTTAAATAAAAACTTTTATGTTCATGCACATGTCACTTTAAAACTATTGTGCACTTGTCACCTTGAATAAGAAGTTCTATATTAAGTAGACTGTGCATATGTCACTTTAAATTAATTTATAACTTTTAAATATTTGAAAGTCTAATTATGGTTTTCCTCATTTTTTATAGTTTTGAAAATACACATCCACTGTGATTTAAGATTTTGGGATTTGATATTGGAGGTTTTTTTAAATAAAAAAATTTCTAAGTATGTGGAACAAAAGACAAGATTCTAATCATCTTTAATAATGAACATGCAAAACGGTGTAAATCGGTTTTGACGAAAATGACTGTTACCACCACTAAAACGTTGCTAGTGAGAAACTGGTTCCTGATCTATCCCAAAATGGCCGCGCGCATTGGTGTATATGGATCTCCAATAAAATGGCCACGTCTCTTTATAAAGAATCAAATAGAGACTATTTTAAACCGCGATTTATGTATTTATGTATATTAATGGAAATGTTGTTGGTTTGCATTAAGTTTTTATGCTTCGTTCTATAAGTAATTTGAGGTTTAATACAGCAGCGCTTTTCCGGAAGTGACGCCGTTCCGTAAGTGACGTCACATGATGATGCGTTCCAGCAGTGTCTGGCTCACCGGATATGATGTTTTTTGCGTTCCATAGTAGCGCTATTTAGGTTTTATAGTTTTTCAACCTCTATAATGATTAGCATATGTTTAGGTAAGGTAGTTTAGATAGCAATTTTTATCCCCATATTTATTTTATGCGAATGTACTGATAGATTAAAGGTCTCTTTTATATTTAGAGTTTTTCTCAGGATGTGACATCATCATTAAGCACCTTAATTGATAGCTCTCTATAATTATAGGTATAAATACACCCTCCAGCTTATTATTGTTATCCCCTTGATGAAGTCTGACATATGATAGACGAAACGCGTTGGGACTACAGTACCTGAGTACCATTTTTATGGACAGATAAGCTTTTTTTGTCATTTATCTTGTACGTTTGTTTTTTAGCCATTGTCTGTTTTTTATGTAATTAAATGTTTTTTAATCTTCATATATTGTGAAGTGGATGTTTTTGGGACTTATATGTTCCTAATGAAGCTGTGCTCAGCAATATTTATGAATTACTGAAAACAGTACACACTATGTTGGTTTTTTTCCCTTTTTTTTTACATATTATTTATTCCCATGATGGTCATGTGACCGAAGCTTACATCACCAGATAAGTAGCATCGATTGTTTCTCTGATACTGCACGTGTTATTCTATCATGTTTTTGGATACATTTAGGCGCTTACGTTACACTCCACTTTGTCTATATATATATATATATATATATATATATATATATATATATGGCTTTTCTAGTATTACAGTGTCAGAAATATCATACTTACACATAGCACTCATCTCAGGTACACTTCTAGGGGTATATTTACTAAAGTGAGTTTTTAGAAATGGAGATGTTGCTCATGGCAACCAATCAGATTGTACTTAACATTTATCTAGCACCTTCTTGAAGATAATAGCTAGAATCTGATTGTCTGCTATAGGCAACATCTCAATTTCTAATAACCCACACTTTAGTAAATATACCCCTTAGTATTGAGGGTTTTTGTCTGTTCATGACTAATAACTTCTAGGCATCTTATTACATGTCTTTCAAACAGGTATAAAAATCCAGCTTGTTGTCTCTAAGAACTCTCAAAGTGTGCCCAACCAACACTGCTTTACTCATTTCAATGTGTGTGTGTATCTACAGTATGTGTGAATATGTGATTTTTTTTTTCTTTGTTGGGTACATGAAATATTCTTTATTTAGGTGGTTTCATCTATATCCTGCAGTGTCAGGTTAAATCAACAATGGTTCCTGTGCAATATTCATATCATATTTTTCCTATTTTAATTTATATGTATTCATTCCATTTTTATGTAAGATGGCAAAGAAGGAAATGGAAATAAAAGCATGTATCATACAAAAAAAAGATATGAAATACAAATATTAATATTAACATAAAAAAATGATGTGATTTTGTAAACAATTTGTTAAGTTAACAGATTCATTAAATATAATTATAATGGGTAAATTGAGCCTGTCGTGGAGGCTTATAATTTAAATGGTATTAGAAGTACATTTTCTTTCTCTAGTTTTTGGGATAGACTGTGCAGCCATGGCTAAAAGTTTTGAGAATGACACAAGTATTAGTTTTCAGTGTTTTTAGACCTTTTTGTCAGATGTTACTATGGTATACTGAAGTAAAATTACAAGCATTTCATAAGTGTCAAAGGGTTTTATTGACAATTACATTAAGTTTATGCAGAGTCAATATTTGCAGTGTTGACCCATCTTTTTCAAGAGCTCTGCAAGTCACCCTGGCATGCTGTCAATCAATTTCTGGGCCACATACTGACTGATGGCCGAACATGCTTGCCTAATCAATGCTTGGAATTTGTCAGAATTTGTAGGTTTTTGTTTGACCACCTGCCTCTTGAGGATTGACCACAAGTTCTCAATGGGATTGAGGCCTGGGGAGTTTCCTGGCCCTGGACCCAAAATTTTGATGTTTTGTTCCCCGAGCCACTTAGTTATCACTTTTGCCTTATGGAAAGGTGCTCCATCATGCTGGAAAAGGCATTGTTCATCACCAAACTGTTCTTGGATGGTTGGGAGAAGTTTCTTGACAGCAGGCCATCCTCCAAAATTCTTTGCCTCACTGTGCATGAAGATGTACTCACACCTGCCTACTGCCATTCCTGAGCAAGCTCAGCACTTGTGGTGCCCTGATCCTGCAG
The DNA here is from genome assembly GCA_031769625.1 of Taudactylus pleione. NCBI lineage: Eukaryota > Metazoa > Chordata > Amphibia > Anura > Myobatrachidae > Taudactylus > Taudactylus pleione. The sequence goes on along the minus strand of JAUIMM010000036.1, from coordinate 15,692,440 downwards.
CTGAATATACTTTAGGAGATGGTCCTAGCATTTGCTGGATGTTCTTGGGTGCCCTGAAGCCTTCTTCACAACTATTGAACCTCTCTCCTTTAAGTTCTTGATGATCCGATAAATGGTTGATTTAGGTGCAATCTTACTAGCAGCAGTAACTTTTCCTGTGAAGCCCTTTTTGTGCAAATCAATGACGACTGCACGTGTTTCCTTGCAGGTAACCATGGTTAACAGAGGAAGAACAATGGTTTCAAGCTCAACCCTCCTTTTAAAGCTTCCAGTCTGTTATTCTAACTCAATCAGCATGAACGAGTGACCTCCAACCTTTTCCTCGTCAACACTCTCACCCGTGTTTAAGAGAGAATCACTGACATGATGTCAGCTGGACCTTTTGTGGCAGGGCTGAAAATGCAGTGGAAATGTTGATTCTGGGATTAAGTTCATTGTCATGGCAAAGAGGGACTTTGCAATTAATTGAAATTCATCTGATCACTCTTCATGACATTCTGGAGTATGTGCAAATTGCCATCATAAAAACTGAAGCAGCAGACTTTGTGAAAACCAATACTTGTGTAATTCTCAAAACTTTTGGCCATGGCTGTATGTTCCCTGGAAATCTACCCAAATGTACCATTGGGAAGTTGTAGTTGGAAGGTTTCTGATTTGGAAGGTGCATACAGTTTCTGTTTTATCTAAATCTACAGAGGGGAATAAGGGAATGGTTTTGCTCAAATATCAATTGGTAAGTAATATTTCAAAGTGGGTTTGGGCCTGCAAATGACTATGCCAGCCAGTTAGGTACAGTACTAACTTTTTAACTAGTGCAAAACACTTCTCATTTTTCTATTGTAATACCAACTGTAATACCAAATTGTTTAGAGCACAGGTTCTCAAACTCGGTCCTCAGGACACCAACCAGTGCATGTTTTCCATGTCTCCTCACATAAAACAAAAGTGAAATAATTAGCTCCATCTGTGGATCTTTTAAAATGTGTCAGCAATGAATACACCTGTACACCAGCTGGGTAACCTGGAAAATGTGACCTGTGTGGGGTCCTGAGGACCGAGTTTGAGATCTACTGTTTTAGTGTATTCAGATGTACTATTCAGAAACATATATAACATCTGGAGTGCACCTTTAAATGGAGGGTAATGTGTTTTAGACTCAGTGGTAAATATTGTAGCTGTTGATGGTGTTTTTTGTTATTGAGGATAATATTAAAGTCTAATTTGGAGACATTTATACAAATCTATATGGGGGGTTGATAAGATAGGCTAATGAACCCAAAAATATATGCTGTATCATGGAAACTGTCCATTCAGCCGACAGCAGGTCAGAGGACCGGATAAATACAACACTTTGGACAATCTCAATTTCATGATTCCAACCAAAAAAAAAGTTGTAATCAGCAAGTCAGAGATTTTTAACATGATAAATTTCCCTAATTCTGAGACAGATTGCCGATCATCGATGCTCACAAATTACCATTGTGCAGTTCAGGTCAGTGTTGGCAGAACAAGGAATTGGTCTGCCAATGTATGCATAGAGTGGTTTCAGTGTAGATTCACAATGAGCTGTAAGGGAGTGAATCAATCTATTCCTACAGTACCAAAAAAGGGAGTGATTGACTCCAATGCCTCAGTTTTCCTCAATTTTGAAGGAAAGGGCAATTATTTTTACTGAAGATTATCTTGTAACGTAGCCATACAGTAGGCAGCACTTTGGGGAGTATTATGTAGAGATTCATGTAGTTTTCTAGGAGCAAGAGAAGGTACCTTAGTAGTGGACCTTATTGAAGTTTAGTTTCCATTTGTACCCAGGCAAAAGTAAGTTGGTATTTGAGAACACTGGGGACCTACATTTTCTCTTGACTTCTAAAGGTTATAGTTTATTTTTGGGCTTAATCATAATCTTCACTACATCTACACTTCTAAATACTTGTGTCAATATGCACAATATATCTCAAATTTCAAATATTATATAATACACAGCATGGATATATCACTAAGTTCATTGTAATACTTAGAAAAACAATCATGCCAAGGTCAATGTTAGCACTGGAAAAGTTCATGATGTATTTGCATCATTTGGTTTGAATAGGGAACCGTCCTACATCCTTATTTAAATCCACTATTTGACATACCAATCGATCATGAACATTGTATGTGTGCCTGCAAAGCTGCGATCTCCATTCACATAATCAGATGCAAAGTTTATTTCCATAAATGGATAAAAGCATTTTTTCCACTGTGCTATAATCCACTCTGTACTCTCATCGTAAATGGCCCCCAAATTCTGTTAAACTTATCATAAAGCTACACAGATCCAATCAGAATGATTAAGACATGCAAAGGATAAAAATCGTTCCATACAAAGATTGTATTTTGCTTAATAGGTTGGAAAATGTTACAAATCTGTGAAGGTCATTTAAACAAGTCAATAGGAATTGGACAATGTCAGAAACTAAAATCAAATGAAAATACTGTACATGGGACATCTTCAATATTTGCTAAATTGCCAGCTGAAAAAGGTCATCTAAAGGAGACTGTGGAGAAGTAATTATGCAAGTAATTCATTTGTTACAGAATTAAAAACCTTGCTGACCCTTGAAATGAAATTTGTGATAACTTAAATTTCCCCAAGTATATATAACACAAACTTTTATGTTTTTTGTTTTAATAGTGTTGATCACAAACAGTGTATGACAACATTTCAGTGATATTTTATGATCCTGGGAAATCAACTTGATCACTTAATTATCAAGTACAGTTTTAGTAATTGCATTGTAGTAATATAAACACTGTAAAAATATTTTTCACCTTTTCAATATTTTTTTTTTATTTATTACTCATGACTTTCTTATTGTGTTTTATATAAAGTTAATGGCAAATATTGTGTAAAATATGCAAATTAGTAACTATTGATTAAAACTAATAGCATGTTTCCTTACAAATCATGTTTCCTTGCAAATCATTGACACAGTTTCATTATTTATACTAAGAAACATCTTCACTAGGGTTAATGTTCAAACTGATTTCGATATCCATGAGAAATCTATAAAATGTCAAATATTACATTTCTAACATCATTAATGTATGTAGTTTCGGAAAAAGAATAAGGTGAACCCTACCAGATCTGTCATATGGTAATTTTAGGATAGGACTCTCATATGTCACGATCTCCCTGTATAGTTACAGTCAAATTCTTGAAAAATTCAAATTAACGGGAAAAGTTGGCACAATTGCAGGACTTTAAAGCCACATGGGTGTTCTGCTTTTTTTTTTCAATACTATGGCAACACTTATTTATAAATTTGTAAATGCTGTTTTTTTTATAAATCTTTCACTCTGGAAAAGAAAGCAATAAAAACTTAAATGAGTAAGAATGCTACATTATAAGAATGCATTTAAAACTACTGTTCAGTACAAAACAAATTTTTCTGAACAAATTCAATGTTTAGTGTTATCAAGGGCAACGGTCCTGACAGATTTCACAGATTTCACATGATGAAATGCATCTCATTATGGAATTTCCTATCTTCTTTCACTTCTATAATTGGACAGTTAGACAAGGAAGCTAAACAATACAAGCTTTGACAATTTAAACTCATTTTGGTTCGCAACAGATTTGTCCATCTTGAGACATGACCATATAGCTGTAATGTATTTAATTACTTATCCTAAGAGTTTTATTATTACTATTATTATTATTATTATTATTATTATTATTATTATTATTATTATTACACAGGGGAACAAAAAAACATTTTTTTTATTTGCCAATGATTTAAGATCGGTTTGAGAGTACCTGCAGGTCCTATTATCGCATTAGATCTTCGCTATAGCTGAATTGGCTCCAGTTTTCAAATTAATGAAAAATTATAAAATTCTATTATTTTCTCCATTTGAAGTACCTTACTAGTCTAGGCCTGCTTTACTTAACAGAATCGACTTAGCTTTGCTTTTTTAACAACTACCCTCTTGCAACAATAACAAGAATTTGTTGTATTTGTGATATCGTAGCTGGTAGTCACGTTTGAGATACATAACATATTCAAATATCCTTACTAACGCTGGGAGGAGGCGTGGCAGTGCACTGCTGAGCCTGCTGGGACATCCTCAGACCACAGCCAAGCCTCTTCCCAGCATACAGAGAGGAGCAACGAAGAGGACAGAGTGATGCAGTTAGTACACGTCCTGTTCCTTTCTTCGGCCCTCTCTCTGTCCCACCACAACCAATTTCTTGCCGTTTGGGCTTGTTTTGCTCAGTACGTCCTCGGCTTTTGTTGGGAGTTAGCACTGAATATGTGAAACAAAACATTTTTGCTGTAAAAATGAGTTCTTCTCAGAGACTGTGTACTAACAACCCTGATGCTTTCTGTTATATTTTTGGCAAATATAGTATTGCAAAATGTGTATGAAAAAAGGAAGCGCTTGGAATGGATGAGAACTTTACAAAAGTATGTTGATATAAATGAAATTGTATAAGTATGTATAAAGTGTTTGGAGTCCAGGTTTTAGGACCCAATGAGGTAAAAAGAATGGGTTGGAAAAAGCAAAAAGAGAAAATAGAAAGGAAAAAATAAAAAAATAGAAATGGAAAAATATAAGTGAAATAAGTAAAAAAAAAATAAAGTGAGGTGTGTAAAATAAATCAAATTAAATCAGCAGTACAAATGGACTGTTTATAGCTCTCTTTGATGGGATATTGAGTGCCCACTGCGGGTAGCTGTCCCTGTCTTACCCTAGTCCTTGTGGGATGTTGGGTGTTGAAGAAATCTGCTTATTTCACCCTCAGGCTCCGGTGACTTTACTGGTCGCTTGCCGGCTTTGCCTTGCAGGGAGACTAGCGCTCCGTCCCGTCTTCTGTGTGCAGGTGATGGTGCGCTGTTGTTATATTAGCAGATACCTCCGGCAGCTTCTCTGGCTTTTTGCTCCAATTTTTGAGAGCCGTTGGGGAAAAACAAAAGGTAGGCTCCAACGCGTTTCATCCATTCTAGACTTTGTCAAGGACGATGTAAAGTATAGTATTATGCTAATTTTCCCTTCCCTATTAACACTTACAATATGTACAGTATTGTGCTTAATTTCCTTTTCATTTTATTACTTATGCACAGAATTATGCTATTTTTTACATTATTATTGCACTTAAGTTTCTTTTATGACCTGTATATTATCTGCTATATATCCTTGCAAATATATACTCTTCTTTGCCCCTGTACTGCACTATGGGTTTTTGTAGTGTCTGATAAATAAACAATAATTATAATAAAAATAATTATGTCTTACAATTTATTTTACTATACAAATAAATAAAAAACCACTCATCATACTTAAATAGCAAAAGGGTTTGCAGCTTACAGACAAACAAAAATAAAAGTTATATATCTCACCTAGATGTTGATTTATCAAAGGGAAATATCCATAAATGCAGTTAAAATTGACAGTTTCAAAAGCTTTAGTGATTCCCCTTATTTATCATTTGTCACAGCCTGCAGTGACCATCAGCAAATAATATCACTAGTGGGTATTACTTGTTCTCTTCTGTGAGAGACTCCCTATCAGCAAATTTATCAAGGATAGGATAAAGCTGGGTTTTCTATTGAATTTTTTTTTCTATTGTTGATTTTTTCTTATTCAGGTTTTTTTTTACATTTTTGTACAACCTGAGACCAGTTCACATGTGTGACCCAGTGTGCACTGAACAACCACAACTGTCCTGCATAAAGATGCTGCTTACTTCTGCTGGACAGGCATTACTGGGGAGATCAGTATTCCTCAGCTGACCTGGCGATATTTTATTGATAAATAAAGTAGCAGCGATAGAAGATTTGGGATAAATAGAGAGACCCCTTACTAATTTTTAGTAATGCACTGATAGAGTTTTTCTGTTTTGTAAACCTAGTCCATGTACAAACTTGATATTTCAGATGAACAAACCATGCTGAGCTTCACTACAGAACAACTATTAAGCCTCCACATGCTAAGAGAGCAGTGTCATAGATTCACATTACCATCTCAGTTCCTAAGCACGCATCTCCAGTATAATGTCTATTTGATGCTCCATGTCAGTTTTTGAAGAAAATAATATTCCCCTAGATTTTTAGCCAGAAGCTAAAACAGCTAATCTCTCCCTTAACTAATAAATTGTTATTGTTTCCTTTACTTAAAGCCCCTTTCTCTGCTGAGTTGTTTCTGCCTTTTATTCTACTGTATGAATGAAATATGTATTTTCTATGTAAAGGCAAATAATTTGATTTAATTTAGTCGTCTGAATTAGCAACTAAATTTAGCCATTATAAATAATAAGGGAAATGTTTCCTATTTATATACTGTATTTGTGATTGAATAATTTCACAGAGTCTCGGTTTATGTAATATGTATGTCTGTGTGTCTCCAAGTCACTAAATTTGCCAGTGTAAAATCACACACCTATGCAGGGGTGTATCTAAGGGTCAGAGCACCCCTGGCAAAATAATTGACTGGCGCCCCCCTCCCCCCTCACAGCCCCATTCCCTCACACAGCTTTTACTATTTTAATAGTAATAAAACACACTTTTACTTCCACATGGAAAAAAAACAGCCTGCCACTCTTCTAAGACACCACTCCCCAGCCAGCCCTAGCAGGTCACCTTCTGTGACCCCACTCCCCAGCCAGCCCCCCTTCTAAGTCCCCACTCCCCAGCCAGCCCCTATTCCAAAGTCCCCACTCCCCAGCCAGCCCCCATTCTAATGTCCCCACTCCCCAGCCAGCCCCGGCAGGTCCCATGTCATGCCCCCAATCCCCACTTGTTGCAGTGGTCTTGTGGGCTGCGGCTCCTCTGTCCTCTCTTTAGCACTGGTCATGCGCACCGGGTCTTCTCTCCACACACAAAAAAAACATCATCTTACGGTGCCGGCAGGTGCGTAGCCGCGCACTACAGGAAGCTGCATGGATGAGGCTGCTGCTGCTAGCCCTCCTCGGACTTATGCAGCTTCCCGAAGTGCATGCCTACTGGCGCTGGGAGATGAAGGGGTTTTTGTTTTAAGAGAAGACCCAGCACGTATCTACTACCTGGCCAAGGATGGCACCACTGGGTAGCACCCCCCCTCGGCCAGCGCCCCTGATGATTGCCATCCTGGCCAATGTGTAGATACACCCCTGCACCTATGGAAGACCCATTATGCAGCATATTTTTTATGTGTAGATTCCATTAAGCAGACTTCAAGCATTTGTAGTGTTAACAAGTATAGGCAACATTAAGTTTTGTGAGCATTTCGGAGCGCTCATCTCTATGAACTGAAATAGATTGATAAATGATATGTATAAATATACACATATACGTTCGTATTTAGATAGATAGGTAGTTAGAGATAAAGATATATAGATATAGATATGTATATACAATCTGAGACAGCACTCACAGCAGTGTAATAAGTATGGTGCACAGTCCATAAGCAAAAGTACAGCAGCACTCACTTCAATCCTCATAGACAAAATATATGACCAACACTCACATGCCCTCATTCAGAGTTGGTCTTAAGATGCAAGCAGTCACTCTGAATGAGGGCGGCTGCTTACATCTTGAAGTGCGGCCTCCTGGTCGCTAACTAAGCTGTGGGTTACCACCCACAGCTTAGCGACTGACCAGGCTGATGGTCGCGATGGTCAAGACCATCGCGACCATTGGGGCTTGCGATGAGACCCTAAGGTTGGGTCTCAGCATGCACAAGCCCCAGGGAGCTCCCTGCTCTGATCGAGCAGGAAGTTCCACACTGACATTATTGCTGATGTCAGTGGGGCCGCCCCCAAGTGGAAAGAGTTCCGTCAGGAACGCCTGTGTGTTTGGCCGGCCACCCCCCCCTGCCTGCCTCCCAAACGGGGCGAGCTGTCATTCAACATTGACAGCTCGCCCCCTTTGGTGCGAGAGCCGTAGCAACGGATTGCCCGTCACTAGCCGGGTCTCATGCATGCGCACATTGGAGCCGACGAGCATATGCCAAGTGGGACAACATTGACCCAGTTGCGAGTTCTCAATGCTTGCGACCGGGTCTGAATGAGACCCACAGTTTCAGTAGATAATGGAGGGCTTTATTCAGTATAATATAATGATACAGACAATGACACATTTCATCTGATCTCCTCCTGTCTTCCTCATAGGCCTCTGAGGAAGACTGATAGGCCGCTGAGGCAGACTGATGGAGATCACTTGATCAAGTGTGGGGCATCTTCCTCCCTGCCATTGTGTGTATCATGATGCTATTATATATATATATATATATATATATATACACAGGGCTATTTTTCTGGACAAAACTGTGAGTGGAGCTACTGGGGGTGGAACTATAGAAAAATTGCAAATATTGACTCTTTGCATAAACTTAATGTAATTCTCAATAAAAGCCTTTGATACTTATGAAATGCTTGTAATTTTGCTTCAGTATACCATAGTAACTTCTGACAAAAAGGTCTAAAAACACTGAAGCAGCAAACTTTGTGAAAACCAATACTTGTGTCATTCTCAAAACTTTTGGCCATGGCTGTACATGTACACCAGATCCCCCAATAATAATATGCTCCACAGAGGCTCCCCACATGTGCACCAGACCTCCCCAATAATAATATGATCCAGAAATGCTCCCCCTAGTCCCACATGTGCACCAGACCCCCAATGATAATATGCTCAACAAAGCCGGCTCCCTCAAGCTCCACATGTGCACCAGATCCCCCAATAATAATATGCTGCACAGAGGCTCCCCCAGCCCCCCTAATATTAATATGCTCCAAAAAGCAGGCTCCCCCGGTCCCACATGTGCACCAGACCCACCCATGCTTCCCCAAAATAAATATGCCCCGCAGAGCAGGCTTCAGTCCCCCCAGCCCCACATATGCACCAGACCCCCCTTGGGCCACCCAAATAATAATAATTTGCTGCTCAAAGCAGGCTCCCCCCAGCCATACATGTGCACCAGATCCCTTTTCCCTGACCCCTAAGGATATACTCCACAAAGACTCACACAGCACTCCACCAAAAAAGTGACAGGCAGGAGATGAGTCTGCAACTCTGACCACACTGTCAGCCTGCCCAGCCCACACAGCCCAGTGTCTGCTCCGCTGCTCAAGATGGCGCCTACCTCAAAGGATCCCAGTGTTCTCACTGTCCTCACTGTGCATGTCAGAAATCTTTGACCTTGCACATGCACAAAGGAGGACATGGGAGGCCACAGAAGAGACTATTAACTCTCAGCTGGCCTGCCACCCAGCAACCCAGCCCCAGAGAGTCTGTGTGTGTTACAGACAATCTGTCACTCACATTGCGATCATGCTGGTGCTGCATTGTGGGCCTGTGTAGCTGCACTGCTGGCAGGCAGCAGCACCATGTATATATATATACACGGGGCTATTTTTCTGGACAAAACTGTGAGTGGAGCTACTGGGGGTGGAACTATAGAAAAAAATGTTTTCAAGACCTCTGCAATTCACCCTGGCATGCTGTCAATCAACTTCTGGGCCACAAACTGACTGATGAACAAATGGTCGTCCATTCTTACCTAATCAATGCTTGGAGTTTGTCAGAATTTGTGGGTTTTTGTTTGTCCAAAACCCTCTTGAGGATTGACAACAAGTTCTCAATGGGATTAAAGTTTGGGGAGTTTCCTGGCCATGGACTCAAAATTTCGATGTTTTGTTCCCTGATCTACTTAGTTATCACTTTTGCCTTATGGCAAGGTATTCCATCATGCTGGAAAAAGCATTGTTCATCACCAAACGGTTCTTGGATGGTTGAGAGAAGTTGCTCTTGGAGGATGTTTTGTTACCATTCTTTATTCATGGCTGTGTTCTTAGGAAAAATTGTGAGTGATCGGGTTTTGTATTGCATAAATTACATGATTTTAGCTGTTTTTAAAACTTTTTATCTATTTTATTATTTTAACAATCCAGATCCAAAACCAAAACACTTGAGGGTGATTTTGCAAAACCTTGAATGAGATACAGATCCAAAACCAAAACACGAGGGTTGGCGCTAGAGATGTGCACAGATCCCCGTGTTTTGGATTTGGATCTGTATTTTCTCTTGTTTTGGATCTGGATTGGTTTTGCCAAAACCGCCCTTGCGTGTTTTATTTTTTGGTTTTTGATCTGTATTTTTTCTTAAAAAATTGATAAAAACAGCAAAAATCACATAATTTGGGCCAGTTTTTGTTCCTATAGTATTATTAACCTCAATAACACTTATTTCCAGTAATTTCCAATCAATTTTGACCACCTTACAATATTGATTTTTTTTCATCTAGTTTAGGGTCAAAAGGTTGCATCCAGCTAGCTAATCTGACTAAGCTAAGCTATAGCAGTGGGTGGCACTAACATGCGGCATTTCAGTTTCCAAGTTCCAACATGGATACAGTGTGTTATACAGTGTGGGTTGGAAACACTAATAGTGCACTTACTGTGACAGAAGTGTCGGCAGTGCAAGGTGCTGGCAGTGTCCTCAATACGAGGCCAGTGGTGTCCTCAATGTGGAAGTGCCATCGGTGTTGGCAGAATGGAGGTCCTGGCAGTGTCCTGAGTGCACAATCCCAGCAGTGTGGCAGAGCAGGGGTAACAGTGGTGTCCTCAGTGCAGGAGTGCTGACAGTGTTGGCTGTGCAGGGATGCCCTTGTTATGGGAAAAGCGGCTGTGCAGGGTTGCTGACAGCATCCTCAATACATGGGGCAGTAGTGCAGGGGTGCTGGCAGTGACCTTAGTGCAGGGTGCCAGTGGTGTCAGCAAAGCAGGAATGCCAGTGGTGTCCTCAGTGCATGTGTGCTGACAGTTTCGGAAGTTTAGGGGTGCCGGTGGTGTCCTCAGTGTGCAAGTGTCAGCAGTGTGGGGTCACTGATGGTGTCCTCAATATGTGGGGCAGCAGTGCAGGGGTGCTGGCAGTGTCCTCAGTGCAGGGTGCTGGCAGTGTTGGCAGAGCGGGGGTGCAGTGTCCTCAGTGTGTGGGTCCTGATGGTGTCAGCAGTTCATGGGTGCCAGTGGTGTCCTCAATGCAGGGTGTCAGCAGTGTTGGTAGTGGGGTGTGTCAACATTGGTGTCAGGCAAGGGCAGCATCTTCCTAAAACCTTACTTCATTTGGGCTTAATGCTGATTGGCTGAGAGCCGTGACAGACGGCTCTCTCAGCCAATAAGCATTAGGCCTGCTCAATGCAAAACCTCGCGAGATAGCGGGATTGTGAGGTTTTCACTTGGAAAGAGATCCAGGGCGATCTGAGCTGTGGCCCCTGATCCACGAAATCCAGGTGGGTCTGGTTTTCTGAGAACCGGATCCACTCATCTCTAGTTGGCTCACATCCCTAACAAAAACCCACAAAAAAACCCAGAAGTTGAGTGACAGAATTCCAGGGCGAATTGCAGAGGTCTTGAAAAAGAAGGGTCAACACTGCAAATATTGACTCTTTGCATAAACTTAATGTAATTCTCAATAAAAGCCTTTGATACTTATGAAATGCTTGTAATTTTGCTTCAGTATACCATAGTAACTTCTGACAAAATGGTCTAAAAACACAGAAGCAGCAAACTTTGTGAAAACCAATACTTGTGTCATTCTCAAAACTTTTGGCCATGGCTGTTCATGTACACCAGATCCCCCAATAATAATATGCTCCACAGAGGCTCCCCACATGTGCACCAGACCTCCCCAATAATAATATGATCCAGAAATGCTCCCCCTAGTCCCACATGTGCACCAGACCCCCAATGATAATATGCTCAACAAAGCCGGCTCCCTCAAGCTCCACATGTGCACCAGATCCCCCAATAATAATATGCTCCACAGAGGCTCCCCCAGCCCCCCTAATATTAATATGCTCCAAAAAGCAGACTCCCCCAGTCCCACATGTGCACCTGACCCACCCATGCTCCCCCAAAATAAATATGCCCCGCAGAGCAGGCTTCAGTCCCCCCAGCCCCACATATGCATCAGACCCCCCTTGGGCCACCCAAATAATAATAATTTGCTGCTCAAAGCAGGCTCCCCCCAGCCATACATGTGCACCAGATCCCTTTTCCCTGACCCCTAAGGATATACTCCACAAAGACTCACACAGCACTCCACCAAAAAAGTGACAGGCAGGAGATGAGTCTGCAACTCTGACCACACTGTCAGCCTGCCCAGCCCACACAGCCCAGTGTCTGCTCCGCTGCTCAAGATGGCACCTACCTCAAAGGATCCCAGTGTTCTCACTGTCCTCACTGTGCATGTCAGAAATCTTTGACCTTGCACATGCACAAAGGAGGACATGGGAGGCCACAGAAGAGACTACTAACTCTCAGCTGGCCTGCCACCCAGCAACCCAGCCCCAGAGAGTCTGTGTGTGTCACAGACAATCTGTCACTCACATTGCGATCATGCTGGTGCTGCATTGTGGGCCTGTGTAGCTGCACTGCTGGCAGGAAGCAGCACCAGCTGAGCTGGCTGACAGCCTGCCTGACACGAATGTTGACAAGTGGACAAGTATTTTGGGAATTGGGGCTGTGTGTCCGGGGGGTGATCGCCCTTATTGCCCCCCCTGGTATAAAGTTGCAGATTATTATTATTATTATTATTATTATTATTATTAATAATAATTATAATAATAATACATAGTGATGGTCACTGGTATCAGACCTGTCTTTTGCCTGTTTAACCTGGATTGTGTTCTCCTTGATTCTGCTACTTTTTCCTCAAATTTGCATCTTAGTTCGCTTATAGTATACTGGGAACTTAGGGTTAATGTTTTGTGGATATTGGCCAAATCTGCTGGCATAAGGAATCCAGATATGCTGTCAGAAGAAAAACAAAAAGACATAGCACTAAAACTTAATGTATTTCTAAATCAACAAATTAGTTAATATAATTAATTCATTTGACCGCAAAATTTCTGTACCACTGTATGAAATCATGTTTTAGTTACCCAGTAATTAGGGTGCAAATATAAAAATCAATATTAAGATAAACATGAATCTAAAAGCAAATTTTGCTACAGTATATAAGATCATTCTAGAATACAGAAAGGACTCTTGATGATAACACACTTTATGTCACAATTCTAGGCATACAGTCAGAAGAAATGTTGAATCTTAGTAAAACATCTCCAACCGTGAAAAGACACTCTAGGTACAATGTTAGTAAATATTAAATACTATAACTATGCAGATACTGTAGTTAGCTACAGTATATGTAAAACTATGTCAAATTTCAAAAGAGGGAGAAACAAAAGGGGTATATTTACTAAAGAGGGAGTTTTTAGAAATGGAGATGTCATCCATAGCAACCAGATTCTACTTAATATTTAACTAGCACCTTATAGAAGATAATAGCTAGAATCTGATTGGTTGCTATGGGCAATATCTCCACTTATAAAAACTCTTACTTTAGTAAATATGTTCCAAAGAATTACAACATTACTTGTACCAGTCTTCATATAGGAATATCTGGACTAAGCAAGATGAGAACTATTTGCTCCTCTTCATGCAATGATAAACTTCTTAAAGGCAGAAGCCTCTTTAAACATTACAAAAAATATAACCAAAACGTAATAGTAATAACCACATGACAATGATTTGGTGCTAAAACAGATAATCAAATAAATTTATAACTAATAAACTAGATAGCAAATTTAAATTGGTGGCAAGGCAGAGGGTGCAGGCAAATCAGCTTGCTATAATGCAGTGGTCTCAAGTAGCGGCAGAGGTGGATAGTGCCAGCACATAGGTGTACAGATCAAAAGGTAATTCTCTCTCTGCCATATAATGTCTAAAAGAGACCATTCTAGCTAGATAAAGGGTATCAGCACATTGCTACACTGAAGTAGAGTGTACCAACTATGCATTACATATTTGCTGATATGCCAAAAACTCCAAGCCAAGGCAAAGACAGAAATAAATAAGCAAAAGTCTGTGAATGAGGGAAGCCAGTTTAAAACCATAGAGCAGGCTTGGCCAACCAGTGGCTTTCCAGATGTTGTAAAACTACAGTTCAGACCATATTCTGCTACGCATTTGTTATTAGGGAATGCTAAAAGTTCAGCAGGGCATACTGGGACTTGTAGTTTCACAATAGCTGGAGAGCCACAGGTTGGTCAGGCTTGCAATAGAGGCTTGAGTTAGTGTGAACCAAGCTAAAATAAACTTCTGAGTCCTAAAACCATACATTTGCTTGTTTTTGAATATCCTGAATGCAAACAGGCTAGGAGTAATAAAAGGGGAGTCTTTACTCAGTCACCAATTTGCCCTGCCTCAGTATTTAACCCTTGTCATTCTGGATTGACTTGTGTCAGTCAAACCAAGATTCCAGAGTGAAAAGTCCAGTAGCAGGTATGAGCCACTCTATCTTTCTTGAGTTCAGCAATGTAGCAATACCTCACTTATTTGTTCTTGAAACCTGAAATGCTAAGCAGAACACTTTAAATCAATTTCATTTGATTCCAAGGTTCTAGAAACTGTGTCAAAAGGCAGTAAAAAGTTTGGACTTTTCACATTTCCTTTAAATACACCCTATTCATCTCCACTTCTTAAAACTGCTAGCCTTATCTTCCCATTGCTCTGATGCCATAAACAGTCTCTTTGACTGCTTCATATAAGATCACTCACATGTCTAAACTATGTCACAAGCTGTCTTCACATATAAAATTAAATCCTGCTCCAGATAGATTATATAAACAGAAGAAAAACAGCACTACTACTTAATTAATAATCAATGAGATATGGAGTGGTTGTAGTGTTTAAAATGAATTTCATAAAAATGTATACAAAATAATATTACAATTTTTGTATAGCAGATATAGCCGCAATGAACAACACAATAATATGTGCCGCCGATGGACATCTCAATACAAATCCTGACACATTTGAATATCTTTGCACAACCTCTGCATTAGCATACATCTCTGAATCAGGCCCTTAGACACATTTTATTTATATACTGTATGTACTTTTACAGTATGCACACACATTCATATGATCAGTTTCATCTCATTTCTAACTTGGGAAATAGATTAGTCAATAGATCAGAAACTATTTTCATTTTTATGCTTTTTAAAATACTTTTATTAATTAACACTGATAGAAAAACATGAAGTATGCATTACAATAAATCAAAATATAAATAAATAATTGTTATAAACAATATAACACTGTAATTATTTTTTATATATCTATCTCTCTGTCTGATAAATTAAAATAATGCAAAGAAAAATACATATACATAAAGTATTAAAGTTTGTCTAAAATATGTAACCAGGAAAGTCATGTAATGATTTTGAATGCGTAATTTAGAAGGAGACATAGAAAACACATTAATATTGGAAGGAATAAGATACTATTTGTAATATAATTTATAAGAATATACTATAATTATAATTATAAGTACTATAATTTTAGTTTAAATCAAAGTTTTAGATAGCATTTTACAAATTAAAAAATAATCCTTGCTGGAAAGTGTGGTTCTCATGTGCTGTTCCCATGATATCTCAAAATTATATTTATCTGCTGTAGATAAAGCTATGAGCATTTTCTTTATAAATAATAAAAGATTCTTAGAGGTTGGGTGAGATATAGAAAGATATGTCAGAAATAAATTAGAAATCTTATGATGGCTAAGTGAAATCCTTAATATGTTGATTGTGCATATAGTTACTGCTGAAAATTTTATTTTTTAGAGATGAAGGGCCAAATGTAATAGGGTTTAGAAAATGTGAGAGTTTAGCAGTAAACTCTCACATTAATATCTTATTGTTGATGTTACAGCAGCTAATTCTCATGCAAAATAGATGATGTAATAGATACTTTTAGAGCATTATGTTTTATAAAATAATAATTGTAATAGTACACATGTAAAAATTAAACTGTTAAAGTAAGATTGGAACTGTACTAGATATACAAGTTAGTATGCAATGGAAAGTAATGGAGCAGAAGTTCTAGAGTGACTCTCCTTTAGATTGTAAAATGCTAGTAGTGCTGGAAAAAGTTCCTCATAAAAGATCAGGATAGCAGATCAATCAAAATAGGCCAACATGTTCAAACCTCTGAGTGGGCTACTCCTCAAGGCAGTATGGCCTGAATATGCCAAAAGTTGCCTTAAATACTCTCCTTTTGGTTTATTTCTGGGTTACTTCATTACTCCATAGACCGAAAGTGATTCAACAACAATTTCGAATAGCATAAAACATGTTTCTAAAATCTCCCACACAGAAAAGTAGACATATGTAAATACTAATCCTAATAAATATTTATCTTTATATAAACACAACAATCCTAAAAAGATTAATGGGATCAAAGGTCACATTCTGTTCCTATGGTAACTGGTCAATTACCTTAAATTAGCTAGTAGTAATTAGCTTTGTGGCTCCCTGTCTTATGCAGCTGCACTCTGTTGGCAAATACACCTGGTCACATTGCCAGTAAATTGCCAATCTCTAGAGTTGCTGCAATCTTTAACCCTCATGTATCAACAAGTTTTATTGCTCACAACGAGTGATAAAACTTGCTGCATAAGATAAATGATGCTCCAGCCAATCAGATCCCAACTCCCAATTTAAAATATATGTGCAAAGTGTCAAAAACAGTTCAGCTGCATTCCCACCACATACACTAATTAGGAGACACACAATATTTAATAACCTTCAGGGATTTACCAAACAGGGATTAAGAGCATTCTGGGTCTCCTTATAAAAGCAACAATTAGTAAAGTATGTGGATATTTGAGATGTAGACATTTTCACAAGTGCTTTTAAATTGGTACCCACATCTAATAAAACACCTGCATATTTGGTTCCTGGTGATTTGAACTATATAACGTGAGGTACAATATTTATCCAATTGAGCCACAACAATTATTTTAGGGACACTATCCCAGATTTATGAAGTAAAAATATTGTGTATGTGTATATTGTGAACTTTATCACACTATTGTGTAATATTTATGTAAAATAATTAGAAATAAGGTTAAGTTTTAACTTTTGTCATAATTCATATAAAAGAATGCACCAGAAAGTGAGCGTTCCTTTTTTGGACCAATCTTGGGGTCCTTCATGTTTTTTGAGTTGATTGCATTGTAACAGCCTAGTTCCGACCTTGGGATGATCATTTCACACAAAGCGAAATGCGGCCAATATCTGTCCGACTGAAAATCAGCCAGAGAAACACAAAACGCAAAATTTGCTTCTGTGCATGCGCTATACACTATTTTTGTCTGTGCAAAGATATCTCCAGAACCAGCCCCTACATTTTTTTTTCTTGTCTCATAGAGATGAAAGCTTTACCGAATATAATTAATTATGAACTATAGTTACCTATATTCCCAAATAGTTTATCAGACAAGCTTGTGATTTAAATAACAATCTAGATTTTAAAGATATTTTAGTCATGGGAGCTAGATTGAAATCTTGAACCTATTACTTACTGTAGATGTATTTAATTTATAACCAGAAATAATACTGAACATCTGGATTTCCTTAAGTAGAAGTGATGATGAAGTTTTCAGGTCATCAATTGTGAGAAAAGTATAATCTGAACAGAGAGCAATATTTTATTCCTTCCTATCATAATGAGCGCCCAAGATATAGGTATTCACTGTGCTTGTTGTGGCAACCAGAGGCTCTACAGCACAATAAGGGTAAAAATCAAGGGTGAAAGTCGACAGCCCTGATTAGTGACATTTAAAAAGGAGAGTATAACAAACCATTAATAAAGTTGCAGAGTGGTATTGATATAACAATAAAATACCTCAAGTTACTAATTCCCATGTTCCAAAACAAAGTTAAGTTCATAAGATCCCTGCTAACGCTATTGAATGCTTTATACTGTATGCATATAAGGAGATGACCAAAGGAATTTGAGTGATTTGTAGATGATTAATAATCTCAGTAATCCTAGTATTACCCTAAGGATTTCAGTCAGGGTTTATCTGTTTCTGATTAATTAAACAAGGAATATATAAATATATATATTTTTTAATTTTCTAAAAATAATTTTATATTCTCATTCATTTAAGATATGGGAAGATAAATTAACATAGTATGGAGTCTTTATGAATCCCTACAAGTTTGGATAGAGATGTAACCAAATCAAAAGACACCATGTAAAAGAGGGATAAAACATGTTTAAGCCTTACAGTAAGTGGTCGAGAATCCATCATTACCAGGGTCCAAAGCTGATATATTGTAAGTGTCTAATGGTATGAAAAGACTCTCCTAAGGTAATGCCTTTATTCTGAGCTATTACTTGGAAATAATTTTTTGGATGAAACCAGTCTAAATATGCTTTAATGCTTTTGGAATATACCTGGATGGACTTCCTAGACAGCAATATCAAACACTGGGTAGACCCAATCTTGTTTTGGGAAGCATCAAAGGTGGTTTTGAGGAAAGAAATTATTTCTTATACAGCCAACAGATGTCATAAGTATGATAAATAAAAATCACTCCCTATTGTCATTACTAAAAACATCTTACCATACTTTTCCCTAAGACCACTTTGTGGCCCTTTTTTTCTCAATACCAGCATACTAAGAAGACATTGGAAAGTTTTTTATTAGCCCAAACACAATCAAAATTGGATTACACTAAAAATAAATATTTTAGTTGGGGCTACAAAAAAAACCTTACTTTTGGTGACACTGACGAGGACGACTAGATGTATTGTACGAGCAATGCTGTGGCTATCAAAATTACTTTTTTCTTAATTTCTATTACTTCCACTATTGACATGACAGACTATTTTTTTTTACTGTTATAGGAAATTAGATTGCCATCAATCCAGATTCTCCTTTTCTGATTATTATTATTATTATTTATTTATATGGCACCATGAGTTTTCTGCAGTGCCTTACAAAGTACATAACCAAAAAAGTGACTTACAGTACAATACAATACAATGCAAGACAAGGACATGCATAATATACATTGATACATTGGTGGCCATAACACCCAGATAAGCAACAGAGCATAAGCAACCAAGTGTTATGTGTCCTAATGGTGAGTAAGAAGTAGATAAAAATAAAGTAAGGAGAAGCACAAGAGGGCCCTGCATACATTTTCAAGGGGAGGAGCACACAGACAGGCATGATACAGATGGGGAAGACAGGGAGGAGGGACCTTGTTGCAGCAAGTTAGGAGAGAGAGCTTTAAAGCATTGATGAAGTAGTCGGTCTTGAGAGCCCATTTGAAGGATTGTAGAGAGGTGGAGAGTCTGATGGGGAGAGGGAGAGAGTTCCAAAGGTGGGGAGCAGCATGGACAAATTCTTGGAGGTAGAAGTGGGATGAAGTAATCAGTTGGCATGAGAGGCAGCGTGCATTTGTTGAACGAAGAGGGCATACAGGAGACAGGAGAGTGAATGGAGATGAGGTCAGAGATGTAAATGGGAGAGGTGTGTGTGAGGGCTTTGGAAGCAAATGTGAGAACCTTGAATTGGGTTCTGTAGGGGAAGGGGAGCCAGTGGAGGGCTTGTAAGAGATGGGAGGCAGATGTAGTCTGATGACTATTGACTGAGGCTAAATTTCCCACACACAGATTCACAGTAGCATCTGATGCCAAACCAATTAATTACTCCTGCACCCTGATCTGGCAGAAGATGCATCCCCTTATTAATTAAATAAACTGCAACAACCTGTGGCAAAAAGGGAAATTGCTATATAAAATGTTATTGCTTACAGCCATGAAGTTCAGCTATTTTTTTTAATGTACAATACAGCTCAAATCCTTCTACTTGTCATTCACAGTGAACTCTAAATTGCATCATGGCATGGCAGCTAACCACTTTATGTGGTGAACTGAAAGCGGTAGGCCATTTGTAAGATAAATCTCTTTAAAAAACCTGATATACTCTCAGGCTGTGGAAAACTGTCCAGTTATATTGTAGGTTCTCACAACTTGACTTTCATGCAAGTTCAAGTAGTTTATGTTACCAGTGTATGAGTATCTACATTTTTTCTCTTTATTGGATCATTGGAAGTATTTTTTCCTCAACTATTTGGTATGAATCAAAAGTTTGTTTGAAGAGGCAACTATTAAATCGTGACTGTGTTGAATGAAATATTTCCTCTTGATGTCTCTATGCCTCCTAGGGCTCTACCTTGGAATAGCTAATAACATTCTCTCATATTCATATACACAGTTATGAATATTTCCAATTTTACTTATCTGTTTTCTTACCAGACTTGTACTCCTAGCTCCCTCTATTTGATGTATGCTATTCTGTGATCTAATAGCAGTTTTATCCAATGTACATTATCCTCTTCTTTTATTATTAAATCTTCTGACCTGACATGACACTGTTGCCTAAAATTTGTGTATATGTACTGTATATTTATTTGTATATGTTACTTGCTTGATTGAACAATTAAAGTACAAAAAATGGAGTAATGAATCTTTTTATCTCCATTGCAATGGTGGAGGTCTAAGATGTGAAATATCAAACCATATAAAGGTGGAAATATGAGCCATCTAGGAGATGGGAGTAACACCTCTAATTAGAAGATGATGAGGATACTGTATACTCAGAGATGAGGATATACTATAAATATTTATTATACTAGCTGACGTCCCCAGCATTGCCCTGGTTTAAATCTTCTAGTTATTAAGTTTTATTATGTGAATTGGTCCAAATCCATCCAATGGAAGGCCCAGAACAGGCTCCCTGGGTCAAAGTTCTGCCTAGTGCAATCTGTGTGAGGTCCGACCGGGACCTCTACCACTCCTTAGGAATCCCAGACCAATTGCCACCCCTCTGTAAAGTTTTCATCCAAATCCATTCAGTGGAAGGCCCAGAACAGGCTCCCTGGGTCAAAGTTCTGCCCAGCATCCCCGCGTCAAAGTTCTGCCCAGCATAAATCAATAGGAGGTCATGTGTTACAGCTCCTTCTATGCCCAGATCCATAGTACCAAGGTACACACTTCGGTGCTAAAAGTGACCAGTATCTTCAACAAAAAATAATAAACAATATAGAAATAAATAAGTGTGGATCGCAGCTACCTAATGTGAGGTGCTACGCCCCACCAAATAAGGACTAGAAAAAGAGACACAAGGAGCGCTATCCAAAGTTATTTAGTATAGTTTTAATTAAACATAATAGGTAGATAAAAAGTCAGGGAAATCCCACATAAAAATATCTCACAAAATATTTCATAAAAAAAAAATAATAATAATATTATCAAATCAAATACATATACAAGATAATCAAACTCATCTGTTGTAAATAGTAGCAGGTAATAAACAGATTATACACTGTTGTTAAGCCACACGTGGAAAAGCCGGTATGTTTCTTATCCACTGTGGAATAATCATGTATTGCACATCATTTGGTAGTCTTAATTGACCTTAGTGAGCATAATAAGATGTTGATATATCTAAACATCTAAAGTAGGTATCTGCTCCAATAGTATTAACATCTGACTGAGAGATATAGCGGACAAACGTGTATACACACAGAAGCGAGCCAGTGCAAGAGACCACTGCTAGATACTCACACTGACCAGGACATCGGCACACTCTGCTGTCAGGGCTGCTGGGGCAGGATGGTGACCAAACCCCAGCGCATAGCGCTTACAACTGCCAGAGCCAGATGGTTATTAGACCTCTGTAATGGATGCAAGCAGTAGTTTTCTGATAAGTGCCGGCTGTGTCACAGCAGTATATAGAATTTGATACACTCCAAGGGGCCCCTTGTCTCTTTAGACATATCGGTTTTATATTAAGGAATACCTGTTTGCAATGAAGGGAGGTCAGTAATATTAGCCGTGCACGGCAACATTTATTTATACCTCCATTCAAATCACTGGTGGGGTGAAAATCCTGCAGTTGTTATCAAAATCTCACACCGCAAGGTGTGAGACTTTTATTTCCAAACAACATTTTGTCCGCTATATCTCTCAGTCAGATGTTAATACTATTGGAGCAGATACCTACTTCAGATGTTTAGATATATCAAAATCTTATTATGCTCACTAAGGTCAATTAAGACTACCAAATGATGTGCAATAGATGATTATGCCACAGTGGATAAGAAACATACCGGCTTTTCCATGTGTGGCTTAACAACAGTGTATTATCTGTTTAATACATGCTGCTATTTACAACAGATGAGTTTGGTTGTCTTGTATATGTATTTGATTTGATAATATTTTTTATTTATTTTTGTTTTTTTATGAAATATTTTGTGAGATATTTTTATGTGGGATTTCCCTGACTTTTTATCTACCTATTATGTTTAATTAAAACTATACTAAATAACCCTTCTCCTGTACCCAGCCAAATGTGACAGCATCTTCTCCTGTACCAGCCCTGTGTGACAGCACCTTTCTCCTATACCCAGTCCTGTGTGACAGCACCTTTCTCCTGTACCAGCCCTGTGTGACAGTCCCTTCTCCTGTACCCAGCACTGTGTGACAGCATCTTCTCCTGTACCCAGCCCT
The DNA here is from genome assembly GCA_031769625.1 of Taudactylus pleione. Lineage (NCBI taxonomy): Eukaryota > Metazoa > Chordata > Amphibia > Anura > Myobatrachidae > Taudactylus > Taudactylus pleione. Next base: position 15,670,038 of record JAUIMM010000036.1, on the reverse strand, counting down.
GTGTGGCAGACTCTTTTCCTGTACCCAGTCCTGTGTGACAGTCCCTTTCTACTGCACCCAGCCCTGTGTAACAGCCTAACCCTCTGCTTGTGCCATGCCAAGCTCTGTGCCACTCTTCTCCCTGCCTTTCTCTTTCCCTTCATCCATCTGTATCTCTCCCTATTCCCTTTCTCTACTCCTATATTTTCCCTCCATGTTATAATTGTATCTAGACAATCAGCATATGCTGACTAACCAAACACCAGCCATGTGCCAGTCTGCTTTTCCACATCCACCAAATATTTTCAACCTTTTCTTCTTCGGGGTCCATGGGGTCCACAGCCATTACGTTAGGTATGAATCCCGGTCACCAAACAGTTAACACAAATGAGCACTCTGCTCCCAGGATGCACCGGGGTTCCTCCTCATACACCCCACCCCCTGCCTCAGGTAGCCAGTTCTTCCTGTTTGGTGTGTTCACCACATAGACAGTGGGACTGCTGGAGCAGTCCTGCAGATGAGTAACAGAAAAAAAAAGAGAGTTTTACTCTCTATCTCAGCGGGTGGTCTGAGCTGTCCTGGAACAGCCTCGTGCCTGATTGGAGGGGCACCGGCCACGAGCTGCAACTACCTCCTCCGGCGCTGCACTGCTAGCCTTGGCAGGGGATTCGGCAGGGGCTTTCTGGCCCTGGACTGCAACCAGATCAAGGGGATGGCAGCGGCCACTGATGCCAGGACCACGTGGCGGTCCGGCCTCCGGCGGTGAGACTGGCCGGAGGCGCCTTGCAGTCAGGAGGCATACTGCTTGTTCTCCTAGCCTAGAACGCCGGGATTTGATGTTCCTGACCAGCCGGGCTTGTGGCGGTGGCCAGGTCAGTTTACCGGGCAGGTCCAAGCAGCATAAGGGAGGTACGCTTCCCTGGCGGCCCCTCCCCCAATCCACACACTAGTTCAGTCCTCTGGCACAGTTGATTGTGGATTGCTCTTCCCAACCTCCATATAGGGCAGCCAGAGTGTATGTCAGTTGATCTCTGAATGCTGCTCCTACAAGAGAGGACGTTGGGCAGTCTCCCTGTATACCTTGCCTACTGCTGGTCTAGGTTTTTACAGGGCTCTAACCTACCTAAGCTCAGGCAGATTGTGGTAGTGAGAGCTTATATGCATATGACTTGCAGAGTGTTTATGCATGACATGTGATTGTTGTTTTGTGGATACTGTTTCTTATGAAAAAAGAATTGTGACTCCTGTAAACTATCACTGTCTTTCCCCTTAACCTTTTTCCTACAGGTTAAGCTGCGGTCGGGAGGCATTCAGCTTGTTTCCTACACTAGACCGCCGGGATAGGGGTCCCAGCAAAATAGGGGAGGTGCGCTTCCCCGGAGGCCCCTTCCCCAATCCACACTAGTCCAGTTCTCTGGTGCAGTAATGGTGAGTTGCCACTCCCAGCCTCCATAGGGCAGCCAGAGTGTATGTCAGTTGCTCTCTGAATGCTGCTCCTTCAGGACGCTGGGCAGTCTTCCTGTATACCTTTCCTACTGCTGGTTCAGGTTTTTACAGGGCTCTATCCTACCTAAGCCTAGGCTGATTGTGGTAGTGAGAGCTTATATGCATATGACTCGCAGAGTATTTATGCATGACATGTGATTGTTGTTTTATGGATACTGTTTCTTATGTAAAAAGAACTATGACTCCTGTAAATTATCACTGTCTTTTCCCTTAAACCCTTTCCTATGGGTGTGTGGATAATTAGGGTGAAACAAAATCACGTGTGTACTCAGAACTTGTCATTATTATGTCTCAGAGTCTGAAGGACAGGCGGCTAAGGTCCCTGTGCTGGGGGGTTTTCCCCACAGGATTTCATACAATCTGAATTATGTGGTTACTGTGTTAAGTAGACAAACCTCCCAGCTTCTGCATAGGAACTCCCCTGGGATTCCTTTTCCCAGATTATGGACCAAAATACCTTGCTTAGGGCAGGTTGAACAGGCTCAGATATCCTATTAAGCTGCTGTGCTTTTTGATTAAGAGCCTATGGCAAATGTACTGCTTAAATGCGTTAAGTTTTGCTGAGTTATGCTGCCTTTGTTTCTGAAAAGATTCTGGACCTCATTCAGAGTCAGTCGAAGCGGCCGCACGGTCGTACGGGAAAAGGGGCCGGATATGCAAATCATTCCCTCGCAAGTTGCGTCTCTAAGTTCGGATCGGTAGCTGGCCGACCAAGGGGAGGAAGCGGACAGAATTAAAAAAAATATGCCCCTTTCTCGTACACATTGCACATCATCTCTGGGCATATAAGGATTAATCGAGACCATCGGGAATCATTGGAACTGGTCGTAGAGCTTAAGGTTGACCATACCCTCTATTAAGCTCTACGATCATGTCAGTGTAAAAACCTCCCATGTCACATGTGCCATGATGCTTCTTTGTTAATTATGCACTCCCATAAACCATATGCACTCCCATAAAACTCTGTTCGCATAATTAGGCACGCATGCGTTCGGATCTCCACTCCCCTGTTTTCAAGCACCTTACCCTGTTACCACACACAAACACCTCCATCTGTCACTCAAACTACCGACCTGGCTGTGTTCAAGGAGAGAGAAATTTCTGATCATAGCGGCTAGTTTGCGCATGCGCATTGCAAACTTTACGCATGCGCAGTATAGCACACATCGGTGGCGTACGACTGTGCGGCCACTTCAACCGACTCTGAATGAGGTCCTATGTGTGAAGATGAACACATTACATTGGCCCCAGCTGTAGGCTATATGGGCTATATTGTAATTCACATATACTGGTAGGGCTGCGTTGCCCATCCCCCTTTCTCCTAATTAGGAAGACTCAGCTGAGTTCAGTACTGATTGGGGGGGGGGAGTTGGCTATCCCTGAGTATGCCTTGTTCCCAGGAAAGTGCATAACTTTGGAATCCTAAAAACTTTTGTTGCTTGGATTCAGTACCGATTGATGCAAATCTACAGGTAGATTTTGCAAAACTGGTCAGTTAGGCATGAATGTGCTACTGTTCAAAATGTTATTTTCCTTAAACCCCTAAACTGTGGTTAGGGGTTAGAGAGTGCTTCACACGCATGTTTTCTGTAAACCGATGCTTGCAGTAGGTTACTTGCAAATGTTCTCAGGAGATTTGGTTCATCTTCCTGGGTGCCTCTCTGTGGATGGCCAGGTTATACAGAGCTTGATGTCCTACTTAGCCTTGTCAACTGTTTGTAGTTGACTAAAAATTTTGTTGCATGTATGTATATATGCCTCCACTCCGGTGATCAGTTTGGTAGTTGGCCAGAGAGCTTAGTGAGTATGAACAGTGAATATGTATGTTTGTATATATATATATATATAGTTATGTATCATGTGCATTACATGTGACTTATGGAATTTGCTGTATTATGCTGCCTTGTCAGCATAAGTCTATCACTGCTGTTTCTCCTCATGTAACCCGCTACAAAGATACGTGGGTACATTGGATGTAAAATGATGGTCACATTAATACTAGACATTGGATAAACCTTGTATGTCCAATGAAAAGGTAAGACAGATGGCTGGGGCCCCTGAGTTGGTGGCATGTGTGACCTGTAGCAGCAGCCCCTATGGTTATGCCCTCTATTTCCATCATGAATGGACATTTCACCTAAAGCCATACCACACTGGACATGCCCAATCTCATCTGACTTTGGAAGTTGTGCCGTATTGGTCCTGGTTAGTACTTTGATGGGAGACCACCTGGGAATACCAGGTGCTGTAGGCAGTGGTTGAGGCAGGCATCATCTTTAGTAGCCGTTCAACAATTATTACAGGCTACTAGGTCTTTGCAGCCAAAGACCAGATGGCGTCGGCCCCTTACGTGGGCCAGGCCACAGAGAGGGGCGATGGGGGTGACCTCACTGGACTTAATATAAATGGGTTGTGGTGGTCACAGTTCTAAAGAGTCACCACAGTAGTCAAATCTACCAGATCATAGCACAGATTGTGGACAGGTTGGCGACTCCTGTGCTAACCTTGATATTAAGGTATCTTCAGCAGCTGCAACCTACAATGTTTAGGCTTCCTGGGCATCTGTCGTGGAGGGACATGTGTGTTCACTCAGATCAAAAGGTGACTTTGTCCTTAGCAGCCTTCCAGCAGTTATGGCAAGCAGCTAGGCTAGTACAGCCAAAAGAATCAGAAGGCGGTCGGTCTCACGCTCCATCCAGCCCTCAGATTCTGGTACATCTTCTGGTGTTTAGGCATGGGTCTCCTCCCAGGAGTCACTCTCAAGAGAGGAAGACCATCTTCCAACAGTACGTCTCCTCCCTGATCAGAGGGGTCAAAGCTATGCTTGTGGAGCCGGTATAAGGAGAGGCTCCAGTGTTCTAATACCAGAAAGTTGTGAAAGCCTCCCAAATCTGACTACAGCCAGACCATACTGGACATGCCCAAGATTGTTTGATCTTGATGGCTAGGCAGCAGTGAGCCCAGTTAGTACTTGGATGGGAGACCACCTGAGATACAAGGAGTTGTAGGGAATGTAGTATGGAGTTTCTCCGGGCAGAAAAATCCATATTACCAGAAAGGTTGAGGCCTGACAGGTTGAGGCAGTGACAGGTCGACACACATTTCAAGGAAAATGGGTGACAACGAAAGCAGTCTCTCCGTAAAATGTCCTGGAACTAAGGGCAGTATTCAGGAGCGCTTTTCAAGCTCAGGAAATATTACAGGGGCAGGCCGGTCTAGGTGCAATCTATCAACACCACCGCAGTAGACTGCCTCATCCATCAGGGGCAGAATGTAATTTTCCAGTGAGATCGGTTGTGTTCATCCCAGGAGTCCTTAATTTGGAAGTGGACTTCCTAGGCCAGCAGGATATACGCGCCAGAGAGTGTGGGCTCTTCATTCACAGTTATTTCAGAGCCTTGTGGATGGATGGGTCTTCTAGAGGTAGACCTCATGGCCTTGAGTCACAAGCACAGGGTCCCCAGGTATGGGCACAGTGGATGCTCTGGCAGTAGAGTAGAACTTCAAACTAGAATATTTGCTTCACCCTATCCCTCCCTCTAAGGGTTAACAGGAATATGCAACAGTAATACTGATGGCCCCTGCTTGACCCAGACACTGCTGGTTCGCCAACCTGCAAAGTCACTCCATAGACACTCTGTGGCTTGCTAAGGTTGGACCTGTTAATACAGGATCCCTTCCTGTATCTAGACCTGACTCGTCTATCTTGGACGGCATGGTTCTTCAGACCTCCACCTTGAATAAAGGATGTTCTGTAGTTCAGAGGATAAGAAACTTACTTCTGGCTGCAGTTATTAAAACTTTGTATGTTCTCCGGGGTGAACTGAGAAAATGTGGCCCTAGGGGGTTAGATTTCTCGAGTATGTTCTTTTCGTCAGACTGGAGCGTCTCTGATCTAGCAGCACTTTCTTCCCGCTTTCCCATTTTACTAAGTCATCGGGAGAGAGCGGTACTTCATACTAGGGTGGAATACCTTCCAAGAGTGGTATTCTGGTTCTATATGGATGTAGAGATTGTGGTCCCAGCTTTCAGACTACAAGCCTCTCGGTAGGTGAGGCTTTACTTGGATGTTGGCCGTGCACTATATAATTATGTGGATCGCGCCAACAGCATGAGGAAGTAGGTTCGTTTTTGTACTGTATGACAGTCATAAGGCTGGCCAGCCGATAAGCGGATGCTGGTCAGATGGATTCATATGACGATTCCTCAGGTTAGACTAGTCTGATGGTGCCAGACTCAGTAAAGGTACATCCACATGGTCAGTGGGGCCTTCGTGGGTGGCCTGCTGGGGTGCCTCTGCTGAATAGTTCTGCAGGGCAGCCACATGGTCTTCCATCCTCACCTTTGTCAATTGTTATGCCTTTGACACTTTTGCCTCTCAGGAAGCCTCCTTCGGGCGTAGGGTTCTCCTCTCTTCCGAGAGTCAGGAGCATCCCCGCCCGTAGGTTTAGTGCTTTGGGATATCCACAACGTAATGGCTGTGTACCCCATGGAACCTGAAGAAGAAAATAAGAGTTATGGTATAACATACCTTTGTTAACTCTTTTTCTTTGAGGTCCATGGAGTCCACAGGACACCCACCCAGACGCACCTGTAGTTCTGGGGGAGGTTTCCGTAGTTTCTCCTCTTGAGAGTCTGGACTCATGAGTTATGGGTTTCTTCTTTCTTACCCTTTGTTTGTCTCCATCTGCTTAAGCCTGGTAATGAACTGGCTACCTGAGGCAGGGGGTGGGGTGTATGAGGAGGAACCCCGGTGCATCCTGGGAGCAGAGAGCTCGTTTGTGTTAACTGTTTGGTGACTGGGATTCATACCCAATGTAATTGCTGTGGACACCATGGACCTCGAAAAAAAAGAGTTAACAAAAGTATGTTATACCATAACACTTATTTTTCCACCATTGTGTTTATGTATTTTAAACTGGATACTGTGAATGGAGTCTTGAGTTGCAGGTATTGCACATATATTCAGTCCAGAGATCCCATTTTGCCTATATGTGATATATGTATGTTCTGTCTAGATAAGTACAACCATAAAGAGAACAGTTTTTTAGTAATTACCCGTATTTCTTAGTGTACCCCTCAGAAAAGTAATCTTGCCTTCTTGTCCTTACTATAAACAATATACTTCTGGTCAAACCTTCTTACTCATAAATTGATTCATAGAAATTATACCTTCTGAGTATTGTTGATTCCTTTAATCTTGTGCTGGAAACAAACTCCCCCTTATAATGTTGACACATTGCCTGTTAATATTTTGATGATGTTGACATCATAACTGTCGACACTATGAAAGTCAACATTGTAATCCTTTTGACTACATCTCCTTTAATAATCCACAGATGATTTTGTTTATTCAGATGCATTGGTAATTATCCTACCTGTTTTCACAGCCAGAAATTTTGTAAACATGAGCTATTGGGAGTGAGTAGAGACTGAGTGAGGACACATTATTGTCAAACAATGGAGACAGAGACACTTTATTTATAATATTTCTTCTATGTTCATTAAATCATACTTTGAATGGGTTTGTACTATAGAGCTGCCAATATATTGCAAGTTACTTTGTAGTGCAATTATTTTAATTATTATTATTATTTTTACCATTAATAATGCAAATTACTTATTTTGCCCCATTTTTAATATGGGGATACAAATTCATTTCCCATGCTTGGCCACTTTTTGACCTAATTATGGGGACTATCTATTCAAACACTTTCATACAGAAACAGCTGATTTGAAAATCTCACTTCCTGTGGCATTTAACAGAGATTATATTTTAGATATCTCCTGTGTCAAACTCATCCACCAAAGAAACCCCCTTCCCCCATAATCCTGTATGGGAGGGATGGTTTTCTCCAATTTATATATTCTTTAAAGTTTTTGAAACTTGCCTCCTATAGCTTAAACCTTCTTCAAATCCCTCTGCTTCCTCCAAAACTTTTTGTGCACTTGCGCGACCTAAGGGAGAGAAAAAACATGAATTGTGTTGATAATCTATATTAGTTAGTGGAGAAAAATTTACTCTTTACTAAATACACCCTAAACAGCAGTACAAACTGTATAGCTCTATACAGTTAAATAAAACATTAAGATTCTAAGGTTTGACCCCTTTTTAAAATATCAGTAAGATTATTAGTTAGACGCGTCTTAAGCAAGAAATCCTATTTAAGGATTGGATAGTTCTTTTTGATAATTAGTTTAATCATATATTATTTATACCTATTACTTTTTTTTAATAACAAAAGGGCTTTCTATATGCAGTTATTTCTTTATGTACCTTGGTTAATATTTTTTAGGATAAACTTAATCAGAGAAATTATCTAACTTTCTTCTTACTTGAAGATCCTGTTGGATGAGCAATTATGTTTTTATGCATGAGTTAACATTAATGGAATTTATTTTTCCATGAGTTACAGTGAGTATATTATAATGAAGGTAATTGTTAGTGTGCACCTTCTTTTGGAAGGTAGAGGTCGCAGTCTTAGAACCCTGGACTGAAGGGGTCAGGTATAGCATATAAATCGAAGCTTTACAGTATGTTTAAGTGAATGTAAAATTAAAATCAAAAGTGTCATGAAACTAAATCAGTTGCCAAATCCTCACACCCATGTGAATTCATAAACAGATCATCAATGTATAGTAATGACCCTAGAAAACAAGGTTCTCCTCAAAGCTACCTCAAGCTATGATGCTTTTATATTTACTTTACAGTTGTTCTTTTCAAAATTCAGATGGATCTAAGACAGAAACATGAGACACTTTTAAAGCCAGATGCCAATCTGTGAAGACTGCTAGAGAATCTAAATATAAAAGGTTTTTTTTGGAGGAGAAATTTCCTTAGGAGATAAAAGACCTTGTACAGCTAAACACCTTTCTACAGCTAAACACCTTTCCCTGTACCCAAATACCTCATAAAGATTAAGAAGTTTAGAGGAAAAAATGCAGGAAATAAATGTCACAAGAAAAATGCAATTAAAGTGGATTCTATAGATATTTTTAATCAGTCAAGTAAACAATTTATGATGGATCAGATTTCTTTACTTAAGGTCAGATTTGTGTCCCCCCCTGAACCCAATATTTTTTAAATGTTTGTGGAGCTAGACTATTCTGCTGATTTATTGAATTCTATACAAGCAGAAGGTATAAATGAACTGGCAGACCTAAATGGGATTTTCTGCATGGCTACAGTGCTGTCCCACACCTGGGTGGTACCTGTTGCGAACAGGAGATTAGTGTGCACCTTCAACGTGCACCAGTAAAAAAATGGATGTGGCCTCATGGGTAGGGAGTTCGGTGCTTAGTCCCTCTGGGGGGTGCTGGAGATGCGGACTGCCCCCAGGGACCAGTCTGTTTGCAGTGCCGTCTCCCTCACTGTGTCAGGAGCCAAGTGCTGCACATAATGCTGAACTAATGGTGAACTCATAAACTCCTTTGACTTCCAATATCATCTCTATGCTGATGATACTCAAACTTACCTTTCTACCCCTGAGCTCTCTCCCTTGCTCCTCACCCATATCTCCAGCTGTCTCTCTGCTGTCTCTTCATGGATGTCCCAGTGCTTTCTTAAACTTAACATGTCTAAGACTGAGCTGATCATCTTCCCTCCCTCTTCCACTCCCTCACTTCCCACAATGTCATTATCTATTGATGGAACAACTATCTCCTCTAGCCCCAAAGTGCGCTGTCTTGGAGTTATCCTAGACTCTTCACTCTCCTTTAAATCACACATTCAGCACCTCTCGCAGTTCTGCCATTTCCACCTAAAAAATATCTCCAGAATTAGACCCTTCATCACCCAGGATGCCACTAAAAACCTCATCCACTTGCTGGTCATCTCCATATTGGACTACTGTAACCTTTTCCTAGCTGGCCTCCCAGTCTCTCACCTCTCTCCACTACAGTCAGTTCTCAATGCTGCTGCTCAGCTCATCTTCCTCTCCAGATGTTCTACATCTGCTTCCCCTTTCCTTCAAGCTTTACACTGGCTCCCCTTCCCCTTCAGATGCCAATTCAAGGTTCTTACACTTGCCTACAAAGCCCACACCAAATCCTCTCCCACATACATTTCTGACCTTCTCTCCCTTCACAATCCTGTCTGCCCACTTCACTCACAGATTCCATCTATGTTTATTGAAAGTTGCTACAGTTGCCAAGAGATCCCACCACTTATTTGAAGTCTGTGATGACTGCTTTTATTATGTAATTTTGATTGTAACATGTAGTTAATCTCTTGGACTATCATGAGTTTTATGCTTGCTAGTGAGATCTTGTCCAAGGGAGGATCATGGCATTCCAGAATATTTGTGTTTGTTGGGATTATCTTTTTTGTAGATATTGTGTAGGGGGACCATTTTTATTAATGGGCCATATCTAACTGCAAAATAGTGGACAAACAAGGGAAAGTGAGTGCACACTGGGTCTAAATGAGGTCTACTAGCTAGGTTGCACATGAAACATGTTAGCAGGTTGGTTTAATGATGAGGTAGTCCCTAAAGATTCAACAATATAAGGAGTGTCTAAATGGGCTAATGCTTAAATGTAGGCTAAAGCAAAGATGTTGTCTTGCTAGAAAACAAATAGGGCTCTGTTGACTAAGTAAAACATTTGAGGATGCTAAAATGAGAGAGCTAATGGAATTGAATATATAACACTGGCTGTAAAAGTTTACTATGAAAGGAAAGCTCAGCAATGGTGATTCACAGAATTTCAGGTATAAAAATAAAACAGCAGTTCAATTATACTCTGTAGACTAAGACTGCAGATAATTACAGAATGAAAAATACATAGCACAGTTAACAAATTTTGGGAGACAAACGAAAACAATATTTGGAACATGTTTTAATTAAACCTTGTATATTAAAAGAATATTATAACAACTAATTAATTTTTTCATTTAATTTTAATATTATGGATATTATAAATTACTCTGAAGTTCCATGAACTATATGAAAGTGCTCCAGATGTAATCTTGAGCTTTTTATATGGTCATGGAACACCACAGTAAAATTTAATATGCTTATAATTTATAGCAGAGGGTACATTTTCCTAGCTATAATGCCTACTAGCCTGTCAAATACTTGTAATTATTTGAACACTGCAATTTGTGATTATTAACACCCAATAATGTCTGGCTGTTGCTGGGGATGGTTTAAAGTGTCATTGGGACATCTACTCAATGGGGTGATTAAATTGTTTTAGACGCCCCCGCTGGGCATCTATATGAATAGGTGCCGAATGGAGTGGTTCAATTGTTGCTCCTTTCACATGCCTAAAGCTGTAGGGGAACATATTTCTTCTTGCAGCCTCTTGAAGTGCATTAAGAAATGTGTCCAAAGTCTGTTTTTTTAGGGGTCCTAATGGGTTTCCTAACTACTTCTTTAGACGGGTTTAGCTGCAGTGTGCAGCTAAACCTGGTGCTTGTAGCCACAATAAATACTAATGGGTGCCAAAATGAAGAAACAATTGAATTGCTCTGTCAGGAGCCTATTCATATAAATGTCGAGCAGGACATCACCCCAATGTGTGGAAACTTAGGCAATTTGAGTCCAATAACACAATTGATACTACTGTACATTATACAGTTACAGTATGTACCCTCTCATTTTGTTTCTTTTTCACTAGGCAACTTGAGCTTTGCAGTTTGATAAATTATTGAGAAAAAATGTTTAAAAGCATAAATACTAAGTGGATTTTGTTGACTTCTATAAACATAAACAGGTAGTTGGGGACCTTAACTTTGCACAATAAACTGAAGGTTTGCCACACAGAAACTCATCAATAAACTCAGCTATACACCAAATAACTGTACCATAGAAAACACAACACTGTAGGATTGATGAGTACCTCCAAGCGCTCCCTTTAGAAGGATGTGCGAAAAATGAAGTGCAATGACTAAGAGCACTATTACAGTTTAATTGGTAAACAACATATAACACAATTCATTGACACTAATATAGCAGCATATAATGTACACACAGTACAGTAAATGCTAAGTATAGTGCAGATGATTAAAAAGACAGAGAAGTCAAGAACATATGCATTTCATCAATGAGATAATTAAAATGAATAAATACAATTTTTCACCCATGGTCTCATACTAATGGGCGGGTGGTGTGAGCAAATTACAGATGAAAAGTGCTATTTGCAGGTAGGCAATTTTCACTACACACCACCAAACTTTGCCTCATGTTGTAAGGATGAGATCAACTCAAAGGGGAAAGTCCATTCACAGCAGCATGGTAATTGGCACAATGCATTTCAGATGCTTCCTGGCGTCCTTCTTCAAGTGCTAGATACCATGCTCTCAAACTGGCTGCTATTCAAATGTCCTGGACAGAAGCTGAAAAACTTAATTTCATGCGCGGCTTCCCGCCATTTGCGTTCCACCGCAGGAGTCTACCCGGAAGTGACATCACTCTGCGTTCCATTCCATGTGGTCGTGGACCGGAAGTTGTCATTCTTAGTTTCCTGTACACTGCTAGGGAGGATTAACATTATGGGTTCACTTGGATGTTATTCAAGGATTAGATTGTTGTTGCAACATACCGGATTGACCTCGATATCACCGGAAGTTGTCATCAAGTGGGTCTATGTTTGCGTTCCATGGTTATTGTATGGGGAATGGAGTTTCCACACTATAGTCTTTACATACCTAAAATGCCCCTACTGTATTCTAAAGTGGTACTTCATATTCCCACTTAATCCAACCCTATCGGGGGCAAAGTAGGTTCTTTCATGTAAGCAGGATATACCTCATTATATAACTAAAAGAGAAATAAGAAAAGAAAAAATGGGAAAAATTAAAACAGAAAAAATTACTAAGAGATATACATTGCGCCATCAATTATACATCCTACACCATCAATAAAATATATATTGGATAGTCAAGTCAATCTATGAACCATTTTAACTCGAAGTCTGAGTTTAACCCTTTTGGGATCAAGGTATCTAATTTATATATCCACTTCATTTCTTTTTTTGCGAGTCTTTTATCTAGATCCTTTGCTTGCCAAGTTTCCTTTATTTGTTCTATCCCCATAAATCTTTTGATTTGGAGTTCAGAACTTTTATGCATGGTCTTAAAATGCTCTGATAGAGGATGTCCTAATAAACCTTTGCGGATATTATATATATGCTCGGACATACGAGTTTTTAAATTCCTAGTTGTTTTTCCGACATAAATATACCCACATGACTTCTATAAACATGTTTCAGAATGTGCATTTCCTACAAATGTGTAAATGTATTTTAAGCAATTGTGTCTAACATATCTATGTGTTAATATAGATTTACATATTAACTGTTTTAGTGTATTGGTTGAATATATGTGAAATAAATTTTAAAATGAATTAATATATATATATATATATATATATCATTTTTTGTATTTTAGATTTCTAGATTTCCATCAAATAACAGCTGCAGACTCAAAGTCCTGATTATCATTTTTATATCATTTTTATATTGTGTAATTACATTTTTAAACTAAAATGTGATAGTGAAAAAATCTGACATAATTAAGCAGCCAACATGCTGGAGATAACTTTGTCTACCTTGCCTGTCACATTGAACTTGCATGCCTACAAGATTAGATGGTGACTACTGGACATGTTGAAGTTACTGGTGCCAAGATGTAATCATTCCACTGTTTCATGTATCATTCCGTGATGTCTAATTGTTTGAGTTCAGCACTTAGATTCTCACACAGAACTTTCTCATCAGTAGAATTTAAAACAAGCAGTGAATAAATGTTAGTGAAAGAGTAATAAAAGCTTGCAGTCAATAAGCTGTCTTTAGGTCAAGGGATAGGTTCTGGATCATCAAAGCTGTTTTCAATGTCCAGAAACAAAATGTGAAAAGCAGAATAATACAGACAGTTTGTGACAAAGCTGACACCCAATGCTCCAAAAGGAATGGAATCAATTGTGACATTTTTCATTTATTTGTAAATGCCTCTTTGGCAGTACACTCACTCAAAACGACAATTGCCTCTTGCAGAATAAGGGAGGTGATGGCAAAATAGAGGAATCCTGACAGTTGTTTTAATGAGATTCTGCATTAGGGCCACTTTCTTACACTTTCCCTGACAAGGAGCATGCCCTTCACTTTCAATCTCATATCCTAGTAATTTAAAAAACGTTAACCCTATGAAAATCTAAACTAACCTCTCTTTAATCTGCATGACTGGTTCATTTTTTCATTACATCATCCAATTATATGTGAAAGTAAGGAACCCCAAGGTGTTATTTGTGCACTTGTTTGCATAGATGGGACAGTCACACTATTTCTGCAACTCTTATACATGCAAATGTAGCTTCTGATATGGATTTTGGGGGAAATGGACCAAATTTACACTCAGACTGTATTTTAGAAGTTGGAAAAATAAGATGTGCAAGTGATTGTCACAGGCTCACAACATGTACCAATGAATGAATATTAAGTTAATAAATACTGGTGAAGATGGGACCCTTTCAGATTTTGGTGTGAATGAACGGGCTGTACCCAGTGCTTTTAGTGAATGTCTGCTGTCAGTCATTTGATTTTGTGAAGTAATAATTAATTTTTTAACTATATTGATGAGTTAATTACCATTTATGTATCTTGCTGACAGAGTGTAAGAAATATTCAGTGTGTCAGTGTTTACATTTAGTCTTTGGATAGTTCAAGGCAGCTAGTGGTCATGTGAACTAATCTTGGAACACTAGCACTTGTCTTGCAATAGATGAGTGTTTAGGAGTGTCACAGTTCACTCCAAAGATGGTGCAGTTTTAAGAGTTAGGGGATCTTAAAACTTTAAGAAATGTGCTTAGCTCACTAAGCAGCTGTTAGAAGATTGCCACACAGGGTGATGGTTAAGAGACAACACATTTATAAAAGAGTCTTATGGACAAAAAAAGAGGCTTTGTTGTGAACGTTGTCTTGCCCAGAATCGATAAAAACTTCATAAGCTTTTCAGATGATATTATGGTAGCATTTAGTGAGGAAATATTTTTGCTGACTACAGAAAAAAATAACATCTGAAGTGGTGTAGTCGACTAGTTTGGTGAATCCCAGTTAGGTTTTGATGTGCCTCTATTTCTTGCGTTTATTATGTTATAAGCCCAAAAATTGTTATAAGCAAAAAATAGTGTTCATGTAAGTGCAATACTATTAAAAAGAATGAATATTGGTGTGAAGGTGTTGCACTATTTTCTTTATGTTATTCCATTTCATTTCCATTTCCAATTAATTATTACTTCACAAAATCAAATTACTGACAGCAGACATTCACTAAAAGCACTGGGTACAGCCCGTTCATTCACACCAAAATCTGAAAGGGTCCCATCTTCACCAGTATTTATTAACTTAATATTCATTCATTGGTACATGTTGTGAGCCTGTGACAATCACTTGCACATCTTATTTTTCCAACTTCTAAAATACAGTCTGAGTGTAAATTTGGTCCATTTCCCCCAAAATCCATATCAGAAGCTACATTTGCATGTATAAGAGTTGCAGAAATAGTGTGACTGTACTTGGGAATAATATCACTGGTGAAAAGAGTATGATAGTGAAAGCTAAAAAGTTTGTTTGCACTTTGGAAGTAAGGGTACCCTAACTCACACAACAACTAAACTGTGGAGGATTTTAGATTATTTTTAGGATTGGTCATACATCTACAAGTAAAAAGTGTTCACATTTTCATTATATGTTCACATGTGTGTCATTTTATTATGTATTTATAATGGTAATGCACTATTGTTTTTTCTTGTTGTTTGTATATTTGAGTAATGATAAGGAGGTGATTGGGTAATCAAAGACAGTGCCAAATAAACAAATACAATTCCAATATTTTATGGATCTGGGAGGAAGATGTTAGACATACATTGTATGTTACCAGATTTAGCTTACCATTATTTGGGCATGGACTGATGTAATTAGGCCACCGTTTAAATAAGGGCAGCATCATGGCCATGTTGCTTGTGAAGAACCACACTTTATTGCCCATTAAGCATAATATTTCATCCTGTTTCCTCAGGTTATGCAACATTTTTTGGATTAGCTACCCCCATCTTCAGCTGTTCCTGCAGCCTTGTCCACAGTACATGAAGATATTGAAGATATTTCACATGGTTGTCTCCAGAAGGGACCCCAGAGTGGGTATGGGAATATTGGAAAGCATTCAGATGGCAACTGTGGTTAAGAAAGAATGGGGATACCCACATGGAGTCCAGTATAAGTTTTTCCATGCAAACACTTGCCAAGCAAGCAACTGTAATAAGTAATTTAGACATAGATATGTTTACACACTCCATCTGTACATGGATGAGAATGGAGTGAAATTCCCAGCACCTTGTGGAAGACCCACTAAAACATAACCATGGACTGGACCATTTTATTTAACTGCAGCAGCAGACCTTGTTGGTGCAGATATGAGGTATGGAGTGTCAATTACTGCTTTTTAAACCACATGAAGTACACTTGCTTGGAGAACCAATCCACTAACACAAAGATCATGGTGCTACCTTGGGAGCTGAAAAGGTTGGTAATACAATCCATAGTGACATGTATCTATTGCCTCTACAGAATGTACAGGGACATCTGAAGCAAAAATGACAACGTGTGTGGCGCTTAGTGTGCATAGTTATGTCATGATTGGATGAAGAAGGAGGCATCCTTCTGTAAGGTCAACCATAATTTCCAGGGAACCAAATTGATTGTTTTCCTGATGCTGTAATATCATGTCAGTTTTGAGTAGTGTCTGCACTGTAGGGCCCCCTGCTGGCAGCCAGGTGGAACAAATTTCTTGCTTTTGAATTATTTGGGCACTTTGATAAGCGCTGCTCTTTTGACCTGCATCCAGTCCAGCAACTCCAGAAAACATAGTCAATGTCAAAATCAAACCTGGAAGTATAATGGCTTCATCCTCAAAGATGAGCATCAACTCAGTGATCTATCGAATTTATGCTACAAAAGTCTGAAATTTAATGGCATTCCAGGCCACTGAGCAACCATATTGCACAATCAGAGCCTGTCTTGAATCAGCATGTGTGTTGACAGCCACAAAGTAAAAGATAAGCCTCAATGTGACCAAAACACATTAATGTTAACCTTATGTGAGGCATTCTTATTGTGGAGTGGTGTAGCCAAAACCAAAGAGTGGTCAGTGAAAGCCTAATAAAGGATCCTTACGAGTCTTGTCCTCATTGATGTGATCTTTAGTAAAGTGCTGACTGCAATAAGTGAAAAGGAATTTGTAGATGCTATTATTTGCATTGTGCTGCCAACTTTATGTTTTGCCCCCTCTCCCCAATGGATTACTTAAGGTGCGTAAACAGTTGACAATATGCTCACGATGTGATACCATGAGCATTTTCCCTTGAACTCTCTCTGGCAGCTCCCCAGCACTCCTGGGCTTGATGTGCAGCAAAAGCTGCACAATGTGTCACAAGATCTATCATGTACGATCTAAAGATTTGCTGATCTTTAGATTGTGCAGGATAGCAGACAGATGTTAGCATTGATCAGGGATATTCATGATGCATGCATCTGTCTGCAAAAAAATAAACACAGATGCACAGATGGATAAGTGAGATCCATCTGTGCTGCTGTGTTTAAAAAAATTAAAGCCTGTGTGAAATTAAAAAAGAGCAACCATCCCCGGGTTTTAGTGGCCCAGTGCTGGTTGTGCAAAATACATGGGACATAAATTATGTAGGGGTTCCTTGTATTTAAGCACATAATCTACCCAGCACCCACCGCCCAGGGGTGCCGGGGATAGCCCCAGGCTATCAACCTAGGCCTGGGATGCCCTGGAAGGGGGACTCCCTTATTGGGGATTGATCTTTTGGGGAGGCATGCTAGTTTATTTCCCAGGTAATTAATTTTTTAGACACAGATGCACAGACATAGATCCGTCCATGCATTTGTGTCTTCATGCTTGCAGCATGGATCTCCCTGATCCATGCCTGCAAGCATCGTATGCAGATCCAAATGCATATTGTACAGGCATAAGCACTGTACGATATGCTGCCGGATCGGGTATGAGATTGACAGATCTTGCCTGCTCTAAGCAATATCTGAAGATGCAATGTACAACCTGAGGGGACACACATCGGCATCGTGATCTTGAGTGGACACTCACGATTTGGACATATTTTACATGATCTGTCATAAATCATGTAAAATATAGTCTTGTGAATATGCACCTTTACAGTAACTCAGGCTGTTGCTGTCCTTTCTGCCACCAAGTCAACTCTTCCTGGAACTTCCACTGTAGGCTGCACTGATGGCAAACATTGCAACATCATTATATGATGTATGTGCCACTGCCTGGAACAGTCAGGTTCCAGGCACCTAATTGTGTCCATATGGAAGTCCCTGGGCGACGACCCCACTGCCCTTCCAGTGAACTGGAACTAACAGACAATCTGCATGTCTATTTTTGGCAATTCACTGTCATAGCCACTTGCTTTAGACTGGGGATGGTTCCTGGTGAGGGCAAACAGGCTTGCTGGGCAACTCCCCCCATCCCCCATGTCCCACCAGTAAAATAGAGTGACTAAAAAAATCACCTAGCTGGTAGGACTTATGTTCAATCCACCCCTAATTAAAAATTATGTTGCTCCCATTAATGCAGGAAAAAAATATGAAAATATGAAAAAATAGTAAACACCAATAATAATCTAAAAATAAAAGATATACAATGCTAATAATACATGGTTTATATTGGCTACACTTTGCTCAGCTTTTAAGACTATTTAATATACTGTACTATAGAGCTATTTTAATATTAAATTTTTTTAATAAGATGTATTTTAGTACTGCTCATGCAAACCAAAAATGCTAACGCAACATGTCCATATATAGTTTTTTTGTGTATTAATGGTTTGTGTCTCTTTACAGAGAAGGGATGGGGTGGACAAGCATAAATTGTGTACAGTAAAGATATATTTACACAAATTCAGGTAAATTAAATGTGGTAAACTAAGCAGTTGCCTGCCATGGGGGTTATCTATGAGTATAAGCAGCAATTACTTGGATTATAGTGATATTTCTTAATTTGACATCATGCATATCTTCAATTTTCAAATCAGTTTTTCAGCCTATTTAAATACACCCAAATTTAGGGGTTATGAGTTGAACCATGCCCTGGCTTTTGTCTTCTCAACACGAGGCAAAACATCATTTTTCGGGCACTGGATTTTGCTTTTTGGATTGCATCATCTTCCCTACAGTGGATCTAGTGTTTTTTTTTTTCGGATTGTAAATAAAAGTTCCTCCCTTGTGATCGGGCACCATTTCACACAGAATATCTGAGGGAGATTGTGTGGATTTTAAGCTGCAGTACTATGAGGTGCTGTGTTGTGTGTTCAAGGCTAGGCACTGTTAAAAAAAACATTACTTCTGACACTAAAGAATGTCATTAGGAGCACTGTGCTAAAGGAGCAGTGTTTTATTGAAAGAAAAAAAACACTGTTAGGAGCACTGCGTTTAGTGGGAACTGTGTTATTTAAAAAAAATGCCATACAGGTAGGAGCACTGTGAGGCACGTTTTTGTTTTTCACTGTGTTAAAAAAAAGTACTATATTGTGTGTTCATGCACTGTGTTAAAAAAACAGTGTGTGCTTAGGCAGGCACTGTTTTAATAAAAATCATTAGTAGCACTGTGTTAAAGGGGCACTCTGTTGTTAAGAAGAAAAATGCCATAGAGTGCCACTGAAATAGCACTGTAAAGCCCTGTGTTGTGTGTTCAGGCACTGTGTCAAAAGAAATCCATTAGTATCAGACTGTGTGTTCTTCATGCATTGTGTTAAAAATATTAAAGCAAAACTATTATGCGTTCAGGCACTGTAATAAAAAATAACATCATTAGGGTGCCATTACTAAGAGTACTGTGAGGCACTGTGTTGTGTGTTCAGGCACTGTGTTAAAAAATAATGTCATTAGGGTGCCATTACTAGGAGTGCTGTGAGTTGATATGGATCAGTCAATAGAAGAGTAGGAGCAGCAACCCAGCACTAGTGCTAGTGCTGGGTTGCTGCATGTGCATGTGCTGGGATAGATCCCAGCACATGCAATCTCCCCTGCCAACACCTTCAACATCAATCTCTTCATTATTGCTCAGCAGTAGTCCTAGTGCATCCAATTTGCGAATGCTAACTGACTCCTCCCCTATCCAGGATTCCCCAGAAAAATACTTGTGCACTAGGGCTGCTGCTGGGGATGAATCTTCATCCCAGAAGGTGACCAAGAAGACTAGTAGTTTCAAGCAACAATTGATGATGAAACTATCATTTGCAACAGGAAACACATTAGAAAGCTTCCAGTTGCACAGCAGATCACTGAAGCCATATTGGCTATGCTAGCTTTAGATCTAGCTTTACATCCAATATCTGCCATAAATGTATGTGGTTTTAGACAGTTAAATGAGGTCATGTGTCCCTGTTACCAATTCCCTCTTGATTTACAGAGATGTTAAAAAAAACTAGCTCTTGGCCTAAAAATGCCATTGTACTCACTATCCACTTAACAACATGTATGTGGGCAAGCAATACTGACCAAACTAAAGATTACATGACTGTGGCAGCCCACTGGGTGTGTGTATCACCTTCAGCAGAAGCAGCAATAGCTCACACAACACCAGCTGATTCACAGACAGGCTGCTCTCTATATTATTGGTTTCACTAAAAGAATAACAATGTCAATCTGTTGAATAAATTCAAGGATGTAATAGCAAAATAGTTTACCTTGGTAGAACTCTCCTCAGGATTTGTAATTTTCTATAATGTAAGTAACATTGTGAGAGCATTTGAACATGTCTCAAGTTTTATCCACAAAATAAACTTGGTGGTTCAGAAAAATTTTTAAATAAAAGGGGCATGCAGGAGATTTCTGGACATTTTTTGCATTCAGCCACTGCATGTAGATGATTGCAAAAGCTGCAAGAACAGTTCAATTTGCCATGCCATCAACTAAAGCAAGAGGTAGTGACCAGATGGAATTCAACACTTTATATGCTTCAGTGAATGGTGTAACAGCAACAAGCCATCCAAAACTACACAAAAAGCCATGAGATAAGGAGAAGAAATTTACCGGAGTCCAGCACACTGGAGAATACTCTCTGTTTTATGCAAGCTACTAAAACCATTTAAAATACTAACTAATGAAGTGAGTTCAGACACTGCCAGCTTGAGTCAGGTGATTCCCTTAATAAAACTACTGGAAAAACAGCTAGAGAAAATGAAGGAGGAGATAAAACCAAGTGATTCCACTAAGTATGTTGGACTTGTAGTTCAACTTCTTTATTTGCTTTGCCAGGAACAAAGGATTGTCAAGTTCCTGCAATTGGATCAGTACATTTTTGCAACCATGCTTGAGCATAGGTTTAAATCATATATAATGTATTTCTCACCAACTGATACAGATCTAAACTGATACAAAGAGTTCCTTGCCAACAAGTTGTCAACTCAAATGGCGCATGACACAACAATGTCTCCTGCTTCAGTTTCTCCTGCAAATGCTGCTGCCAGAAAAAACTGACCTTTACCAAGAGACTCACTGGGGGGAGGATGATTAGTCAACTCAGCGCACTAAAGTAAAACACAATTTTGACATCTGGTTAGGTTTAGAAGAATTACCAACAATTATTGATACCTCTACCATGATTCAATCTGACACATTAAGCATCAATAGAATGGTGGATGATTATTTTAATGACAATGTACAAATTAACATGTCACACAGTCCTTTTGATTACTGAAAGGTAAAAATGGCAATTTGAAGCCCCTTGTAGAAACTATTTTTGGTATACTTAAGCTTCCCACCCTCCAATGTTTACTAGAAAAGAGTGTTAAGCTCAGTTGGGAAGCTTGTGAGCAACCGTGTAGGAGATTATTTCCTTAAAATGTTAAAAAACTCATTAAAATGAATAAACAAATTCTATAAGTAAAAAAGCTTGCTACCCTAATTCAACAAAGTACAGAGACTTCTGTAATAATGAATTCCACTGGGGATGAGCTAATATTGCATGATTATGATGTTAACACTGATGACGGTGAGGAGGATATAGATAGAAATTACATCTTCCCACTGTGGAGATGATTAACAATGCAATTAGCTGTCGTTTTCCCATTGGTAACTTGTTTTTTGGGGGCCCAAAGAAACCAAGCACTTCAACCACAAAAGTGGCAGTCCCTGTACTGAAGTGCCTGGTTTGTTAAACTATGCATGTCCTTTTTAATAGACAACATAAGAATGGGTGGGAGAGCCCAAGGACACATCGTACACCACTTTTCTTTATGGGCTTTGCCAAGATTTTGTGTGTTTGACAGATAGTGTATACTACTGTACCTTACAGTGTTTTGAATCTTAGCATTCAAAACTAAGGTGTTTAGTAAAAGTTAAAAGTCCCAGCTGCTTCTTGAAATAAGCCTCTGTATAGCTTACAAACAAAGCTAATAGCAATAAAAATAAATTAAGTAGCACTTGAGAGCTACAAAATAATTAATTTACTGTAGTAGGATATTGGGAGTGTCATACAAAAGCATTTTAATTATAGAAGCACAATATCATAATCACACATAATAAAATATCCAATTTAAAAAGATATACTTGAACGCTTAGTTGTTGCAAAGCTAAGTAAAAGAAGGGACAACAGTTCTAATTGTACCCTTCTGCTGGTGAAAAGTAATCAGTTTATAGCCAATTGTAGCAAAATGTCATATGTCACTTTCCTGGATTCAAATCAGCTATTATTTATGATACAGTGTATTCAGTAGTGCTACAATTGGCTGTAAACTGATTATGTTTCACCAGCAGAAAGGTACAATTAGAACTGTTGTCCTTTCTTTTACTCAGCTTTGCAGCAACTAAGGTTTCATGTATTCCTTTTTAAATTGGATATTTTATTAAGATATTGTGCTTCTATGATTAAAATGCTTTTGTATGACACTCCTGATATCCTACTAAATTCATTATTTTGTAACTCTCAAGTGCTACTTAATTTATTTTTATTGCTATTTGTTTTGTATTTTGCAATGCCATCCATTTTGGATGCTTGTTTTATAATAGTGTTTTTCATTTCTCTGATTTAATTTTTTCTATAGTAATAATAATAACAACAACACTGTAATCAATCAAACAATCATTGCTTGACCTGGCTTCTACTAAATATTGTACTCCTCATCTATTTACGAGTGCTAACCTCGGGCTCCGATCTAGTTCTTGATTAATGAAAACTGTCATGCTCCAGCCATTAAAAACCATTTTCTTACCTGTCTAGTGGCTGCCCAGGCTAGAAATGAGGTCTGCTGGCACTGTGCATCACTCCTGGATAGCACAGAGGTCTGCTCAAGCTGCACATCACTGCCAGCTGGTACTGAGACCTGTCTGTGCTGATCCTGCCCCGTCTGCTCAGTGTCCTGTCACTGAGCATAGAGATAGCTCTCTGCAGCTCCTTGCTCACAGAGTGTCTTCCCAGCATGATGGCACACAAGCTGCATGCCAGAGTTCCCTCCTAAACCCACAGTATGGCTGCAGCCATGTTGGACTCTATCACCTGATGCTCTTCTACCACTCAGAGTGCTGCTCCCAGACCAGCTGATCGCAGCATCCAATCCCTGGGGATCCTCCCCTATAAATTCCATTTCCTGACTGGCCTCTGTTGCAAGCACTTATTGCTGAAGTTACAGCTCAGTGCTGAGCTCCCAGGTACTCTGTATCTGAACAGTACCTGTCCATTATATTCAGTTCCTTAATCTGGTAAACATGTCTCCTATACCATCTTGCATACCAGTCTGGTTTTACCACTGAGACTTGTTCTTACAGCCTCCATCAGTTCCAGCCGAAACCTCCATCCAACAGTCCCATTCGATTTCTCCAACATCAGACTCTTAACAATTAAGTTCTTCAATTCATCTACTTCAGTGCCAAGCAAACAAGTTAATCAATTCATCAATATCAGTCTCATATCAATTATGTTCTTTAATTCATCAACATTAGTACCAACCGATCAAATTCATTAATTCATCAACATCGGACTTATATCAATTACGTTCTTCAATTCATCAACATTGGATTCAAATCTATCAAGTTCTTCAATTCATCAACATCAGTCTAAAACCAATCCAGCTCTCAATCCAGCATCATCGGTCCCAATTTGATTTTGCCCATTCCTTCAGTATAATGCAGCCTGTCCCATTCCAACCTGCTGTTCATTAAAGACATTTTATTCCTGTCCTCACCTTCGGTACCATCATCCACTGCCATATCTCTACCTCCTCCCATCAATACATGAGGAAGTCCTGGCTGAAGCCACTTAAGTTCCTTCACACCTTTCAAATCTCCTCTTCAGCCTCTCATGCCTATTCCAACCCAAACCAACCCTCAGGCATGACAGAAAACATTCTGTAGCATTGCATAGTTTATAACAAAGTGCTATACTGTCTGCCATTGCAGTGCAATGCCACTACAGTGCCATTCTGTTTCCAAGATGTGCTTTTTTAAACTGCTATGTGTCTATCACTTACTTTAGACAGTCAGCTTGCTGTAGCCTTCAGCCAATATGGGTGTAAACAAGCTGTGAGGTGGTAAAAAATTGACTATAAATTATTGTTCTTGGTTCTCATCCTACCTATCTAATTGCTCTTTCACTGTTAGTTTTTCTGATTCTGCCTCCTCTTTGCTATCTCTATCAGTTGGAGTACCGCAAGGCTCAGTCATAGGTCCTCTGCTTTTCTCAATCTATACCACCTCACTTGGCATACCAGTCAGCTCCTTTGGATTTCAATATTATCTGTACGTGGATGATACTCAAATCTACCTATCCTCCCCAGATTTGTCACCATCTGTATTGGTCCGTGTCACTGAATGTCTTTCTGCCATTTCTTCTTGGATGTAATCATCTTAATTATATTTCCACCGGCCAATAGTAGTTACCAACTTGATCTATCTATCACTGTTGATAACTTGACAATCCACCCTACCCCACAACCTCACTGCCTAGGTGTTATCCTTGACTCTGAACTGTCCTTTGTTCCCCACATTCAATTTGTCTCAAAATCATGTTACATACATCTAAAAACATATCCAAAATATGACCATATCTTACACAAGACACTGCAAAAACTCTAAGCCATGCACTCAGTATTTCTCACATTGACTATTGCAATAGTCTCCTTACTGGCCTTTCCAAAATTACCAAGGGGTGATACCAAGGTGCTGTCTCTCCGCTCAGGGACAGGAGCTGGGTGCTGCACTGTAGCATTAAGTGCAGCACTCGTCTCCTTTCACAGAGAGGGAGCTGGCACTCTTCACCTCCAGCACCCACCACCACCCCAGTGCTGACACCCACGATATGGGCTGGGGTTCGGGCCATGATGCCATGCCCCCATCTGTGAGGCCACACCCCATTTTTGGCAGCACCACATGCTTGGCAGCCCTCTCCACACTGGGTGTCACACTGGTGAAGGACGCCAATGCTCCTTTGCATAATAAGGCTTTCCCCCATCTCCAAGCCTTAAAGTTTTCTCTGAAAACTCCCCTCTTCAGACAATCTTATCAGATTCCAGAACTGCCCACATAACCTTTATAGCTTCCATATCTTATTACATCTCCTCTCACAATCCACATATAACCTCACATATTTTCTTTCTTCAATTTCACATCCTTCTGACCTTTGGCCAACATTCCTGTGTGACTAGATCATATAGCCCACCAAGAACCTCTGCAATCTGGCTGGACCAATATGCAATATGTAGCACCTATCCTTGTGTATCCATGCCTATTTCCCTATAGATTATAAACTTGCGAGCAGGGCGTTCCTACCTTTATGTATGTCTGTTATTACCCAGTTTTGTTCTGCTAATATTTCCAATTGTAATGTTAAATGGAATATGATATGATATTTAAGAAACTGTTGTTAATTAAATAATGTTATTACGGTTAAGAAGATCCCTCCTACCACAAAAGATTTCCACCCCACATACACAGCTCTCCACCTAGCAGTGGAGCCTCCTAACCTTTTTCTCCTTTGTGTATTTCCTCTGTCTGCATATGCAAAATTCTTTCCCTCCTTGATGCTGCCTCTGAAGTCCGATGCCTGAGTACTTCCTGCTCTGGTCACCTGATCATCAGTGGTGTCCATCAGAGCTCAAGACATGCCCCCTCACAGTGAGGCAAGTCTCCATTAGCTCTTTTTTGCTGTGTTTTATTGGCTACTTCATGGCCCAGCCCCCAGCTCCAGGCAATGTCTGAGGTGAGGCTGAGCTCTTACTGCCTCATCTCTCATCTCTCCCTGTATTTCCAGGGAGTGCTGAAATTTTGGTGAGTTTTGCCTATAAAAACAATCAGAATAATACAAAGAAGATATGTATAAGTTATAAATATCTTTTTTGTATTATTCTAATCATTTTTATAGTCAAACTTTGCAGTCTGCAGGGAGTATGACAGTGGAAGCTCTGACTGCACATACTTGTAAACACACAGCTAAAAGCATCAAAGAATGGATAAGAACAAAACTTTGGGCTATACTGAAGTGGCATTCTATGAGCCCTGATCTGAATCTTAATGAACATCTATGGAATGAGCTGAAACATGCAGTCTGGAGAAGGTACCCATCAAACCTGAGATAGCAGGAGCAATTTGCTCTGGTATAGTTGACCAAATTACCTGTTGACAGGTGCATAATTCTCATTGAGAGCTACAGGAATCACTTGACTACAGTGATTGCCTTTAAAGGTTTTGCAGCAAAATATTAGTTTAAGGGTTCTATCATTGTTTCCATGTTCAATTTAATTTATTATTTATTTAAATAGTCTATTGAATCAAAAAGCAAATGGAAAGTCTGATTTCTATTAAATATACATAAAACAATGATAGATGCCAATTACTCACTTTGAAGTTATTTCAGAGAAAAATATGGGTTCTACTTTATTCGTGGAAGGGTACTAACAAATATATCTATGACTGTACTTAATATTTCTAATTGGTCTACTAGAGAACAGAAGAGAATTGTTACATAAATAGATACAGCGTGTACCCTCTTGATTCTGCTTTCAAATATTTTTAATGTTTGATGAGACACACATGTTTTACTGCTCTGTACATAGAGACTTTTGCACATCTATGAATTTTATGATATATCTATTTATGTCTTAAAACCAACACTGTATGTAGGACACACATGTTTTATAACTCTGCAAAGATATGGATTTTGCATGATATATCTATGTATGTAGCAATTATCTTCCTTTTGCGTCAATTAAAAAACTGAGATTGCACCAAAATTGGCATGGCAGAATTTGTTTACTATTTAACTTAACTATTATTATTTTGGTTATTAATTTATGTTTTACTATTTGCAAATATAAGATAATATGCACTTACTATTTGGGTTAAAGAAAAACATTCTCTGCTGCAAGTATACATACAGTATGAAATATTTGATTCTGTAATGGTATATTAAATGGAAGTTCTATATACCCCATGTGATACTTTAGGGTTCAAAATGATGAAACTGTTTAAAAACTGTGATGATTGTTTTGATGCTCTACAAAACAGTTACTATTGATCCTCACAACTGGATATCACATAATTGATTTAACTGATAACATCCAGTTGTAGGATCTTATGATGCTGGCACTAATCTCAGAGTTATATATCTTTTTTTATCAATACTGTTTGATTATATCTGGTATTAACAACATATTTTCACCTCATTTTAGAGTATTTAACAAAGTATATATATTAGATATTAAAAAAGAATCCCTTTCTTAAGATACTTACAATGGTATCCTAATATATTGTTGTTGTTTTTTTTACTAAAATGGACAGGTGACATACAGTACACCGACCATAGTCTTTTTTAAATTTTACATGTATATAATAAAAGTTATACAGTATTTTAAAGATATAAACAAAACAAAATATGTTGTAAGTGTGCCCTAACAAAGAGTCTTCTATTTTTGCTGTCTGCAAATATTTTCCTGGTACACTGACTTTCTACTCATGTCGACATTTCATCAGTGTCAACATGATGAATGTTGACATGCCAAGCATGTCGACATGCTGTATGTTACCATTACAACTATGTTGACATTCTCATGTCAGCATTATGAATGTCAACATAATGAATTTCAACAAAATATACAACACCCGTTGTGATTGTTGTGTTAGTGCACACAAATTTCAAGTGTTAACAGATGTTATTCATTAAATATACATACTCTACTGGTTTTTGTACAATTATTACATTTTCATTTGAAACTATGGACAAAATCATGCATATTTGTACTCCATTTTGTAGGATGTTTACTTTCAGAAAAATATATTGTTTGAGGTGGCTGCAGTGAATTTTGGCATAATATATATTTTACAGATGTATATGAGACTGTGTAAACTGACATGAGGTGTAAAATGGCTCAAGAATTGTTAATAAACTAAAAGAGTAACTATTTGCTAAGAGTGTATAAGAGCTGCATATAATCAATAGAACAAACAATATAATTCCAGACCAGCAGTTTCTACATAACAAATATATATAGAAAATGGCAGATATAAATATACGTACACAGGTAGATGCTTGTTTTTGTATACCTATCTATAGCACTTTGACCACTTCTAATTATAAATGCTAAATATGCAGATAAATAAAGTTGAATTGCTTACACCTACTTATTATCATTTTAGTAACATTTGCTGTATTTATATAGCACCAGAATATTATATTGTGCTTTACAATAATATATTTTAGCCACTTTATGATCTTTTCCCCTTTATTATTAGACCAAATGTTATGTTTTACAGATGCCTTGGTTACATAAATATGAAGAGATTGTTGCAAAGAGTACCTTCTGATTGTTATCTTACTTGCTGAAATCCATGCTTCACACCTGCATCAGATGACAAAGATAATTCAGCCAAAAGGAAGTGTATTATTATTATTATCATCATCATATATTTATATGGCACCACAAGTTTTCCACAGCGCCTTACAAAGTACATAAACAAATTGTTGACCATAACACCCAAATAAGCAACAGAGCATAAGCAACCAAGTGTTAGGTGTCCTAGTGGTGAGTAAGAAGTAGATGAAACTAAAGTAGGGAGAAGCACAAGAGGGTAAATGTTCCTGAGCTCACATTCTGGTGAAGCACTGAAGTGATAAAGCTGTAATATTTAATATAAATAAATTAAAAATATAAATATCTTTGATTTTAATGGCATGTTGTAACAGCCAATTTATTTGATTAATATTGGAATAAAGCCTAAAATTTCTACTCCAGTGCTCCGATTTTCTATTTCTTACTGACTGCATTTATTGACAGATGAAGCTTTGTTTTTGGAGCATATTGTTATAAATATGTTTTTATTTCTAGGTAGATTTAGCAAGATTATATTGTTTCCTTGACTTCTCTAAATGTTACAATTGTTATCATTTATTTCCACTTGTAAAGTCACTCAATAAATTACTAACAATTGTTGGCAATTCTTTTGTTATGGTGGTCTATCTAGAATCAACATACAAAAAATCAGGCCAAATCCAATACGGGATGGGAATCAATTTTCCTAATATTGATGACTACAGTTATACAGCCTTTTTATGTTATCTTAGAGAATGGCTACATGACCGATATACTTATTATTATTATTTATTAACAGTTTCTTATATAGAGCAGCATATTCCGTTGCACTTTACAATTGTATGCCACCACCTTTATGGAAAGGAACTTCCTATATGGTATACATTCTTCACCAACACAGGAGACCACTGATGACTTGAGTGACATCCTGCTTCTATGTATCACCAGAAAGAAATAGCATCACTTAAGGCTTAAATTGGCCTAAACACCCATAAATCTGTTGTTCTTCTTTAGTTCATATTTTAGAGTTCTAGGACAACATGTCCCCATCACTTTATGTTTTGGAGATTGAGTGGGTGTACTCCATTAGTCACTTAAATGCTGGATTCAAATGTTACATAAAGTCCTCTATGGCGTTGGCCAATTCTGAAGTAATGAGGATACACAATCACTTTTCTTCAATCTCAATACAATATTAGTGGTCATATATAACATTTTAGATGCCAATCAGCATAACCGCTATATGGACTAGCTTACAGCCATAATTGCTGCTGCAAAGAAAACAATGCATCAACATTGGATAAAATCATCTTCCCCTTTACTTCACTTGTACAAGAAAAAAAAATAATTAGGAGTGGGTTGATACTACCTAGACTCTACCATACCCAAATATATACTCCCCTTGTACAAACTCAATCTCCTAGCACAACCTCAGACTACTGGAGAGCAACCAACTAATGCAAGTTTGATAACTTTATATTTTTGCTCTAGATTCCCCCACTGTCCACTTGGCATTTAGAGCACTTACTGTATTTTTTCAGGTACTTACCACTTTTAGTGGAATATACTTGATATTATGTAACTGTCTTGTCCTGCCAAGTGCAGTTATAATGCCACAGCTATAATGCCCAGGAAAAATATGAACATAAAGTGGGGAATTTAATTGAGCATGATCATTTTTCATGCAGTCAAACTGGGATTTTACCTCATTTATTATTTCTGGGCAATTCAATTACCCTCCATTGTTACCACACAAAATATTCCCTTTTTGGGCAAATACACAGAGGATCTGGGATAAGTTACCAGATTCATGTGTTTTTGCGATTGCATATGTGAAAAAACAGCACTTATCTGGGTTTTTGTTCCACCTGCCTTCAGGCAGGTGAAATAAAATCCCCAATGGTGCTGGATTCCTGTCAGCAGCCCAGCACACACTGCAGTGTGCAGGGCTGCAGTGGGTAGAGGGAGACTGCTGCCACTGAGCAACAGTCTCCTCTCCTCCTTGAGGTGTAATCACACTGACTGCAGCCCACCTGGATCTACTCCTGGCTAAGGGGCTCATAGAGCGCCTCTCCTAAGCGTGGCCATTATTTTTTTTTTCTGAATGGGTGTGGCCACCCCTCCAGCGATTAGGCCATGCCCTCCAATAAGTCCAGAGGCTTTGGGTATAATTAAATTAGCCTTGGGAATCAATTATTTGGTGGTAAAGTAACACGGCTAATTGAATTCCCCCCATAGTATATGCAAAGTGTTTATAATACAGTTGTGCGCAAACCCCCAGGTTTTGGTTTTAATTCTTCATAATGGTTTGACTTTG
Organism: Taudactylus pleione; assembly: GCA_031769625.1. NCBI lineage: Eukaryota > Metazoa > Chordata > Amphibia > Anura > Myobatrachidae > Taudactylus > Taudactylus pleione. The sequence continues at coordinate 15,639,396 of JAUIMM010000036.1, read as the reverse complement.
TTTTTGGTGAAATTACCTCAAATGTTTTGGTCTTGGATCTAGATTTATTTAAATTTTGATAAAAACTTCTAAATCATTTAATTTTTACCTATTTTGTTCCTACAGTATTATTAACATCTATAACATTAATTCCAGTAATTTTCAGCCAGTTTTAAGCAACTCACAGTTCATAATATTTATTTCACAATATTGGCCAAAAGCTGCAATGGGCTGGCTGGTAAAACTAAGCCACAGAGCAGTGGCACAAACACATGGTAGTTTAAAAGAATATAGCACATCTACAGTATGAAACATAGTGGAACTGCAGTGACAGACAAGATAGCAGTTTAATAAAAAAAATAATTCTATAGGATTGTATTGTTTATCAAGAACTAGATCAGAGGCCAGACACCAGTACATGTATATGGAGTTCAAGATGAGGTAGAGTATATCTGGTCACAACAATGGTATGAATAGCAGCCTAATTCACTATACTAATTCACTATTCACTATTCACTAGGCACTATACCTACAAATCTAACATGTAGGAACAGGTAGTATAAATATGAGACACAAAGGTTATTAATTAGAGGAATTTGACCATGTAGAAAATTTTCATATGAGAGTAGCAGAGATAATGTGAGATGAAACTGCTGCAACATATGCACTTCACGTGGTTAGTACCATTTTAGTTTGTTATTTTAGTATTGATTCTGGTGAGGGAAAGTCTTGGAATGTATGACTTAATCTAACTTCCACTTATTTAAATACCGATATTTAATAAATACTTCATTACAAATTCAGCCAATTTTAATATCTTTTATAACACTATTATGAAAAGATAAGTTATATGTGTTTTATATATTTCTATTGCCTTGCCTGTTTCCAAGTTATTTGTTTTTTAATGTATATTTCATCTTCTTTTATCTTATTAACCTAAAGGAATGCAAGTCCTGGAACACAGGCAAATACTTCCCTTTTCTAGCCCCGTTGTAGATTAGCGGTCCAGGTTCTGTTTGGTGAGAAGGATGCCAGACTAATTTTCCCATAGCTGGAATCTCCTCACCTTTGTGACCACTTATATCTGCATTATATTTTATTTAGAGAATCCCCATGTTATTTTATTATACAGAATATTGCACCAGTAGTCAGCTGTAACTTCACTTCCGGTGACATCCTTGCTAATCTGAAGTATAAATATAAGGAACAGTTCACTCTCCTGTGTGCCTTGATAAAGATCTAATACTCAAAACGTGTTGGACACTGGAGGATTTATCTGCTGAGGACCTGGCACTCACATCAACTTTTCCACTGGAGGTATTCATATTGCTCTGTATTAGTCTGGACATTTCACTGAACCTTACTTTACAGATGTGTTCACATGCATCTTACTTCCTTGCACATTAAACAGCACTTCTAGTCACGTCATGCTGTGGTGTGACTTGGTAGCACATATATTCTTTTCATGCAACTTTTTACATTCAAATGCCTCTTATTCACAAGGCAATGTGAATAGGATGCACAAGTAGCTTCTGCTGAATAAAATGATATGCAGTATGCCTATATTCTTTGTGCAACTGCAGAACGTAATGCTATGTAGTGTCACAACCACTTGCACTGACATTGGAGTCAGGGAGCACTGGACATTATTCAAACAGGGCGCTGCTCCATCAGGCAATATTGTTAGAGAATCCACTTATAATATATTCTGAAACCTGTCAATACAGGTCCATGTAATGTGATTTAACTATCTGAGTGCATAACACTCGTGAGTATAGTAACAAGTGGATTGCTAATCCGAGATAAGATAGATACAATTTCTAATTAAACTAAAAAGCAGTATGATAATACTGAGCAAGCACCTTGAATCATAATTACAATGATAAGGTCTGTGTGAAGAGATTAATTTATCTGGGTGTAAAACAGAAATAAGTGGATTGCAAATTTAAGACTAGAGAGTAGTATATCCCATTGATATACACAACAGTATGCCATACTAATTAAGCTAGCACCTTGAATTATATAATGACAATGACCAGTGTTGGAATATTGTAAAATTTTTATGATATCCTAAGAAGAGTTTTCATACTAGCTGACTCATCCATATTCCCCTCAGAATAATATTTGCAAGGTTGCTAAATATATATATAATGTAACAATTTTAGTATGTGCCCTAATAAGCTAAATACTTGAGAGGGATAGACTAGAGTATTACAACTACTGTATTCAATTCAACCCAAATTAGGGCAACTGCTGTAATGGTTATAATATGATGTGGAAATAGCATTCATTTAGGAGTGGAGTATTACAAACCATCCCACTAGTGGAATGATGGACAACTAGATTACAACATTATATTTACCAATATTATTAAGCAGTGGTTCATGTGCTTTATTGAATCTAGCTACTAATAACAAGGGTTGATAGCTGCTAAGTTTATCAATGCATGCATAAAACAACCAGATTGAAAAACTATTGAGTCCATGGACTATTTGCCTTATCTGTGAGAAATAACAGGGTAAGCATCTTTATAATCAAGCTTATAAGCAGCCCATTGGTAAACAATATTATGGTATTATATTAAAAAGTAAAAGAATATATTGAATTGTCTCCAAAGGGCAATTAAACCTTAGTAGAGAACCATCGATAAGAGTTACTATATACAAAAGAAATATCAAAACATTGCATCACATTATACCCAACAGGGACAATTGTTTTATGTGTAGTACAATAAACATAACTTATTAAGGAGTTGGTAATCAAAACTGAGAGCCTTTAGGTCAATACTGTATATGAATTTGATTTCACTTTCAGTTCTTGCACAACTTTTATTTTTTATATTTGCTGGCATTATTTGAATAATAATTCAGTAAAAGTTATATTTTAAATTATATGTGATATCCATAATTTGTTGACAATTTGTTGTTAAACTGTAAATATTTATAGTTTGCTAGTGCCCCATGTATAAATACTCTTCTTTTTTGTACAATTCTTCTTATGACTGACAAGAACTGCTGCCACTAGTGGCTGACTTACTTTGACACAAACAATATCATCCTCCTGAATTATATCAACCTGTTATTGTCAAACACATTAATCATCAACTTCCTTAGTAGCCTCAGTTATGGAAATATCCCATGCATCCTGTTGCACTTTCATAGAAGCATCATCTATTTTGATGTAATCATAATTACTTTTACTACTTCTCATGCTCACATTTGCATAGGGTACAGAAATGGTGGAAGGAAGCCTCTCTACAATTACAGCACTGGTGGACACCCTTAGTGTATATATTAACTAAAGGCAATTTTAATTAATTTTGATCAATTCAAAATCGATCAACACTGATCTTGTGTTTTTAGGGCTTAATAACACATTTACCAATAATTAAAAAACAAATCAAAAATGATATGTTGCTAAATGTGTGCCATAGTTCCAGAAACACAACATCAATGTTGATCTATTTAGATCGATTATAAATCGATCAAAATCAATTAAAATAGACCTTTAGTAAATATAAACCCTTAGACTCTCCTCAGGGATTTGTGTAGTTTGTGAACACACAGTTTGTTCTTCAGCCTTAGGGTTTTATTTACGAGGCCGGGGCTCGGGTTGCAGGTGAAAATTTAAAATAGCACCAGCAGCCAGTGTGAAGTATGCCGCGCTTTACATTGGTAATGGGTGCTATTTTAATGTTTCACTGGCAACCCACTATGAAGAAGCAGCTTACTAAAGTTGCTTCTTCATAAATAAAGCCTAAAGTGTTCTCTTTTGTGCACTGATTTGCCTGTTTTAAAGGTGACAAATCTAGACGCAGAGTGATAATGTGTTGTTTTGGCCCAGCTATTGCAATAGGCATTCTAGTGCATGAGCAAGCAGTAGCAGGACCATCACTTGCAAAGAAAGGCTGGGGTCTGAGCCTTTCCTTGCCACTGCTTGTGGTACATGGTATGTTGGCAACTTTACATTTTTTCAGCTGGAACTTTTCCCTTTATAGTTAGAGGTGATGTTTTATTTCAGATTGTGAAATACTGTTTAGATTTGAGGTGCCCATTTCTTAAACTTTCTTTCACCTTGATCTTCTTTAAATAGATGTTAAAGAAGTTCTATCACTGTCAGCACTGGTACTGGGTTGGTCCTGCTCTTCTGTATACTGATCCATGATAGGTTTTACTTTTTAAACCCGGAAAAGATAAAGCTACTTACAGTAACTGACAATGAAATAAGGGAATGAGGGACTGTTACATTTACAATGCAGTTTTATTTAAAGACTGGAGATTTTTGTTGAAACCAAAAAAATAAAATGCCTTGTTTTAGTTTATTTATAATTATGGTGCAGCTTTTAGGGACATGTGAACTGTACACACATATTAGGCACAGTAATTTATGCTGCCTTTAGGAAATACACACTCTTGACTAAATACAATTTTAAATGAATTATTATAAAATTCTTGAAATAGTTTTTTTTAACAACAGCAATTTTTTTCAATTATTTTTTAATAACAGGAAAGAGGTTTTCTTTCTTTGAGTTGCTTCTGCTCTTCTCTTGACTGATCCATGATTGATTTTATTTTTTACACCACAACAAGAGTAAAGCTACTGTAGTTGAACTTACCTGCCACTGCAGCAAATGAATATGCAGTGAGATAGGAAAACAAGGGACTCTTACCTTTATCATGCAGTTTAATTAAAAGACTGGGGATTTTTGTTGACACCAAAAAAATTAAATGCATTGTTTCCACTTATTTATATTTGAGGTGCAGCTGTCAGGGACATGTCTACTCTACACACACACACACTAAGCACAGTAAAATATGCTGCCTTTAGGCAATATACACTCTTGAAAAAATAAAATATTAATCAAATTAGAATAAAATCCTTGCCATTTTTTTAAACACAAGCAAAAAATGCCTTGTTTGCACTTTTTTATTTTTTGGGTGCAGCTATCATGGACACATCTACTAGTCTACACACACCAACTGCAGTAAGCACAGTAATATACACTGCCTTTAAGAAACACACACTTAAAATAAATTTTAACTGAATTACTATAAAAGCATTGAAATGGTCTCTTAAACACCAGAAAAAAACAATTTTTGCAATTATTTTTTAATAACAAGAAAGATGTCTTCTTTTTTGTGATGCAGCTCACTCAGAGTGACACAGCACAGTAATATTTGGACAAATATGTTTGAAGTTGAAATCATACTGTCTCTGCTCTCATACACAAGTGACCAACACAATATATACTGTATATATTATATACTGCAGAGTGGATACTGATATATCCTTGTGAAAAACAAGTGAAAGCTCTCTTTAACATATACAAAACAGCCTGTTTTCTTTGCAGCACTAGATTGCAGGTGCTACTAAAGTATGTCTGACAAACACTCAGTAGCCATGTTAGCACTACATTGCACTGGATTACAGTTGTTTCTATCTAGTGTGTCTAACAAACACAAATACACAGTGAGAGAGATGCCTGCAGTCAGTAACCCTTGTCAACTACTATCCATCTACCTACTACTAACTCTCTGTCCTTGTAATGGTATACTAATGGCATTTTTTTTAAGAACTATAAGCCCAAACCCTCTAGCTACACTCTATTGTGCTTGATCATGAGGGAGAGACTGTTACATGCAATCCAAACATATGAGAACTTACATTTCTGGGATAATTAAGTTTTTCCTCATTCTGAGATCTGAACTTGGTGGGTTTGTCAGGTAAAAAATATTCATCAAGTTTAGAGCATTTTGCTTATTGCAGCACTCCAATATTTAGATTCCCAAACTTGTTTTCTACAGAAAGGGTTGTGAGATGTATAAGAAGTTGGCCAGAGAGCGAGCATAGAGATCTCAGGATGCTGGTTATGTATGTGAGTCAAGCTGCCAGGGTGAAAAACTTCTGAATGCCTAGACTTCAGCATTGCACAGTGTACGGTTACTCCATCCGTGCACTTCAGTACCCTTAATGAGAAACAGGCATGGTAATCTGTAGCTGCTGCACCCATCCTTGTGTATCTGTGTAAACCTCACATCTCTGCTGTGAGGCTCGAGGAATCATCCATGGGGGAAACACATAGCAATATATAAAATGGTCTTTGGAGAGGGAACTGGGTGCAGGGTGAACAGAGTGATTCTTTGTTTTTTTTACTTTTTTGGTGACAGATACCCAAAATGGTGCCCATAAACAACCATTGTTTTGATGCACCATATATAGAAGATAAATCAGGTTGAATTTATATACACTATTGTTGAAAAGGAGAACAAGCAGTCGCACAGGGGTATAGCAATACCAGAATAATATACAATAGGGGTACAGAGCAGTCAGGGGGTGCTCCCTGGAGTAATGGTAATGTGGTAAAGAAAACGAAAGACAAGAAAGGACCCCAACAAATGAGGCACACCCCAAACAGAAAAAGAACACAAGTTTAAACTATAGAAAAGAAAAATGTGAAAACTGATTAAAAATACACTTTATTAATATTAATAAAATCAGTAGTAGATCTATAGGCAAGAGTCATGCAACCAATATATAACACATATCAAGACAGTGAAGACAACATAAAAACATATATAAATCAAAATCGTGTTGCAGGGTGGAGCTTATAATAGTGATCCAATAACCAAACTAATGGATCTGACTGTTATAAAGGCATAGAGACTAATCGGGAAATCACCAGATATGGGATATTCCCCCTCAAAGATATTGTGGGGAATTAATGGTCACCGATTATATAATAATCTATAGCCGTATACATGTGTATACAGAATACATATACAGAACAGCTTAAATATATAATGAATCAATACAGGAGATAGCTCCTAATCCAAGATGTTGCAACACAAAGAATAATCCTCTACATCAGGGGATATATTATTTCACATACATGGTGAAAATGTAACATGACATAACACATAATCAACGAAAACATAACACAGTTAAAAAGCTGTACACCACAATCAATAACTGACCCTGTATCATCAAAGGTCCAGTATGAAATGTATATAGAGGCGTCCCTCTGTTAGATGTGTGAGAGCATATGATATATATAAGATTTGAGAAATAGAGCGTATGCGCTTATAGTTCAGATGCTGCTGTTCCACATCACTGAAATCAGAGGATGTGGAATGAGTTTCACTGTCACATGGCATACATAGAAACAGTGTAGGCTGCCTCTGCTATTAGTGCCACCGTATAAGTGATGTCTCTGTTGCTTAAGGCAGCGCAGAGATTCACAATACATCTAATGAGAGAGCAGGGAAATAGATGAAAACAGTACCTGTATAAAGAGTGCTCTCAAGCAGATGTTGAAAAAGGGATCCCCAGTGCACACTGGGATCCCCCAGCACACAGACAGACCCGACACACATTTCGCCAGAAGCGGGCTTTTTCAAGGACGCTGTCTCCGTCTTGTATGCAGGCCAGATATAAATAGTGCCGGTCAACTTGTGATTAGTAAGGCTGGAAGATTGGCATTGCTGAACGGCCAATTAGAATTGCGGTAGGCGGGAACAAATATCGTTCCTATAGTAACGTGAATAACATCAACACACCAATGTGGAGTATACGCACCGCAGTATTAGAAAGAATCGCTATGGCAGTAGGTGCAGTCAGAGGTACCAAAAAGCACCTACCAAATGTATAGACATTTAAAATTAGACTAGATTTGAGTCATATTGGCCATCCTGTAATGAATAACGTTATTGACATTCCTAAAGAGCCAAACAGGATCAAAAGTGAGCAGAAATCTGTGCCGTTCCTATAGGAACATATAAAGCAGTTATAGGCCAGTGTAGTACTTAGGTATAGTGACATAAAGAAATATAGAGTCATAATAATGGGAACCACAAAAAGAGGTTCCAAAAACAGAACCTTTTGGTATGTATGAAAAGGTAAAAAAATGTAAATAAATTAATAAATAGAGATCTCTGTCTTATGTATAAATCGCATCTTGATGGTACCGGTCATCATATCATAAATAGTAATACATAACAGATATTTCAATAGGGCCGATCGATGTTAAAGATTAGCGGAACAGATTCCCATCCCTGTAACAATTTAAAAGGGAGATAATATGCCAGTGTAGATGTAGACGTCGTGGCACTTAAGAAGATTGCCAAGATGGTTAATACACTCAAATGTTATAATATAATGAAAGTTATGCAAGCAGTATAACACACATTGTCAGTAACACACACCCAGGAAGTATGTTAAGATAGAGCTCAAAATATTAAGACAATAGTATATCAGTCCAAAATATAATATCGATTGAGGTACTGGCTGGTGTTCATAGATACAATTGCACAAAACACAAATAACATGAAAGTGTTCATAGAAGTTTCAAGAACACAGGGGATCAGTTTAGTACCAGTAAACCGAAGAGTAGAGACCAACAAATCATGGTAACATTGTCATATCTAAATGATAATAGTCCAATAGGTAGACAAATAAAAATTATAGTTAAAATCAGGTCTCTTTAAGACAATTGATTACCGATAGAGTAACCAGACTTGCTGAATGTATAACATATTGTAATATAGTATCACCTCTCTGTATCCAATAGTTGCACTATTATGATAGCTGCACTATTATGGTAGGTACTGGTGAACAAAAATGCTGTGGTATATATGTGTCCACATATAGACTGTGAATAAGGGGACAATAAATATAGTCTCTTCTCTAAACAATCCATTACATACCGCAATGTGAATTCATAAAGATAGATGGTAATATCCAATCTGGTAACATCTTTTATTATCGATCACAAAGACAAAGACAAGTGATGCCTTTATGATTATTCCAGATTGATCAGTACCTAACAGAGAGAGTGGTGTTATTAAACATTCAAAAAGGGACTATAATTAATCATTTCGTTCATGCCTCGTGGGCTAACCGAATCCAGTCGGAACGTCCACTCGCATTCTTTTTTTAAAAGTTCCTTAGTAAGATCTCCTTGTCTAGGGCCTGTCGATACTTTGTCAAGGCCAAATGCTCTTAGATCCCTCCAGGATCCGTGATGAACAGAAAGGAAGTGCCTTGCCACTGATGTAATATTTTTCATCTTCTGTAAGTCCCCATTAGCATTCTTGATACTTCCAAAGTGCTCAAGAATGCGCTGTTTTAAAGGTCTAGTCGTCATACCGACATATCTCTTATCACATGGGCATTCTAGACAATAGATTACACCAGTAGTGTTACAATTAATGTACTGCTGGAACAGGTGTTTCCCCCCAAATCTGTCCGTTATATCCTTCTTACCACTTATCATGTTAGGACAAGCTTTACATTGTCCACATGGAAATGAGCCAGTTATTACAGGCTTGTTTTTGGACTCTATCGAAAAATGGCTCTGAACACATATGTCTTTCAGACTTCTGGCTCTACGCCAACTGAATTGGGCCCGTGAGTTTAAAACTCGTTGTAAATCTGGGTCCAATCTCAGGATGTCCCAGTGTTTCTGAACAATGGCTTGGATAAATTGCCACTCAGAACAGAAATCGCCAATAAATCTGATCTTTTCTGGTACTGCTGTGATTTCCCTATTGCTGGAAAAGATAAGTGTATCCCTATCAATCTTAGATACAGTATGATAGGCTTATTACTGTATCCCCTACTCCTCAGTCTCAGTGCCAATTCCTTACTCTGGGCTTTGAAGATGCTGTTTTCAGAGCAGTTTCTCCTCAGCCTCAGATATTCACCCTTATGGATATTATGTATTGTGGGACGAAAATGACCACTGTCATGATGTAACAAACTATTCGTGGTGGTAGGTTTACGAAAAAGATCCGACGACAGGTTACCTTGATTGTCTATGAGTAGTTTGAGGTCCAGGAATGTTATTGATTCCCTACTGATCTCATAGGTAAATCTCAGATTGAGGTTATTGCTGTTCAATTTGATCATGAATTCATGGAACCTCAGCTCTGGTCCATTCCAGATAACCAAAATGTCATCGATGTAACGGACCCAGAGTAGTATTGATGAATTAAATTCATCGTTTTCCTCATTAAAGACATGGGTACGCTCCCACCACCCCAAAAATAAGTTGGCGTAGGTGGGAGCGCATGCTGACCCCATTGCTGTTCCCCTCGTTTGCAGATAGTACTTTCTATTGAACAAAAAGAAGTTCTTGCACAAGATAAATTCCAATAGTTCAATTAAAAAACTGTTAAACTCTGGTGTATCTGTCATATCTAAAAAGAACTTCACAGCCTGTATACCCTTCTCGTGGTGAATACTTGTATATAATGACTCAACATCAATACTAGCAAGTATTTGATTAGCTTCTAGTTTGATGTCATGAATTTTCCTGAGCACATCACGAGTGTCCTGGGCATAGGAGGGTAACGTAGTAACATACTGTCTAAGATGTGTATTGACAAAAATGCTAGCCTGTTCTGTTAGTCCCCCTATGCCGGACACAATGGGTCATCCTGGTGGTTCGACTTGCCCCTTGTGTACCTTGGGCAGTAGGTAGAAGGTAGGGATTCTCGGGAACATAACACGTAAAAATTCAAACTCGTGTTTGGTTATGATTCCCTCACATCTCGCCCGTTCAATAATCTTATTATAAGTACTGGTATAGTTTTCCAACGGATTGAACAGCAAATGCTGATAACAACTTTGATCTTCTAATTGACGGTGTGCCTCTCTGAGGTACATATCAGTGGGCCAAATGACCACGTTACCCCCTTTATCTGAGGGTTTGATAATTACATTCTGCCAGGTTTTAATTTCTTTCAGCGCTAGAATTTCATCTTTTTCCAAGTTATTCTTGGCCCTCATAGATTTAGTTCCAATAGTTTTGAGAAACATCTCATTCATGTCCCTAGACACAAGGTCTTGGAAGACCTTGATCCTGGGACAGTTGATATTCTGAGGAAAGAAGGAAGATTTTCTTTTGCATAGTGGTCTATTCACCCCTTCACAAGGTGCTGGGTCAGGGGTGCTATTGGATTCCCATAGGCAAGTGCCTCCTTTTCTTCCATAGTGCTAAGCATGGAAGAGTCCTCCCTGGAGTCAATAGAATATTCAGATGGAAATAGCCATTGTTCTAGTGCCGATATCTTTTTCGGTGAATCCTTATGTGCCCTGCAGGGATCATCCAAGGGAACAATAGAGTGCTTCTCATGAGTATGTTCCTGATAATCATTTTTCTTATTGGAATGGAATTTGGCTAGTGACAGTTTTCTACAGAAGAGATGTAAATCCTTCTCCCAGCCAAAGCGATCAAATTTCCCAGTAGGAGAAAATGATAGTCCTCTCTGTAGGACTGATATATGTTTATTGCTTAATGTCATATCGGATAAGTTGATAATTTGCAATTTATTACCTTCCACTAACGTCGTTTGTTGATCCGCTGGGACTGACGCTGTGGCTGGGGTAACTCCCATAATCTGTCCTCTCTTTCTCTTCTTACCCCTCCTCGTCTGTTTCCTCTTGGTGTTTTGAATCTGGACCTGGGTCCTTGTGGATGCTCTAAAAAAGATATCAAAGAGGAAGAGGGTCTAGGGGCAGTGGAATATACCTGAGGAGGTATATTGTGTATTGTATGGCTTAATATAATCCCTTCTAGTTTTTTTGCTCCATTTAAAAATGAGACCATTCATGAAGTCATGTTTGTCCCTGGCAAACTTATTTTTCTTCCTCTCGATGATGCCCTGTTCGTATTCATCCAATTCTAATTAAGTTTTCTCAAAACATTTTTGAAAACTGGGGTCCTTCTCCCTGGACTCTAGTCTCTTACCTAATGACTCGACCTCCTTTTCACATTCATCAAGAATGAGTAAATCATGCTTGACTAGTATGGTCATTAGGTCCTGGGAGCACTTCAAAAGACATGCTTCCCATTCTCCTTGCAGAGTAGGTGTAGCTAGCTGAAAGGCAGGGAAAATTTTGGGTCTTAGACCTCTAGGGGAAATCTTATTCTTTAAATAGCTTTCCAAAGTATTAACATCCCAGTGTGTTCTTGTCCTTTTCTGTAGTATTTGTTTTAGAGAATTAAGATCCTGTTCCCAGTTGGTATTGGGAGAATAATCTTGAAGGGTTTCTGGAAAAATATCCTCCAGCACCTCAGCAGTCCACCGTTTATTAACCAATTCACTCCTTAAGCTGAAACTTGCCATAGATTACGAAATAGAAAATAGAAAAAGAAAAACCCTAATAATCAGTATAATACTGAAATAGTTACCAGGGTGAAAACCCCATGCTGACTGTATAGACACTGGATAACCAGTAAATATGTATATTGTTGAAAAGGAGAACAAGCAGTCGCACAGGGGTATAGCAATACCAGAATAATATACAATAGGGGTACAGAGCAGTCAGGGGGTGCTCCCTGGAGTAATGGTAATGTGGTAAAGAAAACGAAAGATGAGAAAGGACCCCAACAAATGAGGCACACCCCAAATGGAAAAAGAACACAAGTTTAAACTATAGAAAAGAAAAATGTGAAAACTGATTAAAAATACACTTTATTAATATTAATAAAATCAATAGTAGATCTATAGGCAAGAGTCACGCTCTATGGCAAGAGTCATGCAACCAATATATAACACATATGAAGACAGTGAAGACAACATAAAAACATATATAATTCAAAATCGTGTTGCACGGTGGAGCTTATAATAGTGATCCAATAACCAAACTAATGGATCTGACTGTTATAAAGGCATAGAGACTAATCGGGAAAATTTGTGCCAGGTAACAGGTAACAAAGCTCCAAAATAAGTATTTTCATATCTTAATTCTTCTCCTTTGCGACCCACAGTGCGGTCTGCTAACCACACTTGTGCAGATGGCAATTGCTGGTAAGAATTCCCATGAAAGATCGCGTTAGCTGCCAGGGGCAAGCTCTAGAATGCTATAGAACATCTTATCATGTGACTTTTTCAAATGTATCTTAGTCGCACAGCGATGCACAAGCATTCTGTGTGCGACTGCGGATGTATCTGCACGTGATATACTACATTACAGTGACACAACAGCTGACACTGTAACGTAGCATTTTGCATGCAAATACAACCACAGTTGCACACTGAATATAGGCATGCTGCATATCATTTTAATTTGCAGAAGCTGCTTGTACATCCTATTTGCATAGCTGTGCGGATAAGACGCATTTGAAGGGAAAAGTCGCATGAAAAGACGCTCCACTGGAAGCTACTCTCTGCTAATCGCATCTCAGACTAGCAGTCTCAGAGGGACTGCCTGTCTTCAGCATGACTGGTAGGTGGTGCTTCCAATGAGAAGCCACCTCCAGTCACAGTGGAGCCAGCACAGACTGCACTGGCTTACTGAAGTTGCTGATTTTACTGGGGGGGCTTCAGCCTAACAGCCCTTAGATAAAATCCACCACTGCCCATGATGTAAAAACCCTGTCTTTCCTCCTGATTTGAGGTAGCTTGCACCATAGGAACTTATTCCTGGATGGGTTGTAACCACTGCATCAACACCGGTTCCAAGATTCACCCAATCTCACAGCAGCCCTGTGTTTGTAAAAAATGAATAAAATGTGGTGCAACCTTGGGCGCCAAAAGAACACCAATCAGCAGCAAATCAAAGATATGGTTATGTCCAATAATAACCTAACAAAAACAATGTGCACAATAATCTAATCATCGACTTGCGCTGGTGTAATGGAAAATCACATAAAACAGGTACTTCCCTTCGTAATCTGTTTTCCTATCATAGGTCTTCAATATTCACTCCAGATGTATATTCCATAAACATAAACATAAGAAAGAACCATAGTGTATTATCATTAACACATTTATTGATTCTCAAATGTCAAAATATTAAAATAGCTGCATCTATGTCACGATGCCGCAATACATAAAAACTCCAAAAAATCAGATGATATGGTGGGGAATTACCAGATATTCCTCCTCCAAAAGGGCTTGTAGATGGTAAAGCAATTGCAGGTCTCTGGAAACCTTACAAGGTGCCCTTTAGCCGAGGAGTTCTTGGATCCTATACCTAGGTTTTTAGCCAGTCACTGTCACCAATGCATTTTGAGAGATGTACCTCTCTTCCTCAAGGTAATGTGACTGTATTGCTAAAAGTGTTGGATTTTTATACCCTGGCTGTGAACTCCTTCCAGGTCACAGGGTCAAACCCAATCTTTGAAAAAAATTCTCTATCATAAAAAAAAACATCTTTTCTATATAACTATCAATGCTTCTGCATTCTATTATGTTTAAACACAGTCCTGCTTAGAAACAGATGACTTTCCACCAGTTTTTAACATTTTCGCTGCACCGGAAGTTCCCTTCCGGCTACTTCCGGTCAGCGTTCATCCTCACTGCTCTCCCCGGCACATTATATCTCTCCCTATTAGGTCCCATCATAATCTTCATTCCTGGTGGAGCTTCTAAATGGGCTACTCCTTCCCATTATTGATGCGCCTCCTGGAACGCAATCAGTGCCAACTTCAGTGATCCCCGGAAGTGCGTCATTCCACCTTCCGGTTGTGTTATCAAAATGTAATCTGTCCATCATTGTTCTTTGTTAGTTTCTTCCTCTATGATTAGATAAAGGGGGAATGAATACTACACACTAATATGTTAAACAGAACGAACTGAAATGTATAACCTCCATTTTAAAATGAATTAAATTAAAATGAATAAAATTTGTAGACATCACTCTAAAAAGTATATGTGGTGTGGTTGTCCGGTATAATAACGTGAGAAGGGAAAGGCAATTAAATGTATAATAGATAATAAAATATTTCTAATGGTGCATACATACGATCAGATTTTTCCTTCAGATATGAACGATAACGATTTAAAAATCGTTCAGTTGTTCATATCTGAAGGAAAATCGTTCATATCTGACATGCCTGAACGATGGACGATCAACGATGCGCGTTCCCGTTTGTCAGATAACGATATCTGACATCTGATGGGTTTGCAGTCAGACTTGGACGATTCCATTCATTTTAATGCAGTCAAAAATCGTTCAATCGTTCAAATCGTTCAAAACTTTGGTAAAATCGTTCAAATCGTTCAATCGTTCAGTCGTTCAGTCGTTCATCTGACAAATCTGACAAATCTGACCGTGTGTACGCTCCATTAGACGTGATCCAAAGATACTAAAAATACATTGAAATATAATTCATAAATACAATAAAAAAATGTAAATACAATAAAAAATTTTATACCAATCAATCAGATCTATAAAAACCATTTTAATTCAAAATCAAGATTTAGGCCTCTAGGGGCTAACGTTTTTAACTTGTAAATCCAGTTCATTTCTCTTTTAGCTAAGCAAGTTTCTAAATCTCTATATCTCCACGTGTTTCTTATATTGTCTATAGCCATAAAACACAATATATCCTTGGTGGAACAATTATGCACTTCTTTGAAGTGATTAGAGAGCGAATGTGTAGTCACTCCCTTTTTAATATTACGTACATGTTCCCCTAATCTGGTTTTTAAGGCCCGACTAGTCCTACCGATGTATATCAAATCACTCTATATAATAAACCACATTTGTGGTGTGACAAGTCATGAAATGTTGTAGTTTATATTTTTGTCCATTTCTTTCGAAATCTAAGTATTTTGTCTTGTTTGTTTTTATTTCTT
Source organism: Taudactylus pleione (assembly GCA_031769625.1). Lineage (NCBI taxonomy): Eukaryota > Metazoa > Chordata > Amphibia > Anura > Myobatrachidae > Taudactylus > Taudactylus pleione. Next base: position 15,623,830 of record JAUIMM010000036.1, on the reverse strand, counting down.
TGCAGGCAATACAACAGCCACATCTAAAAAAAAACCTTATTCCTGACTAGATAAGTGGGTTCTGATGTTAGGGCACTTCTAGTTAATAGTTGTTTTAAGTTCGGTGCCCTTCAGTATATAAAACATGGCTTTTCAGGAATCATCTTCTTAAGTGTCGAATCTCTTCGTAATAAATGCCAATGCTTGCGAAAAATGGATTCTATTTCCTTGTGCTGTCGTGTGTAGTCTGTAATAAAGGCATACTGTATTTCTTCATCTTTTTTCTCCTTTTCTTTTCCTTTTTCATTCTTCTGAATCAATTCTTCTCTATTTTGCTTCAGAACTTCTTTAAAATTATCTAAAATTTCTATATCATAACCCTTGTCCTTAAATCTTTTCTGCATAATTGAAATTTGTTTGTCACAGACGTCACTTTTGCTGCAATTGCGTCTGTCTTAAAAATTGACTCTTAGGGATGCTCCTTAGCCAATTCTTATTATGCTCACTTGTATTTGAAATATAATTATTTGCATCTGTAGGTTTACTATAGGTTTTGGTTTCCAGATTGTTGTTTTCTATATAAATGGTGAAATTTAAAAAATGAATTTCATTTTGACTTGATTGAAATGTTAAATGCATGTAAAAATCATTATTATTCAAATAGGTATAAAATACTTCCAAATTTTCCTTAGTATCTTCCCAAATAAAAAGAACATCGTCAATATATCTGAACCAATGTTTTAAACCTTTGTTTCTCCTTTTTTCGATGTATTCCTCCTCCCAGTATGCCATAAATAAATTGGCGTAACTGGGAGCAAATTTTGTGCCCATGGCAGTCCCGTTTATTTGGATGTAGTAATCTCCATTGAAATAAAAATAATTGTTAGTCAATATAAATTCAATACTCTTAATAATAAAATCCTTCTTTTCATTTGTAATATCCATCTTTTCCAAATGCCATTTGATCGCCTCTATACCTTTTTCTCGAGGTATGCTTGTGCATAGAGCGGCCACATCTGCCGTCACCAGCATCATCCTTTCATTCCACTCTATTTCATTAATTTTCCTCAACGTATCCGTGGTACCCTTTAAATGTGCTTTAGTGTTTGCCACTAATGGTTGGAGATGTGCTTCTATGAATTCAGACAAATTCGTAGTGAGACTACCCACTCCAGTTATTATTCGTCTTCCAGGTGGTTTTGCTGCATCTTTATGTACCTTCGGGAGGGTATAAATGGTAGGTATGACTGGATTTTCTACTTACAAGAATTCATACTCCATATTGGAGATCACTTCTTTCTTCAATGATTCATCCAAAAATTTAAAAAAATTGGTTTTAATTTTTATTGTGGGATCGTTTTTTAATTTCAGATAAGTTTCACCATCATTCAATTGCCGTTCAATCTCCATAATATAGTCCTCTTTATTCATAATAGCCACTCCTCCTCCCTTATCACATGGTTTAATGACTATTGTATTATCATTCTGCAGGATTTTTAGGGCTTCTTTTTCTTTTCTCGTGAGGTCTGTTCAAGTTTTTCAATATCTTCCAGAACAAACCATTGAAAACTATCCATAAGGCTCCCTTTTGCATGTCTTGGATAGAAGGTTGATTTCTTTTTAAACTTATTTTTTTCTTCTATGTCCTTTGGATTCTTTTCTATATCTTTCTCTTTGAAAAACTTCTTTAATGTCAATTTCCTAACAAATTTTTCAACATCAATATATGTATTAAATTGTTTTATCTTATTGCTAGGTGCAAATTTAAGCCCTTTTAAAAGGAGAGTCTCTTTATTCTCTGTGAGCGACCTTTTACTCAATTTAAAAATCTTTCCTTGTTTATCACGACTCTGTTCCTCATTTATTATCATCTCCTGTATTCTATTCTTTTTAGCTTTTTTCTTTCTTTTTTATCCTCCCTTTTTCCTCTTGATCTTTTCATTATAGTTCTTATTGTTTCCATGTAAGTTTTTGCCTCTGTTTAAAAAAGGAGAAGATTTGTTCTGGTATCTTTGATTACTTTCCCTGTAGTTATCATATTTCATTTTATTCTGCCAAAATCTTGAAGAAATTCCATCTTTCTGTGGCCATCTGTCTTCTTGTTGGGAATACTGGTCTCTCCATCGTGCGGGTTCCCAGCTTCTATCATTCCTTCCTTGTCTGTTCTCATACCTCCAGCTTGGTTCTCCTCTTCTATCCTCCCAATGTCTATAGGTTCTTGGGAATCTTCTTCTATCCTCATAAGTCTTTCTTTTTGACCATCTAGCTGAATCGGATTTATCTAAATCTAAATTTGTTTTTCCTTCATAATAAAAATTCTCTCTTTCTTCTCTTCTTGTCTTCTCATATTATTACTCCCACTGAAGTTACCTCTTTTATTGCTTTCCACGGGGCTCCTCAAATGTTTCTTTTTTTTCCTTCTTTCTGGGGATATACTTGGATCCTTCCTCTCTAAAGCTTCTTCTTCCTTACTATCCTCAATAGAGTACAAGGATCCATCATTCATGTCCTCCTTAAAAATATCTCCTTTTCATTCTTTATAGTATATATGATCTCTCCTCAATTTTTTTTGTTTTTTCTTTATAATGTCCCTTGTGTTTTCTGTAATTCTTGATTTTATTAATTTTTCTGATGTTTTATACTCTTGCAATTCTTTAAATGGTTCAACCAATATTTTTAACATCTCTATTTCTTCTTTAATATCCTTTAATTTTTCCCTTCTTTCTTTTAAAATCAGATCCATGAGAGAAAAAGAACAAGTTTCTAGAGTCCGTATCCATTTGTCTTTAAATGTATCATTGGTATCATCAAATGATGGGAGTTTTTTCAATCTTAAACCTTTCAGTATGATATGATCTGAGACATATTTCTCTAAAGTTACTATCTCCCACCAAATACGGTTTTCTTTAAGTAACAATTTCTCCAATCTCAATAATACTGATTCTAAATTATCATCACTAAAAGTGGCACTTTCTTCATGGAAAACATCCTTAACTCTTTCTTCTGTACTTCTTAGATGTTTAAACCTTAGAAGGCTGCCTAGGTAAACACTATATTGGAATGATATCAAGTAAATGAATAAAATGTGGTGCAACCTTGGGCACCAAAAGACCACCAATCAGCAGCAAATCAAAGATATGGTTATGTCCAATAATAACCTAACAAAAACAATGTGCACAATAATCTAATCATCGACTTGCGCTGGTGTAATGGAAAATCACACAAAACAGGTACTTCCCTTCGTAATCTGTTTTCCTATCATAGGTCTTCAATATTCACTCCAGATGTATATTCCATATGAAACATAAACATAAGAAAGAACCATAGTGTATTATTATTAACACATTTATTGATTCTCAAATGTCAAAATATTAAAATAGCTGCATCTATGTCATGATGCCGCAATACATAAAAACTCCAAAAAATCAGATGATATGGTGGGGAATTACCAGATATTCCTCCTCCAAAAGGGCTTGTAGATGGTAAAGCAATTGCAGGTCTCCAGAAACCTTACAAAGTGCCCTTTAGCTGAGGAGTTCTTGGATCCTTCACCTAGGTTTTCAGCCAGTCACTGTCACCAACGCGTTTCGAGAGATGTACCTCTCTTCCTCAAGGTAATGTGACTGTATTGCTAAAAGTGTTGGATTTTTGTACCCTGGCTGTGAACTCCTTCCAGGTCACAGGGTCAAACCCAATCTTTTGAAAAAAAGCGCTTTTCTCTATCATAAAACATCTTTTCTATATAACTATCAATGCTTCTGCATTCTATTACGTTTAAACACAGTCCTGCTTAGAAACAGATGACTTTCCACCGGTTTTTAAAATTTTCGCCACACTGGAAGTGCCCTTCCGGCTACTTCTGGTCGGCATTCATCCTCACTGCTCTCCCCGGCACATTGTATCTCTCCCTATTAGGTCCCATCGTGATCTTCAATCCTGGTGGGGCTTCTAAATGGGCTACTCCTTCCCGTTATTGATGCGCCTCCTGGAACGCAATCAGTGCCGACTTCAGTGATCCCCGGAAGTGCGTCATTCCTCCTTCTGGTCATGTTATCAAAATGTAATCTGTCCATCATTGTTCTTTGTTAGTTTCTTCCTCTATGATTAGATAAAGGGGGAATGAATACTACACACTAATATGTTAAACAGGGTGAACTAGAGGCCTTAATCTTGATTTTGAATTAAAATGTTTTTTTAAGAACTGATTGATTGGTATAAAATTTTTATTGTTTTTAACATTTTTTATTGTATTTATGAATTATATTTTAATGTATTTTTAGTATCTTTGGATCACGTCTTAGAAATATTTTATTATCTATTATACATTTAATTGCCTTTCCCTTCTCACGTTATTATACCGGACAACCACACCACATATACTTTTTCATTTTAAAATGGAGGTTATACATTTCAGTTCATCCTGTTTAACATATTAGTGTGTAGTATTCATTCCCCCTTTATCTAATCATAGAGGAAGAAACTAACAAAGAATGATGATGGACAGATTACATTTTGATAACACGACCGGAAGGAGGAATGACGCACTTCCGGGGATCACTGAAGTCGGCACTGATTGCGTTCCAGGAGGTGCATCAATAATGGGAAGGAGTAACCCATTTAGAAGCCCCACCAGGAATGAAGATCATGATGGAACCTAATAGGGAGAGATACAATGTGCCGGGGAGAGCAGTGAGGATGAACGCCGACCGGAAGTAGGTGGAAGGGCACTTCCGATGTGGCAAAAATTTTAAAAATCGGTGGAAAGTCATCTGTTTCTAAGTGGGACTGTGTTTAAATGTAAAGGAATGCAGAAGCATCGATAGTTATATAGAAAAGATATTTTATGATAGAGTAAATTGCTTTTTTTCAAAAGATTGGGTTTGACCCTGTGACCTGGAAGGAGTTCACAGCCAGGGTATAAAAATCCAACACTTTTAGCAATACAGTCACATTACCTTGAGGAAGAGAGATACATCTCTCAAAACGCGTTGGTGACAGTGACTGGCTGAAAACCTAGGTGAAGGATCCAAGAACTCCTCGGCTAAAGGGCACCTTGTAAGGTTTCCGGAGACCTGCAATTGCTTTACCATCTACAAGCCCTTTTGGAGGAGGAGAATCTGGTAATTCCCCACCATATCATCTGATTTTTGGGAGTTTTTATGTATTGCGGCATCGTGACATAGATGCACCTATTTTAATATTTTGACATTTGAGAATCAATAAATGTGTTAATGATAATACACTATGGTTCTTTCTTATGTTTATGTTTTATATGGAATGTACATCTGGAGTGAATATTGAAGACCTATGATTGTAAAACAGATTACGAAGAGATGTACCTGTTTTATGTGATTTTCCATTACACCAGCGCAAGTCGATGATTAGATTATTGTGCACATTGTGTTTGTAGAAAGCCTGCAATCATAACCATAGCAAAAGTTTTGGATTTTGTCCTATATAACAAAAGTTGTTTGCTCTAATTGATTAATAATGCACTATTTATGTTACATAAGAAAGGACACTGGGAAATTATAGAAAAAAAGTTCTAATTGAGTCATCATCAAAGTCAAGAGACAATTTAATGCTGTACCTGGAATAAAGTATGTTTGAAAAAAAATTGATTCACATCCACTGTGATATTTGAGTGAACAAAGAAGTCAGGGAAAAATTAAAGACATGAGCATTATTTTGTCCTGGGTTTGCCATTAGTACATTTCTATCTATCTTATTAAAGAATAATAATAACGGATTGTCTGATCCAAAAAAAATATGCTTCCAAACATATATAAATATATATATATTGGCAAACAGCCTATTTACTATGCTGCAAGGCCATTTGTATGCACATAAAGCTTCAAAAACAAAGTTCTGGTTCCAAGCGCAACGCTCTTGAATTTATTTCTTGCAATAACATTAGCAATCTAAACATCTGTTTATTTCAACTTTTTCAAAATAATAACAAAAGTAACCACAGCTAGTATTACAGTAACAATTGTCAAAACAGGAAACAGTAACTTCAAGTGAGATGACAAAATTATATGTTATATGTTAAAAATAAATTTGAGAAAAAGAAAATCAGTGTCAATTGTATTCATTATTATTATTGCAGAAGAACAAATAACAACAGCATATTATCTTTTTATGAATAATGAAGTCTCTAATCTAAGCAACATATCATACCACATTGTCAGGGTTTAGAAAAAGGATAGTAAGTGAAGGGCAAATGTGGGAGGGAAGTGGAACATAGAGAGTTTATACAGCTTGCACCAGGGTGGTGTTACAATAGGCAATAAAAATTGGCAGCAAAGGGTCATTATTAAAATCAGAGGTTTAGGAGGAGGTCCTAAGATTTTGGATCATATATATCATTCAGTATATTCAAATAATGTATATAGATGTGCTTGTGTTCGAGGGTCAAGCTGAGTAATGTATACTCCCCATTTAACATGAAATTTTTTGGCTCCATTGTCAGCTATCAAAGTTGCAGATGTGTGTTCAAAATATAATCATTTTAACAAGCAAGTTTTAATATTCATGAGAGAGGAAGAGGATTTAGAGATCCACTTTTGCAAGACAACCTTTAGAGCCACTGTAATAAGAAGAATAATCAGTTGTATCTTGGAGCCTATGTCCCAGTCTTTAAAATTAGCGTAGATATCTGTTCGTAGGGTATATTGAAAGTCATATGAAGGTCCTCGAATGTTCGTATGTGCCCTCAGGATCTGAAGCTTGGTTAATATGGAGGGAGATATAAGCAAACCTTACCTTTATCATGTGTCTTTTCCCCATTGCAATGCGCTGGTAAAGAAACCAGGTCACTTACTTGTGTCTGCCAGGCTAAAAGTTGCCAGACAGCCCCTGCTGCTTCTGCCTCTGCACAGACGATGGGGCATGGCTTCTGCTGATCTTGGACAGAGGGAAGGGGGTGAGCAGGGAGATGGCTGCGGGTGCTAAAACTTTGTATTCACACGTAGTGAATACATAAATATATACATTGTAATAATCAATGTGGCAACAAAAAAACCCTGTAAAGGGGAGGCGTTAAGACCAGAAAAGTGAGGTGCCAGTACAGGAAAGAGGAGGGGTCATAATTAATCATTAAATTGCCCCCTCCTAAAAGAACAGTCTAGATCTGCCCCTGGCATGGAGTAGTGTGCTAGGGAAGTAAGGGGTAAACAGAGCTCTGTCAAAGACATTGAAAGTATAGATATCTCTGTCAAAGAGCCAATCTAAAAGAGACTGCTGCAGAAAAGGCAGTCCCAGACCTACAGAGGAGCAAGGCATTTGCAATTTGATCATAGCAATCTTCAGCTTTTTTACCCACCCAGTTGTTTTAATTTAGATAAAGCTCTATTACACAGAATGATACCAGACTTGGTCAGAAATATAGGTAACATTTGCATACCATACAAAAGTTTAGGGAAAAGAACACTTTTTAATACCACAACACTTCCCCATAACGAGAGTGGAAGTGACTTCCATGAGATAAGTAGTATTGTGATTTTGTTAATAAGTAGTGTGAAATTAGTAGCAAAAAGATCCCGTAATTTAGGAGTAATAATTCTGGTTTATTTTTTTTATTTTTTTTTAACAAGTTTATTTAGATTTTACAGAAGTAAAGTAATACAATTATACATGCATACTTAAATAAAGAGGTATATGAAATACTCAGATCAACAGAACAGCATAATATCATATTAACACATATATGAACAATCCATTCTAATTAGAATAAATCATATAGAGCAAAATATAAAATATTGAGAAAATATAAATGGAAAGCAGAACTACTTAGGGGGTAGAGAGAGGAAAAAGAAAAGAAAAAAAAGGAAAGAGGAAAAAGAAGGTGGAAAGTATGTTGGGGGGACATGGGAGTTAAGGAGGAGACAGAGTCCAGATTTATACAAATAATAGGTGAATTATGATCATTAAAGTAGTAGGTTCGAAAAAGCCTGAGTGTAGGGAACCATGTGGTGTGGTGTTATTATAAAGAAACCAGTCACCCCAAACTATAAGAAACTTATGGGAGGTGTTGTGGAGATAAGCTGATATTTTCTCCATGGCCGCCACATGCCAGATTTTATTTATGAGTTGTTGGCGAGGAGGAGGGTTGATATCTTTCCTGTGTCTAGCAACTAAACATCGAGCTGCATTTAAAATATGTGAAGAAAGCTTATCAGCATGTGGGTTGAGGCCCTCGAGTGGACAGCCAAGGAGAAAAGACCAGGGAGATTTAGACATTGGTACTTTAAGAATTTCTGAAAGGAGGATAGCAACCTCGTCCCAGAATTTGGTTATTTTAGGACATGACCACCATATATGAATGTAGGTGCCTGTCTCACCACAATCTCTCCAGCAACAATCAGAGGCTAGATGATACATTCTATGCAGGTGGGTAGGTACCAAGTACCATCTATAATATATCTTGTAGGCATTTTCCTTTATTAAGGTGGAAATGGAAGATTTGAATACCCTCTCCCACACCACAGACCATGTGCCCTCATCTGGTGGGCTCCCCAGATCCTTTTCCCACTGAAGTTCATGGCCAGGTGTATCTGGTACATTGACATGCAATAAAAGATTATAAATGACAGATATAATACCATTCATGAGAGGATTGTGGAGACATAAAGACTCATAAGGTGTTAGAGATCTATCAATTAAATGAATGGGAAAAGAGTTAACAAAGTGACATATTTGAATATAAGCAAAAGTATTGATAGAAGATATATTAAATTTATTCTGTAGGGAATCCAGGGGGGCGCATCCACCCGACTCAAAAACATCAGATACCACCCTAATCCCAGCTTTAATCCATGAAGAAAAGTGGGCAAGGTTGAAACCTGGGAAAATGCTGGGTTTGACCATATAGGCGTAATGGGGGATGGATAAGAGGTGATGTTAAAATGGAATTTACAGTAATCCCATATAGAGCATGTCAAGGAAATAACTGGGTGTGAGTGAGCAGATTGGGGTCTATCAGGTGTAGCCAAGCCTATAAATGAAGATATGGAGGAGACATTACACATCTTAGTTACAATTTCCACCCAGCGGGGTGTTTGAGATAATGTAAACCAGGCTATTGCCTGACTTAAATGGGTAGCATAATAATAAAGGTTAACATTGGGAAATCCATTTCCCCCATTAGTCATGGAATGACGAAGAGTCAGAAAACTAATGCGGGGACATTTGGATTTCCATACAAATTGGACAAACCACCTGTGTATTTGCAATAAAGTTGATTTGAGAACAGCAACAGGGAGGGTCTGGAAGAGGTAGAGTAATCTAGGCATAAGGTTCATCTTGACTGCTACTATCCTGCCTAACCAGGAAATTATTAACTCACGCCATTGAAGAAGGTCCAGTTTAATTTTTTTAAGCATAGGGGGGAAATTTGCAGTATAAAGTGTCATAACTGTTATGTAGACTCCTAAATATTTAATTTTAGAGGGGCGCCAGGCAAAGTTATAATTGTGACGCAGGAGATCCAAGACCCTAGGTGTTATATTGAGTGCAAGAGACTCAGTTTTAGAAAAGCTGACCTTATAGCCCAAAATTGAGCCGTAGTCAGTCAAAACTTGGAAAAGTTTTGGGAGAGACGTATGAGGAGAAGTTAGGGTTAGGAGTACGTCATCAGCAAAAAGAGATATTTTGTATTCAGTCTTTCCAAGTGATGTACCCCTAATATCTGAGTTAAGGCATACTTGCGCTGCTAGGGCTTCAATGACAAGAGCAAAGATCAGAGGCGACAAAGGGCACCCCTGACTAGTGCCATTAGCTATACAGAAAGAGGACGAGAGAAGACCATTGACAGAGGCCCTAGCTGAAAGGGTAGAATATAGGGCCAGGATGCCCTGGAGAAAATTGCCACCCAGACTGAAGGCGCTCAAAGTTTGAAACATGAAGGGCCAGCAGATCAGGTCAAAGGCCTTCTCCGCATCCAGGGAGAGCACCAGAGCTAGGGTTCGAGTAGAATTGATGGAGTGAATGAGACTAATGACTCGCCTGGTGTTGTCCCTGGCTTACCTTCCCGGAATAAAGCCAACCTGATCATTATGGACCAAGTAAGCCAGCACTGGATTCAAGTGGTTGGCAAGTATCTTTGCATAAATCTTGACGTCAGCGTTCAACAGAGAGATGGGTCTGTAATGGGCACAATTGGAGTGGTCTTTACCTTCTTGGGAATAACAATGATCCTAGCCTCAATGGCCTCTTTGGAGAAAGAACCACCAGACATCACACCATTGAACACCACAGCAAGGTGGGGGGAGAGCAGGGAGGCAAAGGATTTATAGTAGGTGGCTGTAAAGCAGTCAGGGCCAGGGGCCTTATTGGCTTTAAGGCTCTGTATCACCTGTAAGATCTCCTGCATCTCAACTGAAACATTTAAGGATTCAAGGACTGATGAGGATAATTAAGGTAGATGACAACTGGCTAAGAAGTTTGTACTGAGTCCACAGCAGGTAATGAACTACCCTGAAGAAGACAAAAGGTTAAATAAATTAGTATAATATGTACAAAATTCCTCAGTAATGTGTGAGGGATCTCTAATAGGTTCACCTGAGCTAGATTTAATTGTCAGAACATTGTTCTGCGAGAGTTTAGATTGTAATCTAGATGCCAGTATTCTATCAGCTTTATCCCCTTTTTCATAAAATGTTTGATTAAGCCATTTAAGAGAAGTCTCCACTTTTGCTGTAAGAAGGAGGCTGAGTTCACCTGTGGCGGCTACAAGGTTACAGTAATCATCCGCCAGTCCTGATGTTTTGTGGAGTTTATCTAAATGAGCAACAAGATCCATAGGTTCAAGAAGCCTCTTGCCTCTGGCCCTCTTAGCAAGAGCCACAGACTTAATCAGAGACTCTCGGATCACTGCTTTGTGGGCATCCCAGAGAAGCTGGGGAGAGATTGTAGGATTAGAGTTAAGAGAGAAATATTCTTTAATCTCAGAGGCCAGCTGTGATCGCAGGGCAGGATTCAAAAGGAGCCTATCATTAAGGCGCCAAGTATGAGAATCATTATGAGGAAAGGGAGATTCAATATCTACTGAGAATGGGGAGTGGTCTGACCAGGTGCTGGGGTGAATGCTGGCATCTAGAATTAGTTGTGCGGGGTCAATCCCAAGAAAAATCATATCCAGCCTTGTATGAACATCATGGACAGGTGAATAAAAGGTAAAATCTTTAGCATTATTAACACAATAACCTGCAAAAGATCCAAATTAATTATGGTATATAGAATTACGGGAACAGAATGGGCTGGATCTGATACAAATAATAACATATTATCAGCCAAAAGTTTCAGTTCGGTCCGGCCTGCCACAATATCCCGGAATTCCAGAGATTGGAGTAAGGGCAAGTGCGAGAGGCTCAAGTGCAATTGCAAACAATAGTGGAACAAAAGGGCAACCATGTCTAGTACCATTGAGTATAGAAAACAGGGAAGATAGTTAACCATTACATGCAATCTGGGACAGAGATATCCTTGGGGAATTAGAAAACAGAGCTTTAAGTGTGTTGATAAAATAAGAGGGAAAGCCAAATCGAGACAATGTATCAAAAATAAGGTCCCATGAGATCAAATCAGATGCTTTTCTACATCAAGTGAAAGAAGAACATTCAACATAGAAACATCTGTCAAGCATAGCCACTGGATCACTGATAAGACACTGAGGATATTCATTACAGAATAGTGGTCCCATATAAATCCAGTTTGGTCAACATGTATTATAGAGGGTAGTAATACTTTCAAATGGTCAGCTAGAATTTTAGTTAATAGCTTATATTAAGAAGAGAAATTGGTCTGTACAACCTGGGAGTTCTAAATTTCTTGCCGTTTCTGGTAATATTTTGATAATAGCAGAGTTGGAATAACTGGGTAGAAGTATGTTTTTCAAAATGTGTTTTAAAACTTCAGTTAAGTTATCAGATATCCTGTCTGATAGTAGTTTATAGTAATCATTGGTCCACTAGGCCTAGGTGCCATACCAGGCTTCTGTGACTTAATGGCCTTCTTGCATAGAGATAGGGGTTGTCAATGTAGAAGCTAAAGATTGAAAGTGTTCCAAAAATACAACTTAGCAGTAATATCTATAGGTTTTGTGAAATGTAGTCTCGTAAAAAGATTTAAAAATATCTAGAATTTGAGAGCTGTTGGTAGTGAGTGTGCCATCTGGACATCGTAAATGTTTTATGAGTGTAGATGGCAGTGAGTCACACAGAAAATTGTAGAGTAGGTGGCCATTCTTATTCCCATGTTTATGGAATCTATAATCCCGATTAAAATAATATTGATCTCCTATCTGTACGAGAATCTTCTCAAATTGTATTTTTTTCTGTAAGTAATTAGACTTATGAGTCAGAGTAGGGGTAGACTTAAATGGTTGATAAGCTTCTGTGAGAGCCTTTGGGAGCTTTTGTAAGGATAAAAAATTCCTTCTCAGTATGGGTGATGTAGGAAATCATGTTTCCTTGAATCATAAATTTAAAAGCCTGCAGAATAAAAGTGGGCGAGTATGATCATAAGCCAAATTACAGTATCATGCTTGCTTTCTTTCTCCAAAATTTAAGACTGGCCAAAGTAGGAAGGAAATTTCCAATGTATATAATTACCTACATCAGCAGAAGCAGACAAAGTCACCCAAATGAGGGCATGATCAAAAATAACAATGGGCTCTATTTTGTGTTGTGACCACTATAGTAAAAAGAGTATTAGAGAGTAATATGTAGTCAATTCTATATAAGGACCTATGTGCACCCGAGAGACACAAATTATTTTTTATGTGTTGTCTGGCATGCTGCACATCTGTGAATTGCAACTGACAGGAGAGAAAGGGGACATACTGTTTTGAGGACAAGTAGTGTGGTTTAGCTGTGGTCTGACAGTCTAAACATGAGGAGGAGATAAGTTTAAAATCACCACATATTATTGAGAAAAGGCAAATGGGTATAGCTTAGACAATAATGAACAGAAAAAATGTTTTATCATATTGGGTGGGAGCATATAATCAATACTCAGTTTTGTGATCAGGAAACGATCACCATTATAACTATAAGAGGTAGATACCATTAAATGTAAATGTATTTGAGCTAATATCAAACAGCCATGTGACTTCGAGGAGTACGGGGCAGGCACCACTACTTTTCATCTAAGCATATTTAATTGTAACACTTCATCATCTAAGAGATGTGTATCTTGCAAGCAAATAATATCAATACACTATATTTAAATACATTAATATCCATTTCCTCTTAACTGGGTAATGTATGCCACCAACATTTAGAAAGCTTATTTTAAGTTGTGACATACAGTGCATCCGGAAAGTAGAGAGCAGTTGCTAATATATTTTACTTTTGATAGTTTACTAATTTATCTCTCATGACCAGCAGTTATACATAACTTTATATGTATATTCTAGTGAGGTTTCGCTTAGGGGCATGAACTCTTTATTAATTATATAGAGAACAATTATTGTATATTCATGAACCTCAGTAGTTGCTTTGGAATGATGTATGTGAGCATTTGAATTTTATAGAATGCTTACATTATTTAGTTATTTAATTTTTTTATATGTGACGTTTTTATTTTCTGTTTGGTTTGCCTCATTATTCCTCCCTTCACCACTCTCCCCTTCCTAATTTGTCCTTACAGCCATAAAATTTGTCAAATTATTGGGCAATGTTTCTGCAGTTTTCAAATCCCTTTACTGACAACTTATTCATACAGTTCACCCAGAAAGTATTGGCAATACTTCACTTTTTCCACATTTTGTTATGTTACAGCCTTATTCCAAAATGAATACATTAATTTTGTCCTCATAATTCTACACACAATACCCCATAATGACAACATGTAAAAGGTTTTTTTTAGATTTTTGCAAATTTAATTTGAAAAAAACTAAGAAATCACATGTACATAAGTATTCACTGCCTTTGCCATGAAGCTCAAAATTGAGCTCAGGTGCATCCTTTTTCCACTGATCATCCTTGAGATGATCCTACAGCTTAATTGGAGTCTACCTGTGGTAAATTCAGTTGTTTGGACATGATTTTGAAAGCCATACACCGGTCAATAAAGGTCCCACACTTGACAGTGCATGTCAGAGCACAAACCAAGCATGAACTCCAAGGAATTGTCTGTAGACCTTCAAGACAGGATTGTCTCGAGGCACAAATCTGAGGAAGGGTACAGAAAAATATCTGCTGCTTTGAAGGTCCCAATGAGCACAGTGGCCTCCATCATTCATAAATGGAAGAAGTTCAGAACCACCAGGATTCTTCCTACAGTTGGCCGGCCGTCTGAACTGAGCAATTGGGGTAGAAGGGCCCTAGTCATGGAGGTGACCAAGAACCCGATGGCACTTTGTCAGAGCTGCATCATTCCTCTGTGGAGAGAGGAGAACCTTCCAGATGGACAACCATCTCTGCAGCAATCCACCAATCAGGCCTGTAGTTTAGAGTGGCAAGACAGAAGCCACTCCTTAGTAAAAAGCACATGGCAGCCCACCTGGAGTTTGCCAAAATGCACCTGAAGGACTGTCAGCCCATGAGAAACAAAATTCTCTGGTCTGATGAGACAAAGATTGAACTCTTTGGCAAAAATGTCAGCCGTTATGTTTGGAGAAAACCATGCACCGCTCATCACCAGGCCAATACCATCCCTACAGTGAAGCATGGTGGTGGCAGCATCATGCTGTGGAGATGTTTTCAGCAGCAGGAACTGGGAGACTAGTCAGGATAGAGGGAAACATGAATGCAGCAATGTACAGAGACATCCTGGATGAAAACCTGCTCCAGAGCGCTTTTGACCTTTTTTTCTATATCTACATGTTTTTGAACATTGCATGTTGATAATTATTATTTCAAGAATATATTCAACTTGTGCGGACTCGTACCTTAATATAATCGCTCTTGACCACAGACTGGGGGGACTGTTCATCTTTCAGCAGGACAATGACCCTAAGCATACAGCCAAGATATCAAAGGAGTAGCTTCAGGACAACTCTGTGAATGTCCTTGGGTGGCCCAGCCAGAGCCCAGACATGAAACTGATTGAACATCTCTGGAGAGATCTGAAAATGGCTATGCACCAACGCTTTCCATCCAGCCTGATGGAGCTTGAAAGGTGCTGCAAAGAGGAATGGGCAAAACTGCCCAAAGATAGGTTTGCCAAGCTAGCAGCATCAAATTCAAAAAGACTTGAGGCTGTAATTGCTGCCAAAGGTGCATCAACAAAGTATTGAGTAATGGCTGTAAATACTTATGCACATGTGATTTCTTAGGTTTTTTTTAATTAAATTTGCAAAAATCATAAAAAAACTATTTACACATTGTCATTATGGGGTATTGTGAGTAGAATTTTGAGGACAAAAATAAATTTATTCCATTTTGGAATAAGGCTGTAACATAACAAAATGTGGAAAAAGTGAAGCGCTGTGAATACTTTTCAGATGCACTGTATGTGGGCACATCTGTAGTGTCTTGGATTGCCTGCACAAGGGCTGTATAGGTAATGGGGAAATTCACAGGATATTAGGTCTCCGATCATAAAGCAGGAGGTGAGTGTGACTTAGATGCGGGTAATGTGTTTCCTGGAGATGCCAGAGAGCAAGCCATGACTACCAAATTGTGTTTAGGGCAGCGTCTCTCTGCCTTTTGGCAATGGTGTTTCCCAGGCATCTGTGATACAATGTAGTGCTCCATGCACCGGGCGCTATGTACAGATTGAGGTGGTGATGAACTGTGATGTTGTAGGTACTGATGTGTCCTCATGTAGCCTTCTTGTGCATAAACAGTTGTTCTAGTTGTGATATGCCATGGTGTGACTCTAAAGCGCCTAGTGTCTTTTCATGCAACTTTTACCTTCAAATGCATCTTATTTGCCATTACAGTATCACAGCCACTGACACTGTAAAATAATGCATGCAGAAACACCCGCAGTTGCACCCAGAAAATAGGCATGTCACATACTGTATCATTTTAATCAGCAGAAGTAGCTTGTGCATCTCGCAGAAACTTATCAAGTCCCACTGCTCTCACGGGTTATGTGTAACACAACTTGTAGCACATGGAGGTTAGATATATGTGGCCATGTGAAGAGGTGGAAGTCAGATTGACAGCAGACTCCCTTGTGCCACCAAAACAGCTGTGACTCACCACGGCATGTTGTATATTAACTAAAAAGCAATATGTGTGTATATATATATATTCCTCAGTTAATTTCAAAACTTCATATTGTCTGAATACAAATGCCATCATTATCACTTTGAAATATTATTGCATTAATGGCTCCACTCTCTGACAGATGTTACTCAACACCTTCACTCTCATAGTCCATACATATCCATTTTCCCTATCAAGTCGTTTAGCATGATACAATGTAAAAGTATTATTATTTTGATGATTCTCTGCAATTAAGTTATCTAATACATTTAGCTTCAGATTTTCTAATAATGTATTAGTCATCCTTTTAAAACCCTTTGATAGATTTTGTGTTACACAAATAATTCTGCCCAGGATGCATGTAAATATTAGATACACAATTAGCAATGTTTCTTATAGCATTACTAGTAAGCATTCAGCTGTGGATATCAATTCTGAACACCAAGTCATTATCCCTGAAAAACAGAACTAACAAGTAGAACCTAGACTCACACATTAGTATAAAAATGCCCTGCTGCAAAGTTATTTTTCAACTGAATAATATCATTCATTTTTACATCTATCACTACTTCTGGAAGAGTTTGTAAAATAGGTACAACACTTCACCCCATATACTGTCTGCAATGTAACACAATACCCAGAGGAGACTGCTGTAAAATAATCTAACACCAATCTATGCTGCATAAACTATTTTTATGGCCTGCAACTCTCTCCCACAACAGCATATTCTGTACACAATACTCTAGTATCATTGTGCCCATGGCAACTGCCATTTATATAGAGTTAGATCAGCAGTTGACAGTGAAATGTCTGAAATGACTGCCCTTATCATAAAACTTTGCTGAAAAAAAATGTGCAGTCAGGTTCTACATAGTGAACCATAATACCACAAAGTAATAATAGGTTGGTAAAGCAGTAACAACAGTGTCATGCATACATGTGTAACAACCTATGGCCTTATTGTAATTAGGTATACCCAGGGATGGTGCTTCTAAGGTGGCCAGTTTCAAGTTGTGGAAAGCCAATGCAGATTCTTCAGCATGTATGACCTTATCCGGCAAAGTGTGAGATATAAGTTGATGCTGGGATTCTAAGATCTGTAAAAACAATTTGGAATCCATTCACCACAATATCTACACATTCCCAGAAAATATATCACCTGCTTTGATTTTTAGTCAAAGGATGCTGTGTTATGAACTTTAGCCTATCAGATGTGAGATGGTCTTGCTTTAAACAGTGTCCCAGAATGTTACCTTACGCTGACAAAATTACAACTGTGATACTATGTCCAGTAGGCACAAGATGCTCTAAGACTAGGAATATATCTGTAAGAGATGTTTGAAAAGAGTTAGAGCAAAGCAATAAATCATCAATATACTGGATTAGTATTTATTCCCATTGAGGCACATCATTTTGAAAACAATTGCGCAGTTTAGGAAAATATATTCAATGCATCACTAAAGCCTTAGTGTAGTATTTTCCAGGTGTATTGTAACTCACTGTATGTGAAAGCAAACAAATACTGAATATCTGCATGCAAATGGATATAAAAAAATCTGAACATAAATTAATGATTGTGAAATGAATTGCCCGATGAGGTACCTGCATAATAATGGTTGCTGGATTTGGAACTACTGTACTAAAAGTTTTGTCTGCACAACCTTATTAAGTCTTTCACTAGGTGATAGCCATGCACATCTTTTTTTTACAGGTAGAATGGGACTATTACTGGTAATTTGTGTTCTAATAAGTATACATTACTGCAACAGCCTTTGGTTTACAAACAATACAGTATGCTCATCTTGGCCTCAGAGTCCAAATGGTACTGGGGTAATCATGGTGGACAACACCATTCTTTTTATAGTAATTTGTTTAGGTGATACCTTTGTCAGAAGTTTTACTTATTGTGAGTCAGTGGTCCATAGGTGTTGTGTTACTTGTGAAAGCATCTGTTAGCATCTCTGGGGAAGCTGGGAGGTAGGGAGGTTACTTTAGTTTCACTATATGTCCCTAATTCTAGACAGACTTTGTACACAAACTTTTCTCTATTATTCAGGATATCCATAAAGGAAGCCTATTCATTATGGGAGACTTTAATATTGCCCCTGATCCCTGTCTTGATAAGACCTCTACCATTTCCAAACAGTCCCTTCAAATTGCATATAGTCTGTCAGCCTCTTTTTCCCAGAATATGATAGAATATGATTTATATGATGCATGGTGCGTTAAACACCCTGGCACTAGAGACTATTCTTTCTATTCTAATGGTCATAAATCTTATTCTCATATAGATTTATTGCTTATTGATAAATGGGCCCTACAGAATATATCCACTATATCATAACTTCCCATTACTTGGTCAGATCATGCCCCCCTAGTTTGCAACTGAGCCCCATTTTCCCGTAATCCCCCTTTGAGGCCATGGCAGTTACCAGCCTATGTACTCTCAAAACCAGAATGAGTACGTATTTTACAGGATGCTCTGGAAGTTTACCTTCAGACAAATGCTCCTAATGATACCTCGTTTAGTACTCATTGGTGTGCTTTGAAGGCAGTGATGAGAGGGGCATCCATCCAGTCAGCAGCACGACTTAGAATTATCGCTAAAGAAGTTCAGACAGTATCATTTAATTATTTGGGTGTTCAGATCACTGCTGACCTTCACTTGGTTATTGATTGCAATTATCTTGCTCTATTAAAACAGTTTACGACATTAACTAAATAGTGGATTAACTAACAAATCTCTTGGTTGGGCAGGTTAGCTGCTGTGAAAATGATGCAATTACCCAAAATATCTCTTTAGAGCATGGACGGGGAGCCTTTCTTCTACCATGGGCCATTTTGATATACAGTCAGGTCCATAAATACTGGGACATTGACAGAATTTTCATATTTTGGCCTCTATTCACCACCACAATGGCTTTGAAATGAAACAAACAAGATGTGATTTAACTACAGACTTTCAGATTTATTTTGAGGGAAATTACATCCAAATCAGGTGAACGGTGTAGGAATTACAATGGTTTCTATATGTGCCTCCCACTTTTTAAGGGGCCAAAAGTAATGGGACAAACTAAACAATCCTAAATCTAACATTCACTTTTTAATACTTTGTTGCAAATCCTTTGCAGGAAATTACAGCCTGAAGTCTGGAATGCATAGACATCACCAGACGCTGGGTTTCATCCCTGGTGATGCTCTGCCAGGCCTCTACTGCAAATGTCTTCAGTTCCTGCTTGTTCTTGGGGCATTTTCCCTTCAGTTTTGTCTTCATCAAGTGAAATGCATGCTCAATCGGATTCAGGTCAGGGGATTGACTTGGCCATTGCATAACATTCCACTTTTTAGCCTTAAAAAACTCTTTGGTTGCTTTTGCAGTATTCTTCAGGTCATTGTCCATCTGCACTGTGAAGCGCCATCCAATGAGTTCTGAAGCATTTGACTGAATATGAGCATATAATATTGCCCGGAACACTTCAGAATTCATTCTGCTGCTTTTGTCAGCAGTCACATCATCAATAAATACAAGGGAACCAGTTCCATTGGCAGCCATACATGCCCATGCCATGACACTACCACCACCATGCTTCACTGATGAGGTGGTATGTTTTGGACCATGAGCAGTTCCTTTCCTTCTCTTCTCTTCCCATCACTCTGGTATAAGTTGATCTTTGTCTCATCTGTCCATAGGATGTTGTTCCAGAACTGTAATGGCTTTTTTAGATGCTGTTTGGCAAACTCTAATCTGGTCTTCCTGTTTTTGTGGCTCACCAATGGTTTGCATCTTGTGGTGAACCCTCTATATTCACTCTTGTGAACTCTTCTCTTCATTGTTGACTTTGACACATATACATCTACCTCCTGGAGAGTGTTCTTGATTTGGCCAACTGTCGTGAAGGGGTTTTTCTTCACAAGAGAAATAATTCTTCTGTCATCCACCACAGTTGTTTTCTATGGTCTTCCGGGTCTTTTGGAATTGCTGAGCTCTCCGGTGCATTCTTTCTTTTTAAGAATGTTCCAAACAGTTGATTTGGCCACACCTAATGTTTTTGCTATCTCTCTGATGGGTTTGTTTTGATTTTTCAGCCTAATGATGGCTTGCTTCACTGATAGTGACAGCTCTTTGGATCTCATATTGAGAGTCGACAGCAACTGATTCCAAATGCAAATGTCACACCTAGAATCAACTCCAGACCTTTTACCTGCTTAATTGATAATGAAATAACGAGGGAATAGCCCACACCTGTCCATGAAATAGCTTTTGAGTTGATTGTCCCATTACTTTTGGCCCCTTAAAAAGTGGGAGGCACATATTGAAACTGTTGTAATTCCTACATTGTTCACCCGATTTGGATGTAATTACCCTCAAATTAAATCTGAAAGTCTGCAGTTAAAGCACATTTTGTTTGTTTAATTTCAAAACCATTGTGGTGGTGAATAGAGGCCAAAATCTGAAAATTCTGTCAATGTCCCAATATTTATGGACCTGACTGTATATTACATTATTTGCGGGACTGGTTTAGGCCATGTCCCCTTCACGTGATGTCACTTGGAGGTGGGGCCACAATCACCTGTGATTACAGCAATGCCCAGAGCATTCTTAGGATGCTCCGGGGAGCTGTAAGGGCAGTGGTGTGACCGTCTGAAGCATTCTAAGAATGCTCCAGGCAGCACTGCTGCATAGATTCTGGTTGCAGTGTCCCATTCTAGGCACCCTGCTAACCATATGAGGCTAGCAGAAAAAAGCTCTGAGGGCCAGACCAAATGATACCGAGGGCCTTATATGGCCCCTGGGCAGGAGGTTCCCTGCTTTAGAGCCATTCTATATATAATGCCCCGCTTTTTGTTTAATCAATTCTATGCAGTTTCCTCCTCCTTTATCTGGAACAGGAAACGTCCCAGACCTTCTCATGTCTGAATGTCCAGGCCAAACTTAGAGGTGGTCTTGCTGCACCCAACCTGGAATTTTATGAATTTGCCAGCTTGCTAGCACAATTATCTGATTGGCTTGTTCTCGATTCTACCAAACCCTGGGTGGCTATTGAGCATTCTCAATCTGGTTGGACACTGGACATAGGCCAGTATCAAGATCCCTACTAAGAAGCACTTTAGATTCTCTATGAGTTTGGGATATGTTGCTTGGTATTATAGGAATTATTAAACTTCCCTCAGCCTATTTATCTCTAAAAGTGGTATCTAAATTTATTCCAGACCTGTATCTGTCTCTCTGGTTGGATCTACGATGTCTAAATCCTTTGATCTGTTGGATGATACTCGTGTCAAGACTTTTTCACAACTACAGTCACAATATGGTGTCCCTACCCACGATTTTTAGAAGTATTTGCGTGTACGTCATTTCCTCCAATCACTTTTTATAAGTGATTTGGGCTCCTCCTCAGTCCTTCTCCTCTATTCTTTCTATTTTACATACTCCATCCTTGAAAGGTGCTATTTCTGTCTGGTATAAGATTCTTTTAGCTCTGGGTGAAAGAGATAGGTTGTCAATCCAAGCTAAATGGGAGGATGATCTGCATATTTCCCTTTCTGATGAGGAGTGGGACAAGATCTTTCAAAATATTTTTAAAATGTCTCAATGTGTCAATCATTCAGAAATGCTGGTTAAATTAATACAGATAATTTATTTTACTCCTGAACGCTTGTGTAAATTTTAGCTGAACTCTTCTCCACTTTGTTGGAGATGGTGTGGAGAGGTAGGCTCTCTCCTTCATATTTTTTGGTCTTGCCCAAAGATTCAGAGACTCTGGTCTGAAGTATTAGATCTTATATATACAGTAACTGGTATTAAGTTACCGCTTCGACCTGAAACAGCCCTTCTTCATCATTATCTGCCCTTTCTCCAAACCCATGTAGATATGTCACAGGACATATCTTTATTGCCACTAGATCAACCATAGCTCAACTTTGGAAAAACTCTAATCCCCCATCCCTTTCTAAAATTGTAGGATATGTTCAAAGGAGCTATGATATGGAGACCATTGGTTTAAAATATTCCACATCTGTTACTTCCCTATTAACCAAGTGGTGATTGTGGTTTGAATACTATTCTACCTCTAAGTAATTTTGTAGTCAGTGTTAGGAATGTCAATTTTATAATGACTGGGGCTTTTGCTTATTTGCTTGTTTGTTTTTTAATTAGATTTTATTTACAGAATTATATGGGATTTTCTTCCTTTTGTAACCTTTTCTTTTCTATATTGTATTGTTGATGTAATTGATATTTAGATTGTCTGTTTTTTTTTTTATATATATAATATATCTGTGATTTATGGTTATTGTATTTCTGATTGGAATTTCAAAAGATTTAATAAGACTTTTCAAGTTAAAAAAAATATCATTTGTAGAGGCTATGACCTTAAACATTGAGCAAACATCAAAACACAGGTACTGAACCTGGATAGGAATATGGTTCTCAAGCAGAACCAACCTAAGAAAAATTCAGCGTTCATACCATGGGTTAGCAACTATAATCAGTGTAGTAGCCATATCAACAAAGTGTCTAAAAAACTATGGCCCAAAGTACAATCTGACCGTGATCTTAAATTACAAGACACACAAATTATGTCCTGCTACAAGAGAGGGCACTGTATCCAAGACATCCTAGTGAATACTGACATATCAAGTCTTGGTCTGGATAGTATCGGCATTGGTAAATTAGGCTTTATCAGATGTACTTGTACTACTAGTAGGTACCTCATTTCAGGTGATAGTTTTCACCATCCCCATTCTGGATGGAAATATATGATCTGACATGAACTTACGTGTAACTGCTCTTTCATTGTCTATCAAATAATTTGTCCATGTGGCCTATCATATATAGGAAAAACAGAAAGATTATTTAAAACATGCACAGCAGCACATAGTAGTGCAATTAGATCAGCCATAAACATTGGCAGTAGTGAGTAGCCAGTGGCGAGGCACTTTGCCAATGCTCACCACCCTTTGTCGGCCCTTAAATATAGAATGATAGACCACAGTCCATCTTCCATCATGAGGGAGACAGGTATCATAAGATAATAGAATGTGAGGCCCGTTGGATCCATCGACTGGGTACTATGGCACCAAGGGGATTCAATGAAAAACTGGGTTTGGTAGCATTTATTTGATTCTTAGACTGTCATTTAGCTGTTGACTGTAATATAGCAATTAATATATTATTGGCATTTTGACTGTTATATGGAATGTGTATTTATTGTCTGATCTATCTTGATCAAAGCAGTTTGATTCCTTAGTATAATGACATAGAATATGATGTTGATTTGATAGTTTCCATACACATCTCATTAATCCAGAGATTGGTCTTGATTTATTGTGTTATGATTGTTTTAAATCAAATGTGTTTCTCTTTGTGCTAGTGGTAACAGTCTATGTTACTATGGTGACAGTTCACAGTAATGTTTTGCATAGGAGACATGACGTGATAACATTATGAATATGCGCCGTCGGGCGGGTGTGTGGCCCTGCTGTGGCGAGGCAGTGGTCATACACTTGGTGATTGTATTTTAGGTAAGATATGTGTAATACTGTATGTGTGTATGTCCTGATGAAAATGCCAGCAATACAGGCATTAAACAATGATTTCTCAGCCATGATTGAACATTGTTTCCCTTCTTGCGTAGAGTGCCGCATCTATGGGGTGTTATGTGATTGATCATGTGCAGTCAACCAGCTAAGAAAATCATTATAAGGATTACTGGACAATGTGCTGTTTATATATACTTTCCGGATGCACTGTATATATTATATATATAATAGAGAGAGAGAGAAAGATCTGAGCCATTTGGTTTTGCTAAAAACCAAAACACCTGAACTTTGGGGTTCTGAGGTTTAACCGAGTCCCAATGGAATTGGAGGTAGATGGTGTGAGCGGGAAGCGTGTAAAAGACTGCATTCATCTTTGTCACTGTTTGCTTGTCAGACACTAGCTCGCACCTGCATTCCAGTGCAAACAGAAAATGTTTGTTAGAAGTGAACTTGAAGTGATCTGCACTTACAATTGTTTGTCATAGAGGTGCTATATTCTTTCAAACTGCCACGTGTTTGTGCCACTGCTCACTGCAGCCTTTGGCCAATATTGGTTTAAAGGAAAGGTTCCTGGACTGCACACCCTGAATATATATAATGGTAGGTGCTACCTGATGAGACTAATTGCAGGCACAGAAACAGACAAATATCAGGTGCACAACTCCAAATTAATGATAATATATAAATCCAATAAAATTTTGCAATCGATAGAGGTTTTTAGCATAATCATGGCCAGGGTTATGGGCCTACCCACCATATCCAGGTAACCTCTTTAGGGTAGGTCCCTAACATACTAGGGTTGAAATCCAGACCACAGGCACCACCAAACTAGCCCAGCTAAGCCACCCCAGGGCATCGCCATAGTAAGAAAAGTGCAGTGTAAAAGAGATAGTTAAGAGCAACCACAGCTGCATATAAAGAATGAAAATAAAAAAGTGAAGTACATGTATAATAAACAGTGAAGGGTAAAAAATGAACCAAAGTTACACTACAGTATATAACTTGTAGGACTTACCTAGAATTGTGCCTAATACTAGAGTGCATATACATTACCTTCACTTTTTGTTTTCATTCTTTATATGCAGCTGTGGCTGCTCTTAACTATCTCTTTTACACTGCACTTTTCTTAATATGGCGGTGCCCTGGGGTGGCTTAGCTGGGCTGGTTTGGGGGTGCCTGCACTCTGGATTTGAACCCTAGTATGTTAGGGAAATACCATAAAGAGCTTACCTGGATATGGTATGTAGGCCCATAACCTTGGCCATGATTATGCTAAAAACCTCTATTGATTGCAAATTTTATTGCATTTATATATTATCATTAATTTGGAGTTGTGCACCTGTTTCTGTGTCTGCAATATTGGTTGTGAAGTGATCAAATTGACTGGAAATTAATGTTATTGTTGTTAATAATACTACAAGAAACAAATCCAAGTTACATGAATTTAGCTGTTTTTTATAAATGTAAAAAAAAATCCAGATCCAAAACCAAACCTAAAAAACATAAGTATAGTTTTTCCAAAATCAAAACATGGCAATGATTTAGAAACAAAACCAAAATGTGGGGATCTGCACACATATAAATATGCAGTCAGTATAAATTGTATTCATAGCAGCTCTTCCTGGAAGATCCAAATCATCAAGAATCTGATGTAAGGTAACACAAAAGAGAAAAGACTGGGAAAACGCTAATGGTGTAGTATTTTTCAGCCCAAATTTAAATCAGTTTACAAATCAATATTTAACAACATTCCAAATGAAGAGCAATATAATCCTATCTTGTTATCCTTATATCTTTCATCTCTTAGAGGTCTCAGAGTACTCAGAAGGGCTACATTAACATAACATGAACAATAGAGGAATATTCCAAAACAATTATTCTTAAGATTGCTTTTCTGGAGCATAACCACATACCAAAAATACACAAAAGTCGACAAGGATAATAGTGTAGTAATTGTTTAATTAGCTGTTTATTTTAAAAAAGCAAAATCATGTGTACATATAAAAAACTTGACTCATAGCTTATCTGAACTGGTCATATCCTGTACAAGTGTGATGAAATGAACATTGCTACACCCTTTCCGAAGTGAGCTTCAGCCACAGTTCAGTGTCCCAGATTCTCCAGACCACCTAATGGGTTTCATCATTTTTAAATTCCTCATGGATATATACAGATGTGTTCTCATACACTGAGCATCTTTATATGCCATATGACAGGAGATTCCAAGAATGACTGAGATGCTCAGAGACAAATAACATAACATATTTTTCTTTCCTTTTGCATCTTAGTCACATCACAGGTGCAGAGAAAAAGAAACGCTAGGCTGCAGCTTTACATGCACAGGTATAATATATGTACAAAGACACATATGAAGCACAGTGGGACTTGGCATGAGAAAAAAAGCTGCAGCTGCTTGTATCAGATACCTTTTTACACAGTTTCAGACACATAATATCACACACAGGTGTACAAATGCTGCAATCCCCAGTGGTCACCTTTGTTTCAAGTTGTTTTAATTATGTGAATAATATGCTAATTTTGAGCTAATTAGACACTCGGTGTGGCTGAAACACACTATACCAGGTGTGCCAAGAGAGGCTATTTGACAAGACTGGAGCCTCAATGTATAATGTATATATAGATATACATATAAAATGAAAAAATATATATATACACACATATATATATATATATATATATATATATATATATATATATATATATATATATATACATATATAATGCAAATAGATATTAATAAATATATTGCTATATAAAGTTATAGGCCATATCTGTTATACTGTAGTTATGAGTTGATGAAACAAGTGTATTTATTTCAGTTTAAATCAAGTATAAGAAAGTGTTTGCTTTAGAATATCTAAATATGTATTGGTATTTAACTGTCACATTTTGTGATCTCTTCCTTCTGGTATATTTTTTCCTCTTCGTAGCCTGCTGATTGTGCCTAGGAGGACAGACTCAGGTGCATCTTAAACAGCTTCATTTCCATCTTTGTCAAGGCATAACTGGAGGAAATACCATACTGTATGTCTAAAATTGCAACTGTGAAAACAGTTGAGAAGCTTTGTTTATTTTTTCAATAATTGAGAGATTCAAGGAAGAGTAGGGTAGAAAAATATAGATGTAATAGCACAGTAGCATCAAGGAAAAGTCATATATAAGAAGTGAAAACTAAACTGTGTAGAGGGATGGTGATAAACACAAGTAGCAAGGACAGCACTGAAACAGTACAACAAATGGAAAAGAAAATATCTCTAGGCAGAAGCACCAAATGTAAGAAGACTTAAATAGAATAAAAAAGCAGTCTAGATATTGTTATTTTTAATTAATATTTGTAGTTATAGGCAAAATTAGTTTCAGAATAACATTGTTATTAGAAATTGAATAATTAAATCTAAATTAGCCTTATAAATTTGGTACGCAAAATTATTCACACTACAATTTTTGCCCAATATTTTCTACAAATGCATAAACACTAATCATTTCTTAATCATTTTCAATCAATATTACTTATTTTTCCCTTAGTGTGTGATGGGGCAAAATGCCACTGTAAAAACAATTGGGGGGAAATTATAAAAGGACGGTTTTGGTGATGATTCAACATACTCATTGCTGGGGTTTTCACCTCCAAACTGCTGATTTACTATTCCATAGTTTATAAGGTGGAATGAAACTTGTTTTTGATACCTAGTCCAAAATGCCTGAAAATACTTGCCACATCTACATTATGTAGCCAAACAGTAGGTTAGGAGTTCCAATACACTTTTAATAAGGGCCATCATTATTTATTGATAAAGAAAGAAAATAACATTAAGAATACTTTTATGGGAGCAAAATTATTTTAGTAATATATTTATATAAAATGTTAATTTCATCAAAAAATATATTTTTTATGAGATATTAAAGGGACAATATGAATTACTTGGTTTTGAAATTTTTTTTATTGTAATGGGACCAATATTAATCATTTTATAACTCTATAAATGTTGCCCAGATCATAAAATAATAAATGTTACAAAACTGTGAGTACTAAACTATTTATTTAAGTAAAAAAAACTTTGAAGTTCTACTGCTTCAACTAATATATAAAAACTATTAATTTCAATCCAAACCATTATGTGGAAGAATGGCTAAAATTGTTTATGCAAGATACTGCTTTACAGTCAACATGATCTTTGGAAATCTATTAAGTCCCTAAAATATGCACCAAAATGTGTCTGTGTGTGTGTCTGCATCTATTTACCTAGGTGCTCGAATAATTTTCAATTCACTTTATGTATCTTAAACAAGTAAATTGTGTTTGTAGTAGACCCTCAAGATGTTTAATCTTTATTTATTTTGGAAAACAAATTCCATCATATATGAGCTCTCCACACCTCACCTGTCTCTCATCCTTCTCCATCCAGCTCTTTATTCCCCTCCGATGTGAGCTATTGAAGGAATGGCTTGCTCATCAATACACCAACATTTCCAACCGGAGTTTAATTAAGTATTTGTTTTAGGGTAGCTGGTGCAAGGTATAAAAGTTATATGGATTTTACAATGAGGGTCTGTGGGAGTATTAATGTTATGTTGGTACACATCTTCAGGCTCAAAATAGGAACTCCTATTCCCTATTGTGCTTTAAATGTAATGTACAGTTAGGGGATCATTAAAAGTAGAGACAAATAAATGAATGCACAGACTGATTAAAATCTTCTACAATGTTATACATTTTATAAGTAAATAAAAAGGAGGAATGCGCACTGTGTTAGGTGTGTCAAAAATGACTGGTAATCTAAGTAGGGAAATAAACTATTGTTAGTTGGCCTGTTATTGCATAGCTGTATATATAGTGTAACTGAAATTGTTTCATATGTGGTATAATGAAATTATAGAATGAATATTTGTGGTGACAATCTGGTCGACAAAATCTTCAGCCTGAAGCTTCTTAATGAAATATTAAAGTCTAAAAAGTCTATATGAAACTAATGAGCAAAAACTGTAGGCTGGATGTTCAACGCATGTGTCAAGAGGGTGACATATGCGTTGAACATCCAGCCTACAGTTTTTACCCTTTGTAAGAGCGCTGACTACCAACCTAGTCAAATACCAATTGTTAAAAATTTTATACTGTAGGCTAGTTGAGGGAAATATGCCTATTAATTAAATGTAAATATTATTAATTTAAAGTCATGTTTGAGTGATGTTTGAATATTTATTAAATTGAATATTTATTAAATTGAAATGCTTTTCATTTATTGTCAGGGCAGTTTGTTAAGTTAAATTTACTATCAGGTTTTCTAAGGGGAATAATTATTGAATGTAGATACTATTGATTTAATGTTGAGATAATTGGAGAGGTGTAAATAGTAATTATGTATTTTCCAAAAAGGGCCCCAACATTCCAAGATCTGTCCAAGCATAAGAGCATAAGACAAAGGTAGCATCAGGCAGTAACAGCTGCAAGAACACGTAGGAGAGAGCAATAAAGGTTTAGAAGACAATGCGTTAGACATGCCTCTTCCAACTGTGTGCCACTCATACTGATCTACTTGCTCCTGAATTTTTGTGTAGCCTCCTGTACCCCCGGAAGAGTGTCCAGATTTCCTGCATCCCACCTGTTTCCTATTGAAGTGGGCAGGATTGGGATACAATTTTCCAGTAATCACGGCACTGTATGGAGAAGACGGGGTTACATTTTGAAAAATTGCATCATTCAGCTCCACCCCTTGCTCGTGGTCCCAGAATTCATGGCAGTTTTTCATGAAGGGGGCTGAGCCTAATGACATAGTAGCCAAATCCTGCCCCTTGAAGTGGCCAGGAGAAGTCTGGAGAGTAGACTTAAAAAGTTGATAAGTATGGTGCCACAATTTGTGGCAGCATCTGCGCCTACCAAAGTCAGTGACACCAGTGTGCTTACACAAGGCATAAAAATGCTCAGTTATGGCTGTGTGTGAGTGACATTTCCGTTTTAAAGTGCAAACTACACCCAATTCTGAAGAAATTATATTTTGCAGACTACAAATGTATTTACCTATCTAAAGATCTTCTAAAGCTCTTCAGAAGTAGCACCCAGTGTATCACATATTTGGCAACTAGATTATCTCAAACTTAATTCCTAGCCTTCTGAACTCTAAATTGATGTTATATGTATGGTAACACAATTACTGTTCATTCAGACATAATTGTACTACTAATTTGAAATCAAGAATGCTTATTGCTAGGCACCAGAAATGTCCACAACAGACAGCTATCAAAACAAATCATATACAAATCAAAGTATGCATACAGCAAAAACAAAAATAATACCATGTGAAATTGATAGAGAAGCTGCAAGCACAGTAGAGAGGACTCAGCACATGACAATTTCTAGTGAAGTACTGTATGCAGATTTGCTATATCAGAAATGCTACCCCAAAGAGCATATGGAATATACAATATGCTAGTATGTATGTATGCTCTCATAGGTATTCATTATTACATGTACTATTTTGAAGTCAGATTGTAGTCATTGTACAAAAAGTGCCTTGCAAGTTTCTGCTTGATCATAGATTAAACAGAAATCTGCCAAAACAGTAATATGCTACTATTTAGTTTAAACTGCCATTCATTTGAGAACTAGAACAACAGTTCTAAATAGGTAAACATAGGGGCATATTCAATTGGGGGCGAGAATAGCAAAAATCCTACACCTGCGAGGTTTTTCCTGCAGGTGCAGGATTTTTGCTATTCAATTAGGTGTGCATTTTATTTTGAGCGGCGGGAGGTTTTTATTTGTGCACCCCCAGAGCACGACCAATTTTTCCTAAAATCTACAATTTTAGGAAAAAAGGTTGGGAAATGCTCTGGGACCCCGGCGGCACACCTCTTATTGTATAATTAAACAATAGGAAAGTTTCCAATTAGATTAATTAGTCAATAATACTCACCTTCAAAAGTGTTGTCTTCTGCATCCAGTACGGGACCCGGTCTCCTGCAGTAGCGGTGAGTATGTCATTATGTGTGAGTGTTTGTGAGTGAGTGTGTGTGTGCAATCCCCGGTGTGTGTGTGTCCACAGTGTGAGTATGCCCTCTCGTAATGGGTCCTGGAAGAACTACATCTCCCAGAAGCCATTGTGCATCCCTGCAGCCCCTGGAGCCTCCCAGCAGCTCCTGGGACTCCCAGCAGACCCCTCCCCATTGAGAAGATGGAGGGGAGGCACATGGGAGCCGCAGAGATCACCAGAGACCCCTGGGCAGATAACTGTATTTTTTTTATTTTTCTGTTAGGCAGCACAGGGTTTTAAGCTCTGAAAACCCTGTAAGCACATTTTTTATTGGATACCGTGGGTATTGGGAGCAAGCATACCCACACTAATCCAAAATTGGGTGCAAGTTTTCTTTCAAGCTAAACCTCGTGCCCAATTGAATATGCACCAAAATTGGGTGCGAAGGGCACAAGGTTTTTTCCTCACTAAACTTTGCGCCCAATTGAATATGCCCCATAGTGATCAATGATCCTTACAGCAACCAAATTTTATTTTCTATGCAGTTTACATGAGGTCACCCACATGAAGTTGTACCTCATAAAAATATCAAAGTTCTTAAAGTGTTTTTCATTCCCTATTAGCAACAACTTGGATGAATAAACTTATTTACTTATAGCAGTGCATTTGACATGTTACCAAAACCTCACATTATTTATTGACTTATTAACATTTACTTATATAGCAGCAGCATATCCTGTGGTGCTTACATCATTTCTTCATGCTGTTGGAAGACCTTGCTCTTTCAACTGCCTTAATCCATTTGGCTCATTCTTTACATAGTTCAGCCTCTCCACAATCCTAGGTGCCCATAATATGGCACTTGAGCTGTAATTGGACTAGCAAAATAACAGGTTGCATGATCTGTTGCAGTGGTGCTGCTCTACCCAATGGTGCAATTCCATCATATTTTAGCTGGTCTTGTCCCAGATTTAGCAATTGTGGGCTGCACTTGTCACTGGCTTACTTAAAGCTGTTTCTTAGTTCCTACTGGGCCAGATCATCATGTCAGACTCCCAGATCAGTACCCTGGCTCTATTATTTCCAGTCTTCAAATATTTGTCGTACCAACTGCATTTGATATTGTAGCCTACAGATTTGTCTAGCGTTACCAATTGCTATTTTAAGTCTGATATGTGTAACAATACTAATATTCAAACATGCATTACCATTTTAGAGTACATTTTACTGTTTGTTACAAGACTCTGTTTCTGTCTACAGGATATCTAGTCAGCATTGCAAAGAACCTATATTCCTGTCTACAACATATCTAGTCAACATTGCAAAGTGCCTCTGGTCCTGTCTACAGTTTATCTAGTCAGCATTGCAGAGTGCCTCTGTTATTGTTTACAGCATATCTAGCCAGCATTGCAAAGTGCTTTGATCACATCTGCAGTATATCCAGGCAGACTTGCAAAGTGTCTGGATTCTGTCTCCAGTATCTTCAGTACTGCATTATCAAGTGCACTGGTTTTTCAACCACAGTCTACAGACTCCTATTTAACCTGCATCTACCTGGTCCATTCCACTGTGGGTTCAGGATCCTGTTTATTTGCATTTCCCAATGCAATCTGAGTGTCCGGAAGCAGAATATAGTTCTAAGCATCCTGTGGATAGTTCCACTTCTGAGTACCTGTGGTTGGTGCCAGTGCTGAGTTCTCAGACTCCAGTTTTGAGTTCTTAGCTTCAGGATTCCAGTCCTGATGTCTCTGCTCCAGATTCCAGTTCTGTACTTTCTGCTGCAGCTTCTAGCATTCCTGGTGACCTGCACTCAGCTCCAGTGCTCTCAGACCCACATCATCACCAGTTCTTGGCTTTTCATTATTGCACTTATCTTCTGAGATTGTCTTCAAGACTAGTGACCAAATGTAATAAGGTGAGAGTTTACAAAAAGTGAGAGTTTAGCAGTAGACTCACACATTGTTCAAATTTTATCTTCAAAAATGGGAAAACATCTGGATGAGAGTTTAAATCATGAGAATTTTGTCAGTCTAAAAACATGCGAGTTTGCATGTTCTTGAACTCTATTATATTGACTGAGTTTAAAAAGTGTGAGAGTTTACAGCTAAACTCCCATATTTTCTAAACTCTCACCCTATTACATTTGTCTCTAGATCATTAGTGACTATGAGGGGTATTCAATATGAAACGTTAACTTCACTGTCGAAGTTAACGTTTCATATCGGAGTTTTCACCTGCGTTAAAGTATCGGGCGTGCTCCCGCTTTTCCCCATATTCAATATAAAATTATCGAAAACGGGAAACTCCGAAGTTGGATTTGCGTAAAAAATTTGTTTCCAGAAAAAATTTGTAAGACCCCCCCTAAAGTTGTAAAAACATGGGGGATCACTATGGGTACCCCCGTTTTAGCCTTTAAATGAAAGTCGGGGATTTAAATAGCCACAGCACTGTAATTGTATATATCCATTTTGAAAAGTTAAAGTTGACCAACACAACTGAAATAACAATGGTTAATATATTCTGGTATAGGACCAAATTCCACCAGCAAAATAGGAGATTGCGATACAAATGTGAAATGAGCCAAATAATTTTGTTTTGAAAGTCTCATGCATCACTATTTAAAAAGTTAATATAATTTTATAGTTCTCTGCAATTATTGTTTTAGCCCAAAAAAGTTCAGAGGGCAGGAGTATAAATGTTTTTATAGGCAGTAGCAAATTGAAATCATTTCAATGCCAAGTACAATTTGCTTATAAGTAATCTTGTATTATTTTAGTTCCAAAGAATAGAGTGTTCTTCAGTACACATTTCTCTAATTAATAAGATGTAGGAAATATCCTTTTTGTGTTATATATAAGTCAGAACAGAATAGAATAGAGAATAAACACAAAAACAACATTACAAAGGATTAGATTTTGAAACAATC
This sequence comes from Taudactylus pleione, assembly GCA_031769625.1. Lineage (NCBI taxonomy): Eukaryota > Metazoa > Chordata > Amphibia > Anura > Myobatrachidae > Taudactylus > Taudactylus pleione. The sequence goes on along the minus strand of JAUIMM010000036.1, from coordinate 15,590,234 downwards.
ATATACAGTATGTAGGTGTTTTTGTGTTCTTTGTTGTATTTGTTTTTAATACTATGATGGATATAACAGAGTACAGTACTTTTATGCAGTCTAAACATTTCCATTTGTCTGATGTTAATAAAAAATAAATAGACATATAATTACTGTATATTATGAGAGCTATCACAAGTGATTGTCTGCTACAAAATTAAATACTTTACACTCCAATGGAATACTACTACACACTATTGAAGTGACTATATTTATATCATGCTTGTTTGAGATTTTCTAAACACATTTTAAACATACTGTAACATCTTTCAGACCAGTGAGTTTGCTTGACAAGGGTCCATTTCTAATAATTGGTGCACAAAAAAAATATGTAAACTATACAGGGGCATACGGAGGGCAGTTCAGGCAGAGCGCAAGCTCCGAGTGCCTGTAAAGTTCAGAGGGTTATAGATAAATTAAAGTATGACTCAGGCCAACCTCAGACATTTGCATTTGGAATCAGTTGCTGTCGACTCTCAATATGAGATCCAAAGAGCTGTCACTATCAGTGAAGAAAGCCATCATTAGGCTGAAAAATCAAAACAAACCCATCAGAGAGATAGCAAAAACATTAGGTGTGGCCAAATCAACTGTTTGGAACATTTTTAAAAAGAAAGAACGCACCGGAGAGTTCAGCAACACCAAAAGACCCGGAAGACCACGGAAAACAACTGTGGTGGATGACAAAAGAATTATTTCCCTGGGGAAGAAAAACCCCTTCACAACAGTTGGCCAAATCAAGAACACTCTCCAGGAGGTAGGTGTATATGTGTCAAAGTCAACAATCAAGAGAAGACTTCACAAGAGTGAATATAGAGGGTTCACCACAAGATGCAAACCATTGGTGAGCCACAAAAACAGGAAGACCAGATTAGAGTTTGCCAAACAACATGTAAAAAAGCCATTACAGTTCTGGAACAACATCGAATGGACAGATGAGACAAAGATCAACTTGTACCAGAGTGATGGGAAGAGAAGAGAAGGAAAGGAACTGCTCACGATCCTCATCAGTGAAGCATGGTGGTGGTAGTGTCATGGCGTGGGTATGGCTGCCAATGGAACTGGTTCCCTTGTATTTATTGATGATGTGACTGCTGACAAAAGCAGCATAATGAATTCTGAAGTATTTCGGGCAATATTATATGCTCATATTCAGTCAAATACTTCAGAACTCATTGGACGGCGCTTCACAGTGCAGATGGACAATGACCCAAAGCATACTGCATAAGCAACCAAGGAGTTTTTTAAGGCTAAAAAGTGGAATGTTATGCAATGGCCAAGTCTTCCCCTGACCTGAATCCGATTGAGCATGCATTCCACTTGATGAAGACAAAACTGAAGGAAAAATGCCCCAAGAACAAGCTGGAACTGAAGACATTTGCAGTAGAGGCCTGGCAGAGCATCACCAGGGATGAAACCCAGCATCTGGTGATGTCTATGCGTTCCAGACTTCAGGCTGCAATTGCCTGCAAAGGATTTGCAACAAAGTATTAAAAAGTGAAAGTTAGATTTAGGATTGTTTAGTTTGTCCCATTACTTTTGGCCCCTTAAAAAGTGGGAGGCACATATAGAAACCGTTGTAATTCCTACACCGTTCACCTGATTTGGATGTAATTTCCCTCAAATTAAATCTGAAAGTCTGCAGTTAAATCACATCTTGTTTGTTTCATTTCAAAGCCATTGTGGTAGTGAATACAGGCCAAAATCTGAAAATTCTGTCAATGTCCCAATATTTATGGACCTGACTGTATATATTTATATATATATATATATATATATATATATATATTTATACTCACACATACATACAACTGTGAATCCTCTATTTTCTTTAGTACTACTATTTTGGAGAGAGCAGGCGTGTTGCGATAGGTGACTGCGTCCAAAGACAATTGCACTGGCACAGTTGCCCATGTTCAATGGAGATTCTGCACCTCCATAGGTCTTCTGGTGCAATGTCTGATGGTGTGTCTTCATTCTCACAGTGGTGGATTAGTGCTACAGATAGTGGGTGTCTCATCAGGAAGACCATTGGCTGCACCATTAGCATAAAGTAGCATCTGTGTAAAAAGAAGCAATTGTGGCTGCGACTTCATCCACCTCTAAATCAGGCCCATAACCTATAGTACGAAACCCACAATATGCTGCTTCTTATTTCACATTGTTGACTATTAATTGACCAAAAGCACGTAGAATTGGACGCATTAGTGCTTTGTTTTTTTTGCGCAAACCATACATTTCAGCAAACAAATAAGGTTTTATAATGAAGACTCACTATATATAGAGAGAGATTTTTTCCTTCCAAATGCTCACATGCCCCCACATGTTGACCACGCCCCCAATTCAGTACAGGTGAGGGTGGCGCTGCAATACACATTTGCTCCGTGCACCATGGCTCATAGCTACACCTCTGAAACCATAGCAACTAGTCATATTCTACCAGTTTAGAAAATGACAAAATATAAAAGTGTGCAGAAGTGTTTTAAAATAAACAAAAACTAAAAGATGTCACAAATACATTATGTGAAGCTACACTCTGGAATGTACCAGAATATAAGATAAAAGTGTATATAATTCACTACATCAAATATCCTATATATAATTATTCCTAATGTCCACCAATGAAGAGTCCAATAATAAATGTGTGTTTAGAATTGTGTTATTAAATCACACTAAAGGTAGAAATCATACTGGTGATTTTACATATATGTATGAATCCACTTCATAGATGATCAGGATTATTAAGCCTCCTATTCTTTGGCTTCTTCTAGTCACATACATAATATAATTACACAATTAACTATAAAATATATTCTACATATCAATACCCTAAACCCTCAGAGAAATTCACTATGATACTGGGATAATTAGATTTATCAAACCCCCTTATGAATATGACTTTTCCAGTATTAAGATAGTGATTTTTGGATGTTAATTCAAATAATTGTATCAAAATCGAATAATATTGCAATCAATCACATACGGTATGAGGCTGGAGTAATTAGGATTATAAAAACCTCTAGTAAGAGTTGACCTCTAATGACCTCATATCCTGTGGATATATATATATATATATATATATATATATATATATATATATATATATATATGGGTTATGCTCTTGACCCACAAATTATAGTGTATTTAATTCAATATCCAGTATTAACTGGTCTTATGCATAATAAGAAGTCATACATGCATACATACATGGAAAACACTGGTATGATCTGTACCTTTAGTGTGATTTAATATAGCAAATTATAAACACACATTTGTTATTGACCTTTTCAATGGTGGACATTAGGAATAATTATACATAAGATGCTTGACGTAGTGAATTATATACACTTTTATCCTACAGTATATTCTGCTGGTACATTCCAGAGTGTAGCTTCACATATTTGTGACATCTATATATTTGCACTCCTTGCACCCTTGCATTGCAACATGTTTTTTTCAGGTACAAAGTTACTTGCTCAAACTTAATCTATTCTCACATCTGAATCAGGCCCTATGTATATTTGGTAATAGGTAGCACCTCTTCATTGACACAAATTATTGTAACAATATTGTGTCAAAATAATCTGTGTGATTATTCTTTTCTTGTAAGCAGTTAAAAAATAAAAGTTAATACCTGCCTTGCTGCCATACATTTCAAAGAAAAATTGATGAGAGTGACATGTGTCAAGTTTATTGAAAAATCATGACCATAATAGGAGAGTATACAGTACATACCAACATAGACTGTATCATGCAGTTTATAGATGTATCCTGCAGGTTATCATAAAGAATGCTATTACTAATAAAATTACACAAATTCATAACCTGTAACAATTGAAAGAGAAAATTATACTTAAATTTATGATAAATATGCATCACACCAGTTCCAAAACTAGGATATCTGTCACCCAGGGCAAAAGTCATTTTGCGCCCTCTCCCTTCCCGTACCTGGATTTTGTCCTTGCTCCTCCATAAGGCAGTGCACTAGTCAGACATCCTTGGTATAGTGACTTACATTATTCCACACACCATAATGCCCTTACACATTATGCCACACACTGTAATGCCTATTACCAAAGTGCCACTTACATATTTGCCCCAACACCATTTTATGCCCCACAGTAAGGCTTCTATTAACTTTTAAATTACATGCTCGTTGTCAGGGGTTTCATGCTCATTGCCAGGGATTTTATACCCGTTGCCTGGGGTTTTACTCTTGTTGCCAAGGGTTTCACGGGAGAAGATGCAGTTTTCTGCATCTTCTTCCAGCAGCGCCAGCATTCCCGGCAATACTGGGAATGCTATGTGCTGGCCTAACAGACGCTAGAGGTCCAATAGGCCCTCTAACTTCTGTCTCCTCCTAGGCGGTGGCCATTCTTGGAGGGCCGTTTTCAGCAGATTCCATGTGGAGGGCTAGTCCACATGGAATCTGCAGCCCCCAAGCCACTGCAGGGTCTGGGGGGGGCTGAGTCAGCCCTTCAGCACCCCCTCAATCTGGCGCACGTGCACCTCTAGCCCCCCCTCCCGCCTAGTTGCGGCCCTGCATCACACCTTATGATTTCGCTGACAAAAGCAGGTCTCTTATCACTAGATATTCCTTTCTTCTTGACAGGTAAGGTCCTCATACATCAGCAATCAATTGTGGCAATTCTGCATTTTGCATCTGCAATGTATAGGGTTCACAGATTGGAACCAAAAAGTTATTGGAATTGTTAAAATCAGGTTGTACAACATGTTAGATTTCACAGATCTGCTAGTATGTGGTAACAATCAGCAGATTTGCAGAATTTTACTAGTAAAATTATGGGCCTTTCAAATTTGTCATATCTGTATTTGCTGAAATCGATCTGTGAATCACTGAAAAAGATCTGTAGTGTATGGGTGCAGATTGCTAGATTGGGAAAGCCTAAAGCTGGGCATACACGTCCAGATAAAATGCCTGTCAGACCGACAGACATTTTATCTGGCAGCCTGCCAGCCCGCAGATGTCCGCGGCATACACTATGAGATATCTCACAGTGTATTAGCCCCAACATCTGTGCTCCGCCCCCTGGGAGAGTAGACATTTTCCTGTTCCTTCCATTGGAAGGTACACAGTAAAATTCTGTCTGTCGGCCGCGGCTGGGCATACACTGCTTGATGCGGCCGACAGTTTACCACATAAATATCGCATTGGACAGGCATGCTAGACAATCAGGCATGCCGGACCGAGCAATATTTAACCCTCGGTCACCCGCACACACGCTACAATTATCGGGGCGATCCGCAGATATCGGGCGTGTATGGCCAGCATTAGATTGGGCAACAAATCTTCAAATTGTTCAGTTGTGGTTTTGAGATTGCTTATATATGGGGGCCTTCACTCAAGTCTCATAGATTAGGAGTTAAACTTAAAGTGACTATCCTGAATAGAAAAGCTATTCTCTATTTTTGTACATATTTTGTATAATAAGATAACCTATCTTATTGTGCATAATTATTTCGGTAACTATGCAATATCTACAAGAAGGCAAAAAATAAAAAGGTTCTGCGCTGGACAAATTAGCTTAATCAATAATTAATGAAGTGCACCTGCAGCATGCAAATCCAGGGAATTTGCTACCCCAAAAGAATCAACCAATAACAGATGACAAAAATGTATCCAACTAAATGGAGATATTAATAACACAACGCAGCGCTGGTTACACTAAATAGTGTTCCATTTAATAAAAAACACATGAATAATGCATCACAAATACAAGACAAAATAGTAAACATGTATATATATTAGGGGTGAGCGGGTTCGGATTTCTGAAATCCGAACCCCCCCGAGCCCCCCCGATCCGAGTCCGATCCGAGTCAGGCTCGACTTTTCCCGCCTGACTCGGATCTGAAATCGAGGCAAAACGTCATCATCCCGCCTTCCGAGTCTCGCGGGTTTTGGATCCTATATAAGGTACCTGCGTCAGCGCCATTTTCTCACTTGGCTGTGGACAGTGAAGAGGGATGGTGGGAGTTAGGGCTGGCTGGGCTGTGTAATGTAGTGTAGTGTAGTGCTGCTGTTGTCCACTACTTCAAAGTCCATAGGGGCTGGCTGTGTTGTGCTGTGCTGCTGTTGTTAATAGGGGCTGTGTCCACTACTTCAAAGTCCATAGGGGCTGGCTGGACTGTGTTGTGCAGTCAGTTCTCCATAGGGCCTGTGTCCACTCCAAAGTCCTGTGCAGTGTCCCAGTCCTAAAGGGGTGCTGTAGTGTTGTCCAGGGGGTGCTCTGTCCATCAGGGGTGCTCCCCCCCAGTACTAAAAAATTAATATATTTTCTGTGTTTGTGAATTGTGTGCGCAAGTGCCAAGCGTGCGCCTGTGTCATAAATAAAGGGCCGGCTGGCTTGACCGTTAAAGGGTGCTGTAACCCCCAAAGTACACTCCAGTTCAAACCAAAAAAATATATATTTTCTGTGTTTGTGAATTGTGTGCGCAGTAGCCGCACGTGCATCAACAAAGTAGTGCCAAGCGTGCGCCTGTGTCATAAGTAAAGGGCCGGCTGGCTTGACCGTTAAAGGGTGCTGTAACCCCCAAAGTACACTCCAGTCCAAACCAAAAAAAAAATTATTTGCTGTGTTTGGGAATTGTGTGCGCAGTAGCCGCACGTGCATCAACAAAGTAGTGCCAAGCGTGCGCCTGTGTCATAAGTAAAGGGCCGGCTGGCTTGACCGTTAAAGGGTGCTGTAACCCCCAAAGTACACTCCAGTCCAATCCAAAAAAATATATATTTTCTGTGTTTGTGAATTGTGTGCGCAGTAGCCGCACGTGCATCAACAAAGTAGTGCCAAGCGTGCGCCTGTGTCATAAGTAAAGGGCCGGCTGGCTTGACCGTTAAAGGGTGCTGTAACCCCCAAAGTACACTCCAGTCCAAACCAAAAAAAAAATTATTTGCTGTGTTTTGGAATTGTGTGCGCAGTAGCCGCACGTGCATCAACAAAGTAGTGCCAAGCGTGCGCCTGTGTCATAAGTAAAGGGCCGGCTGGCTTGACCGTTAAAGGGTGCTGTAACCCCCAAAGTACACTCCAGTCCAATCCAAAAAAATATATATTTTCTGTGTTTGTGAATTGTGTGCGCAGTAGCTGCACGTGCATCAACAAAGTAGTGCCAAGCGTGCGCCTGTGTCATAAGTAAAGGCCCGGCTGGCTTGACCGATAAAGGGTGCTGTAACCCCCAAAGTACACTCCAGTCCAAAGCAAAAAAATATATATTTTCTGTGTTTGTGAATTGTGTGCGCAGTAGCCGCACGTGCATCAACAAAGTAGTGCCAAGCGTGCGCCTGTGTCATAAGTAAAGGGCCAGCTGGCTTGACCGTTAAAGGGTGCTGTAACCCCCAAAGTACACTCCAGTCCAAACCAAAAAAATATATATTTTCTGTGTTTGTGAATTGTGTGCGCAGTAGCCGCACGTGCATCAACAAAGTAGTGCCAAGCGTGCACCTGTGTCATAAGTAAAGGGCCGGCTGGCTTGACCATTAAAGGGTGCTGTAACCCCCAAAGTACACTCCAGTCCAAACCAAAAAAAAAAATATTTTCTGTGTTTGTGAATTGTGTGCTCAGTAGCCGCATCTGCATCAACAAAGTAGTGCCAAGCGTGCACCTGTGTCATAAGTAAAGGGCCAGCTGGCTTGACCGGTAAAGGGTGCTATAACCCCTAAAGTACACTCCAGTCCAAACCAAAAAAAAAATTATTTTCTGTGTTTGTGAATTGTGTGCGCAGTAGCCGCACGTGCATCAACAAAGTAGTGCCAAGCGTGCGCCTGTGTCATAAGTAAAGGGCCGGCTGGCTTGACTGTTAAAGGCTGCTGTAACCCCCAAAGTACACTCCAGTCCAAACCAAAAAAAAAATTATTTGCTGTGTTTGTGAATTGTGTGCGCAGTAGCCGCACGTGCATCAACAAAGTAGTGCCAAGCGTGCGCCTGTGTCATAAGTAAAGGGCCGGCTGGCTTGACCGTTAAAGGGTGCTGTAACCCCCAAAGTACACTCCAGTCCAAACCAAAAAAATATATATTTTCTGTGTTTGTGAATTGTGTGCGCAGTAGCCGCACGAGCATCAACAAAGTAGTGCCAAGCGTGCACCTGTGTCATAAGTAAAGGGCCGGCTGGCTTGACCATTAAAGGGTGCTGTAACCCCCAAAGTACACTCCAGTCCAAACCAAAAAAAAAATTATTTTCTGTGTTTGTGAATTGTGTGCGCAGTAGCCGCATGTGCATCAACAAAGTAGTGCCAAGCGTGCGCCTGTGTCATAAGTAAAGGGCCAGCTGGCTTGACCGTTAAAGGGTGCTATAACCCCCAAAGTACACTCCAGTCCAAACCAAAAAAAAATTATTTTCTGTGTTTGGGAATTGTGTGCGCAGTAGCCGCACGTGCATCAACAAAGTAGTGCCAAGCGTGCGCCTGTGTCATAAGTAAAGGGCCGGCTGGCTTGACCATTAAAGGGTGCAGTAACCCCCAAAGTACACTCCAGTCCAAACCCAAAAAAAATTTTTTCTGTGTTTGTGAATTGTGTGCGCAGTAGCCGCACGTGCATCAACAAAGTAGTGCCAAGCGTGCGCCTGTGTCATAAGTAAAGGGTCGGCTGGCTTGACTGTTAAAGGCTGCTGTAACCCCCAAAGTACACTCCAGTCCAAACCAAAAAAAAAATTATTTGCTGTGTTTGGGAATTGTGTGCGCAGTAGCCGCACGTGCATCAACAAAGTAGTGCCAAGCGTGCGCCTGTGTCATAAGTAAAGGGCTGGCTGGCTTGACCATTAAAGGGTGCTGTTACCCCCAAAGTACACTCCAGTCCAAAAAAATATATATTTTCTGTGTTTGTGAATTGTGTGCGCAGTAGCTGCACGTGCATCAACAAAGTAGTGCCAAGCGTGCGCCTGTGTCATAAGTAAAGGGCCAGCTGGCTTGACCGTTAAAGGGTGCTGTAACCCCCAAAGTACACTCCAGTCCAAACCAAAAAAATATATATTTTCTGTGTTTGTGACTTGTGTGCACTGTGGCTGCACTGGCATCAACAAAGGAGCAGCGCGAAGCGTGCGCCTGTGTCCCATAAGTAAAGAGCCGGCTGGCTCATTTCTTAAAGGGTGGTGTAACCCACAAAGAGCACTACTCTCCAGCAAAAATAAAAATATATTTTCTGTGTTTGTGTGCGCTTTAGCCGCACGTATATATCAATATAACTTAAATGGAGGACCAAACTTTCTCCGATAAAAATAAAATAGGGAAAGATCAAGAACCACTTCCTCCTAGTGCTGTTGCTGCTGCTGGGATTTGTTCATCATCCCAGAGAGGAAGTAGGAACATCACTACTTTTACTAAACAATTGACCCTCCAACAGTCCCTAGCGATGAGGATGAAGTATGACAGCAGTCATCCTGAAGCAAAACGTATAACTGTGGCCTTGACTGCTATGTTGGTGTTAGACGTGCGTCCGGTATCCGCCATTAGTGCAGTGGGATTTAGACAATTGATGGAGGTAGTGTGTCCCTGGTTCCAAATCCCGTCTAGATTCCACCTGCATCCTCAAAGCAGCAGCGACAAGCGTGCGTCTGTCTGTTAAAGGGTGGTGACACCCTCAAAGTGTGCTACACAAACAATAAAAATATTGTTCTTTTTTTTTCTATCTTTGTGAAATGTGTGGGCTGTGGCCGCACCTGCATCCTTAAAGCAGCAGCGACAAGCGTGCGTCTGTCTGTTAAAGGGTGGTGACACCCTCAAAGTGTGCTACACAAACAATAAAAATATTGTTCTTTTTTTTCTGTCTTTGTGAATTGTGTGGGCTGTAGCCGCACTTGCATCCTCAAAGCAGCAGCGACAAGCGTGCGTCTGTCTGTTAAAGGGTGGTGACACCCTCAAAGTGTGCTACACAAACAATAAAAATATTCTTCTTTTTTCTGTCTTTGTGAATTGTGTGGGCTGTAGCCGCACTTGCATCCTAAAAGCAGCAGCGACAAGCGTGCGTCTGTCTGTTAAAGGGTGGTGACACCCTCAAAGTGTGCTACACAAACAATAAAAATATTCTTCTTTTTTCTGTCTTTGTGAATTGTGTGGGCTGTAGCCACACTTGCATCCTCAAAGCAGCAGCGACAAGTGTGCGTCTGTCTGTTAAAGGGTGGTGTAACCCTCAAAGTGCTCCAAAAAATAAAAAACTATTTTTTTAATGTGTTTGTGACTTGTGTGTGATGTAGCCGCTCGTGCATCAACATAGTAGCAGCGCCAAGTGTGCGCCTGTGTCATAAGTCAAGGGCTGGTTTGGACATCTGGTCCGGACTGAAGGACGTGCCAACAATTTCTGACAAGTCTACTGTCACTGCATATGATACTGTCCTCAAAGCAGCAGCGACAAGCGTGCGTCTGTCTGTTAAAGGGTGGTGACACCCTCAAAGTGTGCTACACAAACAATAAAAATATTGTTCTTTTTTTCTGTCTTTGTGAATTGTGTGGGCTGTAGCCGCACTTGCATCCTCAAAGCAGCAGCAACAAGTGTGCGTCTGTCTGTTAAAGGGTGGTGTAACTCTCGAAGTGCTCCAAAAAATAAAAAACTATTTTTTTAATGTGTTTGTGACTTGTGTGCGATGTAGCCGCTCGTGCATCAACATAGTAGCAGCTCCAAGTGTGCGCCTGTGTCATAAGTCAAGGGCTGGTTTGGACATCTGGTCTGGACTGAAGGACGTGCCAACAATTTCTGACAAGTCTACTGTCACTGCATATGATACTGTCCTCCAAAGCAGCAGCGACAAGCGTGCGTCTGTCTGTTAAAGGGTGGTGTAACTCTCGAAGTGCTCCAAAAAATAAAAAACTATTTTTTTAATGTGTTTGTGACTTGTGTGCGATGTAGCCACACTTGCATCCTCAAAGCAGCAGCGACAAGCGTGCGTCTGTCTGTTAAAGGGTGGTGTAACCCTCAAAGTGCGCTCCACAAACTATAAAAATATTCTTCTTTTTTTTTCTGTCTTTGTGAATTGTGTGGGCTGTAGCCGCACTTGCATCCTCAAAGCAGCAGCGACAAGCGTGCGTCTGTCTGTTAAAGGGTGGTGTAACCCTCAAAGTGCTCCAAAAAATAAAAAACTATTTTTTTAATGTGTTTGTGACTTGTGTGCGATGTAGCCGCATGTGCATCAACATAGTAGCAGCGCCAAGTGTGCGCCTGTGTCATAAGTCAAGGGCTGGTTTGGACATCTGGTCCAGACTGAAGGACGTGCCAACAATTTCTGACAAGTCTACTGTCACTGCATATGATACTGTCCTCAAAGCAGCAGTGACAAGCGTGCGTCTGTCTGTTAAAGGGTGGTGACACTCTCAAAGTGTGCTACACAAACAATAAAAATATTGTTCTTTTTTTTCTGTCTTTGTGAATTGTGTGGGCTGTGGCCGCACTTGCATCCTCAAAGCAGCAACGACAAGCGTGCGTCTGTCTGTTAAAGGGTGGTGTAACTCTCGAAGTGCTCCAAAAAATAAAAAACTATTTTTTTAATGTGTTTGTGACTTGTGTGCGATGTAGCCGCACTTGCATCCTCAAAGCAGCAGCGACAAGCGTGCGTCTGTCTGTTAAAGGGTGGTGTAACCCTCAAAGTGCGCTCCACAAACAATAAAAATATTCTTCTTTTTTTTTCTGTCTTTGTGAATTGTGTGGGCTGTAGCCGCACTTGCATCCTCAAAGCAGCAGCGACAAGCGTGCGTCTGTCTGTTAAAGGATTACATCGGTGACAGCATCCAAGTAGGCATGTCAGACAGTCTGTACCTGTACTGGCAGGAAAAAGAAGCAATTTGGAGGTCCCTGTACAAACTGGCTCTATTTTACCTGAGTTGCCCCCCTCCAGTGTGTGCTCCGAAAGAGTGTTTAGTGCAGCCAGGAACCTTGTCAGCGAAAGGCATAGGAGGTTGCTTCCACAAAATGTGGAGAAGATGATGTTCATAAAATGAATTATCAACTCTTCCAGGGAGACCAGCCTCCAGAACATACAGAGGGACCTGTGGTTGTGGATTCCAGCGGGAACGAATTAATACTCTGTGAGGATGAGGATGTACACACTGAAGAAGGTGAGGAATCGGTGGATGAGGAGGATGAGGATGACATCTTGCCTCCGTAGAGCCAGTTTGTGCAGGGACAGATTAATTGCCAGCTTGTTTTGTGGGGGCCCAAACAAACCAATCATTTCAGCCACAGTTGTGTGGCAGACCCTGGCGCTGAAATGATTGGTTTGTTAAAGTGTGCATGTCCTGTTTATACAACATAAGGGTGGGTGGGAGGGCCCAAGGACAATTCCATCTTGCACCTCTTTTTTTTCTTTGCATTATGTACAGTTTGGGGCCTAGTTTTTCATACTGCCATCCTGTCTGCCACTGCAGTTTCACGCCTAGATGGGTCACATGTTTGTGCCGCCCACTCGTGTCGCTTAGCATAGTCATCCAGCTACCTCGGTGCAACCTTTTGGACCTAAAAACACTATTGTGAGATGTGAGGTGTTCAGAATAGACTGGAAATGAGTGGAAAATTAAGGTTATTGAGGTTAATAATAGCATAGGAGCAGAAAAACCTACAAATTATGTGATTTTAGCTGTTTTTATGCTTTTTTTCAAAAAAATACAGATCCAAAACACAAAACCCAGAACCCAAAACACGGAAGGGTGGTTTTGGCAAAACCAATCCAGATCCAAAACACGAAGAAAGATCCAGATCCAAAACCAAAACACAAAACACGAAAAGTGGCCGGTGCACACCCCTAATATATATATTTTTATATATATATATATATATATATTTATATATGCCTATATATATCTAAAATCAATTGGATTTACTTCAGTTGCTTAGATATATAAACCACATCATAGATTACAGTATTGGATGACTCTGTGAATCTATAGAAGTAAAGTATTATGTGATTTATTTGTAGCACAGGTATAGAATCCCGGTTATTATCCAAATACCACAGCATCTATGATACAGTGTCTGTTATATGGAGAGAAACAACTTCAATAGCACTATCTCCGCTGGATATATAATATTTATTTTGCACAGTATTCCTGGCTTAGCTGTAAAGCATTGTTATAGCCAGACCTTCTGCATGAGGTCAGGGGTGTCCTCCAGCAGCTTCACGGAATTTACTCACGCTGAATTTGTTTTGGGGAGATGTGTCCGGTGGTTATTGCCTTCTCCATAGCTGCTATATCCTCCATTGCGAAAGGGAATATTTGAGTGTGGTGTAAGCACAGCTCCGCGTACCAAGTTTGATAAAGTCTCGATCTCTGTCAGGTGCTAATCAACATTTTAAACTGACCATTGTACAGCACCAGCAGCAATTATCTCCCCTGCTTGGCACAGCACAGTTCCGATATTAGCAGTTGGAGTGTCAGTGTAAGGAAAGTTGTTTCTCGTCTAGGTGCAAACAATAAGTTAGTAACCGAGCAAGTCCAATAGATCCATGGTGGTCGTAGACAGGGACAGTGATGCGTTTCATCTACTCTGTAGACTTTTTCAAGCTATATGTTGATTAGCACCTGATAGAGACTGTGACTTTTTCAAACTTGGAAAAACTTGAGTAAATTCCGTGAAGCTGCTGGGGGACACCCCTGACCTCATGGCTAAGTACAGTTTGAACTAACTACAGGAAGTCTGGCTCTAACAATTCTTTACAGCTAAGCATGGGAATACTGTGCAATATAAATATTATATATCCAGCAGAGATAGTGCTATTGAGGTTGTTTCTCTCCATATGACAGACACTGTATCATAGGTACTGTGGTATTTGGATAATATCTTGGATTTTATACCTGTGCTACAAATAAATCAGATGTTAGGACACATACTTTACAGTTCAATACATTGTACTTCAATATATTCACTGGATCGTCCAATATTGTAATCTATGATGTGGTTTATATATCTAAGCAACTAAGATAAATCCAATTGATTTTTCGACATATATATGTATCTATACACGTTTATTATTTTGTCTTGTATTCATTATTCATGTGTTTTTTTTTTAAATGGAATACTATTTAGTATAACCAGCGCTGCATTGTGTTATTAATGTCTCCATTTAGTTGGATACATTTTTGTTGTCTATAATTGATTTATAACTATGCAATATCTTACTGAAACAGTGTTTTCATCACACGTATAGAAATTTCTTTAAACCTTTAACTGGCTAATATTTTTTGAAAACATTGCCCCTGAATTGTCGATTATTTTTTTCATTATGATTTAATTAGGTTAAGGATATCTATTTAAAATGTAATTCATTTTCTTAAATTTTTTTTTCTTTTTTAGATACAGTATAAATTAGCCTGTTAATGAATTTAATGATCTTGAACTTTAAAACTTTCTAATTAATGTAGGACTTACATAAAACTTATTTAACAATAATTTAATAATAAAAAACAAAAAAATAATAATTTGGTAACAGTTCTGTGAGAATCGTCCCTAGCAGGGGGTGGGCATTCCTATGATGAGTGTTGCCAATAACTGTTGCTAGGGAAAGGGGGAGGAGGAGAAGGTGCTGCACTGCAGTGACCACTGTGTATAGTGTCTGCATGCAACAGATGGATCTCAACCAGGGGTGTGCAATAAGCGGCCCTCCAGCTGTTGTTGAACTAAAAATACTAGCATGCATTGCATTTTTAGCATGGCCAAATAGCAAAACTGTGCCATGGCATGCTGGGATCTGTAGTTTTACAACATCTGGGGGGCTGCTTATTGCCCACCCCTAATCTAAACACTGAATCAGCAACTGTAAGTGCAATTAGTAACATTGCACTGCTGTTTGACTGTGGGAAGGAGGAGAGACCACTAGGGGACATGGCAGCAGTGAGCCCTGTGAGCTCCAGTTGCAGTGGGTGAACAATCATTAGAGAGTCCAGAACAACAGAGAGGTCTCTGCTAAGAGAGAATGTCAGAGATTTCAGGGGAGATGCTAAAACAGTAAGCTATGTGAGCTCTTGTAGCTGCAGGTGTGCAGAATCACTGTGACCGGGCATTAGGCAATGATTTATCATAGTTTACTGTAGCTGGGGTGGGAGGCGGATACTGGGAGTGAAGCTAGGGCTGCAGGAAGACATATAGAGCTGTGTGAGTCCAGCGACTGCAGGAACATTTTCTTCCAGCAGTAACCAGTGGGCTCTTCATACTGGTCGCATGATATGCAGTGGTGTCAGGGAAAGCGCAGCTTGGCATGGTTGCATGTGATGCAACCATGACCCTCAAGTGGTTAAGGAGTCTATTTACTAAGCCTTGGATAGAGATAAAGTGAATGAAGATAAAGTACAAGGTAATCAGCTCCAGACTGCCATATCACAGGCTGTGTTTGAAAAATGGCAGTTAGGAGCTGATTGGTTGGTACTTTATCTGTGTCCATTTTATCTCAAGCCAAGGCTTAGTAATTAGACACCTAAGTCATGTGTGGCTATTAAGACCTACTTCCATTTTAACATTGGTTGAGATTTTTAGGCTCAGCTTCATTATTCATATTAATTAATAATAAGGCCATACAAATTTGTAAACTTTTATTCCCATACTTTAAATGAAAGTACTTGTTTGTAACTTGAATTCTTTTTTAAACATATATATGTGTACTGGTGCTGTGAAACTTTTTTTTAGAGGGTAAGCTTTAAAAACTAAAATGCCATTTCTCATTCTCAGGTTGATGAATGATGTCATGATGTCTCCTCCAGTCTTGCACTCAGTAGCGGCTCCAGGCAATGAGCAAGCTGCTCCATCGCCTGGAGCGCCACTGTATCCGGTGGGTGCAGAAAACGCCCACCCACCCTCTCAGCGGTAGTGAGCAAATGTAAGCTCAGGGGGAAGGAGCAGAGAAGGGAAGGGGCGGCAACACAGGATGGCGCTGGGCACAGCAAAGCATTGCACTGATTGCACTGCATGAAGATGAACCTAAAGTGCTGCTTGATCTACTTTGTGTATCTTCTTGTGGATGCATTTACAGGTTATTTTTAATTTCATGTATCACAATATATGTGCACCTCAAATTAAAACAAGAAGATATGAGTTTTTGAAGTAATAGATTTTGCACCAGTGTTTTTGGTGTGAATGCAGTTGAGCCTAAATGAGCCCCTCTACTGTACGTGCATTGCAATATGTCTTGGTTTTGTACAGATGTGTCTGGATGGTCCAACCAGTGGTTTTGCAATCTAGAAGTGAACCTGCATGTACAGCAGAAATTTAAAGACGTAAATGTGCAAATGTGTAAGCATCACATCAATGTCCACTTTAATATCACCCATTTCACTAAATAAACTTTTACTTCTTTCTTCTAAGATATTAATGAGTTTAGACACACATGACTTTTTATCACATTTTAGGGGTGTACACAGAAATACATTTCTCTGTCAAATATCATCAAGGAGACACAAAATAGGTTCCAATAATACTATGAGAAGAACCAAAGATCACCAGCTCTAAGTTAGTGCAAAGTTGAAGTTCTTTTTCAGACATCAAATGATTGTGCTCTCCTCCACAGAGCAATGAATAACAGGAATTGGTACTCTCCCAAACTCTATAGTCTTTCAATAGAGTGTAGTTAACCTGTGTTATATCTTGAGTACAATGAGAGCATGTTCACGTAAATGCAGCATATTTAGTAGTGAACACTCAGGTATGCTTCTTAGGTGGTGTCTCTCTTGTAGGTACTGGTTAGCTGGTGCAATGAAATGCAATGATAAGGATTAGGAGCAGCAATAAATTGCAGCTTCTGATTAGCTGTTTGCATATTGACCCATCCATCTGATTTAATCTAATTAATTAGCATTATCACTATATTAGAGCAAGTTGCGGTCATCAATTTGATTTACTTGTTTGTCATTTCCATTTCAAATGCTGCAGGAAAGAAGACTCCTATTGGATTTTTAAATGAGTAAGCAACAGATATAGGTTTATTTATACTTAATTACATTGCATATGGAAAATGAAACTTTTAATAATTGCAGTTTTTTGTGTTTGTGATGCTTCATTACATTTTATACTGTGTACAAATAGGAAAATGAGACTACAATTTATTACTAACACTGTCAAGCCTCATCTCTATACTACTGTATCTTTAGGTGTAAGTACAGTATACATGTGTGTGTCTGATGTATACATAACACAAGTATTACTGTTTTATTTTTGATGCACGCATCTTGCGATATGTTAAATTCAAAATGTATACATAAATAGGCTTTTTTTGCATTTCTTTATCTAGATAAGATGCACAAATACATCCAACTCTAAATGGCCAATTCATTATCCTTAAATGTAGGTGAAAATATTGCACATTGTAATTTTGTAATTCATCACCAGAATGTATGTTTGCAATGATAAAATCCTACGCTAACTAGGGTTGAGCGGGTTTGGATTTCTGAAATCCGAGCCCCCCCGATCCGAGTCGTATCTTAGTCACACTCGACTATTCCTGCCTGACTCAGATCTGAAATCGAGGCAAAATGTCATCATCCCACCTTCCGGATATCGCAGGTTTTGGATTCTATAAAAGGTCCCCGCGTCGGCGCCATTTCTCACTCCGGCTGTCTACAGTGAAGAAGGAGGGTGGGAGCTAGGGCTGGCTGGGCTGTGTTGTGCTGCTGTTGTCCATAGGGGCAGTGTCCACTCAGTCCATAGGGGCTGA
The DNA here is from genome assembly GCA_031769625.1 of Taudactylus pleione. Lineage (NCBI taxonomy): Eukaryota > Metazoa > Chordata > Amphibia > Anura > Myobatrachidae > Taudactylus > Taudactylus pleione. Next base: position 15,572,573 of record JAUIMM010000036.1, on the reverse strand, counting down.
CTGGGCTGTGTTGTGCTGCTGTTGTCCATAGGTGCTGGCTGGGCTCTGTTGTGCTGCTGTCATAGGGACTGGCTGGGCTGTGATGTGCAGTCAGTTGTCCATAGGGGCTGTGTCCACTCCAAAGTCTATAGGGGCTGGCTGGACTGTGGTGTGCAGTGCCCCATAAAGGCTGTAGTCCTAGAGGGGTGCTGTAGTGTTGTCCAGGGGGGTGATCTGTGCATCAGGGGTGCTTCCCCAAAGTGCACTCCAAAACAAAATTATTTTTTTTTCTTTGTTTGTAAATTGTGTGCGCAGTAGCCGCACATGCATCAACAAAGTAACGCCAAGCACGCACCTGTGTCATAAGTAAAGGGCCGGCTGGCATGACTGTTAAAGGGTGCTGTAAACCCCAAAGTGCACTCCAAACAAAATAACAAATTAATTTCTGTGTTTGTGAATTGTGTGCACTGTGGCTGCACGTGCATCAACAAAGGAGCAGCGCCAAACGTGCGCCTGTGTCATAAATCAAGGGCCGGCTGTATCATCTGATAAAGGGTGGTGTAACCCCCAAACTGCACTCCAAACAAAATAAAAAAATATTTTCTGTGTTTGTGAATTGTGTGCACTGTGGCCGCACGTGCATCAACAAAGTAGCGCCAAGCGTGCACCTGTGTCATAAGTAAAGGGCTCACTGACTTGACTGTTAAAGGGTGCTGTAACCCCCATAGTGCACTCCAAAAAAATAAAAAATTATTTGCTGTGTTTGTGAATTGTGAATTTGTTGAGGCACGTGCGACCACAGTGCACACAATTCACAAAGTAGCGCCAAGCATGTGCCTGTGTTATAAGTAAAGGGCCAGCAGGCTCATCTGTTAAAGGGTGGTGTAACCCCCAAAGTGCACTTCAAACTAAATAAAAAAATATTTTCTGTGTTAGTGAATTGTGTGCACTGTGGCCGCACGTGCATCAACAAAGTAGCGCCAAGCGTGCGCCTGTGTCATAAGTAAAGGGCCGACTGGCTCATCTGTTAAAGGGTGGTATGACCCCCAAAGTGCACTCCAAACTAAATAAAAAATATTTTCTGTGTTTGTGAATTGTGTGCACTGTGGCTGCACGTGCATCAACAAAGGAGCAGCACCAAGCGTGCGCCTGTGTCCCATAAGTAAAGGACCGTCTGGCTTGTCCATTAAAGGGTGCTGTAACCCCCAAAGTGCACTCCAAAAAAAATAAAAATAATATATTTTTTCGTGTTTGTGAATTGTGTGCACAGTAGCTGCACGTGCATCAACAAAGTAGAGTCAAGCGTGCGCCTGTGTCATAAGTAAAGGGCTGGCTGGCTTGACCATTAAAGGGTGCTGTAACCCCCAAAGTGCACTCCAAAAAAAAAAATATATATATCTTTTTGTGTTTGTGAATTGTGTGCACAATAGCCGCATGTGCATCAACAAAGGAGCAGCACCAAGCGTGCGCCTGTGTCATAAGTAAAGGGCCGGTTGGCTCATCCGTTAAAGGGTGCTGTAACCCCCAAAGTGCACTCCAGCAAAAATAAAACATTGTCGTCTGTGTTTGTGAATTGTCTGCACTGTACGTGCATACTCAAAGCAGCAGCGCCAAGCATGCGTCTGTCTGTTAAAGGGTGGTGTAACCCTCAAAGTGTGCTCCACAAAAAGTAAAAAATTCTTCTTTTTTTCTGTCTTTGTGAATTGTGTGTACTGTACATGCATCTCAAAGCAGCAGCGCCAAGCGTGCGTCTGTCTTTTAAAGGGTGGTGTAACCCCCAAAGTGCACTCCAACAAAAATAAAACATTTTCTTCTGTGTTTGTGAATTGTCTGCACTGTACGTGAATACTCAAAGCAGCAGCTCCAAGCATGTGTCTGTCTGTTAAAGGGTGGTGTAACCCTCAAAGTGCGTGCCACAAAAAGTAAAAAAATCTTTTTTTTCTGTCTTTGTGAATTGTGTGCACTGTTGCTGCATGTGCATCATCAAAGGAGCAGTGTCAAGTGTGCGCCTGTGTCCCATAAGTAAAGAGCCAGCTGGCTCATTTCTTAAAGGGTGGTGTAACCGACAAGGGGCCTGATTCAGACCCGCTCGCAAGTGGGTCGATGGTGTGCACTGTGCATGCGCACGACGGCGGGAGCTCCATCGTGTGCAAGCGCCAGACACGACGAGCGAAGGACTTTCCTTCGCTCGTTGTGTCTGATCAAAGGGGGCGTGCTGTCGATGTTGATTGACAGCACGCCCCCTTTGGTGGGCGTGCCGGGGGCATGCCTCCCAGACAGGGGCATTCCCAAGGGAACGCCTACCATCAGAAGCTGGCCCACTGACATCACTAGTGATGTCAGTGGGAGTGATTTTGGCTCTGATAGAGCCAAAATCACTCCGGGCCTTGACGTTGAGAAACTCAACCACAGGCCCCGGCTCGCAGTGGCGATGGTCAAGACCATCGCAGCCATCAATCTGCACACTTGTATAGGCTGTGGGTGGTGACCCACAGCTATACGAGCATCCAGGAGGATGCTCCATTATTATGGAGGACGGCCCTCATTCAGAGCGTGCGCTCTGCTCAGAGCATCCGGCTCTGAATGAGGGCCAAAGTGCACTAGTCTCCAACTTTCTGTGTTTGTGTGTGCCTTAGCCGCACGTATATATCAATATAACATAAATGGAGGACCAAACTTTCTCCGATAAAAATAAAATAGGGAAAGATCAAGAACCACTTCCTCCAAGTGCTGAAGCTGCTGCCACTAGTCATGACATAGATGATAACATGTCATCAATTTTGTCTTCCAAGGCCGATGCCCAATGTCATAGTAGAGGGCATATACAATCCCAAATGACAAAGTTCAGGAAAATTACCTTAAAAAAAAAACATTTAAATCATCTGAGGATAAATGTAAACTTGCCAATATGCCATTTACGACACGGAGTGGCACGGAATGGCTAAGGTCTTTCCCTATGTTCATGACTAGTGGTTCAGCTTCACATGACGAAGGAAGCCCTCATGCCGCTAAAATAATCAAACGAGTTAAGCTGGCAAAAGCACAGCAAAGAACTGTGCGTTCTAAGAAGATATCACAAATTCCCAAGGAAAGTCCAAGTGTGGTGGCTTGGTGGTGTGATGCCTGACCTTCCCAGCACTGGATGGGAAGAGGTGGCTCTTTCCACCATTTGCATGCCCTCTGCAAGTGCTGAAAGGAGAACCCACAGTCCACTTGCTGATATGCAAATTAAAGATGTCACTGTTGAAGTACAACAGGATGAGGATACTGGTGTAGCTGGCGCTAAGGAGGAAGTTGGCGAGGAGGATTCTGATGGTGATGTTGTTTGTTTAAATCAGGCTCCGGGGAGACAGTTGTTGTCTGTGGGATGAAAAAGCCCATCACGGTCATGCCTGGGCAGAAGACCAAACATTCCACCTCTTTGGTCTGGCAATATTTCTATCCAAATCCGGACAACTGTCTTGCCATATGTACCATATGTAAAGGTGAAATAAGTAGGGGTAGGGACATTAACCACCTAGGAACATCCTCCCTTATATGTCACCTGCAGCGCGTTCATAAAAAGTTACTGTCAAGTTCAGAAACTTTGACTAAGACCATAAGCAGGCCAGGGACACCTAAATCCCTTTGTCCTGTTGTATCCAAGCACCTGCAAACCACACCGTCAACTCCCTCCTCATCAATTTCCTCCTTAGTCAGGATCGGTAGTAGTCCTGCAGGCCATGTCACTGGCATGACTGACTCTCCTATCGGGATTCCTCCAGAGGATCCTGCATTGCTACACCTACTGCTGCTGCTGCTGTTGCTGCTGGGAGTCATTCATCATCCCAGAGAGGAAGTAGGAACACCACTACATTTACTAAACAATTGACCCACCAACAGTCCTTAGCGAGGAGGATAAAGTACGACAGCAGTCATCCTGAAGCAAAGCGTATAACCGAGGCCTTGACTGCTATGTTGGTGTTAGATGTGCCTCCGGTATCCGCCATTAGTGCAGTGGGATTTAGACAATTGATGGAGGTAGTGTCCCCCTGGTTCTAAATCCCATCTAGATTCCACTTCACTAGGCAGGCAATACCGAGACTGTAAAGAAACGTCAGAGAACGTCGGTGTCCTGAAAAATGCGGTTGTACCCAATGTCCACTTAACCACGGACATGTGGACAAGTGGAACAGGGCAGACTTAGGATTATATGACTGTGACAGCCCACTGGGTAGATGTATTACCTTACGCAGCAACAACAGCAACATCACCAGTAGCAGCATCTCAGAAATGCCAGCACATTCCAAGGCAGGCTACACTATGTATCACTGGTTTCAGTAAGGGGCACACTGCCGACAACCTCTTAGAGAAACTGAGGGAAATTATCGCCCAGTGGCTTACCCCACTTAGACTCTCCTGAGGATTTGTGATATCTGACAACGCCACCAATATTGTGTGGGCATTACATCTGGGCAAATTCCAGCACGTCCCATGTTTTGCTCTCACAATAAATTTGGTGGTGCAGAATTTTCTGAAAAGTGACAGGGGCGTGCAGGAGATGCTTTGGGTGGCCCGAAAAATTTCAGGCCACTTTCGCCATTCAGCGACTGCATGCCAAAGACTGGAGCGCCAGCTAACCCTCTTGAACCTGCCCCACCATCACCTGAAGCAAGAGGTTGTGACGCGGTGGAACTCAACCCTCTATATGCTCCAGAGGATGGAGGAGCAGCAAAAGGCCATTCAAGCCTATACATCCACCTATGACATAGGCAAAGGAGGGGATATGCACCTGACCCAAGTGCAGTGCAGAATGATTTCTGTGTTGTGCAAGGTTCTCCAGCCCTTCAAACTTGCCACACGTGAAGTCAGTTCAGTCACAGCCAGCTTGAGTCAGGTCATTCCCCTCATCAGCTTTTGCAGAAGCACCTGGAGAAAGTGAAGGAGAAGCTAAGATGGAGCGATTCCGGTCGGCATGTGGATGAAGCCCTTCATTCGCTTTGCCAGGATTCCAGGGTGGTCAATCTGTTGAAATCAGACCACTACATTTTGGCCACCATGCTCGATCCTAGGTTTAAAGCCTATGTGGTGTCTCTCTTTCCGGCCGACACAAGCCTGCGGAGGTGCAAAGTCCTGCTGGTGAAAACACAACGTCAGCTGAAGTGGAATGTGACAGGTCAACAGCTCCTTCTTCATTTTCTCCCGCAATTGGGGCTACCAGGAAAAAACTTAGGTATCCTAAGCAACCTGCTGGTGGTGATGCAGGGCAGGCAGGACCAAGTTTGGACATCTGGTCTGGACTGAAGGACCTGGCAAAAATTTCTGACATGTCTACTGTCACTGCATATGATACTGTCACCATTGACAGAATGGTGGAGGATTATATCAGTGATAGCATCCAAGTAGGGATGTCAGACAGTCCGTACCTGTACTGGCAGGAAAAAAGGGCAATTTGGAGGCCTCTGTATAAACTGGCTCTATTTTACCTGAGTTGACCCCCCCTCCAGTGTGTACTCTGAAAGAGTGTTTAGTGCAGCTGGGAACCTTGTCAGCAAAAGACGTAGGAGGTTGCTTCCACAAAATGTGGAGAAGATGATGTTCATAAAAATGAATTATCAACTCTTCCAGGGAAGACCAGCCTCCAGAACGTACACAGGGACCTGTGGTGGTGGATTCAAGCAGGGACAAATTAATACTCTGTGAGGATGAGTATGAACACAACACTGAAGAGGGTGAGGAATCGGTGGATGAGGAGGATGTGGACGACATCTTGCCTCAATAGAGTCAGTTAGTGCAGGAACAGATTAATTGCCAGCTTGTTTTGTGGGGGCCCAAACGAACCAATCATTTCAGCCACAGTCATGTGGCAGACCCCGGCGCTGAAATGATTGGTTTGTTAAAGTGTGCATATCCTGTTTATACAACATAAGGGTGGGTGGGAGGGCCCAAGGACAATTCCATCTTGCTACTCTTTTTTTTCTTTGCATTATGTACTGTTTGGGGCCTAGTTTTTCAAACTGCCAGCCTGTCTGCCACTGCAGTGTCACTCCTAGATGGGCCACGTGTTTGTGCCGCCCACTCGTGTCGCATAGCATAGTCATCCAGCTACCTCGGTGCAACATTTTGGACATAAAAACACTATTGTGAGGTGTTCAGAATAGACTGAAAATGAGTGGAAATTAAGATTATTGAGGTTGATAATAGCAAAGGAGCAGATAAACCCACAAATTCTGTGAGTTTAGCTGTTTTTATGCTTTTTGTCAAAAAAATACAGATCCAAAACACAAAACCCAGAACCCAAAACACGGAAGGGTGGTTTTGGCAAAATCAATCCAGATCCAAAACACGAAGAAAGATCCAGATCCAAAACCAAAACACGAAAAGTGGCTGGTACACACCCCTAATGCTAACACCTTCCTACATTTAAACTTTAAATTTTCCCATGTGGTTGGGAATGGGAGATGAATTGTGTGGGTTTGTAAGTCTGGGTTCCAAACACCATTACAAGTTCAGTATCCATATTGTTCTCATTAAGCACCCTATTCATGAAGAGAAAAATTTCCCTAGGGTTAATTAAGGAATGAACTCGCTGTGAGTTCAATCCTAGAATTGGAGGCATTCATCATGCCTCCAATACTTAATTATCACTTCCAAAAGTTTCTCTTTTTGCGGAGACAGCTTTTTGGAAAAAGGACCATCACTCTCGCAGCCTGTCTTGAAGCTGCACTTGAAGACAGGCTGTGAAGAGACAGGAGAGAAGCCAACAGAGTCAAACCCCCCCTCCCTCCTCCCACTCGCTCACCTCCTCTGCTCAGCCCCAAGTTTATCCCCGCTGCCTGAGACCTGGACCCCCGCAAGCTCACTCACCTCCTTGCTGCCTCCAGCTCAGCTCCGGATATCCCCAGCCCCCCTGACCCCTGCCGCTGCAGGGCTGCAGCTGCCATGGGAGTCTGTGAGCCCCGCTCAGATCATGCAGCCCTGCCGTGCAGGTCCCCCGCCACCGCTGCTGTGCCCTCTCCCTCATCCTTGGCTCACAGGAGGAGAGCTTGGGGAGCTGGGAGGGAGCTGCTGGAAAGTAAGAGGACACAGCAGGGAGGGATCTTTTCAGATCCCTCTGCTATATCAGATGCTGTACACCATCTTAGGGTGGGGTACAGTATCACTATCAAGTTCCGAAAAAAAATTCTTCCGATACTATAGTATGGGTACTGTAGAAATTATCGGTGGAGAATTGTAACCAGGAGACACAGTATAAGTGATATCTCCTGCATTACCTTATTGATTAATTGCAATAACACTTAATTTCTACAAAAATAGACACAAATCTTAATTTTCACCTACATTTGCAGAAATTAAGTAATGATGAATAGACCCCTAAAACACAAACTCATGTTCCAAAATAATCATACATATTTTACTATAATTATGCAATATTACTCCACAAATACACTAGTATACAACAATATACTCCTATATTAAAATACAACAATATATTAGTCAACCCTATAATATATCCATGATTCAGAGGTGAGAGCAAAGCAATAAAAAGGAATAATTTTACACATTGGCAAAACCATATTGTACTCCAGGTGGAGCAAATGTAAAATGTGCAGAGTTTCTACAGAATTGGAGTCCAGGAGTTCCAGTCACCCTGCTAGCCCGATGCATGGGACCTGTGGCAGCGACGGTGCTGCCCATAGAGCCCTGTGCTCTTTTCAATGCCACTGCTCACACACCCCTAGTTACAGCCCTGCAGGTGCATCCAATCAGAAAAAATATCTTGGAATTCACTGCCTGCATTTGTAAGTAGGTGAAATGCGCCGTTTTTGATAATCACACCAGTTTCCACCCTTTTGTTTCTCATACAGAATATTATCTGACATCAGTCTCCATTCTAAACAAGACAAGCACTTGCAGTATTACACCACAAATACAGCTATATTACCACAAATGCAACCTATATTACTTACAAAATAAACCCTTTGCTCTCACAAACATTGTACAAGCTTCCCATTATAGTATGTATAACAAACACTGCTGTATATTTCTGCATATTAGAAAACCATATTTATCAACAGGTGCCAATGCTGTGCTAGTAGTCACTCTGCTGCCAAGAATGCAAACATCCTACTGACCTCTATAAGCACCAATTCTCTCAGCATCTTTCCATGTAATATTCCCATGGTCTCTCCCATAGTGTCCTTCTGTAGCATTATCTTATACTCATCTCTCCTTCTATTTGAGTCCATTGCTCATTGAGTAAATCTGTGTGGATGAGGGATAGATGAGACTTCACGATGCTTCTTCAGTTGCCAGTTGTTTCTTGAGAGTGAAAGCATATGTCCTGATGGTTACAGCATAGCTATGCCAAATAAAATTGCATTCAGATCCATGTACGTTTAATGGGATTTTCTGAGTGGTAACTAGGAGGGTGGCCACCAGACATGGGTGTGGTGGTGTCAGTGACTAAAGACATTGTTGCACTGACACCAGCCACCATGTTTAGTTGCACATTCTGCATCTGCCATAGGTCAGGTGCTATGTCCACTGGTGTGGCCAATGGTGCACGAATACTGCATCTTTGTATGCAAATCAGCAGATTTGTGCCACAGCTGGGGGTATCTCAGTAAGACACCCATTGGCAACAGCAGCAGTGGCTGCAATAAATGACACATCTGCTACTACAACAGTGTCCACCTCTCAATCATCCACAGTGTCTCAATTTTTTGTTGAACCTCTATCTTTGCAAGGAGTGTGGTGCAAGACATTGACACATAAATAAAAGATGAGTGTGTGTGGGCAAGTTGGTTCTCCATGTATTTGGGCCTAATTTAGATGTGGGCGCAATGTCAATATTAAAGCAGATTTGGCAATTGTTAGCGATTGCACATGCATGTAAGCCACTCTGCACATGCACAACGATTAAATTGAGATTATGCCCACACAGGATTAATTTACAAAGTGAGTGATAAGTAGTCAGCGTTTGGGGGAAGTCATTGGCGTGGTTAGAAAAATGCAGGTGTGTCAAACCATTTAAATACTATTTTCTGGGCATCCATAAATTAGCCACTGCACTTTTGCTTGCAGCATGTCTGGAGACCCAGTGTGCCTGTGACAGTTAAGACTTACTCAGCAGGCTGATGGCTGACTGATCTGTGTTCTGTGTTTCCGATGTTTCCAGACACCAAGTGAGTCATTAGCTTATTTTAGTATTTGCGAACCGTGAGAGATTGCAGCTGTGATGGCATTTTGCTCCATATCTGAATCAGGCCCAAAGTTAAGAAAGATCACAAACAAGCTGTAATGCAAACTGTAAGCACTCCTACTGGTATATAAGTGCTGAAAACAGCCATTACCTTTCATCATTGATTCACACCAGTGAGACACATTTCCCGTGTTCTGAATGTGGAAATGTTTTGCTTATAAATCGGTTCTCGTTAAGCATCAGAGAACTTACACGGGTGAGAAACCCTTTCCATGTTCTGAGTGTGGGAAACGTTATACGAAGAAATCAGATCTTGGTATACATCAGAGAATCCACATAGGTTAAAGGTCAATTAAATTTTCCACTTGCATACATTTAAATGCTGTTATGAAATGAAGTGTAAAGTGTTTTGTCCAATGAACAAGTCTTATCGAGTATTTTATATTCTCCCTAATCATCAGTCTGTCATCCCAATTAATTTCCCTAACGGAAGATATGGTTGGACCTTAATTGCTATTTTTATAGTATGGTTTTCTGTCCGTGTAAAAATGTTCAATTGTAAGATTTATTCAGCAAAAGTCCTCAAGTGATTTTTGTGTTGCATATTCCCAATATACTAGAACTGAAGGTAATATGTTTATGGTGTGTATAGTGTTTGCATCTGTCAAAAATCACTAGTATTGCATTCAGTGGTGGCACCTGCCAGTCACGGAAAGAACAGGCAGCCCCAGGGGGAGGTGCTCTGCCCAGCATGTTCTGGCCCAGTCTGCATGTGAACACCATGGAGTGGGCTCATACTAGTCAGCATCAGTGATACAGAAGACACAGCACAGCACCTGCTGGGAGGAGCAGAAAGGGACAAACTGCAAGCATGAGAAGCCAAGCAAGATCAGCTCTAAGGTAAGTAAAATAGTGCAGGGGTTCGAAAGGATCGTGGAGGGGTTGGGATCATTACACTGTACTGTAGTAATCCAGGGAAACTACTATTTTAAAAAAGGTGGTAAAATAAATAAAAATATTGTAATAGTGCTGTGGGTGATGAAGTTGTTTTTTGTTTCTGGCAAGTTTAATTCAGTTGGCTCATTGTATTTTTTTTCTGACCTTCTGAAGTGCAGATTGATGTGTTAAGGTAGTTACAGAATATAATGTGCACTTCTGAGAGCACAATCTCTAAGGAAGCCTGGTTATCCAGAAGAGAAATGTTGGAGAGTATAGTCGAACAAGGAGCATCAGACCGCACACAGATCCACTAAGTGCAGCGTGTCCACAGCAGCACACAGAACTACTGAGATCAGCGTGTCCTTGGCTGGCAGAAGACACAGCAAAGGTATATAATTCCACCGGCTGCTATCTGTTGACCTTCACTATTGGGAGCCAATGTTATAAGGACTTTATACAGATTTATCAAGTACAGCTATTCCTAGCTGCACACATACCCACACTGCAAGGCCCTCCAAAACCATAAGTACTCATATTTCTGCGGATACAGCCATCATCCTGTGGATCTACTGCTGTAATATCCAGTAACAGCTGCCGACACTGACCAGTTAGGAGGTTTCAATAAATCCACACAGACTCATTACTAGTCATAACCAGAAAAGAGCTATATGTACATACTATATAGGTACCAGGACTGTTTTATTTAAAACTAAAATAAGTTCTTACAGTTTTTATGACAATTTATTGTCTTTTATAAATAAATGCCAAACTATTAATTTCAATTTCTAGCCATGCCTATTTTCTACCTTTGGTGTGTGCAAATGTCCCTAACACCATTGCCTCACAGGATATGCTGCACATACGAGCCACACACCCCCATTTTCATCATGCTGGGGGCATACTGGGTCCTACCTGCACTAGCTGACTTGACAACTTGCTGTAGCTGCCAGCTGGTATTCTAAAATCTGTTGGTGCTTCTAAATAATGGAAAGTTTTCAGACCTGTCTAGAAAAAAAGATAGAGAATAAATATCTGCATTTAAATAGTGTCAAATAATTTAGATCCCTCCCCCTGACTCTGCAACTGCCAGCCAACATTAAGTATTAGAATGCATGAATTTCTCTCTTTGCCCCCTCCATGAATATCTCTTAAAGCCCCTACATATATCTCTCACTGCCCATATTTATTTTACTGCCCCCTCTCCAGCTGTCTCACTCCATATCACTCTAATTAACCTCTCCATTGCCATTTTATTGCCCTTGCATAGCTTTCTGATTGCCCCCTCCATTTCTGTCTCATTGAGCCCTTCCTGCCCCCAGTTCCCCATTCAGTTGTCTCATTGCTCCCTCACTCAGTATCACACAGAGCCTCACACAGCTCTCAATGAACCCCTCACTGCACACACTGACCCTCTCACTGCCCTGTCTCAGCACTAACTGTCTCCCTCCCTGCACACGGACCTCTCTCCCAGCTCACTCATTTAGTCAGGGATGCCATGGAGTTCTTCAAAGAACAAACATTACCAGGTAAGGACATAGGGGCTCATTTATCAATGAGTTTTATAAAGTGCAATGAGTTTCAAAACTCATTGCGTATGATAATGGTGTTCCAGCCACTCAGCTCTTAACTGTCATCTGTTTGAAAAGTTACAGTTGGGAGCTGATTGGCTTGATCACCAATTATCATACTCAATGAGCTTTAGAACTCATTGTGCATGATAAAATTTGTTGATGAATGGGCCCCATAATCTGCTAATTGAATGCATTAATTGTTTATGTGTGAGATTGATAACCATGCCTCATTTATTGTCAATTTGGCCCATATGGAATTTATCGGTCTCCATAGTTTCTGATTGTATTGGCTGGAATTGGACAATGGAATTAGTCATCTCAAGTTCCTGATCCCTTGGGGGGAGGTTGTGGGCCCTTCCCCAGTGGAGTTTTATCTGGTTGCAGAGCTGTGTAAGCTATGCAGCTAAAACTTGTATTACAAGTATAAAAACAAGCATAAAAACATAATGAATACTCACTATTTGACATAATCTTTTTAAAATATGCATTAAATAAATATACTGAACCCACAAGCCTGCTGTCTGTATGGAGGGGCATCAGAGTCTTGGATATTCGCGCATCTCTTCATAATGTTTCTCTTGTGTACTTGATGCAAAGAGGAGGCCCACCACCTGTAGCTTCTGCAGCCTTTGTTTGGAATGTAGTTGATATGCCAACAGCCAGGAAGCCATGTGTCTAAATCCCGTCAAAGGACTAAAGACAGGCATCGATTATACTGATGCCAGTCTAGATCCCGACACTGGAATCTCAACAGATGGCTTCCTGAATGAAGGTAAGCTGGCCCATCTTAGCTTTTAGCAGCGCGGGGTGGAGGGTTAGATTTAAGCACCCCTGGGGAATTTAGGGTTAGACACCCCTCAGGGAAGGTTAGGGTTAGGTTGTGAGGAGGGGGGGTTCAGGTTAGGCAACTCTGTGGAGAGGGGTGGTTAGAGTTAGGCACTTCAGGGGGGAAGGTTAGGGTTAGGTAACTCCCCCCGAGAGATTAGGGTTAGGTACCACTAAGGGTGGGTTAGGGTTAGTGTACTTACCTGCCTCTGTCAGGATCTCTTAGCATTGTGACTCTGGCATCAGTATTTCACCTGGCAGCTACTCAGCCATCAGGATATCATACCCATCCCCTTTGTTTCCTCCTAAATGATCTCTTTGAGAGAGAGATCTATGAAGCCTTGAAGAGAGATATTGAGGGGTATTCAATATGGGAGCGAAAAGTCCATGCTGGACTTTTCACTCCACATCGGAGCTTTTCCTGGCATAAAGTATCGGGCGCGCACCCGCTTTATCCCCGTATTCAATTAAAAAGCTATGACAACGGGAGCCGTCGAAAAAGGATCGGCGAAAAAAAACGAGATTTACCTGGAACAAATTGTAGGACCCCCCTAAAGCTGTCAAAACATAGGGCATCATTATGGGTACCCCCGTTTTAGCCTGCAAATGAAAGTCGGAGTTTTAAATAGCCGCGGCAGGTGTTTTTTTTCCGGACATTGAAGAAGTGATGCAGAAGAGCACTTAGGTTATTTTTTTCGGTTTTTTAAGTGGTCCCATCAAATTTGGGGTACATGAAAATGGGTACTAGCATATTTTTATGTCCCTAAAGTAATTTTTTAAAAATTCTGCAAAAATGCACCTGCCGCTAATAGCCTATTTTAGAAAACACCTGATGCATAATTGCAGAAAAGCCCTGAACCTATTTCCTTTTTTTGAAAACTTTTTTCCATTTTAAGATTTATTTCACCACAATTTTTAAATAATTTTTTTGGGGTGTCCCTAATTTTTTTTTTTAACTTTTTTTGACACAGTTTATTTTAAAATTACATTCCCAGGGTTGCAAGCTATTTTTTTTAAGCCTGCACCCCTAAACCCCAATGCTGCATTTTTTTTCGACACGTATTAAGTGGTGAAAAGTTATCCCCATCTTTTTTCAAAGACTTTTCGAACCTGCGCAAATTCTTTGAAATTGAAAACGGGGATGAATGAAATCGACGAAAATTACGTCAAAATTTTCGCACCAAATTGAATACCCCTGATTATGGAGCAGATGCTCAAAGCAACCAATTAGCTTCTAACTGCCACAGAGGGCAAAATTTACTAAGCAATGGGTTCTAAACCCTGGCAGTTTGACGGTGTTTTTATGGCAGGTTCTAAACCGTGGGGGTTTGGTGGCGGTTTCTAAATGACAGCCCTATTCTATTCTAAAATTTGTTTTGCAGCGATTTGACAGAGGTTTTGGTCTTAGTAAATCTGCGGATAGCAAAATCGCCACCAAACCGCCAGTGTTTAGAACCTGCCACTTAGTAAATTTTGCCCAGACTGTCCTGGATAAAGGACAGATAGAAGCTGATTGATTTATTTGGGTAACTGCTCCTCTTTAACTCTCTCCATTGTATCTATGTACTAAGACTTGGAGAGAGATAAGGTGGACGGAGATAAAGTACCAACCAATCAGCTCCTGTCACTTTACAGACTATGGGGCCTATTTGCTAAGCCTTGGATGGAGATACTATTAGTAGGGATAAAGTACCAGCCAATCAGCTCCTAACTGCCATGTCACATGCTGCATTTGAAAAATTACAGGTAGGAGCTGGTTGGTTTATACTTTATCTCTCTCCACTTTATCTCCATCCAAGGCTTAGTAAATCAACCCCTGTGTTTGAAAAATGACAGTTAGGAGCTGATTGGTTGGTACTTTATTTCCATCCACTTTATATCTCTCCAAGGCTCTCTACATAGACCCCTTAGTCTTAATACATCTCACCTTTAGGGGTATATTTACTAAAGTGCCTCCTGACCCTCCTCTGCCTGCTCCTGCTGTATTTACCTCTTCTCCTTCTTCACACTCTCATCCCCTTTTGTTTGTGAACAGCCAGACATCTCTGAAGGTTTAGCATTTTATCATTAAACCACCATATAGTAAATGCGGCTGTTTGGACCACTAAACTGACGTTGATTGTGGTGATGAGCAGGCAGATGCAGCCGTATAAAGAACTATTATTAGTAAATATAATATTGCAATTGACAACTATGAAGCAAATCAGTAGCGCACTTAAATAATTCTTTTATAATATAAAATTGTTTGTATTTGGTGACAAGATACCTTGTCAGTCATATGTGTTAGGCTTCAAAGCAAAGTTGTAATAGCTTGAATTACATTTGTGCAGTACCCGCTTGCAATAATTCATTAATCAGATAGTGTTCTTCATTAAAGCATACAGGATTTGCACCATAACTTACAGTATCACCAAGGCCAGTAGTGGATGCTGCATTAATCAATTGACAGTGTTTGTAAATAACTCCTGCTGACTAAACCTTCAAGTACTATATGTTTGTGGCAAATATTGCCTTGGCTTATACAGAAATAATGAAACACATTTTGTAGACCTGTCAGGTATCTAAGCTTCATTGATGAATACTATTACTTACCTCATCTCTCTGTTTCATTTATATCTACTGAAATAAATCAAACCTCATATTTTCATGTGACTGTATGCAAATCAGCAAAAAAATAACTAGACATATATACAGAATAAATATATTATATACATACATTTTCCTCGCTATAGGTACCCATTGTGCTAATAGTGTTAATGTAAAAATTAAATTTATTAAATGGCTATACTGTACATTATTATATTTTATGTCTTATAATACAATACACTGGAATAGCCATGTCAATTGTAACATAAAATGTAAAGGTTAATATTTTGTAAATGTTTAAAAATTAGGGATGTGCGCTGACCCCCGTGTTTTGGTTTTGGATCTGTATCTCCTTGTGTTTTGGATCTGGATTTGGTTTTGCCACAACCACCCCTTGCGTGTTTTGGTTTTGGATCTGCATTTCTTTAAAAAATGTATAAAAACAGCTAAAATCACATAGTTTTTTTCCTATAGTATTATTAACCTCAATACCATTAATTTCCACTTGTTTCCAGTCAATTTTGACCACCTCATAGCTCACAATATTGTTTTCATCAGGTCTAGGCCCAAAAATTTGCACTAAGCTAGCTGACTGACTAAGCTAAACGGCAGCAGTGGGAGACACAAACACATGGCAGTTCAACTTCCAACATGACACATAAGGAAACATATGTTTTCATTTATCAAGAGTCCTGAGGTAGTAGGAGTACGTATGTAGTTGAAGGCAGGGACAGGAAGGGTTGATTGGTAGTAAATTTAATTTAATTTTTTGATTCCGAAGCAAATTTATGAGGGAGGAGGGGAGAACATGAGTGCACAATATGTCCCATGATTTGCCTACAAAATCAACTTGGCTACAAAATCAACTTGGTGGTTCAGAACATTATTTTTAAATATAAATGGGCATGCAGCAGATGCTGTCTGTGGCCATAAACATTTCTGGACATGTTTGGCATTCAGCAACTGCATGTCAAAGATTGCAGTAGCAGTGGCAGTTCAACTTCCAACAAGGCACATCAGGAAACAAATGTTTTTATTATCCAAGAGGCCTGAAGGAGTTGGAGTATGTATGTAGTTGAAGGCAGGGACAGGAAGGGTTGATTGGTAGTAAATTTAATTTAATTTTTGATTCCGAAGCAAATTTATGAGGGAGGAGGGGAGAGCATGAGTGCACAATATGTCCCATGATTTGCCTACAAAATCAACTTGGCTACAAAATCAACTTGGTGGTTCAGAACATTATTTTTAAATATAAATGGGCATGCAGCAGATGCTGTCTGTGGCCATAAACATTTCTGGACATGTTTGGCATTCAGCAACTGCATGTCAAAGATTGCAGCAGCAGTGGCAGTTCAACTTCCAACATGGCACATCAGGAAACACATGTTTTTATTATCGAAAAGGCCTGAAGGAGTTGGAGTATGTATGTAGTTGAAGGCAAGGAAAGGAAGATTTGATAAGTAGTAAATTTATTAGAATTTATTTTATTCCAATGCAAATTTATGAGGGAGGAGGGAAGAGGAGGGGAGTAGGGTAGGCATTTACAAACAATATTTTACTCATTCACATCAGTCCTTGCCACAAAAGAATCATTGAGCACTATGCCTGCTGCTGCTGGGAGTGGATTTTCTTCCCAGAAGGGGACCAGGAAGACAGCTAATACTTGAAACAACAGTTGACAGTTAAACAATACTTGGCAAGGGGGAGCAAGTACGATAGCAGTCACCCAGTTGCATAGTGGATCACTGACACCATAACATTTATGCTGGTATTAAATGTGTGTCCAATATCCGCCAATAATACAGTGGCTTTTACACAGCTAATTGAGGTCCTGTGTGCCCACTACCAAATACAATCAAAATTTCATTTCAATAGAAAAGCAATTCCCAACTTGTACAGGGACATTAAAAATATCTTAATTAGTGGCCTCCAAAATGCCGTTGTACCCACTGTCCACTTAACCACAGATATGAGAGCATGAGTGCATGCTCATATCTTGTGTTCTTCTTCCCTACAGATACAGATCTGAAGAGATGCAGTGAGCTGTTGGTAAGCAAATTATCAGATCAAGTGGCACGTGATGCAGCGATGGCTTCGCCTCCAGTTTCTCTAGGAAGTACATCTGCCGAGAAAAAACTAAACTTTCCCAAAAGACCCACTGGTGATGCAGATGAGTCAACACAAAACACAAAAACTATTTGGATGGATGCACTGCATATTACATAACAGGGAGGAGATTCCTAGATGGTTAAAGTTCCTACCTCTATGTACTGTTACAAGTCACAGTCATGACTTGACCCTTTCTGACAGCTTTTCCAGACAGGGTGGGGTTACTTCTGTTGCTAGGCAATCGGCACACCTCAGGTAGAGATATCTCATGCACAGGTGCAGCTTGATTAAGTGCTGCAGCCTATTTATACTCACTGAACTACTGCATCTGTGCCGACTATAGCGTGTCTGTGGATGTCATCAGCTTAGCTGCATAGGCAGCTTTTGTTCTCTCCAATATATTGCTTCCATTTGGCTTCCCAGCTGACATCAAACAGCTCCTGGGCTGCCATTGTCCTCCAAACTGCTTCATAGCCACATTTAGCAGCTCCTGTGCTGCCAACATACGGCACCATACGGCTTCCTAGTCACACCAAGTAGCTCCCATGCTACCACCAATATCCAAACGGCTTCCTAACCACATCTAGCAGCTCCCGTTCTGCCAATGTTCACCATACGGCTTTCTAGCTGCACCAAGTAGCTCCCGTGCTACCACCATTCTTCATTCGGCTTCTTAGCCACTCCAAACAGCTCCATTGCAACAACATTGGCACCATCACCAAAACATCAGCACACTTGCCGCACCATCAGCTCTCAAAGCCATTTCCAAACTCTTGACTGTTTATCTACAGCTATTGCCGCAACTTCGGCACACTTGCCACACCATCGGAATCATTGCCATATCATCGATGCAATTGCCAACTCATCTGAACGATTACCTGTATCAGCTCTAACTGTACACTTCATCTCTTGAATTTCCTTGTACCTCTGTGTGAGCCTCTACTACCCCGAGTGTAAGTCCAGGCAGCCTCCTAAGTACTGGTGAATGTATCATAGTTCTAAGGAAACAACAGGTGGTTGTTTTTGGTGAAGATCTCGCTACCCAGGTTCTAGTGGTCTCACATGGAGCAGGCAGTGGAATTCATAACATTATAGTCAGCCCAAAAACACAGGTACACTTGGAATTAGATACAGAAATAGTCATATCTGAGTTTTAGCTTCTGCATCATGGAGCAGGGACAGAGTCCTGCCCAGGTGCTTGCAGCCCAGATCCAAACACTCACCCAGAAAGTCCAGGAACTCACTATACGAGTTAAGGAAAACTGTTTTCCTGTACATGCAGCTCCTCATCTTGAACCAAAGTTAAATATGCCAGATCGGTACTGGGGATCGCCAACAGTTATTAAACTTTTGGGAAAGTTGCAAGCTTTATTTCCGACTTCGTCCGATCTCTTCAGGGACTCGGTTGCAGCAAGTGGGATTGGTAATCTCTCTCCTTCAGGCGGATCCACAGACTTGGTCCTTCGGACTGCCTTCAACCCATGCGGCATTACAGACTGTCGAGGCTTTCTTTACAGCCTCGGGCCATTTTGTATGATGACCCGGACCATGCTGCTTTGGCTGAGTTCATATTGCGTACCCTCAAACAGGGTCAGAAGGTAGCGGAGGATTTCTCAGCAGAGTTCCACAGATGGGCAACTGACTCTAGTTGGAATGATCTGGCCCTACATAGCCAATATCATCTTGGTCTTTCTGAGGCCATCAAGAACATCCTTGTTCAACATTCACCTTCATAGAGTACATCGAAGATGCCTTGACTAAAAGATTCATCCATCCCTCAAAATCACCACAGGGAGCTGTTTTTTTCTTTGTGGGGAAGAAGGATGGGTCTCTTCGTCCCTGTATTGATTACAGGGGACTCAACAACATTACGGTAAAGAATTCATACCCTTTACCTCTCATTCCGGTATTGTTCGATCAGCTGCATCAGGCTAATATCTTCTCCAAGATTGACTTCCGAGGGGCATATAACCTGATTCGAATCAAAAGTGGAGACAAGTGGAAAACTGCCTTCAGTACTCACTCCGGACATTATGAGTATCTAGTCATGCCTTTTGGCTTATCTAACGCTCCAGCGGTTTTCCAGGACCAGATTAACGATGTTATTCATGACTTTTTTGGGGTATTTGTGGTCGTATACCTAGACGACATTCTCATTTTTTCCAAGTCACTCAACCATCATCATCAGCAAGTATGTCAGGTTCTTCAAAAATTGCGGGAGAACCATCTGTATGCCAAGTTGGAAAAATGTGACTTTGACGTCACTCAGGTCTCTTTTCTGGGATATACCATCTCATCCCAGGGATTTTCAATGGATCAAGGGAAAGTCGAGGCTATACTTAAGTGGGACCAACCAACTTCCATTAAAGCCATCCAGTGGTTCCTTAATTTTTGTAATTATTATCGCCGACTGATAAAATCTTTTTCCAGCATAGTGGCACCCATTGTAAAGTTGACCAAGAAAGGAGTGGATACCTTTAACTGGCCACTCGAGGTGATCCAGTCTTTTAAAACTCTCAAAGTTGCTTTCACTCAAGCACCTGTTCTTCGACATCCCAATCCTGACCTTCCTTTAATTGTAGAGGTAGATGCCTCAGAAGTAGGAGCAGAAGCCATTTTGTCACAGAAAGACCCGATAGATAGTAAGTTGTGCCCATGTGCATTCTTTTCTCAAAAATTTTCCTCTGCTGAATGCAATTATGATGTCGGAAATCGAGAGTTGCTAGCTATTAAATGGGCTTTCAATGACTGGAGACACTGGCTGGAAGGGGCCAAACACCAGATTTTGATTCTTACTGACCACAGGAACCTATCCTATATTCAGTCTGCTAAAAGGTTGAAATCCCAGCAAGCACGTTGGGCATTATTTTTTACCTGGTTCAACTTCCTCATCTCCTTCCATTCTGGTTCCAAGAACATCAAGGCTGATGCCCTATCCAGGAGTTTTGAACCAGTACAACAGATGTCCAGGTCAGACGAAGCTATCATCCCAGACTCTTTCTTCCATTGTGCCCTCACTCATAATCTGGCAGATCTGATTAGTGCATCTCAATCAGAGTCACCTCCTGAGAAGCCTTCTGGTCATTTGTTTGTGCCAGAGAAGTTTAGAAGAACAGTTCTGCTGGATTTTCATGCTAGTCGAGTTTTTGGTCATCCAGGTATCAGTAAGACTTCGGAGTTACTCTCCCATTCTGTTTGGTGGCCGTCATTGACTAAAGATGTGCATGAATTTGTCTTGGCATGTGAGGTATGTGCCCAGAATAAGACACCTCGGACAGCTCCTTCGGGTCTGTTACTTCCACTTTCCATTCCCAGGAGACCCTGGACTCACATCGCCATGGATTTCATTGTTGATCTCCCAATATCTGCTTGATGTTCTGTTATCTGGATGGTGGTGGACAGATTTAGTAAAATGGCACACTTCATACCATTGCAAAAACGTCCTTCTGCTAAGGAACTTTCCAGCCTTTTTCTACAACACATTTTTCGGGTACACGGTTTACCAATGGATATTGTGTCAGATCGAGGATCACAATTTGTGGCACAGTTTTGGCCAGTGTTCTGTACTTCTCTGGGCATTGATCCTAGTCTTTCTTCAGGTAACCATCCGCAGTCCAATGGACAGACTAAGCGCATTAATCAGTGTCTGGAACAGTATCTACGCTGTTATGTTTCCAAGTGTCATAATGATTGGGTATCACATCTGCCGCTTGCTGAGTTCACTTTTAATAATTCATGTCACTCTGCATCTTCAGTATCCCCATTATTCTGTGTTACAGGGCAACATCCAAGGTCAAATGCCTTTGACTCCAGATCACCAGCTTCTTCTTCTGTCTCTCTGCTCCAACATATTTGGGGCAAGGTTCATCAAAGCCTTTGGAAGGTATCTCTCCACTCCAAAGAATCTGTTGACAAGCATCAGAGGTAGTGTTGTTTTTAGAAAGGTGATTTGGTTTGGCTCTACACCAAAAACATCAAGCTCCGTCAGCCTACACAGAAGTTGGGTCCCAGATTTATTGGTCCATTCTGAATTATTTTACAGGTGAACCCAGTAGCCTTCAAACTTCAATTGCCCAACTCTCTCCATATTAATAATACTTTCCATTGTTCTTTGCTTAAACCAGTCTTCTCATCAGCCAAGTTCAAATCTAGGTTCTCGCCCAGGCCTGCTTCAGTTATGGTCCGTGGTCAACATGAACTCATTGTGGAGAAAATTTTGGACTCTAGATTATCCAGGGGTCATATGCAATTCTTAGTCCACTGGAAGGGCTATGGGCCAGAGGAATGTTCCTTGGTTCCTGATACTGCATTACATGTTCCCAAGTTGAGAAGATGTTTCCTTCAGGATTTTCTGGATAAACCATGTTCTGGGGGTTCTTCAACCCTGCATCAAGGGGGTTGTTACAAGTCACGGTCACGACTTTCTGACAGCTTTCCCAGGCAGGACGGGGTTACTCCTGTTGCTAGGTGATCGGCACACCTCAGGAAGTGATGTCTTATCCACAGGTGCAGCTTGATTAAGTGCTGCAGCCTAGTTATACTCACTGAACTATTGCACCTGTGCCGTCTATAGCATGTCTGTGGATTTCATCAGCTCAGGTTTTGTTCTCTCCATTATATTGCTTCCATTTGGCTTCCCAGCCAACACCAAGCAGCTCCTGGGCAGCCATCATGCTCCAAACGGCTTCCTAGCTGTATCTAGCAGCTCCTGTGCTGCCAACATTCATCATACAGCTTCCTAGCTGCAACAAGTAGCTCCTGTGCTACCACCATTCTTCATTCGGCTTCTTAGCCACTCCAAGCAGCTCCCGTGCTGCAACATCGCTGCGACATCGGCACACTTGCCACACCATCGGTTCTCAAAGCCATTTTCATACCCTAGACTGTTTATATACAGCTTTTGCTGCACCATCAGCACCATCGCTGCAACATCAGCACAGTTGCCACATTTCATACCCTAGACTGATTATCTATGGCAATTGCTGCAACATCGGCACCATCACCACAACATCTGCACACTTGTCGTACCATCGGCTCTCAAAGCCATTTCCAAACTCTAGACTGTTTATCTACGGCTATTGCAGCAACATCAGCACCATCGCTGCAACATCAGCACCATCACCGCAACATCGGCACAATTGTCGCACCATCAGTATATCATTGCCATATCATCAATGCAATTGCCAACTCATCAGAACCATTACCTGTATCAGCTCTAACTGTACATTTCATCTCTTGATTTCCCTTGTACCTCCGTGTGAGCCTCTACTACCCGATCTTAAGTCCAGGCAGCCACCTAAGTACTGGTGAACATATTATAGATATAAGGGAGCAACAGGCAGTTGTTTTTGGTGAAGATCTCTCTAGCCTGGTTCTAGGGGTCTCACATGGAGCAGGCAGTGAAATTCATAACACTTACTCTGGCTTTACAAAGGCAACAGATGACTTGACAATTGTTGTCCAGATTTGGGTAGAAATAATTCCTAACATAAGAAGTGGATTTTTTTGTCTTGTGTCCAGGCATGACAATGGGCTTTTCCTTATCATGGGTAATAACTGTTTCTTCCACTGGTGCCTGTTTTACACAAACAACATCCTCATCAGCAACATCCTTATTAGCATCAGCTACACAAATATCCTGCTCATCCTGGTGCACTTCCACAGAAGCATCCTCAATGTCTATGTCAGCATGTTCACTTGTGTTTACATCATCATAAGAGGCAGAACCACCAGTCATAAATAAAGGCCAAGGCCTTAGCCTTTCCTTGCCACTTCATGTGGTGAAAGGCATACTGCCAATTTTATGTCTTTCTGCAGCTAACTTTCCATTTGATGATTTTTTTTACCACTGTAAAAGATTGGTTCTTGATTTTAGATGCCCTGACTTAAGCCCTGTATGCCATTGGGCATCGACTTTAGTAGGTTATGTAGATGGATTAGTATCATCATGACTGGTGGCACTGGCAGCAGCTCCAGCACTAATATGTGGTTCCTATTCTCCTCTCAACTGATTCACCATACCAACAAGCACAAATGAAGTGGGCTACAGCACAAACATCAATTTGTACCAATTATAAATATTACACTGTGGTATCAATGACCTACAGTGTCACAACATTTTTTTATAAATAAGAACAAAATAACACACTGTGCTGCCACTTAGTGTCACAAGATTATTAATAAATAAGAATAAAACACTATGATACCATTTACACTGTTGCAAGTTTATTTATGAATAAGAAAAGAATAACACACTGTGCTGCCAATTAGTGTCACAAGATGATTTATGAATAAGAATAACACTGTGCGATACCACTTAGTGTCACAAGATTATTTATGAATAAGAAAAGAATAACACACTCCTTTGCCACTTAGTGACACAGGATTTTTTATAAGAAAAGAATAACACACTGTTCTTCCACCTACAGTGATGTCATTATGTTTTATATATAATGCATGTTATTTAGCACTTTGTTGTGGTCTTGTAGTTGTAGTCGGCTTGTAGAGTAATAATTTATTCATGATTGAGGAAAGAAGTGAAAAGTTGAATATTAGACTGCGCTACCACTTACGGTGTCACAAGATTTTTTATGAATAAGAAAAGAATAACACACTGTGCTGCCACTTACAGTGATATCATTATGTTTTATATATAACGCATGTTATTTAGCACTTTGTTGTGGTCTTTTAGACGGCTTGTAGACTAATAATTTATTCACAATTGAGGAATGAAGTGAAAAGTTGAATATTAGTCTGCGCTGCCACTTATGCTGTCACAAGATTTTTTATGATTAAAACACTGCGCTACCACTTACAGTGTCACAATATTTTTTATGAATAAGGATAACACACTGTGCTTTTTTACACTGGGGAAGAGCAACCCTAATTGACAGAGCCCTCCCCGGACAACACAGCACTCCTTTATGAACTGCAGCCCTAGCCTGATGGACAGGACAACAACACAGAAGCAGCCACAGTTAATTGACTGGACAAGTAACACAGCAGATTCAGCACCCAGTGAAGGAAGCCCCCCTTTATATACTAAGCCCCATTATGGACAATGCAGCAGCCTTCAGGCCAAGACCCCAACTGGACACACACACTGAGTGACTGACAGTGACTGAATACGTCTGCTAGCTTCTCTCTCCACAGCTGGAGTGAAAATGGCGCCGATCACGGGGATCTTTATATAATCCATAACCCATGAGAATCCGACAGTAGAAGGATGGCACGTTTTGCCTTTTTTTCAGATCCAAGTCAGGCATTAAAGTCGAGCTGGACTCTGATCTCGCCTCGGAAAATGAAGTTCGAGTGGGTCTGGTTCTCGGAGAATCAGACCCACTCATCTCTAGTTTAAATGAAACATTAATGGCAATAGGCACAATTTACTTTTTTGTTGACATTTTAGAGATAGTCAGATGTGCTGCAATGCTTTTTCCCACTAGATTTAGAATAATCTTCCTAGAATCCAGATGATTGATTATCAGAATCAGCTATTTGTGAGAATCCCAGAGTTTATTTTATAGACTTATCCCCCTTTTCCACTAGTTTGCATGGTCGCACCCTGGATGATGTTCACGCACCCATCCCTGGTATAACCCGGCTGAGACCCCTGTCAGACAGGTGGCCCGACCAAGCACTATTGCTGGGTCAATGATGCCACCGGCATCACGTGATGAGCTGGCGCTTGGAGATGATTTCATCTCCAAGCAGCGGCTCTTCCTATGCAGAGAACGAGACCTGTGTCACATCAACCCCGGATACCAGTTCACACTGATTCACAAGCCGGGTTGAATCCGTGTTAAAGGATTGAAATGCCGGGTCACTCAACCCTGTTTATTTCAACCCTGCCCTTCACACAACAAAACAACCCAGTTACTGCATGCTCATTAAAACCTGGGTTATTGCTGGCAGTGGAAAAGGGTAAAAGCAAGTTGTGGCTCTAGCTAACAAGCCACTCTGACAATACAAACCAGACTGCTTCATTCAAAATTTTGCTCTCTGTCATGCACTGAAAGGAGATGAGTTTTTACCCAACTGCCACCATCTGGGGCATAGGATTTCTCAAGTCCAACAATTTGGGATAGGTAGGTTTAGCATTAGAAAATACTGCTGTTGTTCTTTAAAAAAACAATTTCTTCATGTTTTTCTCTCTAAAGCTGCAGATTGAAAGTGACATACTTGATAGAATTTGATCTGTTGGAACTGGAGGATTTATACACATGGCGATGGTCAGTCATATCACAGCAAGCTGACATGTTGTGTTTTACAAGTTTTTTGTCCTATAATGCAGAGGTTCCCAAACTCCTCTATTACAATCCACCTTTTAGGGATATCCATGCTTGAGCACAGGTGACTTAATTAGTACCTCAGTCAATTTGATTTAACCATATACAGTATGTTCAACCATGGATATCTCTAAAACCTGAACTGTTGGTTTTTTTTGAGGACCGCGATTGGGGACCTCTGGTACAAGAACTATGATATTTTTTAATTACTGTTCTTGAAGCTGATCTGACAATCACCTTATTAACTACTACATTTGGACTCAAACATGGATATCCTTAAAACCTGGGACTATAATGGAAGAGTTTGGGAACCTTTGCTATAACTGACCAACTTAGGTCTGTGTCCTAAAGATATGGAATGTGGTTTGGACTATTATGTAATGGAAAAGGTAGAATTTCTTAGTTCGGTTTTTCTTTTTGGCACTGCTGCTCTGAAAAGTCAGTAGCTGGCACTGCTATTAACAGTTGTGTATATGAAAGTTTATCTTATCAGCAGCAAGGTAAGGTGAAGATAGACACGGATTTTTAAAAGTTATTTTTATTCCAATCACAATTCCCTTATTCATGCCTGCGTTCAAAAAACTTTGCAATCATTTTTAGCATTTCTTATATATTATACAATGTAAAATTAGTTTACTTGGTGAAAATATTGTGTATATTATGCTTTCAGTGTTTCACTTTTTTGAATTCAAACAGTGATCTTAATCAGTAATACAATTTCATATGGGTTAAATAGCCTTTTATGTAAGCATTTTCAAGTTCCACATAATGCATTATCACACTCTGAAGGGAGAGATTTTACAAAATAACTTAGCAAAATGTGCTTCCAAAGATTATTTACTTTTTATATTAATGAATATGCTAGAAGTTCTCTGTGTTGTTAAAAATGTAATTTTACACATATTTTATGCATGATATTAAATTAGATTGTTAAATCATTTTCCTACGAAACTGTATCACGCTTGGATGTGCTGATGGATAAATTGTACTGTGGTTCCCAGTGCACTGTTTTTCTATCTCCTTTCTAAAACAGACAAAGGTGATAATACCAAATTAACAATAACACTCAGAAAATAAAAACTTATATAAAGTACATGAATCTATGACCTAAAACTGAAACTCAGTAACATTAAAAATAAAAAGTAACTGCTTTAAACAAATATTAAACAATAATCAATTTAATGCCCTGTATAATAACTTTATTCTACATAAATAAACTCTAAGCTTTTTAGTAAGAAGTATAGCTGAGGGCTGTATACAATTGCAGGTGGTTAAATGCCGTTGTTTGGGTATATGTGGTCTGTGACAGATCTGCTAATTTGGACTTCTATGGTTAATTTTTGATCTATGGAAGTTCTGGGTGAAAGGAGCCTATAGGGGTTTAGGGCTTCCATGTGGTTCCTCTTGACACCTGGATTTTTAACCATCCACCCACCACTATAATTTGGAAGTGATGTTGTATTTGTTTGCTTCTTGTTTAACTTTTCCTATCAACAGGCAAGGCACAGTAGTAAGCATGGCAGTCAGCAACCACAATTGCAAAGAATGCTTGGGGTGCACTCCTTTGCTTCAGAGTAGGCATCCTGGATACTAACAGAAGGAGGAAAAAAGGTGGAATGAGTTCTTCACAATTTGCATTAGTCATGGGGTGTACAGACAACACCATTTCTAATAGTTCTAGTTGTTATTTATTTTGAGGCATGACTGTCGCTTGCGCTTTCTTGCCATAATAACTAAACCAACTAAGTAAATGGTGACCTCTTACTGCCAAACAAACCTTAATGTCATTATATCATTATTTATTTTGGTTTTCTCTGGCTTTTAAAATAAGGTATATGTACAATAAGGTATAAATATCAACCATACAGTAGGTGTTTAAATAAATATGTGGCAAACTTGACACATTTGTAATTTTATTTGGCTAATATGTTTCATATTTGTTATTCCCTGATATTTAAAATCTGCACTCATAAAAGTACATAAAAATTTAATATAGGGTTCAGTTACTAAAACTGCATTTAAGTATGAAATGTATACTGAAGCTACAGTAATCAGTTGTGTCAATCCAAAATTAATTTCCATTTGTCTAGTGCAGACTATGGTTTAGGGGGGAATACAAATAGCTGCTGTAAATTACTATGCGCTAATTGATCCCCCGATGATATCCAATTAGCCACGAAGTGCGGTCGCATCTGGGATTTTTTTTTCTGGACCTCAGCAGGCTCAGAAACAAAAGACCTGATAATTAGCCTGGTTTTAAGAAGCCACCAGTGAAAAAACACATAGGTCCATGAATTTATCAAGGATTATATGTGTTTTCATCCAAAAACAGGTAATTTTTCGGGGTAAATAAAGGGCTCTACTTCAATTGCCCAAAGCTTAAAAATGGGGAAAAGTCAAATTTTTTGCCACTGAAAAATGATCGGGGCTAATTGAATTCCCCTTTAGTGTAAATTGTGCAGCCAAATGGAAAGTGAGTAAGGGAATCCTTCTGTATTCAGGTTAGAATCCAGAAATATGTCATTAGTGAGCAATGTTTTAAGTTAGGGGACGCCTAGAATTACCACCCATCCGGGATTAATCTGGGCAGTCTGTAAATCCGCCAGAGTTCAGTCAGGTGTAGAGATGTGTCTCGCTGAAGACACAATTGTGGCTGGCACTGGGACTGGGCATCTGATTCCAGCACTACTTCAGCTTTTAAAATTTGGTGCCAGCCATGAGCCAATTGCAGCTCATGGACCGGCAACCAATTAGGAGCAGCTACAACAAACAATCACAGCTTGTCAAGTGTTTCCAGTAGAAACAGAAGGTTCAGGAAGACAGCAACAGAGTGATATAAATGACACAATACACACAGTTTAAGTTAAATAATTAATTTAAATGATTTATTGGTACTTAGCTTAGATTTCTAATTAATTCCAATAATGGTCCAATACAGCACAATTCACACCTGGGAGCCTCGCCCTATTACAATAGTCCAGATGGTTACTCCAGACTCAGCACTTTCTGCAGTCAGTCTGAGAGACAGGATTTAAGGCTACAAACTTCTGCATTTCACATCTAATTATAGGGCTCCTAACAAAGACCAGATGCTATATACCTTATATGGTCATAATATTAAAACAAATATTAACAATAGGGGACAGCATTGCCTCAAATATAAGTAATAGAGGAATATTATTATAAAAAATTACATTAACATTTATATGTTCAAGGCTCATTGCCAAAAGCAGTTCCACTAGACATAACATATAACTACTGTAGAAAAAATTGCTTTGAGAATCATATCAAAGAGCAACTTCTAATACAACAATCATTGAATATTGGTATCAAACTGCATAGCTATATTAGTAGAAAAACATTAAATACAATATACATTAATACAATCATATATATATATATATATACACATTAAAAGTACTCTAAACAGTTTAACAACAACATAGCGCAACAGTCATTTTGTTTGTATCACCTGTCACAAACCACCCTTACTTTTAAGGCTTTATGTTGTGATATGTGTCTTGGGAAGGCCAAATTGTTTCAAAAACCATCGTTATGGGAAATACTTTAGAGATCGTTGTATTACAAAATTTCCCTAAAATCCAAAATACCAGTAAAATTCAGTCCTATAGAGTCTGGAAAAAGTCCTGGGAAATTGGTGTATGTGTGTGGCTCCAACCAATATAAGACTCAAGTTCCATTAGTCTACAATGGTCATATCATCGGATCTTGTAGCTCTGTTGACTTCCTTGACACTTTCAACCAGGCTATTGTTAGCATAAACTCATCTCTGGTATAATCCTCTCATCTCTCCGTTCAACCACCATAAAATAAATCAACCTGTTGGCTTGAAAAAAAAGTACAGTGTGAGATACACCATAACAATAAACAAAATAAACACTTTCTTATCTCTGTTGTACATATCTCTATTTCTTACTATAGTATTAAACATTTATTAAGCACAAACTTATCATAAATATATGTGTGTAACAGCTAACCCATTATATTCAAACTTTTACCACCCACCGGATAACAAAACACATATATACCTATATACATCCTGCTCTATAAAAACCCATTTCATGTATATATGAACATTTCTGTTTTCTAAACACATCCATTCCTTCAATCATACTGATGTCAGCTTTGTGAATGGAATGAATCACAGAAAACCCTGTATACTTCATTTTTTTGTTAGAATGGGTGTCTTTGTCTGCTCAGATCTTCTTGGACATCCCATAATAACAATAAGTCTTTGTCAACTTCAGTATAGTCTCTTATCCAGTGTCACTCTGCTTGAGACAACTTAATTCCTGAATGACTGTGTTCTGTAGCTGTCCACTACAGCACTCTTTTTCCATCTTCTTGTTGGAAAATAATGAAGTCAAATTGCCATACTGCATTATAAAGTTCATAAGTCCTCTCTCAGTAATAAGCAAGGCAGGCCACATTTTCCAGCTGCTTGCACATGTAACAGCTTTCTGCAATGTCATGACCATGGTCTGGATATAGACAATCCCTGTAACTTGATTTTGCTGGTCTGCTTGTTTAGATGGACTGACCACAAGTACTCTAGATTAAGTGTCCACAGCTGTAAAGAAGAATTTTAGCACCCCACGTCCAGTAGGCAAAGTTCCAATAAAGTCTACCAGCCACACTTGTTCGGCATGGTCA
Source organism: Taudactylus pleione (assembly GCA_031769625.1). Lineage (NCBI taxonomy): Eukaryota > Metazoa > Chordata > Amphibia > Anura > Myobatrachidae > Taudactylus > Taudactylus pleione. The sequence continues at coordinate 15,542,418 of JAUIMM010000036.1, read as the reverse complement.
CCTCTGTAGATAGAGCCCAGGTCTATCATCAATTTATTCCTGTAATTCCACAGTTGACATGTTTCACATTTTTCCACAATTTCTCTTGCCATATGCTGTGTCATTGGGATGCCTTCTTCTTGTGCCCAGGCCTAGATTGCTTCAGCTTCTCTATGCCCACTTTGGGCATGGGTACACTTTCCCAAGTTGTATAGTTCTGTTTTTTCTTCAGGGGTAAACGCTACTGCTCTGACTTAAACCAATGCATCCACAACTTCATTGCCTTCTAGTCCAGTGTGGGTGTTGCCATGGTCCACCGACACAGGCCTCCGGTTGCATTGATTGCAGATTTCGTTCCACAGGTGTCACCCCAGATCACTTTGCCTTGTACTTTTCAGTTCTGTTCCCATGTCCGCATCCAAGTGGTTAGGCCTTGGAACATGGCCCAGCTTTCTGTGTAGATGACAAGAGGACCTTTGGTTTCTTCTAGCACCATCAGCACAGCTTGCAATTCTGGATATTGGCTTGATCCACCCATGAAGCAGGCATATTTCAGTTGCTTACTGGTGCTCTCCACATGTTGCATGGCTGTGTAGTCTGCCATGAATATCTTCTCCCAGGAAGTTAGCTTCACTGCTTTGATATGTACTAGTGCATTTGCGATTTCATTGCCTTCTAGTTCCAGTGTGGGCATTGACATAACCCACAGACATAGGCAGCTAATTGCAGAAGTTCTAAATCTGGTTCCACATTCATTGCTTTTCTTCCCCAGATTATCTTGTCATAGTTTTTCCAGTCATGTTGCTGCCTGGTGGGCAATCATACAGACAGGCCTTCTTGCCTGACCCAACCATCTACCGGCATATCAGTTCTTATGGTAACTGACACTGTTCAGTGGTACTTTCCACTTGTTGCAACACTGTATATGCTGCCAGCATTGTCTTTTGCAAGGAGGTATATCAGGCTCGTGCTGCTGCAAACTGCTTGTCCCAGAACTCATTTGGAATCTTCTTCTCTCCACTGTTTGCGCTCTTCTGCCATAGGCCCCAGGACATACCATGATTTGTTACCATCACATCGAGGAAGAATGGCAGATCTCCCTGGATGGGGCCCAGGGTGTTATGTGCCTGAATACTTGCTTGGCTGCTTGAAAAGCATCTTCTTGCTCAACTGTCCAAACAAATTCAGTCTTCTTGCTGGTCACATTGTAGATGGGCCTTAGCATGAAACCCAAGTGAGGTACAAATGATCCCCAGCACGCCAAAGTCTCTTGCATTTATACACAGCATCCTTGCACCTTCATTTTAAATTTCACCAACCCAGCTTGTGGTCGCAACATAAAAGGTACAACATAGCTTTTTACACATCCTCTTTTTCATACACAACATTCTCTGTCTATGAAAGTCTCTTTTTCCTGTGCTTCTTGGTAATGTACAATCATTTTTTCTGCTGTGATCTCTGCAGCAATCAACATCTCAGCTTGTAAGTGTGCATCTTTCAGCTGTTTCAAAACCACTGACTGATCAAGTTTTGTCAGGAAATACATTGGGGCCTGAATATCATTAACATTCACAAAATCTGTGTCACTTATTCCCCCTATCAGTATGTCTGTTGTTAATGCATATCCTTTATGCATTGCCATGTGTAATGGCCCATTGGATATCAGTGTCAGTGTGTTTTTCCCAACCACTGTTTCATCAGTAATTAATAACCTATAAACATCAGATGCAATGGATAATTTATCATCACAAACACTCTGTTCAGTTTTTTCATTGTTACATTCTACAAGTATAAACTGGGATCCACACCAAGTAAATGTGATTTTCTTATGATGGCAGTCTCCTGTCTCAGGGGCATGGACTTTCGCTGCAATCCTTCCTGTCTCCCACCCCCTGGCTCTTGGTAACTCCCATGTGTCATCAGGTAAGGAAGCATCACTTAGCCCAATCCCTTCTAATGTGATCTCAATCACTTCCTGATTCAGTGTTATTTCATTATATATTCCTTCTAGCAACAGGCTCTTATCTTGTGCTTGAATTGCACAAGCGAGCGAAATGCTCTCCACACAAGAATGATCTTCCTCACACCCCCTCACTGGACAATGTAAATCATTACCTGTCACTACAATTTCAGCTCTCCCTGTGGAATCTTGTAAAGGGAAGCTCTCAAAATTTTCCTCATACGAGGACTGCATGTATATTTCATATATCCATGTTTCATACACACCATTCACTTTAGAAACATACTCTTCCTATGTGTGACTAGCTTGATCTTTTGTAATGTCATTCAGTGCTTCTATCTAAAACTTTTTCTCTCTGTTTGGGTTGTGTATTCTTCACTCCCCCTCCCTGGCCTGTGGAATGTCACTCCTCTCTTCTGAGTGTTCATCTTATCTTTCACAAGTGTAACTTTTCTCCTAAGAAGTTTAAACATGTCTACTTCTCAGTAAGACAAGACAAAACAAGCTCGCAAGCAGCTTTGCAATTCCGTCTGTGCATATATGGTAATGCACAGGAGGCATCACGCCTCCTGCTGCATTGTTCAATGCAGTATTGGATACTCTGCCGAACATCTGCTGGTTAAGGTGTCCCTTGGGGTCACGCAGCCAGATGAAGTAGCCAGGAAAACTCCATCAGCCAATGGAGATCCTGGCTTCTTCCACCACTTCTTCCAATGGTGGTGACATGCCTCCATTTTGGGAAACAGAGGCTATCACAGCCCCCTGCCCACCCACAAATGGCAGCAGACTATCAATCACTGACAGTCTGCTGACAGTCTCCGTGCAGGATCGCAGACCCATTCTGCAAATGCGGAGAATTGGTCATGGGCCTGTGGGGATTCCCAATCATTTGGAATCTATGGTGCACTGTTGAATAAGGCCCTAAGTTTGATGGTCCATGTATTGTCGGTTTGTTTTTTTGCCAAGCCTGTGGATGCCTACATGGACAGAAGAGGATATGATCCATGCATAAGGAGGTGAGTATTTTTTTTTATTACAGGTACCTTATGGATTCCCACTGGACAAGGGGACATGATGGCTTCAGGGATACATAGGTCAGTATATGAGCTAGTGAGTGTGAGTGTGCATGTGTGTTTGCATGTATGTTTTATTAAACTTTTACTATCACAGTGTGTGTGTTCTGTATTTTTTTATATTTATTTTGAGTGTGGAACTACAGGTACCAGTGGGCCCGTAATGCCCTGTATGGTGGTACTTGTGGTTCTCCAACTACCAGCATGCAGGTGAGGCTTGCTGGGACCTGTAGTTCCACAGCAAAAGACAATATTTTGACTACTATCAATTGCACTACACTACATAATCAACCCAGCACCCACTGGCCAGGGATGGAGTGCCCTGGAGAGGGGGACCCCTTTATTGGGGGGCCCCAACTTTCCAGGGATACCCAGCCTGGGGTGACTAGTGGTCAGGGTTATTTCATTTCCTGGGGACCCATGAAAGAGTTCCCAAAGCTGTTGCAAAACCAACCTGCTAGAAAAAGTTCCATGCTGGTTCTGGAATTTACAGGGGAACCCTAGTCATTTTTTCCCCCTGTATTTCCAGAACCAGGACCAGGTCAGAGCCCAGTGGTGGTTGCGCTATATACAGGGGACCCCTATGTTGTTTGTCCCCTGTATTTTGGCAACCAGGGCTGTCTCTGAATACAATGGTGCTGGTTGTGCTTAATAAAGGGGACCCCTATGTTTTTTCTCCTCTGTATTTAGCACAACCAGTGCTGGGTCTCCAAAGCCCGGTGCTGGTTGTTCTTGGGGGAGAGGCCACAACTGTTTCATTTTACACTGTTTTAAATTTTTTTTAAACACGTAAGCACAGATGGATCTCACTGATCCCGTCCATGCTTCTGTGCTTATTTATTTACACAGGGATGCATGTACCACGGATCTCCCTGATACGTGCAGGCATCTGTTCGTTCAAGTTAGTCAAAACTAGGGATGTGCAGGCTCGGTTCTACTCGGTTCCGTTCGGTTCTTTTTACCGGATCTTATTGGGTTTCAGCTGTCACGAGTTTTGGATAGCCAATAAGATTCGGTAAAAAGAACCGAACGGAACCGAACGGAACCGAGTAGAACCGAGCCTGCACATCCCTAGTCAAAACCAAACACTATATAGAAATGAATAACACGAATGAAAAGGAATGATTACACCTTCGAAGAACACGAATGACAGAAACTCAGTAGCTTAGTAAATTCAGTAACCTGTTTGAAAAATGAAACACATGAATACGGACGATGTCATCCGAGATTGATCTCAGATGACATCGAATAAAAATCGGCACCTTAATACATTTACCCTTTAATTTTTAAATAGACATAGATAAAGCAGACACCATATTAAATAAAAATATAAGAAAAACCAGAGCCCTACTACACAAAAAAGGCCAGATCCTTGCTGAATATATTGACATTTTTATGGCTGCCTGATTGTGATTAAAGGGACTCCTTCAGAGTTGTGCGCAGAACACACAACTGCTGCTTTTTTGTGAGCATCGGTCATCTGAGTGACTGTGAGGTTATTCAGGATGGCTGATGTTTTCGCATAGCCTGGGTCAGTGAAGCTGCATTGGAAGACGCAGCCACTGACCTCGGCCGATGCACCCCATTTTCTGTCATGCTGGTCGCCAACGAACCTTCCCTACCACAAAATGGCCACAGCATGTCAATCATGCAGTGACTTATGGGGCACTGATACCATTGCCGCAAACCCACTGACAAAGTCTGTATTGATGAAATGCTGGGCAGAGGAATTGGAGATGTATCGGTACAGTGACTTGTTCTCTGTTGGATCAGGAACAAAGCTTGGGACACTCTCAAGGGATCAGTGTTGTTTTGGAGTCCTGTTGATGCTGGGAAAAGTCCTTTTTCTGTTGGGAAAAGGTCCTCTACTGAAGTCTTTGATATATTTCAGAACTGTCAGCTTTCCACATTAAATTAAAAACCATCCTTAGTCAGTGACTTGGATCAATAAACTTTTAACTTTGTATAAAATAGAGAAATCACTAGTGTTCACACATTTTGACTGCACTAGACTCCCATTGCCATATTCTCTACTTTGTGTATTAGTACAAAATTTTATATTTCTCCATGACTGCTATTTGACACCCTGCTGTCCATTTCTGTTGAGTTTTAGTATTATGTGGGTGATGGTGTTTTATCTTTTTCACGCTCCCTTCACAACGGCTAGATCACACACAGCGTCTGGTTGCCTTGACAACCAGGAGAGCCGACAGTACACTATATCATCAGAGGGAGATGTCCTCTGCAGCGTGCAGCCGTGCACTCCCTCCAAGACAGCACACATTTACCAGGTGACTCTACTTAAGGTAAGACCATTTGCATTACTGTTCTTATGTACCCTTGACAAAAGGGCTATATATTCCCTGAAATGTTAGATGGAATAAACTTTTTTGTATTTAAGACCTCCAGTGCCGCCTTTTTCTTCCTTTCTATGAACATTCCTATAAGGAGGGCAAAGAGGCAGCATATCCCTGGAGAGTAAAGAGTTCTGGATCGCTTTGGACGCTATATATATTTATATATATATACACATATATATATATATATATATTATGGATAATCTCACTGCCAAATAGTAGGAAACACCCCTATACCCCTTGATGTATCTGTATTATATAATTTTTAGTGTACTGCACTCCTTAATAAGTTTAGTGTCAGCTCTAACAACAGAGTAATGGTAATGGCTAGTCACCATAAAAAATTTAAATAGTGTACATAGGGTTGAAATTGAGTGACCAAAGTGGTTATACACAATTTAAAAAATAAATAAATACTAGTCAATTCATATATTACAGAGTATGTCAAACTCAATTATTAAAGTGCAAAGTGTATTTGTAAACAAGAAACCAGTAGATAAATAGAATATAGGAGGCAATCAGATTATTGTCTAGTGCCCTGAGTAAAGTGTTTAATGTTTCGGTATATTAATACTATGTACTAATAATTAACATATCCAAAAAAGTGCGAATGCTTTGATAAAAATAAATGTAATAAACTCTAATAACAATAGTTAAAATATAATACAATTCAGACCACAATATAAATAGCAGAAATGAGCACATAAAACAACACAATAAAAAATTACAATAAAATTGAGTGAGGATGGATCATAGTATGCTTATCTTAAAAAGGATAGTCAAAAGTTCATGGAAGTAAGATAGATCAAGCGCCCAACAAGTTTCACCAACTACGGGACTTTATCAAGTGATATATATATATATATATATATATATATATATAATTACAAGGTACTAATAACAGTGCTACACCCCAAAGTATGTTCCGTAGAGCTTGATGTCTCCTGCTTAATCTTGCCAGTGTTGTGACGATACCTGTGTTTGCTAAAAGTGTGACCACCTTGAAGAAGGCTCCTTGAGGGCCTGAAACATCGTTGTATGGTGTACCAGTCGACCCCCCAAAAGACCAGAGGAAGGCATAGAAACCGGTCCAGAAGAAATGTATATTCTAGATGTCCATTCCTTGATTACGTTGTTCCATGAATTGAGGTGGTGCTTCTTGAACTAGTAAAAGACATACACTACAGCCTGCTTATTTAAACCGTACAGTACGCATATATGATTATTTATAATCATTGCGTAAAACCCTTTCGATATTACACCAGGAGGCTATTGTTTTCCCACCTTTTTGTAATATACTGTATAGATAGAAAGATAGATATATTCTATGATGTTATTCAGTCAAGCCATCAATTATTTCATATAGATCAGATAGAAGAGGGAATAACCATTAACGAGGAAGCTTAGTATACTGTAGGAACATTTGTTCTCTATCTCTAAGAGCAATTAGTATGAAAAAGAAATGTTCCAAATCATAACAAATTCTATATTTCCAAGAAAGCAAGCATATTTCCTTTTTAATAGACATTCAACTAAAATGTCTGAGTTCAGTTATACCATGATACTCAGCTACTTTGAAATTAGTGTTGAGCCTAATTCAGTGCAATATTGTAATGAAAAGTGTCTATTTATCTTCCATAGCTTGTCATGTGATGATGTAGGATGCCAACATTCAACAGTGATTTAATAAATAAAATGTGCAAATATTGTTTGAACAAACATAACTGTGTAATGGAAGAAATCAATTTTGCAAAAGTCACTTTGAAAATGCATTGTTAAGCAAATGCCTTTCCTGACCTGCCATAAGTAAAACTCTTGACATCTTATATTTTACAAAACCAACCTCCTTCTTTGTTACCGACCACCCCAGGTAGCAAACACCTAGATCCAGAAGCCAGACTATGCTATTCGACTGATTGCAGCCATTGATCTCACAGTCAAAAAAGACTCAATCACTCCAGTTTTATTCAATAGAACAGATTAGAATAAAAATGAGTAGAGAAGATATGAATTTTGTATGAAAGATTGTCAAAAAGTAAACATGTTAAATTTGTTATTCTGTTTGTTTTTTTTTAAATACTTGTTTATAAATTCTAAATTCTTATAAACTGTGGAGAATTTAGAAATGTTCTTAATTGTTTAATTTATGTTTCATAGTCATTTGTATAATATTTACAATAATGTTATTGTGGTAGATACTGATACAATGATCTGGGAACCAATTTTTAGCAATACCATTATTTATCCACCATGATTACATTTATTAAATATTATATGCAATTAGCCCAGAACATTGTTCGGGCGCTTATGGATAGCCGCGATTGGTGAAAAACAGGGATTATCCCCATTTTTTGCCAATTTTTTTTTTCACCCAATCCTATTATTTTGGTCAAAATAATAGGATATTTCTTCCAAAAACACATAGGACACGCGATAAGCTTGCGGACCTAATGTGTTTTCTCCATTTAGGTGGTCAAAAAATGGCACTTATCATGGATTATTTTTCGGGACACATGAGGTCCCAAAAAATATCCATGGTAAGTGCCGGCATCGGGTGGCACTTTGCGGCTAATAGGATAGCCCCGCTGCAATCAATTAGCAGTGCTACTTTAGTGCTGCTAATTGGATACCCCCCTTAGTGATGAAAAAACTTCTTTATGTTGTCAATGGGAATCTAATGAGTTAATAGTCCTCTAATGCAATATTATATATCCCACTTTGACAAATGTAAAGTTGCAGTGCAATCAACATAATTTTTGTAGGGTCTTCTAAAGAAAAAAACCACATCTGAAACAATCCACACACTGGAGAAATAAAGAACACACTATTAGTATTCTCACTATGTGAAACCCATCCAAACACTTATGTCCTGACACTTCAAATTAAGCCTTGCTTTATGAATTGTGTAGTTGACCTGACACCTGCAGGGTGTTATTCTGTATTTCTTGGTCTGCTTCAATAGCCTTTCTTTCATTTTGTTTTTCAGTAGACTGGTAGAACGTTTTCATGAAACCTTCAAAATCTTCCTGTCAATTATCATTTGGGAGCATACAGTGATACCTTAGACATTATAAAGTTCAATTCCAATGCATGTCTAGAGAACTGTCTTACAGGTTAAACAAACTGATTTTAAAAACAGTAGACTTTCATATTAATAATAAACATGTTGGATGGCAATTTACAAGTGTTCCATGTCAGACAGCATGCATTTACAAATTTCCAAAATCAGTGAACTGTATTTTTATAGCTATAAAACATTCAGAGCTATTGTATACTAAAATGAGGAGTGTGTTAGGCTGAAGAGATTTCTCTCTATACAGAACATTTTCCGGCCCATATCCATAAAATATGTATGATTGATTGTAAGCTGTAACCTTTCCATTATGTTCTCAAGACCCATTAGGGCAAGTGACTAAAAACAGAAAGGGGTAGGAAAGGGGTGTTAGTACTACAGTATTTTGCTGTTAAGGTAAATAAAGAAAATATTACAAAGAACTGACTAAGTCTTTGAACCCTGGTGTCAGATAAATAGATCTTCTATCTATAAAGTGTCAACATATACCATAAAGCTTTATAGTACAGAAAAGTATTTGTGTTTTTTTATTTTTAGTAAATACAGTCATCTAGTATCTCTTGCAGACATACACCATTATCTGTTTTAAAGTAGTCATACAGTACTTTGAAAGCCTATAATTACAGGCTGATAACATATTATTTTGTAAATCTCACATCACTGTAGAAGTGGAAGATGGTGTAACCCCCTTAGTGGGTAAAAAAAAAAGTTAAAGTAAGAAATTATAATTTTTAGTTATACAAAATTTGTTGGAAGAGGGTTTAACAAATGTATAGTTAATGATTTGTGATTGTATATGTATTCCTGTTTACATTATGATTTATGTACAGAGGTGAAGCATGCCCCAGGGAAGGTAATTCAAGCATCCCATATATGGTATTTAAGAAAGTCCTGGAAGGGGCGCATGGGGTAGTGAGGGGAGGCTTAGGTGAGAAGAGGCAAAGGGGAGATGAGTAATGTATAACTGCCAGAAAAGACAGAATCCTGATCCCCCTCCAGTGCTGGACTCATATTGTAGCCCATATATCTTGAAAAGTTTCACAGGAAAAGGATAGAAATAAATAACATTAACAGTGTACAGCTACTGATATTGAAACAAACTACCCATCAACTAAGGGACAGGAGAAAGCTGCTACTGGCTCTCAAGCAGCAAAGGACTCAAGACTGTCCTGACAAAGTGTGGTACATGCAATTCAAAATATAACACAGAGGCACCTGCATAAATATACAGTACGAGAGCATAAATAGTGTCTGAAAACTGGTATTCTATTCACCATTATCAACCTGATGATTAAAGTTACTATCTCTATACTGTACTGTGTTTAAGAAAAAGATTAAATAAGTAAAACCTGGGCACCATACAACCCCAAATAAAAGAAGCCAGCACCAGTGCTGTGGCTAGCCTGGATGGTTACAGCTAAAGCAAGAGGACAATGATTGTGGTGGGATCCCTCTGCAAAGAGCTAATTAGCACCAGGATAGTCTGGGTATTCATCATACTGTAGCTTGGAGAGAGATACAATTGTGAAAGATAAAGTATCAACCGATCAGCTCCTAACTGTCATTTTTCAAACAGCCTGGAGATGATTGGTTGGTACTTTATCTCTGACAATTGTATCTCTCTCCAAGCTTTGATAAATACTCCTGTAGGTCATGTTGGGCTCATAGCAGAAATTCCATTTTGAAATGCCAACTTTATTCCCCTAAACTATTCTACCCCATTAGCACTTCTATACATAAGATCACAAGAACCATGCAAATATTCTCTTTCTATACTCAAACAACTCTCTGACCTCAGACCAAAACTACTTTGTGACTGGTTCATACAACTCACCATGCAGTTTATACCCTTGAAAACTGACGAATCAATTACAGTAACAATATATTGCATTTGACCTCATGCAGTAAACCACAATTATCCTATAATTATAAACTTGTAAGCAGGGCCATCCTACCTAGCTGGTTGTCTGTTAATACCCAATCTCATTTTATCATTGTGTTTGTTCCCAAATGTGAAGCACATCAAAATATGATGTTGCTATATATATATATATATATATATATATATATATATATATATATAGCAACAGAACCAAAAGTTTGCCCACCAGGATAAACTAAAGGAACCAGCACACCACCATATGTATTTCAATCAAGCATATTGAATTTTAACAGAAAAAACACTTAAAAAGCCATCATCAAAAAAATAGTCATTAGTACTCATCCAAAACTGGAGACTTCAAACAGTGTGACAAGAGAAGAGAACCGGCCATCCCGATGGGCTGTTTCGGCACATATAGCCTTTTTCAAGGGTCAACCTTAATAATGTACTATGTAATGAGGCTTAATATAGCACAAATAATTAGTAGACATCGTACTTACCTGTCCGTGCGTGCGCGGTCGTCAAGTGCCATCACCTGGAAACATCACCCACAAGGAACCAATGTACACACCATTGTTTCCGGAGGACAAACTGAAGGTTCCGCTGAACCAGAAGTGACGCGACAGAATTGCCGCTTGCCAACATCCGGTCAGACGGAACCCAGTATAGCCTACAACAGAAGTAAGGGGAGCGTCTAGGTTCACTCAGAGGGGGAGTTAACTGGTGGTCAAGATGACAGCACGTACACAAACAGACATCATATTAGACAAATAACACATAACGTATACATCCCCCAAAATCTAAACACATCTAAGGTGTGTGGATCATAACTAGATAATATAGTTTCTACTAGATAAAACTATATCTCCTCCTCGCCTTTTGTATTAATAGGTTACCTACAGCTTTATGCACTATTTACAATAGGTTTTTTCTTTTTTTCTTCCTCCCTTTTTTTTTTTTATCAGTGGTCAATATTCTAATCCCCAATATAGTTTAGAATTTTATGTATACATTATTTAGTTTTTTTGTATTTATTTAATAGTTCACTATGTGATATCTATGTGGGTTTTATCTCCTTTGATCTTAGAGATATTCTATATAAGTGTCGATCTGTCAAGATGGAGTTGGAAGAGGGAGTATCATTGTGGAACGCGACGCTCCATGATGCTGTGTTCAACAGGTCCATTTTTTATTTCCAATATAATAGGACATTTTCATTCCCTTTGTTTTAAATGATTCCCCCTTGTATATTTACTGATGAGAATGAGGCTTGCTACGCAGTGCCAATGAAACAGTGTGTCTCAGGTCACGTGGATAATGACGTCATCACGGATAACGTGTATAGTCCTGAACATGCAGCAGCAATGATTTCCTTCCTTGTATTTGCCGATGAGAATGAGGCTTGGTTCGCGATGCTAATGGGACACCGCTGCCCAGGTCACATGGACAACGACGTCATTACAGATCACGTGTATTGTCCTGAGTACGCGGCGGCAATGAGACGCCGCGTCTTATGTTACCTAGGTAACGGCTATAATGTCAATCACGTATTCCCCATCTAATTAATGAAAACAATTTCTAATGGATTGGGGAAATACGGAAGAGGTCGAAATAAAACAGTAAGTACTTTATAACACATATTTTAAGCATTATAGGGTTGCCTCCGATTTTATATTAATATATTTTTTGTGCTGTAAGTATGTTTTTGGCTTAAACTAGATGATGCTGTTTTTTTGGCTTTGCGTGATGGATGTAATCTCTCAGCTGGATCTAATTCAATACTAATGAATGACACTATTTAAAAGCTATACTGTGTACACTATAATCACCTTGAAAAAGCTGCCAACAGGCAGTGAAATGCATTGGTGTTGTATCCTGTATCAGGTATCCTCCTGTACCTTGCACATTGTATCCATTTGGAAGGACATATTTTTCTGGAACATTGTCCTCACTGGAGCTGCACATTGTTCCCCAGATGGCCACAACAAGTATAAGGAGATTCCTTTCTGCGGTTGGGTTAAAGACTATCAATACCACTGCTAATTCATGAACATTGGACCTTTCTCCAACCATTAGCTGTCAATTGTGGGAGCATCTCTATGGACATAGTGAGCTACATATGGTCTGTGAAGGAGCCTGATAAGGGTATCTGCTTTTTTCAGTGAGCTTATTACCTAATTTTTATTTTTTACTCAATTTTATATATTATTTGACATGCATGTCTATTACTGAAATATTTCAAATGTCATTCATATTTGGCCATTTACTAATGATTACAACAATTCTTTATTTTTCCAAAACTACCTTTTAGAGGGAATTATTAATTTTAATATTAAATAAATTGTTTTCTTTAGTGCTACTTTTTTATATTGTTATTTGTATTGAAGAGCTTGACTACCTCTTGTGCAGTAGCTGCTAGGAGGAACAACTCCTGTCAGCGCCATGATTAATCAATTTGTGAAATGTTGTTGCATCTTATAAAAAATGTGTACCCTTATATGCATTATAAACTTTAACATTATGGACACCCTAAATAATATTATACAAGCACATAGGCATTTCTAGCACACAAAACATTGTTTTGGAATATTACTAAATAGCTGTTCTACACATGTACCCCTTCATTCTGTGAATAGATGTCAAACATCACTCTTAACATGAGTGCCTATTGAAAATACCATAATACTGTAATAATAAACCCCAAATGCCAAATATTTCAAGTGCAGAACAATGCATAAGTAAAATATAAAAAATATATACTGTAGATAATATAATATGATTACAAAAGCACATTGCTCAATGCTCAGAACTAAGACCTAGGATCTTTCCTACCTTCCAACTAGCTAGTACCAACTTACAAAAAGATTGGGAAGCTAGCCTACTTAAACGTTCACAAGAGCTAATGCCGATTTTGATTAAACATGATTTGCTCGATTTAGAAGAATGTGACAAAGAGGTTGAAAAATTAGGAAAGAAACTTGAGGTCTGGGAAAAAAATCAGTTGTTTCAAAAAAGTTTTGAGACAGCTAAAACTGATCTTAATGAATATGAACAAAACATTATAGAATGTAAGAAATCAAAATTTGCACGAGATAAACAGTACTTTACAAGTGGAAAAATTTTCAAATGGCAATATCTTAAATTATAAGGATCCAATTAGAAGTCACGGATACCAGTATACATCATCTGAGGCAGAATCTTGTGAAACAGATGATAATCCTGGAACCAGTACAACAAGTGCAAATTATCTATCTCCTTTCTTAGAGAGTCCTCCAGGAACCAAACCAAGATATCGGACAAACAATGGAGGCCCACGAGGAGGAGGAAGAAGAGGAAGAGAGAACAGAACTTGGGAAACACCATTACCCCAACGTCAATCACTAAGGACCAACAGGAGGAAATAACTAATAATCTCTTAATTATTATCTCTCTAACATCTCACTTTCAGTTGATCACACATCAGTATTAACAAAGGGCCTCACTTTTTCACCCACTAATATGATAAATCATTTTGAATGGGAAAAAAGGACTTACATCGTTTTGGGAGGAAATTACTTCTCACAAAGTTCTTTGCTAATACTAAGAAGGATAGGACTGATGACCAAGGAGCTATCATCAATGACTGGCCTAACAGTATGACTTTATCATCAGCACAGCTTACCTCAGAACAATGGCTGATTAATAGTACACCTACCAGTGATGGTACAATCTGCCACTCTAGCCTTTCAAAAAATGAGGAACTAGAGGCACTGGCAATACTGGAAGAATTGGAGGATCAATCTCAAGTGACAATGGATTCTAATAACAAAACTAGACCCCTCTGTAAGAATAAACTTCCTTCTATCCCCAGGAATACATCTGCCCAGAGGTTAGGATATTTATGGACTTGTTCTCCAGGGACCTGGATACCTTGGCCCAATATGACACTAGAGGAACAAGACAGAGAGTTAATCACAATTTAAATCTAAATGAGCGGAAGGACCTGAAAGAAATTAGAGAATGGCCTGACATTCTGATTAAGCCATCTGATAAGGGTGGCAATGTAGTCATCTGGCCCCTTGACAAATATCTGAAGGAGGCGCTCCGCCAGCTGGGGGATGAACAATGCTATATAAGCATATTGTGTTCAACCAGACTGAAAATTTCACCGCACTGTACAATAGGATTATTGATAGAGCAAAATTAGAAGGAACGATCAACAGACATGAACATGAATTTTTACAGGTGTCACATCCTAAAATACCAACTTTCTATCTTTTGCCCAAAGTACACAAGAATTGGGAAGAACCCCCCAGCAGACCTATAGTATCTGGCATAGGAGGTTTGTCCAAACAGGCCAGCAAATTTATTGATGTACACCTCAGACATCATGTAGCCACCCTGTCCTCCTATGCCAGGGATACTTCAGATGTGCTTAGGTAAATAAATGATCTAAAACTAGATGAAAATTCACTGTTGGCCAGTATAGATTTTGAGTCACTATATACCAGCATAAACCATGATCAAGGGATGACAGCTGTCAAATTTTTCCTTGATATGGAAGGGACTTCCAATTTCAATGATTTCATTTTGAAACTTCTTGACTTTGTACTTAATAAAAATTACTTTGTCTTTAACAAGTTCTACATCCAGACCAGGGGGACTCTGATGGGAGCAACGTGCGCACATACGTACGCCAACCTTTTTTAGGATGGTGGGAATGTTTTTACATTTTCAATGAAGAAAATGAGAAATTTACCTCACTGGCTCCCATCTGGATTCATTACATAGATGATATCTTGGTGGTTTGGAATGGCACAGTGGAAGAATTACACAAATTCATAAAGAAGCTTAATCATAATGCTTTGAATTTAAAATATACTTATGAACTGAATGCTAACACAATTACCTTTCTTGACCTTAAACTTCATATTGATGAATATAGGAATCTTACATCAGACCTATATAGAAAGCCTACTGCGACTAATAGCCTTTTACAAAGAAGCAGTCACCATTTCCCCCCAACCATCCAGAATATCCCAAAAGGAGAATTTTTAAGACTACAACAATGGGCTCTTTTCCATGTGGCCATTGTAAGGCATGTACCAATATGATAAAAAAGTATAACATCACGGATCGTTATGGCAAAAAACACTCTATTCGCCATTTCATCAATTGCAGTACCACAGGTGTGGTGTACTGCTTGGAGTGTACCTGTGTCAAAAGGTATGTAGGAATTACAACTCGACCACTAAAACAACGTATCCTTGAACATATAGGCAACATTAAACATGTGACCACAGATCTCCAAAGATTTAAGAAAATAACTTCTGTGGCTAGGCACTTTCACCATTTTCATAACAGTTCAAGTAAGGATCTTTTTGCATTTGGTTTGGAAAAGGTACAATTGAATATTAGAGGAGGAGACCTAATGAAGGATCTTTTAAAAAAGGAATGTGAATGGACCTTCAAACTTGGCACCATGAATCCACATGGACTGAATGAAACCATTAACTACAGCCCTTTTTTAGATATTTAAATCAACCTCTATTCTTAATTAATTTGTTTGTTTCTTTACCATCTTCTTGGTTGTTGTAGTCTCTATTTTTCATCTGCCAATCAGTGATTGTACATCTTTACCTGTATATTTTGATTTATTTTGTACTCCTTAATATTCCGTCTGGGGTAAATGATCTAGTTATTGACTAGCTCAATATTAGAGAATGTACAATGAATTATCAATGGAGGATCCTATTTTGGTTAAAATAACTGTTTTTTTCAATTGCTCTGCCCTCACTTGTTTATTAACCATTTCAATATCACAGGCCTACCATTATGAAAGCTCTAGTTCCTAGTTTCAATTTGCCAATTAATGAATACATACCCTTATTAATAAGTCTTGACTAATTTTATTTTGATATATTCAATATACCTTTTTGTAAAATGATTATTCAGTGATTGATTATTGGTATACTAGAGGTTTATTATAATATGGACATGTTTTATTATTGCTTACATTTACCTTTATATTCAACTTTATATGCTAATTGGTTAATGTATATTTTTCATCATAATGCTTTAATTATGATTCTATCATGTCTGCTTTGTGTTCTTTCTGGCATATTTATCAATTATTAACAGAGTGTCTGCACTCTGCTTGTAACACGCGGATGTTTTATTATACAGACTGCTTCTCTTTCATTATTACTACTAGTATATTATGGTGAATATATTCAGTTCAATAAACTTCTCTTATTGATAGTTTTGTTGAGTATTCAGGAACATTTCAGCTCCATTTTATAATCATGGTTAAATGCAATCGTGACTGCTACAATGTTTCTAACGAGTGTGTTCAGACAATGTACGTGATTGGTAATCCCTCCTGTCAATTACAATCCACCATCCAATCAGTGTTCATCTGGAAGTATTTACTTCCTGCTCACCAGCCACAAGACGAACTTCCTTTGAGGAAGCCCCTAGCGAAACGCGCATCAGGCAGCATTCACGGGGTACCTCTGTGTGCACAGGGGACTCCCGCACCTGCAGACCAATACACCACTGGGAACTATCCCGTAACAGGTACCCTTACTTCCCTCACTGTTCTCTCACCAGCCGCTGCGGAGATTCACATCTTGCGCTGCTTTGCAATAAGATCTGTGACTTCTACAAACGGTGGCAGCAGAAACAGTCTGCAAGTATCTTTCACTGTGCCATTGCACAGAGCTCTCATCACCAGTCTGATGTGTCACATGACTGGTGAAAGCAGACCTCAGTGTATCTAAGTGTATAGTCTTTTATTTCTCCTCCAGATACATTTGACATTATCAATTAGGAATTTACCCGTTTTTTCCCAGCGTATTGAGGGACGCCTCATTTATTATTTGATTTTCTACTCTTGGAAGGAAATTTATGGTCTATACATATGG
The DNA here is from genome assembly GCA_031769625.1 of Taudactylus pleione. Classification (NCBI taxonomy): domain Eukaryota; kingdom Metazoa; phylum Chordata; class Amphibia; order Anura; family Myobatrachidae; genus Taudactylus; species Taudactylus pleione. Next base: position 15,525,189 of record JAUIMM010000036.1, on the reverse strand, counting down.
TGCATTTTTAATTTTATGTAATCATATTTATGATATGTCTTGTATGTTTTGTTTTGTTTTTATTGCCGTTATTCACTTTAGGTGAATAAACACATTATTGTTTCATACGCACTAAGTACACCTTTGATATCCTCACATTTGTTTGTGTTTTTGTTTTCATCACTATTTCTTATTTTAACTTTGCTCATTATAGAGACCTACATCTTATCATGTAATTATTAAAGGTTATGTTTTAGAACCAATAAGGTGTGCCCCACTTACCAGGAGTAATGTCCCCTCTTTTCCTTTATTAACCTTCAATTGCTCCAAGGGTGCACCTTTTTTCTTTATATTGAATTATCAGAATATCAGATGCTATTGTTTTGGTCTCTCCTGTTTGTTCAATTTATCATAGCGATTATTTTTCTCTTGTTACCCTTGTGCGGTGTATCATTTCACCTCTTCACTTCCTTCTATGTTTCTCGCCTTTTTCATACAAATCAATGCTCAGTGCCCCTGTCCTTAATGGCAATCAAACCCCAGGTGATGGCTATGTTAAGCATTTACCTTAACCACTAACCCATGGATGCCAGCCATAAGATGATTCATACCTGTTGTCTATGACTTGCTGTGCACTGACTATAGTACAGTACGTAGCAGCTTAGCAGGCAGGAATACATGACACTACAAGTTTTCTGCCATTGAATGGGTGTCTAAACACCACCGTGGTATACAGTATGTGGTTTGGAGCATGCAGTGAGTTAAGCAGCAGTACCCCACAAATGGCCAGCATGAGTTAATCTACCTTCATTGAAAGCTGAGAGTGTGTCTTCACACCACCTCAGTTATGTATACTGACTAGCATTATGTTGAGCAAGTTTCTAGCTACAGTGTCTGTAGTGATTAGCGACAAAGCCATCTCTGTAGCAGTGGGAAGGAGTGTGTGTGGTGTGTGTGTGGTGTGTGTGTGGTGTGTGTGTGTGTGTGTGTGTTGGTTGGTTGCTTGGTCCAAAAAATATAATATTGTTTACAATATCAAATTACTGTATTTAGAATTATTATTCTATGACCCTGGCCTTAATTGAATTTGAACCCAAGCTGAACAGTATGTTAAGCATTGAACATATTAATAACCCACTCCAGCAAATGATTGAATGCTACACAGGCCCATACTGTATTTTTACACACTCACACACACTAATATACTGTACATATTTACCTAGTCCTTGCCGGTGCTCGATCCCTTTCCTTGTTATGTAGAATCCGGTCTGCAGAAAACAATTAACTGCAGCTCTCGATCCATGATGGACACCCTGTACTATAGCATCCCGAATGACAATTCCCACATGGTTCTGTCAGCCAATCATCGGGCAGTGCCACAGAAACTGCATTGGCTATTTCATACTGTACATTCGCAGTGCAGTTTAGGAAAAGCAACATCAGGTGAACAGAAAGTTGTATTACACACTCTGGTTTTTCTGGCATCTCAGTGCATTATGATACGTCTCAAATCACCATGATGCGAATTAATACACCAAGCTTTGACACGGCAGGGTGCAAGTAGCAGGCCACTCTACATGTATGAATGCTAGATGTGAGAAGACACATGTGGTTATCACAGTTCAAGGTTTACTTGTATGCTCTACCAATCTACACTTACCTTTCTTACCCAAATAAGTCAGACTGTATGCTGCCTCTGCCAGGCTTGAAAAGTATGCCCTGGGAGTTATTGGTCTACCATGTTCAGAGTCCTTTAGACTCTTGTCCACATCCCTTCAACTTTCAGGTGCTTTTTCCTGAGGGGGACAAAAATCTTTCATATCTTTCAGTTTCTGTACGCTGAGAGTTTTAAAAAAAACATTACATTAAACCATTAACTTAGTTGCCTGCTTTCTTGACAGCTGAGCTTTAGGCAAGGCTGTTACTCTTTGCAACCTCATCAGCTGTTCGTCTCTTAATAACCTAATCCCTATCTATGCAAGTGATTATACATTTTATGCCAATCCCTGCTGCATGGTCGTCAATAGTCCTTTGAGTAAAGGTCTTATTGGTGTACCTGTTGTTTGTCATAAACACAAAAATTAAACTCTAATATTTCATATGGTCCAGTGGCGGCTCCAGAGGTGAGGCTGCAGCGCAGTCCAAATTTCAAATAGGGGAACCACACCGACTGCCATTTCAAACACTGCCAAACATAGATGGCTGTGACTCCCTGGCAGTTGACGTGGCCCCCTACTTGAATTTTGGACTGCACTGCAGCCCCACCCCTCGAGCTGCCACGGATAGGGTCCCAACTTCATATTAGGGATGTGCAGGCTCGGATAGGTTCGAGTTTGCACGTGGAGTTCGGATTTTTCCCTCCAAAAAAACGGAACTCAGAACGAGGCAAAACGTCATCTTACATGGACGAACATCATCATTCCTTGTCTTTTGTCCAGGAATGATGATGTTCGTCCATGTAAGATGACGTTTTGCCTCGTTCTGAGTTCCGTTTTTTTGGAGGGAAAAATCCGAACTCCACGTGCAAACTCGAACCTATCCGAGCCTGCACATCCCTACTTCATATATGACCCCAAATATTTATTTCAGTTGGCATTAGTATATTGTCACATTATCTATAATAGAGCTATCAGTCTATACCTTCGTTTTCTATATATATAATAGTAACTTGCATCTTTAAAAGGAAAAAATAAAGTCTCTTTTCCCAAAGGTTGTCACATGCCAAGTCATTCTGAATTAAATATTACATGCAATCAGACATATCTGTGCAACTGCTAAATCCTTGTCATAATCCTCCCTTTGTATCTTATGAGCCATATATGATATATTAACTACATGATTTAACGTATTACATCTTTTGATGGTTATTGTTTGTTTGTGCAATAAGGGCCAATACCCATTTGTGCCAAATTTAGAAAGAGCACATACTGCATGTGGTGCATATAATATTAGATCACTCTGACTTCCCTATATCCTGTCCGGTGTCGAGTGTCTGTCCCCTGGGTGAGACAATGTCCCCAATATTTCTCCTTCAACCAACATGTCTTAGCTTATCTTAATTATACCTCGTGTCCTGCTTGTGAGATATGAGACAACAATTGTTTCAGTGTCAGGCAAAAAAGATAATAATGGACGTAACAATAACTCATCTATATATATATATATATATATATATATATATATATTATATACACACACAAGGAGAAATCACCCAGGATGCTCCCAATCACTCGCCAGGTGTCTGCTCCTCTATGCATGGTCTGATGTTCCCAGAAAAGTTTCCCAGGTAAGTTTTGGTCACAGAAGTTGCTCTGGAAATGCTGGGCAGGTAAATCTCGAAGGCAGCAGTGTGTCCGGTGCTCAAAACGGCTCACCCCCCCAACCAGCAGATGGGGAATCAGCAGCAGCAGCCCCAGGGATTCATGATTGGAGGAAGGGAAAGATGGCGCTCATGGGTGGGGGCTGGGTGAATGCAGGTCCAACAGTGGTCCATAAACAAACAGATGGAAGGAACTGATGGGGGGGGCACAGATCCTGTGCAGCCAGTGCCGGGAAATAAACAGGCAGTAGAGACACACTAAAAGTGCTGAGCTCCAGGTGGCTCCTTCTCCCCCCTCCCTGGGGCACAGAGCACCGAAGTCAGGCAGCACAGACTCACTGTGCAAACTTCTCCCAGCACACTATGCAGCCTTCATTGTACGGGGCATTCGGTGTGAAGGGGCGTGTGCTTCGGGTCTCGGTGGAGACTGTCAGATGGTAACTGGGGCTGGGTGCATGAAGCCCCATGAGTGGTCCATAAACATCCCGAAGAAAAAGGCTGATGGGGGCACAGATCTTGTACATCTGGCACTGGGAAAAAAAAGCAGAAGATACACAATAACAGTGTTGAACTCAGGTGGCCCTTCCTCCGCCTCCCCAGGCACATAGCACTGGAGCCAGGCAGCACAAACCAGCTGGGCAAAATTCTCCCAACTTCACCCCATATGGGGTGCTCAGTGTGATGGAGTACAGGCTCCGGGTCCCAGCGGAGACTGTCAGCTGGAAACTGTTGTGCAGGATCCTGCCACTCAGGGGACACAAACATATCTTTGGCCACCCTCATCTCTCCAAATCTGGTTACATTAACACACAGTTTTACACTCCTCCAGCTAACCACAGCTCGGCCCCCTGTCATGCTAGGCAAGGTGCTTTACAGCCAATCGCAATGCTGCTTTTCCAACGTGGTGTCATGACATCGCCAGATACAGGAGCCAATCATAACCCTCCCCATCACGGAAGTCGGGCACACCCTTTTTCCCACAGCACTGTCACAACCAAGTGAAGATTTTCTCCTAGGCATTGTGAAATCTCTACCAAAACAAACCAGAAGCTGCATTTGTGTGGTGTGTGTATGTATATGTGGTGTGTGCATGTAGCCAAGCTAACATGATACTGAGATCATACATAGCCTATGTATCTTGGAACATTTCAGTGAAATCCTGATTAAAATCAGTTCAGTAGTTTCTGAGTTTATGCATACCTATGAACAATTTGATTGATAGATAGATAGATAGATAGATAGATAGATAGATAGATAGATACAGTGGTGGCTCCTATCCTCTCACTCACCTCTTCATGCGGGTCCCCGCGTTAAACTGTCAGATGCCGGGACCAGCACATACTGTAAGTGCTAGTGGCTGGGAGCACACATGCGCACTAGCATGTATCCAGCTTTCAAAGGCCTGCATCATCTGCAGGAGCTGGTTAGGGCAGGCGAAAAGGCAGAGTAGCGGCTTCTGCCGCTTCTTCTACTGGAAACCGCTCTCTGCTAATAGCATCCCGAACTAGCAGTCCCAGGGGGAGGAGACACCTCCCACTGAGACTGCCTGTTGTATATCTGACTGGCAGGTGGTGCTTCCAAAAGGAAGCTACTGCCAGTCACAGTAGTGTAGAGAGTGCAGTCACGGACTGCACTGACTTTACACCGAAGTGGCAGATTTTACTGGGGGGCTGCAGCTTTGCAGATAGATAGATACACTCAGAGCATGCATCAACTTCCTTCCAGTCTCCTTGCTACTGGTTGCAATTTACCTCTCCACTCCTCAATTTCACCTTGCCAAATTATCAAAACATTTAAAATGTTTAAGTGCAATTTGCGTGATCTCATTCTACAAATATTTATCACTAAAAATTTTTAAGAAGTCTTTGTCAAAAATACCAACAATGGGAACAGATCTCACACATTATTGGGTCATTTTGTCCACTTCTCCCACTATTTTGATGCAATGACACCAGGGGCTGGCAACTTTTAGCCTTGGGGGCAAATGGAAGGAAGTGGCCCTAGCTTTCCACAAACACTCGGCAACGGAAAAATGGGCATGAACCTGGCACTTGTAAATACAAGTTTATACAGAGCTGCACGCATTTCAAGCACATCTCCACTTCTGGCTGTGAAGGTGTAACTGGGCTGCAATAGGCAATCTCAATGTAGATGAAGCTACAGGGCATGAAGCTACGGGAAAGTGAGGACATGCTGACAGAGCTGCATCCACAGAGTTGGTTGTAAGTGTAAAAATATGTCTGTTACCATGCGCATCTTTTGTATAGGCTGGTGCACAATGTAGACGATTCATAGCAAACCAAAAGTATGGATAATGGTCATTGTACCACAGGATGTAGACAACTGTGCTTAGGGTAGAATATTCAAGTTTTTCCCATACATGCAAAGCAGGAGCATATGTGACCAAGTCCACTTAACCCAGAGGGAGGAACTGGACATCTCTTGCAAATAATACCACCTAAAATCTACATGTAAATGTGAGTGATGGCTCTGGTCACATACCAAGGGGCCTATTTATCAACATTATTTTTACAAAAATACTGTGAAAACAGGTGTTTTCACAGTATTTTTAAGTCTCACACAGATGTACTAAAGGGCAGTTAGAGGAGAAATCACACATTTCTCCTCCAAGCCCTAATTATCACAATTATTTAGTAAGCAGATCGCATTTCCCATACTTGTAATGGGAAATGTGGTCTGGCCAGATTTACTAAAAATAAAATGTGAAAAAATACTAGGGGAAGCCCTGTGATAATAATGCCACCTGGAGATGACGTTATCCAGGGTTTCACCCGGGTCCCTAACTCCTGCTCTGCTCTAACAGGCAGAGCAGAGTCAGGACCAAGTAATCAGCTGTCTGGTCTAAAAAGACCACATGCTGATCACTGCAAGAAAAAACATACTTATAAAAAAAACAACTGCATCCAGGGACCTGTGATCGGTGCTCCGGTGATGTCCTCTGGGGCTCCGGTCAGCTGGACTCCCGGCTCCAGCACTGTGACCCTGGCCAGCTGCTGCATAAAACAACTGAATGGAGTCACAGAGCAGGAGCCGGGAGACAAGCTGGCCGGAGTCCCAGAGGACATCACCAGTGCACTGATCACCAAAGGTAAGTGAAAGTGAGGGGGCGGTCTCGAGGGTATGGTAAGCCAGTCAGCACACGTGCAGGTATTTTCTTACTGTATTTTTTGCAAACAATACAGTGAAAAAATTGCGGACGGGATTCGCAAGGACAGAGCTTTATCGCAAGCTCTGTCCCAGCAAGGGTTTTTTGCTAAATCCCTGTGATATTTCCTAAATTCGCAATGCGAATTTAGGCAAAAATATAACATTACAACCGCATTTTAAATGCAGATTGTAGTAAATAGGGCCCCAAGACACATCATAAAAAGTATGATTAATATACGCAGTTAATAAAATACAAATCCATAGGTGAATATAAAGAAGACTATTGCTGACTTGGCATTAAAATAGATATTTATTTAACCCTCAAAACAATCTACCACAAATATACCAATAATTTCAGAAATATAGTAACCAATTAAAATTGTTAAGATAAATAAAAATAATTATTCCCAATATTTGTTTTTTCACATTTACAAGTAGACCCCAGATATGACCTTCTTCATTGAAAAATGAGTTCCCAGATCTGACATGCCCCTCCTCTCATTTAAAATCAGACCCCAGATCTGACAACCCTCTTTCCTCTTCAAATATAATCATACCTCCAAACCTGAGAATCCCCCTCCCTCAATTTCAAGAATAACCCATACCTGACAGGTTCACCTTTCCTCAATTATTATCCATCTGAAACGTGATACCCACATTTAAAGTAATGTCCCAAAACTGCTTCCTCCTGACCTGGCAACCCACCCCCTTCTCCCCGAACTAAATCATGTCCCAGAATTGCAGAAGCTCACCACCCACCATCAGACATGACTACCCCTTCCACCTCAATTATAATTATGTCCCAGAACTGCTTTTGGGATGTAGTCAGTTCACCTACAATCGGGATGCTGGCAGACAAAATCCTGGTGACGAAATCCCAACCTGTAGTCACAACACCAGTGCCAGAATCTCGACATCAGGTGAGATGGTGATGCTGGAATCCCGACAGCTGGCATCCCGATAGTAAGTATAGTGGCCCGGGATAGCTGTTAGCCATGGGGGTGGGGAGGGTTAGGTTTAGGCCCCGCGGTGGGGGGTTAGAGTTAGGCTGCGGGGGTGGGTGTTAGTGTTAGGCACCCCCGAGGGTGGGATAGGCATCACCAGGGGGGATTAGGATACTTACCTAGCCCCTGTCCAGATTCTAAGCATCAGGATGCCACTGTTGGTCTTTTGCAGCCGGCATCCCGACTGCCGGTCTTCCATACCCAACCCCTGCTTTTTGTCCGATAAAAGATCCATTTACAGTGACACCTCAGATCTATGGGGGTGGCCAAATACTACTCACTCTAATCCTGTTGATACAGTCCCTTCAGTTTGTAGCTCTAATTCTGTGCACTTACACTGCAGCTTGGCTGTGCTGCTATGTCCTGCTACTCCTTGCTGCACTCTTCTTTGGAGATGAAACATAATAATGAATAATCTCCCAACCCAGTCTGAGCCATGATAAGACATTTTGGTGCCCTGTGCCAGAAGAGTATCAGTGCTCCCTCCCCTTATTTATTTTAAACCTAGACATTAGGTGCACGTCTTGGGCATGCATCCAAAAAATGAGTGTGGTTTTGTGACGAAGGAGCATGTTTTCATGGCACGCCCCCATTTTTATTAATTTGGGGGCATGCTTTGCCCCCCTTGATGGAATGTTATAGCGGAGTGTGACACACATTGTGCTGGGGACCACAGCGAGTGGCGCAGCTGGGTTCCAGCATGCCATCCCAACCAGTGTTTCTAATCTGAAATTGTGGAATTCCCTGTTCCAACTTGGTTATCCCTCATTTTGTTGACTTTATTGTTTATTACAGAAGAGCAAGTAACATTCTAAAAATAAAAAAATGACCTTATATAAATACATATGTACTGAATAGGTGAGGATGGGGGCTATGCAGTTGATGTCCTTGCTAATTATATTTCGAAGCCAGCGCAAGTACACTACACAGCACATTACACTACACTATAATACACACTACAAAACACGTGTCCACAGGATCACACTCAGAACTTCACTACCGCAGTCACCACTCAGGAGGGGATACACCCGGTCGGCTCACTAGCACAGCCACTATAATACATTAAACAAACTCTTCCAGTGTGCAGGAGACAAGGCAACACTCACCTACAGCTCTGTGCCCCAGCTCATGGCTCCACTCCTGCTGGCAGGTGAACGGTGGTTTCCGAGTGTCAGTGCTAAGGGAGGACAGGCGAATACGGCTCTAGCTGCTGGAGGCGGAGCTCTTGAATAGCTTTGGTTGTCCTGTCTGTCAATTCTGAAGATCGAGAAGGAAGAGAGAGTGTGTGGGCAAAGAAGGAGAACCGCCTGGGAGAAGGAGGGGGTCTGGGGTTGGTCAAGGAGGGAGCATACAAGCTGCCTGCTATGTCATAGGGATTGCAAGGCTGCCCAACCCCAGACTGCATGTGTGTAAAGGTGGTAGAGACACACGGTCTTCCCTCTGGCTGGACAGCCCAAAATCTTAAAAATATACCTGACTGGGGGGAAGATGTCACCCTGCCCCCCGGCCGAGCCCGCCTCTGATAGACACCATATTTTGTCCCCAACCTAAAGGGATGGGGACACTGGCATCCCACTCCATACATTATTGGTTTCTAACTCTGACTGTTCATCTACTATGTTGTCTGTCCCACGCCTAGACTTTATGTCCAAACGGTCTCCATGACATACAAATGCAGATATATTAATACCAATACAGACATGTCCCCAGCTGCATGAAGGTGCCATCCCATAAGCAGAGCATTGTTGTCACTGCTGATGCCCAAGACCGGTGAATAGTGGCCATCACTTGCCACCGGCAGTACCGTGACTATAAACTAACTTCTGGCCTGGGCAGTGTTCGGCTGATCTTCTGGAAGACTTTGTTGCAGCCCAGGCCATAAGCTTTAAATGGTGACATCATAGGCCACATCATCGACAGAGTGCACTGCAGTGGTGGATGTCACCTGAATTACTGAGGCTTCCAAACTCCCTGACTGGGGGCAAGGAGAAGTGACTGACCCGCAAGTTCCTCTACTAAAGTTCTCTGACAGTCTATATTCAGGTCTTTATTCAGTGTGTTTTATTTGTTACAGTGTGGTGAGGATGTAGTTATGAGACCAGCGGCCAAAGCTGGAATGCTGAAGGATGCCGGACCAAACAAGGTAAGTCCAGGGCGCCCTTAGGGTTAGCGCGGGGGAGAGTTAGGTTTAGGGAGCATAGCGGGGTTAGGGTTAGGCACCCCTAGAGGGGGGATTCGGGTAATCACCCCAGGGGGAGGTTAGGGTTAGGCACCCCCCTGGGAGGGCTAGGTTTAGGGTGCAGTAAGGGGGGTTATGGTTAGGCACCCCAGGGAAAGATTAGGGTTAGGCACTAGGGAGGATGTTAGGGTTAGGTAACACTAAGAGAGGGTTAGGGGGGGAGAGAGGTAGGGATAGGGTACTTACCTGCCCTGTCGGGATCTTATCCCTTCAGGCTGCCAGCATCAGTATATGAACTATTCAGCCGCCAGGACTTCATACCCATTCCGTGTGGGGAGATTACTTTTTTTCCTGTGAGTGCCATGAATGTGGGTTTTTTTTTTTACAGTGAGGGCCTACGTGTGTGGGTTTTATTTTTTATTCCTGTTTGTGTATGTGGGAGGGACTCCAAAATTTCTCATACAGGGCTTGCCTTGTATGTGACTTAGGGGTATATGTCAATTATCAGGTTTTAGACGGCTATTTGTGGTAATAAGAAATTATATGCCCCACAAATGGATGAAAACTCATATAAAGGAGCCTGTCCCTGTGATGTGTTCATAGTTAAGTGACCGCACCAGCAGTCACTTCACTCTTCTATTGGGACTCCTGTGCTCTACTGTGCGTGGTCTGCTGACTATGCATGTGTGATGGCCATTGCCAGGGATGGTATCGGAGAAACTCCCTCCCAGTAATTTTTTCAAAATATAGTCCATAGGCTACAGTGGCTAACACCATCTTCAGATTGCATTAGCTGAAGGGGCCAAACTGTAAATCTGACAGCTTTAAAGCTTCCATAGAAACATATGGGGGCTGCAGCTGTTGTCGGAAATATGGAGATATTTACTGCAAATCTCTCTATGGTACGTTCAGTATATACTTTACTTGCGGGTATACCCCGAAAGCTGGTGATTTTGGATAAAATCCCACAAATATTAAGTGATAAATACAGTAAGCCTCTTAGGCCAGTGGTTCTCAAACTCGGTCCTCAGGACCCCACACAGGTCACATTTTCCAAGTCACCCAGTAGGTGCACAGGTGCATTCATTACTCACTGACACATTTTAAAAGATCCACAGGTGGAGCTAGTTATTTCACTTGTGATTCTGCAAGGAGACCTGGAAAACATGCACTGTTTGGGGCCCTGAGGACCGAGTTTGAGAACCTAGACTATAGTATATACTGCATTTATACTGAAGATGTCACGATTTCTGACTGTTTTTATTCCTTATTTTCATCTTGTAAATAGCTAATTACAAGCTAAGAAAAACTATTTAAATGTATGCAATATACATGTTCTTGTTTAAGTATGTTTGATATTTTTTTAAGAATTACGCATGCAGGCTAAAAGAATAATATTATATTATATGTCTATAAGCTGGTGGTTTCATAAACAAGTATGGAAAGGACTGTACTGAAATTCTCTTTTGTCATGCTGATTGTTTCTTGGTTCCCTTCTGACTGTGTAAGTATAGTTTGCTAATTTTACAGTAAGCTCCATTTTTGTATTCTAAAATGAGACTTGACCATGATGGTTGGGAAATGGTCATGTTTTCCCATGAAACTCATTCCTTTGTCCAAGGTACAGGAATTGTGCTGTAATGAGGAACCAAGCTGAAACTTTGCAAATAAGACATCTTCAGTAGACCTTAAAATACCCCCAAAAAAGGTGTTTTGGGGATGTTTTACCACTACATAGCCTGGAAGAATTGTTCCCATTGAAAGAATAATGAATTCAGAAATATACACTGATATTCTAAAGCACAGTTATTCCAGCTATGGCAAAGAACTTCCAAAACAGTGTTGAGATTTTCTATATGACATTGCTCCTATAGCAAAGGTAAGGATTGGTAAAATGGACTGTAAAACCAAGGAATGCTTTATTTCTAATAGAGATGAGCAGCTCGGTTTGGCTCAAATCTTCTTGTCTAGTTCAGATCTGAGAACAAATCCACATGTCATCTACTGGAGGTATCATTTTGGATCACATATAATTTGTACATTATCCAAAACAAGCAAGAACTGAGATTTTGAAAGATTAAGTGTGGCCTTTGAAAGATGATTTGTGTCTGCTAATAAACAGTAGCTAATTTTATTTAAAATACACTAATAATGGTAAATAGATAAAAGGCATAAAAACAGAAACACTCCAAGGATGGGTTTTCTACCAGATATCCAAATATAAAGATCATATAGTGGAATACAGAGTCCCGGGTATCTCTGTCACACTTGATGATCACCTGCTATATATAGGTATGGTCATCCACTGGGTACCACTGAAATGCATTTTGATCCTTATTTTTTAATAGTATTCCATTTCATGTCCTCCATTAAGCTAAACATCTCTGCCATAGCTTAGTAGAGGAGGTAATATGGAGCTGCTTTGAAATAGTGATAACAAATTCTGGCGGTAGTTTGGAAAGCTAATGGAATAGTTGCTGAGATTCTAATCAGATACTGTTAGAAGAACAAAACACAAGTAGCACTATGCAGAGCCATAACTAGACTTTTTGGTGCCCTGTGCCAAAGAGAGAGCATTGCCCCCCCCCTTTTTTTTAAACAGGGACATAAGATAGTGCACCTGAAAAAAGGCCATGGCCTCATGGGGAAGTGCCAGGGAAGAGATAGGGGTGCCCAGGAGATGCTGGGGAAAAAAGAAGAGGAAGCTACAAGTGAGAATGATAATAAACAGGACAATTGACAGGCCCATACAGAACCCCCTGCCCTGCAGTGCCCTGGCACTGGCACTATCCTCTGTAAACTAGTAAGCAGCACTATGGTGCCATGGCAGTATAACTAATGGGAACACAAGAATGGAGGTCAGCCTCTCAGCACTGGAGCCATGGGTTTGATTCTAAAGTTTGTACATTCTCCCAGTGTCCTCACAGATTTTCTCCAGGTTTTCCAATTTCCTCTGTCAATAAACAAATATTCTGTCAGCTTAATTTACTTTGGACAAAATTGGCCCTAGTATGTGCTTGCATGGTCTGGAATTGAGAACGCAGCAATAAATTATTAAAATATACTGTACGTTGTAAATATGTGTGTAATATATTGGCCAATAACAACAAATTGTGTGTCTAGTAACTATTATAGTTTTTAATGTGATTACTCACAACATATAAATGCTTTTTGCATTCATGAATTCTGCACCCTGGTGAAGGTGCTACTTGCTCAGAAACATTGGTTCATGTAGTTTTTCATGATAAAATACTGTATCTGTAAGATATTCAACATGCTGCAGGTCATTTTACATTGTGGTTATATAAGTGGAGTGGCTTAGGGCTATTTCAGTCCTAGCACTTGGGTTTTGCTGTTATAGATGTGAATACATGACCAACTGCACTGCGAGGGACATGATCCACCCCAATGCCTTTTGTTAGATAGGGTTATTAACTTGTATAAAATTTAGCTATATATAGACTATAGATTAGAGCTTTATTATAGTGTTCATGCTCTTTTTCTTCTATTATAGTGAAAGATATTTTATTTTATGTACCAGATAATTTAGCTCACTTGGAGTCAGCCAATATAAGACACATGCTTCAGGCAATGGGTTCTTTCTATAAGGAATTCCAATTGAAAGATTCCCTACTAGCACAAGCCATTTTTTCACTGAAGATTGAAACCTGAAAAATAAGCTTTTCTATTCAAAAAATGACATTAGCAGCTTGTGGACTCTGCTTCCCCAAAGCTGAAAACTTTCATCTCTTGTTCAGAAGGCAGATGTCAAAGACAGTTTTAGTAAAAGTCTGTATGGATTGTGCTGAGCCGGTATCCAGTGTCAAAAAAGAACAACCTGCTTGGAACTACACCTATAACCTATATCTGCAAGGTTCTTATTTGCATCTCTTAGTGGCATTTTCTTTTGTGATGGAAATATGAGCTGGATGAAATATAAAATGGCTGCTAAACACAAACTGGCTATGGTAGCAGAGCATAGCCTGGATCTCTTTTCTGCTTGTACCTCTGCTCAGACCAGCACATTCCAGTTAATGCTTCCACATGTTTATTTAAGAAACGTTGGTAACTGTGTGAAAGGTACAAACCGTAAAATGTTCTCAATAACTTTTCGCTCATCCATGGATGCTAGGGGGTTGTGATGAGCCTGTATGCAGCAAGCTCTGGAGAGCATAACTTTCCGGAGCATGTGTCTGATAGGCAACACCATCTATAGAGGGCACTGCCTATCGAAGCCTATGAACTTATTTATGAAATAATTCCTTGAAGAGGGATCAATGGATCCCTCTCATGTCCCGTGGTTTGCACATGCTCAGACCGATGGACCTAAACATAAGGACTTCAGGGCCATAAACCCAAAAGTCTTTTCATCTCCAGGACATCTTTATATATTGGACGAGTGTCCAGGTGTTTACGTGTACCTGCATACTGGCAATACAAAAAATTTTGTAATGCAGCTGACTAGAGGCATGATATATCACAATCTAATTGTGATAATACATCCCACTCTATATAATTTGTAACCTTGTAATTTAGGGTGTGCCTGTTCAAACTAAGCTAAGGCATTTCAACATGTATGACAAATTGACTATGAAATAAAAACTTATTTTCATCTGATCTGAGATCATATTCAGTGTAATAGATATTACCATAACTATTCCTAAAATGCTGCCAGTGTAGTATTTTTCATTCCTCAGTAGTACTGAGATGCAATGTGAGTGCTATTAAAAGCACATAAAGCAGGAGAACTACAGCAGAAAGAGAACTGGACTCAAGAGGTTGGATTCAATATAATAATCATTCTTCATAGCGGGTATTGTAATTTTTCTTCTCAGACATGCCTTCATATTTAGCCCAGATAATTTGAGTATACTGTATGTAGCAGAAGTACCATTGCCTGCTCCCTTATTTGACAATTGCAGCCCATATATCATGTTTGGGTAAGAGGATGTTTGACACTTATAGCTTAAGTGCTGGCACTACCTTTAACAGTCCTATACTGTATTGCTCGGCTACCATTTATAGAGTAAGCAATTAATTTTGCATAGCAGAATGACATTTTGATCTATTAAGTACACCTTCTCAGTACGGGAAAATACTCTCCTGTGTACTACAATATTGCCTGGGCTTTATTGTCTTTTCTTAGAACCCTGATTGGTTAACTTTCTCTAGTTTAGTTGCTGCTTTGCAGCTTCTTTCTTCGTGGCAATTGCTATCTCTATACCACATCCATATTCACAGGTAATCTAATTATTGTACTAATAGCAAAAAATAACCATGGTCATTCTTTTTATTGCCAATATTCTTCTGCACACATTCAGTTGTACTGTACCCAGTGGTATCCTCCTCCAGTGCTTTCTGGCTCTCCAGCTTGATTAACTTCTTTCCTTGGAAAATTAGGCACTTTGGGGTCTATTTACTAAGCCTTGGATTGAGATAAAGTACAGGCCAATCAGCTCCAAACTGCCATTTCACAGGCTGTTTGAAAAATGACAGGTAGGAGCTGGTTGGTTGGTACTTTATCTCCACCCAAGTAAATAGACCAATTTATTTCTAACTAATCTGCCACATAACTGATCCACCTTGGAGCTCTGTCTCATATTTTCTATAATAATCACATCTGTCTACAATACTTTTACAGTGCTGCTATCCACTTCTGAAACGTATTACCACACCTTATCAGAGTATTCCTCAATCTTAAAATCTTTATGAACTCCCTAAATCCCCCTACTTGCTGAACCTTGCTCTACTCCCACCTACAGTATACTATTCACACTAGTGCACTCCAACAACTATCCCTGTCTCCGCAAAACAGTGTCCTTCTCCCACAAGATCATTGTTTGTCAGGAACCTTTGTTTTCAAGCCTACATTTAATTTGTGTATTAAGTATGTTGCCATTTTATGTATTTCCTGTTTTTCCCAATTTCCAACACTGCAGAGCACTGTAGTACCTTCCAAATCAATGTCAGTATTTATTGAGCTTCTGCATACAAGCTTTTCTATTTCAGTCTTCTATCATTACCTGTATGCTAAATCTTGACTAAATTAGAAGTGAAAGTTATGCTTCTGACTCTAAGCATTGGAGCCTTTCTATCTCTTGCATGTTTGTTTCTTCATTAGACAGATGCTGTGCTGATGGCCTCGGATGACCCAGCACTAGATTGCCTCTACCTAAGAATACACCTCTAAAACTGTATAACAGGACTGTAGCTGTATTTTTTTTGCTGCTATTCACATTCAATATAATATTACCAGCTAGCAAACTATACAGCATTACATTTCATGTTAATGTCTATGTATCATTCATCAAGTATACTCTTTAATTATTGCCCAGAGTGCTAATTTTCAAACATAAAATGAATTCAGACCACAGCGGTGGTAAACTGAAAAAGATAAATGTTTCCTTTTAAAAAGGAAAAACCTAAGGGGCAAAGTATGATATCACTGTAACACTTTACAATCATGTTGTGCACTGCTGATACAGGAAACTGATATTGCTTTTAAAATTATTTCATCAAAGCTCTCATAAAACATTTTTGACAAAGTAATGCTTATCTTCCCATATTTTCTCTCACTGATATTTTAAGTCACTTCCACTATGATTCATACGCTGTCCAGACATACTGTAGGCAGAGCTGGGCAACTATTTGAGTAATACAAAAGCCATTCCAATTGAATTGCCTTCAACTGGGCATAATGGAATATGTGTTCAGCCAGGGGCTGCTATTGGCATTTGGTGGAGTCATCATGCAATCAGGAAGGAGAGTAGAAGGCACAATTTAAACAGTGGTCATTCATCTGAATGCTAAATAACCACATTTATACAACTTTGTACTATCCATGTGTGACCAAATTGGCCACAGATTTCCATGTTTAGGAAATGGGACAAATAAACAGAATAACTCCAATGTTTTTAGCTTTGGCAAAAAAGTTTTCACTCATTTAAAGGACAA
The DNA here is from genome assembly GCA_031769625.1 of Taudactylus pleione. Lineage (NCBI taxonomy): Eukaryota > Metazoa > Chordata > Amphibia > Anura > Myobatrachidae > Taudactylus > Taudactylus pleione. The sequence goes on along the minus strand of JAUIMM010000036.1, from coordinate 15,508,586 downwards.
TGCAAGTATCACACATCACCGATAATCTAACAGCAGCCCTAATATTAGAACTGCAAAGAACTGGTGTCTGGATAGCTCAGACGTTTATCATCCCAAAGTTGCCATCCAAGGTGCGCCATCACCACTCACAAACGAACACAGTGTACTTAAAAACTCTCATCAGTTAAACAGAAACAATTTACCATCACTGGTACAAAAGTGGGTGAGTAAAGCTTCAATTGGCATGGGAGTTTATTAGAGAGTTATTGGGGTAATATGACATTTAATTACTATACAATATATTTGTTTACTTGTAGCTCTTTTAAGTATATGAATCATGTTTTGTTACTATTGTTGAAGAGTTTTATATAGATATTAACCTTGAGCTACTATTCAGCAAAAGTGAGCGATCCAAATCTGTGCAATGTTGGGTCTCCCAAGGCGGTGTCTGCCAGCAAACGGCGATGATTGGTAATTTCATTATTATTAGGATCTTCTGTTATATCAGAGTATTCTCACAATCTAATTAAAAGGTAAAAAACAATGCAGACTTGTTCAGCCTAGTATTGTGAAGTTAAAAAATATTGTCAGAGGTTAAATGTGTAAAAGTACAATAATAGGAAACACGCAGGGCCTGATTCAGAGATGGACGCTAATTTTGCAGCATCTTTATACACAGCGGCTGTGATAAAATATACATAAGTTACAGAAGGCATCCTAAGTAAATAGATGCACACCGCCGGCTTCTCTGATCCACTGCTGCATCCGAAGACACAGCGTTGGAACAACTGCGTGAACACTGGACAGATGAGTAAACCTCAGGTTACTCAGGATGTCTAGCAAAATCACGCTGCTGGGAATAGTGAAGCTGCATCCATGTAGGCAGCCACTGGCTTCAAGCACAGGGGTGCTGACAGCAGCGGTGGGCCCGGGTGAAAGGGGATGTGGCCTATTTGTGGGAGGCGTGTCCACACCCCTAGTGGACAAAAAATGCCACTGTGCATCGGGGAGAGGGGCGCTGTGAGCCCCTTAGTCCTGTGCAAAGCTAGGAGAGGGGACGATCAGTGTGATTGCTCCCCCCCACAGGCACAGATAGGAGACTGCTGCTTAGCAGCCACAAGCAGTCTCCCCCTGCAGCGTGTGCTGGGCTGCTGTGAGGTAGTACGGATGGGGAAACTGTGTCGGGCCCCTCCAGCAAGCCCAGACCTGGGTTATTAGCACCAGCTCCCCCCCATCTCGGTGCCCCTGTTCAGGCATGCCTAGAAAATGGATCCGACAAACCCCCCCGATACTGTTTTCTGGAACATTCCCTGTAGCCACCCTGTCACCACCCCCAAACGCCAGCAGCTTGTGAATCATTCTATGGTTTTGGGAAACTGCGAACAACGTCACAGAAACAGATCTGCACATGCGCAGTGCGACTCCTGCACATGCACACATCTGCAATCAACAAAGATTTATGTAAATATTGAATTTACGTAATTCACTTTTCTTCTTCAGAGTCCATAGGCTCCACAGGGAGACCTTGAGGTGTAGGTGATGGAAACCAATCCATGCACCACACAATTAAAGCTTTCAGCTCCCAGGATGCATTGGGTCCACTCTCCCTATACATCGCCCCCGAGCCAGGGACATCTCAGTTCCGTTGGTGCCAGCCGGAATCGGGTCACCATTTTGCAGGGGGGCTGTTAATCAGCCCCTAAAGCTTATTTCTTTATTTTCTTCTACAAGCGAATAGAGCGCGCAGCAGCAGACTGTCCGTGGGACATATATGCTGCCGCTCCTTTACCCCTCTGGTGCCGCGACACCAGTACTGATCTGGGGATCTTGGCAGGTGTTCTGGGGATCAGCGCTAGCCAGGGCCCCTGGAGAGGGCCCAGACTGCACCCGGACATCAGGGGACAGGTAAGGTGGGTCACCGCTTGCAGTGACCCGTGCATAATGGCAGTCGATACCTCCGGTCTTGGGTGTGGAGGCAGGCTCCAGCCATTGCACTCCAACTTGACCCACCTGGAACATAATGGTGCAGGAAACCAGCAACCCAGGAGTTAATAACCAGCCAGGGGAGACAGCTTCCCTGTTAAGTGGCTCCTTCCCTCAGCCCAGCGTGCATTTCCACTGCGGTCTGGCTTCCCTGAGCTGCTCTCCTCCTATGAACACGCCCCCTCTGAGGTCTCCGGTGTCCATTTTCTAAGTGTGCAGTTGCAGTTCTCCCCGGACAGCGCGTGGTCCGGTCCCCCTGCATACCGCTCCCCAGGGTCAGCGTGTGTAGCGCTATTTCCTTCCAGACACTGCGTCTGTGTAGTTGAGTATGCAGCATTTTTCCTGCTTTGTATGTGACTTGTTCTAGCATTATCTATCGGTGGACCTGATTCAGACCTGCTCACTAGGATGCGTTTGCTCGTAGCTGGCCAATTGTCGCTATAATTAACAGGCAGCGTCATAGTACACGTCACCTGGTTGTATTTCACACTGAAGTGATCGCAGTGCTTGAGGTAGGGTATAGTCAACCTCAAGCGCTGCGTTTGCTTCCGTTGGTGCCCGATGTACCAATGAGCCATTGTATATCTACCTGTATATCTACTGTTTGTGCAGTTTGTAAGGTGCTGCAGACATCTTGTGGCACCATATAAATAAAAGATTATAATAATAAAAATTATTATTATTATTATTATTATTATTATTATTTAGCACCAGACTAGATGAAAGTAGATAAAATCCTTATTTTAATATAAAAAAGGTAGGATATAATGCAGAATCTTAGAACACCCCTTCCAATGAATAAGTATGTATTAGAGGGTTTTAAATAGGAAAATACCGTATGGCCAATGAAGACATGTCATTTTACATGGCATTTTCTCTACAATGCAGACAAATGGATTACATTATATGGAACATGTATGTTGATGTCTTGTATTGATGGAGAAGGGGTTTTTGAACATGTAGATGGAAGTTGCAAGGGTTTTTTACAAACTTGTATTTAGACACTTAAAATCACTATAGAGACATTTAATGTAGCCCAAAATACACTGTACACTTGCTGACTATCCTTTTTGTATAATTTTTAAACAACCATTTGACATCATGTACCTTGCTTATGACCAGAGGCGTCACTAGGGTTGGTGTCATCCGATGCTGTAACCTATGGTGTCCCCTTCCTCCAACCACCACTAAAAAATAAATTGGAAGATGGAATAATAGAGGAAAGGAAGAGCATATAAGGGAAGACGGGCTGTACTTGTGAAAGCTTAGAATCTATATCATTACTACTGTTGCCTAACTTATCATTTTACCTGCACATCTGTGTCTGTTCACATATATCTAAGTAGACCTTAAGCATTTAGGGGTCTATTTACTAAGCTGTGTTAGGAGATAAAGTGATCGGTGATAAGGTACCAGCCAATCAGCTCCTAACTGCATGTCACAGGCTGTGTTTCAAAAATGGCAGTTAGGAGCTATTTGGCTGGTACCTTATCTCCGTTAACTTTATCTCCTAACACATCTTAGTATATAGACTCCGTAGTTTTCCTTGTGGCATTAATGCATAATTACAGAAACTTAACCATTAATGTATATTATTCTAAAATGCAGTTTGCAAATATTGCAGATATTTATGGAAATTCACACAAACATTCTGCCATGTATTCTAATTATTATCTGATATTGGTTCTGTCTCAGTAAGACGACACTTTTCTTTTTCAGCAAATTTACAGTTTGCTAGTTAGCTCAGCTTCAAAACAATATAATGAGATGTGAGTGAAATGTTTCTATCTTTATGCTAATGTGTTATAGGTCTCAAGGGGGTGGACCGCAAGAATGCTGTTTACTTCCTGTCATGTTTTTTGTACATTTCATGTAAGGGATTGGTTCTAACAGCTATTATTATGTGCAATATTAGTAATGCAACTATATTTCTTTATCTACATAGTTCAATAATATACACTATAATCTGAACAACCTTAAAATAATATGATCCATGGATGAATGTGTGGTATATATGTATTTATTAGGAGGGTGATATAAATGCTCATTACCAAAAAAATATCATGAAGCACACAGTGTTAAAGTGTACATGAGAATGCCATCTACAAATTCGCTAAGAGCCAATAACATCACTGACACCAAAGTACATGCTCTCAAAATGGCTCCCTCCTCTGTATGTAGAGATGGCATGATAATAGTATAATTAGGAAAATTATATTTTAAATCAAAAAAAATTCTTCATTTGGACATTATTAATCCTACATTAAAGTTTTGCTTTAGGAAAGAAGATTTTCTGGTAAACCTCTGAGTAAGAGAGAAGTTGTTTATGCATTTTGATGTACGTTTTGGAGGCCAGCTTTATTTTACTGGCTTTGATTGTTTATTTAGACTCCTGGCATTACAGATCATTTATTTAATGCCTAGTCCACATAATCTACCTGCTGGACAAATGCTTAAAACTACAATTCATGTTTAGGATAACTTCAAGTTCTGTGTATGATCCTTATGGGTAATAATTGGTCAAAGCAATACTTTCCATAATCCATGTTTAAGAAGACTTCTGTATACATTCATAACCCCTAGAATGAGCCAGATAAAAAAATGTGTCAAATAAATATAACTGCCTTTCTTATAGGGATATTGTAGCTCCCCAAAAACTCAATATCATGTAATGTTCTATATGTATATGTTGCACAGGAAAGGTATATTATTAAAAGGATCTATTAATAAAAAAGTTCTTGGCCAAAGGGCAATAAAATGGTTGCAAAACAGATTAGCACATCATCACACCTCTTGCCATAATGTCATAGGATGGAAAGTTTTTTCCAAGAAAGAAACATTTTTAAAGAGTGCTAAAATTATTTTAGAAATTGTCCATTTTTGGGAATCAGGCTACTACTGTACTGAGAATTGTTTGAATCTTTTAGCATTTCCCTAGGTGCAGTTTACATGAAAAGTAGTTGTTATGTTTTTGTTTTCTATTATTTTATAAAGAAAATGTTTTGCTTTTATATTTCAGTATACTATTTTAAGTCACCATTTTTATTATATTAGCATGAAAAAATTGTGTCAAATTAAATATTTTTTTTAATTAAGTACTGTATTTGTTTTCAAGCATTGTTTGAAAGATCTGTCATTATGAGAATAAAAAATTCACATGTCAGATAGACTTAGTTTTATAATATTGTATTTTTGCAGTAAGAGGCCCCGTTCTGCTGTTATGAGCAATCATGGATTTGACACATGCACTGTGAAGTACCAGTTGGAGTTTCACTGTACTGGATTAGCACATGCTTAGAGGTTACTCCTTGTCTGGTCACCTGAACACAGAGGAGAGTCCTCAGAATGGTGAGCTAACACTTACAGGTTCCCCTAACTTTTGGCCGTATATAATGTATGATAGTGACATCTCTATTAAGTATAGTCACATTATCCTAATGATTCATTTAAGACAAGAATGGTATTATAGAAGTAAAATGGAAAAGTTCTGTCACTAGCAGCAGGCCTCAGCCTTAAAAGTACATTCATATTTTACCATTGCTGTTGACAAGGAATTACATAACTGCTCTATATAGACTAGAGATTAATACTGAAGCGATATTCTGTGGGGGAGAGTCTTGTGCACCATGCTACCTTAACAATTCATCATCGAGGATGAAATCCCATGTGTATTGCCTACCAGCATTTGTTATGTGTGAGTGCATTACTATTTGTCAATCAATGTTTTAAAAAGAAAATACACTCTGTTTATATATTTTAGAATAAAAATCATGATTTTAAATAAATGTTTCTGTATCATATCGATGTCTTTTGATGATCCTAATCATTCCAAGGTGAATGACTGTCCAAACTACTTAATATTTCTATCACAAGCAGTGTATGCTGTGTACTGTGGTTTTCTGTTTGTTATTTTTATCTGAGCACTTGTTTGCAAGAGATTTGGAAATCCTTTTGTAAATTTTTTAAATAATGACATTTCTGTTCTGTCACCTTTATGTCTACTAAAATTAACACTATGGTTTTTTTTTTTTTTTTTCCGTTACTCTGGGAATGTTCATATCTAAGAGTACACTGAAGTATTCACCAAGAACTCAGATAATATGGTTTTCTATTACACTCATTAGGTGAGTGTATCACTAAGCATTGACTGAAGATAGTTTAATTGGCCTATGGGTCTTATACAACTCCGATGGTACCCGATTGGCGCATGCACAGGGTCTGTACTGTACATGTGCTATTGAGTGTCTGCGATGACAGTTGCAGTGACTCCTAAGCCGAAACATAATTGACATGCAATGGCTGTTTGGGGGCAGTGAAGGGCTGGCAACAGACAGCGCCCAATTGAAGCATGTCATCACATTTTCTGGGCATGCCGAGAACAATGTATGCATCTTCCAATGCAGCTTCACTGGTCCCGGCTGCGTGAATTTCATGGCCAACAGGAGGGTTACTCAGACCGCTGACGTATACAAAGTGATCCGATGCTGCATCTTCAGACACAGCAGTGAATCACAGAAGCTGGCAGTAGGCGTCTATTCACACAAGACGCCTCCTGCATCATTAGCACATTTTTGCACAGCCGTTGCATACAAAGATGCAGCGGCTGTGTGATAGAGAAGAACTCTCTGCCCTATATACACTATAAATTCATTATAGTTTTTTTGGGTCCACCAGCAACGGCTTCTACTAATCTATTTGCTTTTTCTCCAGTAGCTAAATGGGAGATTCTTTGAATACTTACCAACAAAATATCTTGGACTTACTTTTGTCAGATTTTATGTTTTAAAAAATGATACTTATCTATTCTGGAAAGGTAAATTTGCCCATGTGACATAAGTTTTAGTTTTTTTCATAAATGATTTATCCATCCCTATGAGAAAACCCCTGGCTACATCGCATGCTGACATCACTAATACTTCCCGGCACATTAAAGAAACACTCTGATGCTCCTGTATTGTGGAAACAATGGGAAGATATTACTGAACCCACTGGCTATCATTGATAGTTGGGGTCCAAAGATGGGGGTTTATGTCAGAGCACTCACACAATGTTACACAAAGGCAAGTAATTTAAAGTGAATGTAAATGAGGGTTTCACATAAATAGTGACATACCTCCTTAACATACAAATAAAGAAAAAGGGGCTGATTCAGGGATGTATGCTAACCCAATGGTTAACGCACATCTCTGATTGTTAGAACACTGCAAATGCGTAAGATGTGTACTGTGCATGTGCAGCCCTCCATCTGCTAGTCCGCACACAATGCCTCCCAGCCACAACCTGATATACAGGCTGTGGCGTATGGGAGGCAGTGCAGGGGGCGATCCTGGGCAGCGTTCCCAGAAACAGAGCATGTCGCCCCTATTTTTCAGGAGGGAGGAGGCTAGGGTCTGCGTCGGTAGACACAGATATCCTGGCCTCACAAGCTGCCAGGACCCAGTCGCAATGGTGATTAATTTAAATGGTGGTGCATTTACCATTTCTGGGATAAAATTCCAGGCATCCTAAATGTGTTATGTGTAATTCATGTGCATTTTTTATCAGCCTTGTTGCTTCTAATACGAGAGATATGGTAACATTAGGATACAGTCTTGATTAGCTTTTCAAAAACAGAAAGATACATACACCATATAATCAGCAACTGTCAATGGTTTGAATCTCAAAACATAACATCTGTTTGGATTGGGATATTCCGCAATTCCAGCATCAAGTGTTTTCAACTGTAAACTTGTGTTAGTTTTGGGAGAAAAACATTCAAATGAAAATCTGTACCTCAAAATAATATTCATCATCTATAGTTTTAAATCTTCCTTCACTTGTAGATGTGACTATACATTCAATAAACCAATTTTGCTATAGTAATGTATGCTTACAAAAAAAAACAGAGGCAAATACATTTTTGTACTAATACTTGGAGAGCGAAAAAGTGGACAGAGAAAAAGTGGCAACCAATCAGCTCCTAACTGTCATCTTTCAAATACAGCCTGTAAAGTGACAGGAGCTGATTCAGGGGTGTATTTAAAATGGGTGCAGGGTGTCCACACTGCACACCTATTTAGTTTATACTCACCTTTCTGCAGTCTTCCGAGCAGCAAAGCAGCAGAGCAGTAAAAATCACAGGGAAAATGGCGGAGGTCATTTACCCGGTAACTCGCGCATACGCAGAAAAGATATCCCCGGGAATCAGCGCGTGCGCCATTTTGCCAGTGACCCGCACATGCTCATTAGATTCTGGCATTAAGCTAAAATCTACTACGCTGCCAGAGAGGAGGGGGCCGAAATGGAGGCTGCACATGGGCCCCCTCCTCTCTTAAAACATCCTTGAGCTGATTGGTTGGTACTTTAACTCTGTCCACTTTATCTCTCTCCTAGGCTTAGTACATAGACTCCTAAGTAATTTTCAACACAGGATTGATAGTAAACAATCTTAAAATGATATGCAGCATGCCTACCATAACACTCACTATAAACCCAATAATTCACATTTACAAAAGCTTTTGTAAAGGCCTGGTATGTACAAATATACACATTTTTTTACAGGGAAGCACATGGATATTCCATGTAGGGGTTGCAAGTATTAGGATTACTCAGGATGGGCTACTGTAGGTGCATGAGTGAATCTGCTCTGCACAAAATTTGCAAAAATATAACTGTTTTACTGGATGAGCCCAATGTATGAGATAAAGGAGTGCAGTTACTTATGACAATTAGACACCATTCATGAGGTGCTCAAATGCAGTGTTTCCTATGTCATTTGGAACACAGGGCCTGATTCAGCAGATTCTCGATGGCCGGAAATCTGCGCAGGCGCATGTGCAGTACGGGTCATGCGTGGTCACAGGCAGACTGGCAGTGATTGACAGTATGCTGCCATTTGTGGGCGGGGAGGGGTTGGCGACGGCCTCCTTCCTGAAAAGGAGGCATGTCGCCGCCGTTGGGGAGGGGGGATATCCTGGCTTCTTTCTCTCATTTGCGGTGGCCGGCTTGCGTGAACCCATAGGTCATTTAGCATGACAGTGTTCTTGCAGATTATTCGATGCTGCATTGTACAACGCTGCTCTGATAAGTAATGCATGCTGGAAGCGTGATGCCTCCTGCTGCATTACTGTAACTGCAAGGAAGGAATTGCAAATCTGCTTACGTGCAACTTCGCAATTCCATCCTAATCTGAATCAGACCCACAGTTTGAACCTTCACATTGCAGTGCTGTGGAACAGCACATTTTTTTTGCAGTTTAAACAAGAGAATAAAAAACACATCTGTGAACCTTGCTGCAAAGGCAGTCTTGGTATCCCCACACTTTTATGATTATGTAAAAACATACATAAAGGTGAACTATGCAGTATTATAAAAGGTGAAAGTTTAAATCTAATAATTAGGGTGGCTCTAAAGTAATATTGGGTTAGACTTGATCACGTTTCCTGCTTTTCACCAATTGCATTTTTTAGCATACTTAAAAACACACAAAACAAGATTGACTGAGATTATTTATAGTGTGTCAGAGTTTACATAAGTTTGATGGTCTTACACCAAGTTCTGAATGACAAGAAGTTCCTTCATGGGTGATAATTTGTGTAATAGTTTAAATATGTAGTTAAAATAGCAGAACTTAATATTAATTTAAACTCAAAACATTGAGCTCAAATGCAGTCAGGTGTGGTCTATAGGAGCATCAGAAAGTTCCCAATGGCAAGATATACAGGAAATTACAAAACAAAGTTAACCACATGCTGGCGCTTCTCCTTGGCAGTCACCAAAGTTTTAAAAGTTCTACACAAATGGAACGGCAGCAGAAATCATTAATTTAGTTCAAGATCTTTCGTTTTCAAGTTTTCAACATGTTCTCAGACCATTCCATAGATGTTCTTTTCTTTAAATCAAAGCCCAATAGCATGGAAATAAAAAAAATATTTATTTATTAGGTTTAGTTATGTAACACCAGAATATTCTTCAGGATGCGGTTAATTTACCGGCACCCGGAATGCCGGCCATCGGAAGACCGACCCCGAAGTGAGGGTTAGGTTTAGGGTGCAGGTGGGGGTAGGTTTAGGTGCCCCAGGGGGGACTTAGATTTAGGCACCACTTCGGGAGTTTTAGGGTTAGGAACCACCAAGGGAGGGTTTGGGGGGACAGGGGAGGGTTAGCATACTTAAGAGCCGCTGTTGAGATGTCATCCCTATGGGCTTCCAGTGTCAGTATGAGAACCGTCGGTATTTCATACCGATTCCTATTCTTCTTATGCTTTAAAATTGTAATACGTAATATGGTGTAAAACATGCAAGACAATATTCACCAAGTGTATACAAATAACTATAAGAGAGTGAATCTACTGTCACTCAAGGTTGTGCATAGTAGTGTATTTTTAATGTGTATTTATAATTTGTTGATGTCTGCCTGGCTGATATGTATCTTCTGTGATGCTGCATGAGTCTCAGACTCATTTACCTGTTGATACCTTGACAATGGTCTATGGGCCTGATTCAGAGTTGGGAATAGTGGGCCTGATTCAGAGCCGCTCGTAAGCGGCCTCTCGTTCGCTCCGAGGGATTTTCGCACATCTGCGCATGCGTATGGGTCGTAATGTGCATGCACCAACCAGTCAGTGCAGTCGGAAATTGTGTGTTCGCAAAATTGCGAGTGCCTGCTAATTTGAGTGACAGGATGAGGCGTTTGTGGGTGGTTACAGGGGAAGGTGCTTGAAAACGGGGAGTGGAGATCCGAACGCAGGCGTGCCAAACGGTCAAAACGGGCGTTTTAAGGGTGTGCATAATTAATAAAGCAGTGTCATCGACCACGTCACTTGGTTGTTTCTTAGTCTGAACTGCTCGCATGATTGCGGTAGGAAAATCCAACCACAAGCACTGCGAGCAGTTCAGACGCCTTTCGATGTACTCGATTAATCTAATAAACAGCGGAGATGACATATGATGTGAGTGGCCAGGGGGCGACTTTACAAAATAGCGAGCACATGTTTTGTTCGCTCGCTCAGACATAGAGGCGTCAACAGACCGCAAAGAGCGAGCGCTCAATTTAAATAGCCGGCCCCTTTTTCTGAACGAGTGAGTGCAAATAGCGTCCGGCTCTGAATCAGGCCCAGAGTGAGATGTCTCTCTCAAATGATCATCTTGGTGAAACCATGCTGCACTGCAGGTGGGGCAGATTTAAAATGTGTAGAGAGATTTACATTTGGGAGGGAGGTGTCCAAACTGACATCTAAATTGTAGAGTAATAATAAAGCTGTACAGTATTTGTGGGCTACATGTAAAAGCAGCCAGTATTTACCCCACATGCCAAAAAATTATGTATTTACACCCCTTGCATTGCAGCATGGTTTTTCCAGGTACACAGTTAAGTGTTATGTCTCTCTCTATTCCCAACTCTGAATCAGGCCCTATGTCGAGACCAAAACGTTGGTGTATTTATTGCGACCCTGATTGACTTTCTGAGATTAAATAAATGTGCTGATTTTTATCAAATCCGGTGAGTGCCCTTGTAACTACTCTCTGTGTGTGGTTCCTATCTTCTTTAGATATATGGATTATCATCCATGAGGAGCACCCCAGTCACTGGAATAGAGACGTGAGTGCAGAACTTTTGATTACCATATATAATGGGTGTAGGGTACATGGGCCCCTTAGCACAGGGGGCCCACACCGCACAGCTTGCACCCATGTTCTTTAATACTTATTTATCTAGAGTACCAGTTGGCAGCAGCAGTGCTTCAAAAATAATGGGGAATATAGCAAGGCAGACATTTTCACTGCAATTTGAGCTAGCACATTAGAAAAATCACCAGGAAAATGACTGCGACACCAGAGGCCTGCACATTGGCAATAGATACTGGCACAGCACCAGAGTCTACTCCATGCGCAAATTGACTATATGGGATGCACCCAGAGACTGCACATTGCCGTCTCTTCTCTCTGCATTTTTTGCCCTTTGTATATGCACTAACAAGAAATGCATTTAATTAGGCATATGAGTATGGCCTTTAGTATCAATAAGCAAATGGAAAATAGTGGCCTGCTTTTTATTTTTTTGGTGCATGAAATCAAAAAGAAGCGCAATATAGTTCTGATTATCCTCTATAAACCACTTGTAATATTAATTATAACATTTGCACAATACATAGACACAAATATAAGGTATCCCAAAATGAGCCATATGTGACCTCCTCAGAACGATATTAACAACACTTTCAATCAAAATTATTACCAGAGTGGGGAAAAAAGCCCAAGCAAACAGGATTGTTACATTGCCAATGTCCACAATGGCCTAGAGCTGAAATTTATGAAGGGCCTATTATGTGCCACTGCCTCGGGTGTGACCAGCACTGCAGCACTGTGACTGTTGATGTGGGCCAGTGTGGTGTAGGTGTGGTTTCCATAAGGATGTGGCCTGTGCTGTGCAACTTGTTTAAAACACACGTTTAAGTTAGCAACATTTAATTACTTGTTTTTGTTCTTTCAGTAAACCTAATGATAGAATTAATATAAGTTCTGAAACAGATTTCTTCCCATTTTACTGCTATATATATATATATGACAAGGCACGTAGTAATTATGGTTATGACAGGGCATGTAGTGCCCTACCACCCATAAACTGAAAACATTTTTTTTCAAAGCACAAGGTAATTATTGTCTGGTGATCACTAGACAATAGGTGGTAATGGGCCACTTAATTTGAAAGAGCTGACTCCACTTCAAATATGGATGTCCACAATGTTTCCAGTGCCATTATAGGGGTAAGTGGCACATAGTGCTCTCCCTCCATATACAGAAAACATACGTTTTCTGTAGTGCAGCTTGATATTGTCCGGTGTTCAAAGGTGATCACCAGACAATAATTACTAAGGGGACCCATCATTTGAAAGAGAGGATCTCCTCTTTCTTAAATGGTTGCCCCTGATTTCATGGATTCCAGGTTGGAGGAGACTTACAACTATCCCTGGACTAAATGATTGTTCTGTAGTGCAGGGGGACACATAGTTTGACTCCCTCTTTCAAACAAGGTGCCCCCATTTCTCTAGGTGCCTGGTTTAGGGAGATAGAAGGACTTAATTCCTCATCTCTGGCAATATTTTAAAGGTTTTTTTCTTTATTTAAACAGTGACATTAGCACATTTTTTGTAAGTGTATATACAGTACAAAGGGGGAAACAGGACGCACAACCTTGGGTGACGGGAGATTCAATCCCTTATACTGTACTTATTTGTGCACACATGGTGAATGTTGTCTTGAATGTTTCACCAGAAACTTTTATTTTTATTTCCATGCTATTGGGATTCGAGTTAAAGAGACATCTATGGAATGGTCTGAGAACATTTTGAAATATCTTGAAAATGAAAGACCTTGAACTAAATTCAGTGATTTTTGCTGCCATTCCACTTGTTGAGAACTTACTGTATATTTAAAACATTGGTGACTTGTAGAGAGAAGCACCGGTATCTGGTTAATTACTTTCTGTAATTTGTAGCTTCAAATAGCAGTATGAAACTGTAAATTTCAATTATGTATTTGAATAACCAAATTTAAATTAGGACATATACAAAGTATTTGCAGATTTTGGCATGGTGGCACAGTGGTTATTATCTTTAGGTCAATGAGTTTGATTCCAATTAAAGACACTATTTGTGTGTAGTTTTTGTGTTCTAACTTTTTTTGCATGAGCTTCCTCTGGGTCTTTCAGCTTCTTCCCAGAATCCAATAACAACTGAAAGTTATGTGCAGTAATACACTAATGCCCTTGGCTTTTATTTTAGAAGGTTTTTTACATCTACATTACTACAAACACAATTTTTGTAGTAGATGCTACAGAGTGCTGTGAATACACCCAGGATCCACATTATATGAAGACCTCTATTATTTGATGTTGGGACAATACATGAGCATCATTTCTTGTTTACATTTGTGTTTCTACTTTTTCACAGAGTTTTGTAGTGCCTCTTCTATTATACAAGAGGCTGCTGTGTTGGTAGCGCCTTAGGAACCTTTGCTTGCTTTTATACATATAAAATAAAATAAATCTAAATTGGCTAATAGGAATATTATACAGTAGCAGTTAATACAAATATTGTTGGAATAAAATGAACATGGAGGATAGAGTGATAGTGGTAGAGAATAATGATTGGTACAGAATGCATACAATATTATAGTATTGGAGTCAAATCTGTAGATTAATTTATAAAGAGAATATTTAAAAGAATACTTATTTATGAATTGTGTGAAGAAGTATAAATGTAAACAAAGGTGAAGAATTGTTCAAGAGTATATACATAAAATCAATATATTAGAAAGTGTAATTCATTAATGCTATGAATAAAATCAAGTGAACACAAATAAAATAATAATCAATTATTCTAGTAATTACTTTTGTGAATAATGAAAGGGAAGAATGCATAAGTTAAAAAGAACCAGAAAATGTAAATACTTGCATCTATAGTAATCCATTCTGAGGGGCAATGAAAATGTGATTACCCAGCAGTATGTTTAATGACAATGATTGATAACCTAAAAAAATCGGGTTCATTCAAAGTTTGGGCCCAAAAGGAAGTATTAATGCTATGCTGATCTACCATCTCTATTCCACTAAAGATCTTAACTGTCATTGTTGCTGTCATATCTGTTTGGCTGCTGGTCCCACTCAAACAGTCATTGCTGTTGTCAGTTCTGCTTCAATGTTGGTAATACTGAGATCAACTATCATTACTGTCTCCATGTCTGAGTAGAAGTAGAGTCTAATAGCTGGAAAGAAAGGCAGCATAAGATATTTTGACTGGAACAAATACTGGGTAAAGTTAACTGGGTCTGGTACACAGAAGGACAGCTCAGTATGTAGGGTTGAGGTAGAGGCAAAGTGGAGAAAAAGATGATAATGGTACACATGTACTGTAGGTAATTACTGACAGTATGCTGCAAAAAACTGAGGCATCTCATAAGAACTGTCAAGGAGGACGTGAGGGAACTTGGTTTAGAAAACTGTAGGAAGTAGTGGAAATGAGTAACAAAATACTGGAAGATCAAGATAGCAGTGAAATTGAACAGGACACAAGATATAGGCAAGGTTATGTCCAACAGGAAGAGAAGCCCAGCCAGCAGAGCAGCAGCCTTCAGGGCAAGGAGCCTTGAGCTTAAATCCTGACTACCTGTTCAGCTGCCCTTTGAGCTCAGTTATGATTGATTCTGCCATCTGTTTTTGGCTGCCTACCCACTGTGCCCAACTGTCAGGATTATTTGTTCAATAAATAATGTGTTGTATCTGTCTGTTTTTTTCTGTAGTCTGAAAAAAACCTGCAGTCTTTTCTAATTAAATTTAAATTGTATTTTTCAAGAAATGTGTGTATTTTATAAATTAGTTCACAAATTGGAATATTATGTTTTTGAGTCAGTGTATATTATAGTTTAATGTCCATGCCACCAACTGAAACAAGAGGTACAGTAGTAGCCAAGTGGAATTTCATCCTTTATATGCTTTAGTGGTTGGAGGAACAGCAAAAAGCCATCCAAACCTACACTACAAGCCAGGACACAGGGGAAGAGGTGGGGGCACGTTATCTTAGTCCTGCACAGCAGATAAAACTCTTCATTTTATTCAAGCTACTAAAACCATTTGAAATTTTATCCAATGAAGTGAGTTCAGACACTGCCAGCCAGGTCATACCCTTAATTAAACCAGAGAAGTGAGATGAAACTAAGTGCTTTCACTAAGTATGTTGGACTACTGTAGATCAAGTTCTTTGTTTGCTTTGCCAGGACCAAAGGATTTGCAATATCTTGCAATCAGATTACTATGTTTTTATTAATCATGCTTAATCCTAGGTTTAAATTGTATGTACTGTAATGCCTTTCTTTCCAACTAACAAATATTTCAAGAAGATGCAAAGTGCTCCTAGTGAGCAAGTTGTCAGCTCAAGTGGCACATGACACAATGACAGTTCATGCTTCAGTTTCTCCTGCAAATACTGCTGCCAGGAAAAAACCAAACACTTCCATGAGAGACATTGGTGATAATGATGAGTCAACTTAGTACATCAAAGAGAAACATTGTAACATCTGGTCATGCTTAAAAGAATTCCCAAAATATTTGACACTTCTACCATGACTCAATCTCATACAGTAAGCATCAATAGAATGGTGTAGGATTATAATCCAAGGACAATTCCATTGTGCTCCTGTTTTCATTATGGTCTTTGCCAAGATTGTGTGTGTTTTATAGGCAGCATATATTAATGTACTTCCCTGGGGCATTTATATTCTTTTGCATCTTGCAATGCCATCCATCACCAGCTTCCTGCAGGCATATAGGCCCCTGTTCCTGCAGCTTCTCAGCAGATACAGTGTAGTTTCATCAGTCATATAATTATTATATCTTGTATTGCCTGGGAGCCTGTGATTTGCTACCTAGATTCAGTTTTGACTTTAAAAAGCTCTTTGGGATTTTGGAAGCTTTTCTTAATAGTTTTTTCCATGTCTTCAATTTGTTTTTCTTGATAGTTGTTAGTAGTGTTAGTAATCAATCAATAAATACTTTACCTGGCTTCCACTACATACTCAATTTCCACTTACCTGTGCTGGCCTTGGGTCTCTGATCTAGTTCTTGATTAATGAAAATATTCTATAGGATCATCTAGTTTATCCTATCTGCCACTGCTGTGCTGCTATGTTTCATAGATGTGCTGAACTTTTAAACTGTCATGTATTTGTACTGCTGCTCTATCACTTAATTTTGCCAGCCAACATGCTGCAGCCTTTGGCCAATATTGATAAAACCAATATTGTGAGTTGTGAGGTGATCAAAATTGACTGAAAATCACTGGAAGTTAATGTTATTAACGTTAATAATACTGTAGTAATCAAAATTGCATGCTTTTAGATGTTTCTTTCTATTTTAAAGAAATCCAAACCCAAAACCAGAAAGGCCAAAGGAACTTGAACACCGGAGTCATTTTTAATTAGTCCAGGATCGCAGTCGCAGGCAAAGAAATACCCATAAAATGGTTGCAATATGCCTGTATTGAAGTATGCAACTACCCGTTGCCTCCAACAAATGGCCACCAGCATGGTTCCTGCATGTCAATTACTTTGCAAATGAATCCTCACTACAAGCAACATTGGTAATTAAACTTGATGCATGCACAGTGCAACTCAGATACATACGCAGATTACCGATAATAACTGCATCTACCTCTGAGTCAGGCCCTTAATCCTTATGTGAAAAGGTGTCATGAAATGCTTTCATCTATGTATCTTGTCTACACATATCTTGAACACAGAGATCACTTTTCATATTTCTTTTTACACTGGGTTTTTGTATTTTTGTATTTATTTAGGTATTGAACAATTGTGTGTATTTATACATGTTTTTACAGTGATTATTATTTCTGGGAACACTTACAGTGCTGAGGTAAGTCATTTTTCACTATATCACATTATACAATTTTTGGGGCTTTATTGCTGATTACATAACTTTACATAAATTATAGAATGCATATAATCCACAGTGTGTCACATCGCTGATGGTTTTGCAGTTGTTTGTCTGCAGAAGTTTGTAATGCAATGTTATGTTTAGAGCTTGTCATGTGCCTGGCTGGAGAATGAGGTGGCTGATACACAATTGCAGTTTCAGTGGGCTAGATTTTAGTCATTTGCTCCTGAAGCTGATGTGGTTGGTTACTTTTACCCTTCTTATGTTTGGCAGGTGATGAAGCAAGCATGGAGGGCTTAGCAGTGCAGTATTTGGCCCCACACACTCTGCATGTGTTTAAGCATGCTTGGGAAGAGTGGGGAGGTTTTTCCCAGAGTTGAAGACATGGAGGTAGGAGCTCTTGATGCTTTTTTTTGGAAGCTCTATGTTTTTGGCAGATCTTTGGCATCTGTCTCTCACTGCATGCCTGGGATTTCCTTTTTCTGTTTATTAAAGGGCCTCTCTCACCTTGCCCAGAGTTTTCTTATCATGAAGGCCTTGAAGGTTTGTGATCATCTTTACCCTGCTGTTGCTCTTCCAATATGATGGCTGCTGTGGAAGTGATGGTTTACGTTAAGAGACTTATTTCTTATCCATTACAAGACTTACTTATTTAAAATTTGTCTTTACTGAGGCCTTCCACAGGACCATTCCGTTTTTTTGGAGCTGGTCAATTCTTCCAAGAGGGTGGACATGACCATGCTCTGCTTCAATGTTCTTATCAGTGAGAGGTCTGTGCTTTGCATTTTATGATGATCCAAAGTGAACAGGCCAGCAGAGGCAGGTGGGTTTTTGTGGGTTCTTTATCAGGGCTCTTTATCAGAGAGTTAGCTCTCAGCTCATACATGTACTGTTATCATGCAGTACATCAATTTGTTATTATATGACCCAGAGTGGGTGCTACTATTATGTAGCAATAATTATTTTGGGGTGAGCATTTGGGAGTGGGGCCCCCGGGATTGTTCTGGCTGGACCTTGCTCATGGCATCACCACTTAATTCACATAGAATATTTTTTCACTTTTCTATGCGTTTGTGTATTATTTATGTCATTTTAATTCTTTTACACTTATTAACACTTATTGATTTATCTTTACACACCTATCCTTTAACACTTCACTATCACCTTTTTTCCCCTTTTCGTGTGATGCCCTGGGGGTGGTCCTTGGCTGGAATTTTTTGGGGTACCTCGCTTCTCGGACGTGAACCCCTTAATTTTAGGGATGCTGGTATAGAGGAGCCTTGACGATGGCCCAGCGCTTATTCATATATTTGCAAATGTATGTAAACCAATACCTCTGAATTTCTATTATCATGTAGGATTCAAGTATTTTTGATTTATCTGCAGTGTGCTGGAGGGCAATTTTCTTTTTTCTGTGTTCAGTGTAAACCCCGCCCTTTACAAGCACCTGTAGTATATTAAGCTGATTGAGCAATTACCATATATTTTTTGCTTGCAGTTTGGAGGCATGAAAGGAGTCAGCATTAGGAGGAGGTGCTGATCCTTATAGTGCCATGTGGAGGTTTTTTGGGGTACCTCCAAGGTAAGTTAGCTCTCAGCTCATACATGTACTGTTATCATGCAGTACATCAATTTGTTATTATATGACCCAGAGTGGGTGCTACTATTATGTAGCAATAATTATTTTGGGGTGAGCGTTTGGGAGTGGGGCCCCAGGGATTGTTCTGGCTGGACCTTGCTCATGGCATCACCACTTAATTCACATAGAATATTTTTTCACTTTTCTATGCGTTTGTGTATAATTTATGTCATTTTAATTCTTTTACATCTCATTAACACTTATAGATTTATCTTTACACACCTATCCTTTAACACTTCACTATCACCTTTTTTCCCCATTTCGTGTGATGCCCTGGGGGTGGTCCTTGGCTGGAATTTTTTGGGGTGCCTCGCTTCTCGGACGTGAACCCCTTAATTTTAGGGACGCTGGTATAGAGGAGCCTTGACAACGGCCCAGCGCTTATTCATATATTTGCAAATGTATGTAAACCAATACCTCTGAATTTCTATTATCATGTAGGATTCAAGTATTTTTGATTTATCTGCAGTGTGCTGGAGGGCAATTTTCTTTTTTCTGTGTTCAGTGTAAACCCCGCCCTTTACAAGCACCTGTAGTATATTAAGCTGATTGAGCAACTACCATATATTTTTTGCTTACACCCACTGCAGACAGCACCGAGTGGAGAGGAGCAGCATCGTGAGCAGCAGACATGATTGTGCAGGTATTGTATAGTATTTGCAGGGCACTTGTTTCCCATTACAAAGCCCACTGACCACCAATGTTAAGCATATGCATAGTGGGCATTGGTTTGAGCCCTGCACACACTGACCACCTCTGTTTACCCAGCAATGCCCACCCCTGTTTGCCCAGAAATGCCCATCTATTCCCAATCAATAGCCACCGTCTAGCTATTATTCACCCAACAATCCCCACCCGTTTGCCCAGTAATGCCCTCTATTCCCCAGCAATGCCCACCATCTAGCTATCATTTGCCCAGCAATGCCCATCTATTACCCGGCAATGCCCACCGTATAGCTATTGTTTACCCAGCAATGCCCACCTGTTTGCTCAGCAATGCCGATCTATTCCCCAGCAATGCCCACCGTCTAGCTATTGTTTACCCAACAATGCCCATCTATTCCCCAGCAATGCTCACCATCTAGCTACTGTTTACCCAGCAATGCCCATTGACCACCTATGTTTTTGAACCAATGCCCATTGGCCACCCCACCCCCAACCCGCCATGTTTTATCAATGTAATCATTGAAAGCACATTGTGATACTGAATTGGATTTATCCCCCACCCCATAGACAATTATATGCATCTCAAAAAAATTACACTTCCACTTTATTAATAACAAAAACAACAATTCCAACAAGTGTTCAATACACCATTTTGGGGTCCCCACTTCCACATTTCAATGGCCACCCCCACTGTTGGGGGTGGCAAGAATATTACTCCACTTGGGGGCCCCATTTACACAGTTCAATGGCCACTCCCACTGTTGGGGGTGGCCAGAATATAAGCCCACTTGGGGTCCCCATTTACATAGTTCAATGGCCAGAATATAAGCCCACTTGGGGGCCCCATTTACGCAGTTCAATGGCCACCCCCACTGTTGGGGGTGGCCAGAATATAAGTCCACTTGGGGGCCCCATTTACACAATTCAATGGCCACCCCCACTGTTGGGGGTGGGCATATTAAAAACCATCAAATTAATATGTCCTTTTTACTTTATATTGTTTTTTGTTTTCCCCATAGGAATGTCTCTGCATCGTGAACCAGAATTCATAACTGGCTTTCTTGAGCTATACAGGCACCATGACTGTCTTTGGCGTACCAAGTCCAAAATGTACAGCAACAGACAGAAGCATAACCAGGCCTTAAAGGAGTTGTCAGAGTATAGATACTCCATTTCATGAAGATGCAAAGTCCCTAGTGTGGGTGCGCAATAAGATACAGAATCTGTGTACAACATTCGTCAAACAGCACGAGAAGGTGGAGGATTCTAAACGTTCGGGATCCGGGGCCGACAGCATATTCAAACCCAAACTATGGTATTATGACCTGATGATATTCCTGGTGCAGCAGGATCCTGTGAGATCTTCTGTACAGGTGATGGCTGAGGCAGAGGAGTGCAGCCTGCTGGAAGAGTATTTCCTGGAATCTGCAGAGACATCAGCGGTAATTTCTAATTTTTTCAGATCAAATCTTCTTGCCATGGCACTGCACCATGCCCATTAAAATAGGCCATATATTCCTCTCTGACTTTTTTGGCCAGAGAAGTCCCGGGTTCCCTAACCACTGGTGGCGCCACAGAGGGGAACGGAGCAACCTCTTCCAGATTTTCGGGGTCTTCAACTGTAGGTGTTACCAATAACCTTTGCTGGGTGGCTTTCTTGCGCAGGAAGTTGTACAGGATACAGCAAGCCATGACCACCCAATCAATCTTCTCGACTTTTACATTTATAGGGATATGCAAAATCCGGAATCAGTTGCTCAAGATCCCAAAGGCATTCTCCGCAATATGCCTTGCACGAGATAAGCGGTAATTGAACACCCGCTTTCATAAGTCAAGGCCCTATGAGGGAATGGCTTCATGACATTTTCATGAAGGGCGAAAGCCTCATCAGCTACGAAAATGAAATTCAGCCCATGATTCCTTGACTCTCTGGACGGCAAATGAAGGGTGTTAGTGGTGAGCATCTCATAGAATGCCGTCTTCTGAAAAGAGAAACCTTCAGAAGAACGGCCATTCTTCCCCACATCTACAAACAGTTACTCATATTTGCGTTAACCACAGCCATCAGAACAACACTGAAGTACCTCTTATAGTTATAGTAGTAGGACCCAGTGTTGGCAGGTGGGTTTATCCTAATATGCTTGCCGTCAATAGCTCCTCCACAGTTAGGGAACTGCCAACGGCTCTCAAACTCATCCCCAATGGCTATCCACTCTTCCGTGCTTGTAGGGAACTGTGAAAGAAATTGAAAACTAAATAAAAAACTTAAATTTTACAAAATGTTATCTATTTACAGACTTCAGATATCCCCAGCAACCCAGACCTACACAGTGGAGAAGAGAGTGTTTCGACTCCAAACCATACACCACCAATTTCAAAAAAACAAAGGCGGAAAAACAAAAATAAAGAAAATGAAGAAGACCCACTACTTTGCCAGGCCAGAGGGGCCTTATTGAAACCACCGGATGAATATGACAACTTTGTGGCCTATGTCAGTGCAGCAGTGTGAGGAATGGTCCAGGACCAAAGAATGCAATTTGAAAGAATGACGTCTGACCTCATATTTAAAGCAAGGGAATTTCTACTGACATCGGACACTACCATTATTACCCTGCCAGTAGTTCCAATTCCCCCTACACTCAACACATCAACATCCACCTACTATTCATCCCAAACATACCATCCACCAACTACAAACTACCCACCCTACCAACCTCATCCCCCACCCACATCCTCCTACCAACCTCATCCCGCACCCACCTCCTCCTACCAACCTTATCCCCCACCCACCTCCTCCTACCAACCTCACCCCCCACCAACCTCCACCTACCATACTGCTCCCCCAACCACATCCTCCAGTGAAACAACTCACCCAACCACCTCCTCCTACCAACCACATCCCCCACCCACCTCCACCTACCATCAGACTCCCCCAACTACCTCCTCCTTCCAAACTGGGCCCTCCTGCCTTCTCCTACCAGTCTCTTCCCCCACCCACCTCCACCTACCATCCTGCTCCCCCAGCCACTTCCTCCTACGAAAATATAACTCCATCTGCCGCGTCCTACCAAACTACTTCTACACCCTCTCCACCCAATTTGTCCACACTATTACGTAAAGAAAATGGGGATTTATTTTAATTGTTATGTGTTTCCCAAAAAATGTTACACACTTGTTTGGTATTAATGAAGTTTCATACTCCCTGGTAAGTATGGTGCTGAATGCAGCATGGTGTTTGTGTTCCAGACTCTCAGGCAGCTAGGAACACATGCTGGAAGTGCATGTCAGTGGGGCCGGGCCCACTGAATTTGCACTTTCTGCATGTGTTTGCACCCCTGAAATCTGGGCCACAAACACCAAAGCTCATGCTGCACCATACCTACCAGGGATTGGGTAACTTGGTGATACTTTTAACATTTTATAGATGTGTTTTGTAGACAAAAAGCCATGTTGGCCTATTTTTGCACAGTGTTAAGGAAGTTTCATACTCCCTGGTAAGTATGGTGCTAAATGCAGCATGATGTTTGTGTTCCAGACTCTCAGGCGGCTAGGAACACATGCTGCAAGTGCATGTCAGTGGTGCCGGCCCACTGAATTCGCACTTTCTGCATGTGTTTGAAATCTGGGCCGCAAACACCAAATCTCATGCCGCAGCATACTTACCAGGGTTTGGGTAACTTGGTAATACTTTTAACATTTTAGCCATCTTTATATCTAAATATATATAATTTTCACATAAGTATTTAAGTTTCACATAAGTATTATTTTTGTATCTAATTTTTCACATAACTAGCAAACTACAGAAACCTGAAATAAAACATTTTTCTGGTTTGACAATAAATAAAGTGTGGTGTGTGTTTTATCCTACCTTACAATAATGGAACTGCAGCACCTTCACGATAGCCTTGCACGTCTCCGGGATAATGCGTCCCAAAGCTTGAGCCGAGATGGGGGTCCCAAACTTTAGGTCTTCAAAGGAGCATCCCATAGCCAGGTACCTTAGTGTAGCCATGAGCCTCTCCTTGGCTGTGATGGCCATCCAAAATTTGGTGTCCTGCTTCCAGATATAGGGGGTCACCAGATGCAGCAATTCCTGAAAGGTGGTGTCATCCATCCACAAGAAGTTGCGGTAGTCGTCTGGATTGTCCTCCCTCATCTCAGTCAGCATGGGCATATAGGATTGACTCTCCCTCTCCAACAGCCAATCTTTGGTCCAGCAGGACCTCATCCTCCTCACTCAGCATCACCACAGCATAGGACAGCAGTGCTCTATAATGACAGGGATCCATCACCACAAAAAGCAGAAAATAGACCACAGGAAATAGAGCAAGAAGCACTTTGTAAAGCCAGGCAATACAAAGCAATGCACAGTAGCTAGCAATGTGGAGCATTCAGCAGGGTAAAAACCAAGCCTCGCTAATCACAGAGCAAACAGGAGTGCACAGCGCTGAAGAGGCAGGCATTTTTTATACCCCCAGTGAAGCACAGCCCTCTATTTCAATTTGGGGCCAATCTATGCCATGATAGCATGTTATTGGTGAGGCACAAGTTCAACCGTTTACACGATCCGTCATATAGTGACGTGTGTTTGTACGACTGATCTAATGAAAATCGTGTGTAAAAAAAACCCACAAAATCGTGTGGTCAGGACTGCCGGGGAGCTCCGGGGAATTGAAAAGAAATCATATGATGCATCGGATCTTATGCTAGTCATGCAGGTTTATGGCCAGCATAACAAAAAGCAGTTGTCTGCAGAATAGCAGAGTTGTAGGTGTCAATGCATTTTGTAATTTTGACAATGGAGACTTTCTCAAGACTGACTTCAATCAGATGTCATGCATTCCATAACATGGACTGACTGAGAGCCAGATAAGCATTGGCACTGGTTTTTACTTTATGGAGGGAGTGTATATTGTCAATTTAATTTATATATTTATTTTTAACAGGAAATTGAATTTTATAAATAAATTACTTGCAATGTGGTTAGTTGCAAGTAGAAAACTTAGGAGTGGTGAAGCTCGTTAACATCATAATATATTGGTTGTCATGGTAGCAGCGATAGTGTTTCCAGAGAATAATGTGTTGTATAATTCTCTGTAGATGAAAGTTTATTCCTATGTATTCATGTAAAGATTGCCATAGCTCAGGGCAAAGTTGTTTCTCATGGTTTATCATTTGTGTATGTAGAGTGGATGCCTTGGGATGTGACTAAGATGTGTATGATGTATTTAATGCTATTTATAAGAAACAGTGCTCCTAGCACTCCTTCATTTTATTTTTCTTTGCTTTGGAACCAAGGGGATTCGGTAGTCTGTAAACTGGGAAGTGGAGTGAATATTATATAAGACTGCATTTTTACACAGGCAGCCTAACCTTAGAATAATTTGTTAGTGCACCTATTTTTTTTATTTAATAAAGTGTTTGTAATAAACTCTATTTGATCTCTGTCAAAGACTATACACTCTTCTAGTGTTTTGACTTTCACAAGTGTTTTATTATGGTGTAGGATTTCAATCATTAATGTTACAGCATTATATACTTTTTCCATCACATCCATTAAATCATTACTACTATTATTTGCACTACTATTATTATCTATATCACTATTTCATAAGTACCTCCAACCTAAATTATTAACAGTCTCAATACACTAAATCAGATAACTTTAAAAGTAATTTAACTAATTACACTTTATTTTTGTTGTGAAAATTTACCACACTTTTTCCATTCAGTTACTAGTCTACATTAAGCCCACTGGGGAAGTCTCTGACAATGGCAAAGTGCATTCATTTGAAATAACAGCTATTTGTGTAGATTAAAATGGCAAGGCCATAATACAATTAAATTTTTTGATCAGCAGGTAAGTAAGGAGGTGTTTTATTATTGATCCATTTTAAGTACGTCAATGAAGTAAACAGACAAGTGTTTGGTACTAATTGTTATATGACCTTGCCTTATGATCTTACCACTGGATATAAAAATAGAGGTTTTACAGTATAGTATGATTCAGTTGGGGCTCAGTAATAACTGGAACAATGATGCAACTGACAACTGTTTTACTCAAAAAATGCCTAAGTTTCCTATACTATATATACAGTACTCCCAAAAATACAAAATATGGTACATCCACCTGGAAGGCATCCTATAATCTCTTCACATATTTCTATTTGTCAACCTCTTGTAATTTGTTGATTATTTCTTGCAACCCATACTACAGAATAATGCCACTTACACACCAGACACCACTGATTTTTTTAATCATCTTAATTCCTTAAGAAATATTTCTGACAACAGGCTCATGGTAACACTCAATGTTTCAAGGTAATATACTAACATTTCTCATGATTTGGGTATGAGTGCTGTCAGAGACTCCAACTCCACAAGTTGTATGAAGGTGTATAGAAAATATATATTTTTTTAAGATTCCCTTTTATTTACAGTTCCAAGGAACTGCAATGGGGTCCAATATGACCCCATCACATACAAATTTATTTATGTTTCAAATTGAGAACAGGTTGAATTCTAATTTTTTTTTTTTTTTAAATGTATTTAAGATACATAGGTGATTTGTTTATAATTTAGTCTGATGGAGATAGAATCCTGAAAGCATTCAGTGATCATTCTAATATTTAAGATACCACAATTAAGTTCTGTCTTAATTACAATTGTAGCACTGTTAATTTTATAGATGTGTCTATCATCCATACAAATTCGTTTTGATACAGTATATAGAAAAAGCATTGATGAGAACAAAATATTAATAGTGATCAGTTTCCATCTAAGAACCTTGAAGAAAGGGCTGCCATTCTCACAATTGTTGAGAATCATGCACATTAGTTCCAATCCTTATTTATTAGTTATCTAAGGCCCTTTGTGATATTGGTAAACATTTTATTAAACATGGATATGATCCATTAGAGATTGACAAAGTAATATCTGATTGTTTAGACTTAAATTGGGAAAAGCTTCTTAATGTATATCCCAAGAAGGATGACAATCAATGTATTATCTTTGTTAATACTTATTCAATAGTCTCCAATAAAATTTAGCACACTGATATGCAACATTGGTATATTATTGCCTCAGGTCCTATTTTGGGCAAGGTTCTCATGGAACCCCCATTATTTTGCCACAATTTTAAGGATTGATTTTTGACAAATGACATTATCTACCATGACAACAAAACATGGCTATCATTGCAAACATGAGTATTCAAATACAGTGGATGTGTAAATTGCTAATTTCTGCTGACTGGGTACAAGTTTACAATACGATATTTGAGTTAAACTTTTTCCATCTCACAGAGACACAGGTGCAATCCTAATTGGCAAGGCGGTACTTATACAGTTTGATATAAAGTTTATTGTGTGCGTGTATCCCTTGACAAAGGTGCAGTGGCACAGAAAAAACAGCTGTTGGGCATTCCACAAGATGGACTGACTGAGGTAAGTTGCTCAATGTCATTATTTATATTTGACAATAAACTATTTTGCACTTTTTTCATATAACAGTGTGCTGGTTACTGATATTAGTTCAGTCTGGATTTAATATATGCTCATCACTAGATAACATTATGTATTGCAACAGGCAAATGCATGATTTTTAGAAGTGTTTCCCATGACATGCCACTGGAATGTGTACGTTTGTCATGCAATGGGCAAGGTTATCATTTTATTTGCTAAGCAACTCTCCAACCCCTTTCCATGAGCAGTGTGAATACTTACATCTTAACTGTCTTTGAATTTAGGACAACTCCACCAGAATCAGGAAGGTTGGAAGACTCTCCTACCTGTTTTTGCAGCACTCACTATGTATTGTTGCTAGAATATTAACATCAGTTGCTAATTACGTAGATCCTAAAATGTTGTCCCCCTTTTGAAAAATGGAATCAATACAGTACAATACATGAAATGTGGACACTCTAGTAATTAGTGATGACTTTAGGTCTTTATCTACTTAACCAGTTCCACCACTAAATCACCCCTACTTAATAATCAGATGCAATCCCTGGAGGGCAAATGCAACAAGTAGGCAAGAATGATCATGGTATCTAGTTAGCTTCTTATCTGACAGCCCTGGATACTGCTAATTGCATTTCACCACAGTTTGTTGTCTATTTGGAATTCCTGGACTTTGCATTCCTTACTCAGTCTATCCAAGACCCTTATCCTGTCTGATGTCCTGTGCCCTTTTCCTACAGCCTGTTTCCCAGCCTCAGTCTGCTTTCTGCTATCATAGTGCTTGCAATTATTTGTTTCATATTCTGTGTCTAGCTTGTTCATTATGCATAATTCCTTTGTGTGTCATGCTTAATAAATATCTCTTTATCTCATTCACATTGGTATACAGTTTGCTGCCTGCGTGGGACCAGTCTTTATGCTCAAATCTAGGCTTAAACCATCCCAGGTGATCTCTCCTGTAGAGATCGTGACAAGAATTTTTCTTCAAAATTTTCAAAGTATTATTCTTGCCAATGACAGTGAGAAATATATATATATATATATATATATATAAAATTATTATTCCATATATCTTTACAGCTTTATTTTTATATATTATTAGTTGTACAGAAAGAATTCTGCAATCCAAAATAAAATGTTTCACTCAGCTTTAGTTTCTATAGCAACATTGCCATCTGTAGCATTTATCCTTAGTACAAATATATATATAAATATTCATGAGGTAATTTAAAAAAAATGCATCAGTAGCCCATAACCTTTACTTGGCACTCCTCTTCATATATTATTTTTCTGTAATGTTTATATAATTCTTTATAAGATTCTCGTCATGTGTAGAAATAGACTATACAACACATATAACATTGGTAGAGGGCTGTGAAAATTCCAAATTTTATGATGCTAGACTGCAACTTGTTCTCATTATTTAATGTGTGGTGCCAGAGAATAACTTACTAGATGGAGCTCTCATGCTCTATGGGAATGCAAATATATACAGTAGGCAGGGCCGGCGCTACCACTAGGCAAACGTAGGCAGCTGTCTAAGAGTGCCGGCCACTGCAGGGTGGTAGTGTGGACCACACATAAATGCAGTCTGCACTACACTACTAGGAACAAACACACAGCCGCCGGCAGCTGTGTTTGTTTTAGCAGCCGATGAGAGTCAGACAGACTCTCATCTGCTGCTGTGCTCACTCCCGGAGCTGGGCTGGAGCTCACTCATGAGCTCCATTTTCCAGCTCCCACAGTGAGTGATGGGAGAGATGTCATGATGTCTCTCCCAACATGTAGAGTGGGCCGGCCCTGGGGACAGAGGAGCGGATGCCAAAGTATGGATTAAGGTAAGTGGAGGTTTTTGTTTTTTTCTTGTGTGTGTGCCTGTCTGGGGGCACTGCTGGGGGGAGGCTACTACTGGGGGAATTGCTGGGGGAGGCTACTACTGGGGGCATGACTACTACTGGGGGCATTGCTGGGGGGAGGCTACTATTGGGGGCACGACTACTACTGGGGACACTGCTGGGGGGAATACTGCTGGGGGTACTGCACTGGTGGGACCACTACTGGGGGCATTGCAAAGGTGGGGGACTACTACTGGGGGCACAGCTGGGGAGGAGACTACTGGAGGCACTGTTGGTGGGGGGACTACTACTGGGAGCACTGCACTGGGGGGTTAGTACTGGGGGCACTATATAAGGGGCACTGCATAGGTGGGACTACTACTGGGGACATTATATAAGGGGCACTTCATAGGGAGACCACTACTGGAAACACTGCATAGGGGGCCACTACTGGGGGCACTGTGTAAGGGGCACTGCATAAATGGGACCACTGCTGGGGGCACTGTATAAGGACTTGTGTAGCTATCCGAGGGTGGGGGGTGCAAGGCTGAAGGAATGCCTAGGGTGCCAAGAAACCTTTCAGTGGCCCTGAAAGTAGGTAAGCCAGGTTCCAGAGAAATATATGGAATCTTATCACTTTCTGCAGAATTGATGCACCATGGAATGACTGGCTAAGGAAAAATGTCTGTAGCTTTAGAAGTCTATTTCAGCTTTCACCATTATATTTCATTACAAGAAATGTTTCGATTTGAGGCTTAATTATATGCAAATATAATTTGTTAAACATCACTTACAACCACAATAAACATAGGCCCTCATTCAGAGCCGTACGCTCTGAGCAGAGCGCACGCTCTGAATGAGGGCCGCCCTCCATAAAAATGGAGCGTCCTCCTGGACGCTCGTATAGCTGTGGGTCACCACCCACAGCCTATACGAGCATGCAGTTTGATGGCCGCGATGGTTGTGACCATCGAAACTGCGAGCCGGAGCCTGTGGTTGAGGTTTTCAACCACAAGGCCCGGAGTGATTTTGGCTCTATCAGAGCCAAAATCACTCCCACTGACATCACTAGTGATGTCAGTGGGCCGGCTTCTGACGGGAGGCGTTCCCTTGGGAACGCCCCTGTCAGGGAGGCACGCCCACCAAAGGGGGCGTGCTGTCAATCAACATCGACAGCACGCCCCCTTTGATCAGACACAATGAGCGAAGGACTTTCCTTCTCTCGTCGCATCTGGCGCATGCGCACGACGGAGCTCCCTCCGTCGTGCGCATGCTCAGTGCAAAACATCGACCCACTTGCGAGCGGACAGCCGCTTGTGAGTGGGTCTGAATCAGGGCCATAGTCCCTTTCTTCTAGCCATTTAACTCACATTGAACGAAAATGAAAAGAGAAAAAATCATGGCACAGTAAATTAATATAAAACTTAGCAACCCATTTTAGTAATGACAGAATATATGTGTGATCCAACCGAAAAATTATTTCCTAGAAAGCCCTTCCCCACAGAAAAAACAAGTGAATTGTAAAACAGTTGTTTGGTTTCCCTTAGTACACTTAATAGATGTCAATGCTGAAAAGTATAAAGCTGGAAACATTTTTTTCAATCTTAGGTAGTAGATGGAAGGATGGCAGTAGGACATATTTGGCACCCCATTGTAGTGAAGTGTTATTGTGTGATTGGATAAACACAGGAGAGAAGGTACCTTGTGATGGTGCAACAGCAGGGAAAAGCTCTTGCTCTAGAGCATCAACCTTGGCAACACTGTGACTCAAACCTTTGGCCAAACTACAGCAGATAGACAAGAGATCGTGGGCCTGATTCAGACCCGGTCGCAAGCGCTGAGTGCTCGCAACTGGGTCGATGGTGGCCCAGAGTGCATGTGCAAGACGGAGTCGGCTCTGTCGTGCACATGCACGAGACCCGAATAGCGACAGGCAATCCGTTGCTCTGGGTCTCGCATCAAAGGGGGCGTGCTGTCAATGTTGAGTCACAGCATGCCCCCTTTGGTGGGTGGCTGCCCAAATGGAGGCATTCCCATGTGAACACCTACCATTTGGGGCCAGCCCCACTGACATCACAAGTGATGTCAGTGGAGAGATTCCAGCTCTGTTAGAGCCAAAATCTCTCTGGGGCTTGCGGCAACGAGACCCTACCAGGGTCTCGTCACAAGCCCGATGGTTGTGATGGTCAAGACCATTGCGACCATCTTCCTGGCTACTCGCTATAGCTGTGGGTGGTCACCCACAGCTATGCGAGTGGCCAGGAGGCCGTTCTAAAAAATAAAAAGACCGGCCCTGATTCAGATCGAGCGCTCTGTCAGAGCGTCCGGCTCTGAAACAGGGCCTGTGTCAGGTCAGACTTATGCAATAGAGTGTTGGATTTATTTAGTCAGCTGGAATGAGTCACTTCTATCAAGCATTGGTTTGAAATGTTTCATTCAATTAATCACATAAATCACATTTGAATTAACATAACTACACAACTTTGTGACCTTAGGGTTAAAATTGGTGATTTCTACATGGTTAGCATATATCCTATTCGAGGCTCACTGAAAGAGTTATCACATCGGTGAACACATACTTATAACAATGCATACATGCTGAGTAGTATAGAAAAGATGTTTCTACTGTCAGCATTGAAACACCTTCAGACCCCTGATGCTGTGCAGTGAAGGACAGTCTGATTGGTCCACAGCTTATGAGAGGACAGCTAAAAATTAGATGTTAAAGTACCTGAAATATGTCCTCCCCATAGACAGGAGTTTGTGGTGCGGTGGTCCTCCAAGCACACAAAGATACCCCCTTGGGTGGGCTCACAACACGTGTTTTGCCAGGGCTTTATCAAGAAAGCTCAATGTGCCATGTCTGTGCTAGATGCTAAATAGCTTCTTTTCTTTATTTTCTCTGTGCCACTAATAAGGACTCTCATCTCTCATCCAATGCTTTGCATGATGGCAGAAAGCAGTTCCTCATTTGGGTAAGTTCACAGGCTCTATTTTTCTGAAGTATTATTCAGGGGGGTTAGGGTTAGGCACCCCCAATGGGAGGTTAGGGTTAGGCACCACCAGGGAGAGGTTAGGATTAAGCACTAATAAGGGAGTGTAAGGGTTAGAGGGGGAGAGGGTTAGCATACTTACCACCCCTGTTGGCATCTTCATCCTTCGGGCTTCCAGTATCGGGATATGAACCAGTGACTATTCAGCCACTGGGACTTCATACCCATTCCCATTTATACTATGAAGATGGGTATTATGTGGTTAATTGTTTCACAACACTCTTCTAATTTTTGGATCTATACAGTATTTTTAGCATGTTGTGTGTTTAATTTTCTATCCAGTACTAGCCATATTTTAGGGAATAACTAATAAACGTTATATTTTATATTGCCTGGAAGTGTGCCCCATCAAGCTGTATTTTTTAGTTTCTCTTTTTTTGCTAAGAAGACTCTCAAGGCTAAATTTACTAAGAATTGTGTTGGTCCGAGATTGCAATCACTGGTGTGTTTGGCCATTTTTCAAATACAGAGGTTTACTAAAGGCAAACACGTGTGTAAATTCATGATTCTCCCTGCAAAACATGCGTGAAAACATACAGTAAATAGAAATAAATATGCTATCGGACAAACTCGCAAGTACTTTCCATATTTAGGAATACAACAGAGGCATTTAGCAAGAACCGTGGTTGCAAACATGGGTGTAAAATTAGCAAACTTAGTCCAAAATAGAAGTTCAAAATAGACTACCTCCTCAGCAGTGTGTTTAGCAGAACCATACACAGATCAGTTTTATCGTGCATGTTTCTGACTGTTATAAAATATATATATGATTAATCTTAAAAAATAGCGTGCATTCCCCCTCCCAAGCATAGCCAGCAGGGTATTTTTGAGCTGGTCCTAGATCATGAAATAGGGGGGAAATGGCATGGATGTCCCTTGTATTTCAATGAACCAGCACCAGGCTCCTGTGCCGCTCTTGGTTGAGGAAATACAAGGAAAAATGCATAGGGTTCCATCATATTTCCATCAACAAGCACTGGGATCTTATTAGTGGGGGTATAATGCCACAACCAGGGGACAAACTTCATGGGATACCCCGGTGATAGCATTCATCACCCCACACTAGTCAGCCTGACCCAGGCCAGGCGTTTTTTTTTTATTCAGCTCTCTACAGGGCTTGCCCATCGTTTTTTGGTTTTTATGCCAAGCAAGGCAGGTTAGCAGAGCCTTTCCTGTCATACTTAGGTATACTCCAAAGTTTTGACAAACCTTTCATATTTTTCACAGTAATGTCAAAATTACTGGATCTACTGGATAGCATCAGGTTGGGCCTGGTTACATTAGATGCAGATTTACATGCAGTACATCTGGGCATCCCAGAACTCAGAATTTGCTGACCTATTTAAAAAGTAAGCTACATGTATCTGTAACATATCACATGTATTTGAATGAAGCTATTGCTCCAACCATCTTTAATCCAAGGTGTATACTGCTTGATATGAAATATCAAGTTATAGTTGTACTCAATCACGACTGTACTTGGAATTATCACCCTTGTGGAAGAGGCCACTCCAAGTGTGTCTCCAGCGGTGGCAACTGTCAAGAAAGATGGGCCTGTCCATCTCTTCATCAATTCGGTCCATTCAATCAAAGCTCTCAAGCATCCCCAACAACCCCTGATATCAGAGAAGCATGTGATTGCTGATATGCTTAATGCCAAGATTTTCACCACTTTAGATGCCAAATATGGATTTTGTCAGATCACATTGAACAGAGTCTTCCATGCTGACTACTTTTATGCTACCAGTGGGCAGATATGCATTTCTTCAAGTGACTTATGAACTCTTTATGGGAGCACCTATTCTAGTGTTTTCCATGTGAAACAATTGTGGACAAGATACTGATATGGGATTACTCTATGGAAGAGCATGATCAATCCGTACTCAAAGTCCTGTATAAGATAATGTGGCTGAATATGATGATCAACCCTGACAAGTGTTGCCTCTGTGTCACCAAAGTTCCCTATTTTGGTCATCTACTGTACTCACGCCCCAGAGTGTCAAGCCTAACCATGTAAAGATATAGGCCATACAGTACATTTAATGGCCACATCATCAGATGAGATCAGTCTTCATCAATTCCTAGGCATAACCAACTATCTTTTCAAGTTTCTACTTTATTGCAGCATGCATCATTTGTTACACCAGGATGCTGTGTGGTGTTGGGATTCTCATCACAATGATACAATTGTCCATGCTCCCCAGTAGTCTTGTATTGTGATTCTTTGATGTAAACCTCCATGTGTTATCTGCATATGTCTTACAGCATGGCCTTGATGCTGTTGCATGCAAATTGAAAAAAAGCTTCTGACATTCATGTTTTCTTGCAAAAAGTTCCATGACTTCATATATGGATATCCAATGATTGTTTGCTTAAATCAATCACCAGCCCCTCATCACAGTTCCATGAAAGCCCTGCACACTGCTTCAGCCAGTATCCGGTGTTTCATGTTGAAGCATCAGCATTATCATTTGGATATGGTGTACTAGTGTGACCAATGGCCACTCTCATGCCTTCATTTCTGAGCCTGAAGTACTGTACATATTGATTAAATGGAGACGAATAAACTCTCTTCTCTCTTCTTGACGGTTTGATGAGCTTTGTGATGCTATCTTCTATAATGACTTCTACTGTTTATCTAAAGTTGTGCTGGCTTTCATCCTCCAGGGATCTGTACTAGTACTACTGTCCCTTCTTTTTCATGCATGATGTGCTCCTCCAAGTACAATAGTATATTATCTTTTAATCCTACAAAAGTTTTATAGCACTCAGCTGTACCATGGTAATCCTGATAGAAAGTATGGTGGTCGCTAAAATCAGCTTAATGATATTGCCCAGGTGCTTGTAAAGGGCAGGGTTTACACTGAACCAGAGAAAAAAAGGGATATTCTCTCCAGCACACTGCAGCAATATTGGCAAAAATACTTGAATCCTACATAATAATAGAAATTCAGAGGTATTAGTTGCATAGATTTGCAAATATATGAATAAGCACCGGGCCAACGTCAAGGCTCCTCTATACCGGCATCCCTAACATTAAGGGGTTCACGTCTGAGGCGCAAGGCACCCCAAAAGAATCCAGCCAAGGACCATTCCCAGGGCATCACACGAAAAATGGAAGAAAGGTGATAGTGAAGTGTAAAGTATAGATTGGTAAAAGATAATCAATGAGTGTTTATATAATAAGAAAGAATTAAAATTACATAAATAATAAACATAGAAAAGTGATGAAAAAGTATTTATGTGAATTAAGTGGTGATGCCCTGAAAACGGCCAAGCCAGAGTAACCCCGGGGGCCCCATGCCCAAACGCTCACCCCAAAACAATTATTGCTACCACATAGTAGCACCCACTCTGGGTGATATAATTACAATTAATGTACTGCATAATAACAGCACATATATAAGCCGAGAGCTGACTCACCTAGGAGGTACCCCAGAAACCTCCAAATGGCACTATAAGGACCAGCAGATCCTCCCTATGCTGGCTCTCTTCATGCCTCTCAGAACTACAAATATAAAATATGGTGATCGCTCAAATCAGCTTAATGATATTGCCCATGTGCTCAGGGGCGCCAAGAGGGGGGGGTGCGGGTACAGATTACCCGGGCCCGGGCTTCCTGAGGGATCCGGCGGGGGCCGGGGTCCGACGCCACCCTCCCTCCCTCACAGCAGCCCAGCACACAGCGTGTGCTGAGCTGCAGT
Source organism: Taudactylus pleione (assembly GCA_031769625.1). Taxonomy (NCBI): domain Eukaryota; kingdom Metazoa; phylum Chordata; class Amphibia; order Anura; family Myobatrachidae; genus Taudactylus; species Taudactylus pleione. The sequence continues at coordinate 15,472,844 of JAUIMM010000036.1, read as the reverse complement.
TGGAGACTGCTCATGGCTGCTGAGCAGCAGCAACAGCAGTCTCCTATGCCTTTGCGGGGAAGCGATCACACTGATCGCGCCCCCCTGGCTTTGCGCCAGGCTGAGGGGGATCAGAGCGCCCCCCTCCCCGGCACGCAGCGCCAAATCTTTTTCATTTATTTATTTTTGTTGGCAAGGGGGCGTGGCCACGCCTCCCGGGATTAGGCCACGCTCCCTATTACCGGGGCCCGCCTTGGCTCTTGGCGGCCCTGCATGTGCTTGTAAAGGGTGGGGTTTACAATGAACCAGAGAAAAAAAAAGGGATATTCCCTCCAGCACACTGCAGCAATATTGAAATGGTCATTCTGATGCAGAAGCTGTAAAGTCTAGGGCAAAAGATGCTTTGTTTTAGCCTACCATGTCTGCCAACATTGAACTTGTTGTTGTTGCCTGTGCAACTTGCAATGTCATGCACCCATATGCAACAAACTATATATTCATTTTCTTCAATATTCAGGATGTCATATGTAAGATGAATGTTTAGAATAATTATGGAATATTTAAAATGTAGAGGCATTCTATAAAGACCTTATTGCACAAGGTAAATAGATTTTTTAAAAGACTCTAGTACACATATACTGTACAACAAATGACAATCACATAACAGCATAGTTGCCGATCTCTGGGAGAAGCCTGGAGGGCATATGCAGAGGACATATGATGGTGGCGGGGTCGGATATTGCAAATTGTGGCTCAATGGGGAGGGGGTGGGAAAAATATATGTTTTTATGAGAATCACTTCATATTGACCATGCCTCTGCCATACAGATTCGGTCTTCCTGCCTGTTTTAATATATGATAATTTTGTTTAATAATACTCTTAATAGCCGAAGCTTGGTTGTTATATTTACAGACAAAAGACAAGTGTTTATTGTCCATATCATCTGAAGACCTAGGAATCTTGGGTTGAAGTAATTTTTCTCAGGACTCTTTACTCAGTACCCTCTTACCTACAAATCCACAGATAATTTATAGAAAAAATAGATCAATTAAAACTATTTTGGTACATAGTCATCTCAAAATAGAAAAAACTGACAAAACACAAGAAGGTGGCTCAAACTGGTTAGTCCAAAGACCACTAGGTTTTTATAAGTGTGGGAAATCCAGATGTGTTCCCATGTAAACAGAAGGGTGACTACAATTATGATACCTACAAATAATGAACAGTATACTTTACGATATTTCATGAACTGTGAGAGATGTTATATTATATATGGACTCATGTGCGGCTGTGGATTATACTATGTAGGTCGCACAACCAGGTCATAACATGTACGATTTATGGAACACAGATACAATATTTTGAAACGCTATCAATATAGCGTTTCAAGACATTATTCTCTGAAACATGATGGTAATCCAAACTGTCTCTCGATATGTGATATAACAAATTATGTCGCCAAGAGGTATATTGGACCTCGCAATTTAATTCTTTACATCTGACAGGACTGAACGAAACCATCGAACTAAACTCAGTCATCTAATATCGAGTATACATCATAGGTTTAGTATAAATATTTGTGAATAGATCAGTTTTGGTTATTAAGACATAGAAGGAATTACTCATTGGGACCAATGATGTATTTTGACCACTATGATATTATTTCTACCATACCATTTAGTAGTCTGCAGATTTAATGATGGGTATTGAGATATATATAGTTATGTATTTTTTTTTTATTATTATTCTACTTGAGGATTATACAGACATTGAATAGAATTTTTTCATCGATCTGATATCCGACTGTTGGTTACTCTGTATATCAGTATATTACTGGTACAGTCAGGTGCATAAATATTGGGACATTGACAGAATTTTCATATTTTGGCCTCTATTCGCCACCACAATGGCTTTGAAATGAAACAAGCAAGATGTGCTTTAACTACAGACTTTCAGATTTAATTTGAGGGTAATTACATCCAAAGCAGGTGAACGGTGTAAGAATTACAACTGTTTCTATATATGCCTCCCACTTTTTAAGGGGCCAAAAGTAATGGGACAAACTAAACAATCCTAAATCTAACTTTCACTTTTTAATACTTTGTTGCAAATCCTTTGCAGGCAATTACAGCCTGAAGTCTGGAACGCATAGACATCACCAGACGCTGGGTTTCATCCCTGGTGATGCTCTGCCAGGCCTCTACTGCAAATGTCTTCAGTTCCTGCTTGTTCTTGGGGCATTTTCCCTTCAGTTTTGTCTTCATCAAGTGAAATGCATGCTCAATCAGATTCAGGTCAGGGGATTGACTTGGCCATTGCATAACTTTCCACTTTTTAGCCTTAAAAATCTCTTTGGTTGCTTTTGCAGTATGCTTCGGGTCATTGTCCATCTGCACTGTGAAGCGCAGTCCAATGAGTTCTGAAGCATTTCACTGAATATGAGCATATAATATTGCCTGAAACACTTCATAACTCATTCTGCTTTTGTCAGAGTAACATCATCAATAAATACAAGGGAACCAGTTCCATTGGCAGCCATACATGCCCACGCCATGACACTACCACCACCATGCTTCCTGATGAGGTGGTATGTTTTGGATCAAGAGCAGTTCCTTTCCTTCTCAATACTCTTCTCTTCCGATCACTCTGGTACAAGTTGATCTTTGTCTCATCTGTCCATAGGATGTTGTTCCAGAACTGTAATGGCTTTTTTAGATGTTGTTTGGCAAACTCTAATCTTGTCTTCCTGTTTTTGTGGCTCACCAATGGTTTACATCTTATGGTGAACCCTCTATATTCACTCTTGTGAAGTCTTCTCTTGATTGTTGACTTTGACACATATATACCTACCTCCTGGAGAGTGTTCTTGATTTGGCCAACTGTTGTGAAGGGGTTTTTCTTCACCAGGGAAATAATTCTTCTGTCATCCACCACAGTTGTTTTTCATGCTCTTAAAGGTCTTTTGGTGTTGCTGAGCTCTCCGGTGCGTTCTTTCTTTTTAAGAATGTTCCAAACAGTTGATTTGGCAACACCTAATGTTTTTGCTATCGCTCTGATGGGTTTGTTTTGATTTTTCAGCCTAATAATGGCTTGCTTCACTGATAGTGACAGCTCTTTGGATCTCATATTGAGAGTCGACAGCAACTGATTCCAAATGCAAATGTCACACCTAGAATCAACTCCAGACCTTTTACCTGCTTAATTGATAATGAAATAACGAGGGAATAGCCCACACCTGTCCATGAAATAGCTTTTGAGTTGATAGTCACATTACTTTTGGCCCCTTAAAAAGTGGGAGGCACATATAGAAACCGTTGTAATTCCTACACCGTTCACCCGATTTGGATGTAATTACCCTCAAATTAAATCTGAATGTCTGCAGTTAAAGCACATCTTGTTTGTTTCATTTCAAAGCCATTGTGGTGGTGAATAGAGGCTAAAATATGAAAAGTCTGTCAATGTCCCAATATTTATGCACCTGACTGTACATTTAGATGGTGGCATCTATTTCTACATTCATCTAAAATGGTATTATAATACAGATAGAGAGCAATATGACAAACTACTAACTAAGCTTACTATGATTATGGTCAATTGACTAAATGATAACAATTTGATATATGTCATATTGTGTTAATGAGTGGTTGACATTCAGTTTATCTGGAAACCCTCATTGTCAATAGTAGTTACCATGTTTTGATTTATGAATGAGAACATATTTAATTTGTTATGTGAACGAGTACAAACCTTTAATAGACATATAGCCATATCATGGAATTACCTATATTTATCTATATATGTAAGTTAACTTATTAACTACACTATTATTCACTGTTTTGGGATTTTTATATTAGATATATACAATATAAATAGTCCCACAATGTCATTTTAATTACATCGAATACACACAGACGGTTGCTTAACAACTGAGGTTTACTAATACCAATCTACTATAGGTCTCCTTTAGACACATGACTTGGTCACAGGATCGGAGGCTTTATGACACAATCAGTTACCACGCAACCGGTAAATATATACTGGTAATATTACATACAATTTGGAAACTCTCATTGTCATTAGGAGTCTCCATTTTTTGATTCATTAAATTAGAACATGTTTAATTTATCATGTGATCGAATATAAATTCTCAATAGACATATAGCTGAACCATGCAATTATTTATATCTATATATGTATGGAGATCGCAACATGATCCGTCTAATTTATGAATTACACAACTATTTACTTTCTCTAGGTTCCATGTTAGACATATAGAATATAATTGGTCCCATAATTTATTTTAAATACATCTATGTATATAGATGGTTGCTTAGTAACTGAGGTCCTCTAATACCAATCCATTATTGGTCTCCTTTAGACATCTGACATGGTCAGATGACCGGAGGCTCTATGACACAGTCAGTTGCTACACAACCGGTAAACATATGCTGGCAACATTGCTAGTTACTTCCTATCACGTGACAATTTACGATCACGTGATCAGATCGGAATCGTAATAAACATACTAATTCAAGCAAATAGTAATACCACGGTAATGTTTTCTTTTATTTCTGCATTTTGTTAAGATATGTACACTATAGTGTGTTAAAAAAGGATTGCCTTCGTTTTTATATCTATTTTCTATTATTTTAGAGAAGCGGAAGTCTAATCTAAATAGAAATGATTCAATACACAGGTGCTTACTGTGTATTGAATTGTACTGTTTTACTCATTAAAGGGGTATATAAGGAGTATCCTAGAGTCAGTTTAGTTATGCTTCTGATGAAGCTGGAGCATTAATATTCAGCGACACGCGTTAAGCCATTTCTGAATATTATTCTATGGACATTGGGACATCTTTTCATCGTGGATCCAGAGAACACTCTATATATTTAAAATTTACGGTTCTACCCTCATTGCTTGAGGATAAAGCTGCCATCACCACCGCACACTATTGCAGTGACCTGCCAATCGAACCACCATCCTGAGGGAATTTCCTGTGGACTGATGATTCAATTCCAGTCTCCTGTACCACTGATATTACTTCTGCAGTGATCTGCTAATTGGACTGCTATCCCTAAGGATTTTCCATTGGTAATTATCTGCTGTTTTTGAACCTATGTCCTACTTTACATTGACTTTCTACCTGGATACCACTTATGTTTCATCAATTTCCCATTAAGGATCTCCATAGAACTATCATATGACTCACCATTTATGCTCATACAGAGTACTTATTAATAACTAATGTTGTATGTATTTATTGTTTAATAAATGTTCATTGTGTTTTTAGACATCCGCTTCTCAGTAATATATTATCTTTATTAGATTTTTCATATTTTAAAGGTAATATCAGCCATTAAGTGCCAATCTTTTTACACTTTTGTTTAGCTATCTAGAGGCTGACTACCTCTGACTGGCTGCTCATTGACAGTGCACCTAACCACCTCTCTATACAGGGCATAGAAGGGGCTGTCACACAGGTCTGGGCACAGAAGTGGCTGTCGCACAGGGCTGGGCACAGAAGAGGCTATTGCACAGGGCTGCGCACAGTAGGAAGGCTGTCACACAGGGCTGTGCATACAAGGAGTGGTCACACAGGGCTGGTTTTCCCACATCCAGCTCTTACCTCTGTTCTGTGTCCCATACTAGGTAATGCAGCTGCTTTGCGTGCTCTAGCTGGCAGACAGGAAGTCAAAGTAAACTGACTTCCTCTCTAGCCTGAGCAGAGCACGAAGGTTGTGGTGTGGGGCTGCCTCCTGCAGTACTGATGGTGGCCACTAGATGGCTCTGCCAGTTACAGGTAGCAAAAAAAGGAAAGACTAATTAAGAAAAAGTCACCCAGCTGTCAGGTGGCCCCTCGGGTGCATCGGCCCACCGGGAATCTTCCCTGTGAATTCAATGGCCAATCCATCTCTGACGTGTCTGAGTCTTTGATACTCATGTGAATAAAAAGCATTATATCCCACAAGTTTGTATATAATGTTGCTTAGTAATATAGTCTATCAATGCTACACGGATCCGGTATGTAATGCCGGCTATCGGGATACCTCCTGTCACAATACCGACAGCAGCATCCAGATGGTTGTTATCCTGACAGGGATCAGGTAGGTATACTTACCCTCTCCCCCAACCTAACCCTCCCTTCTTGTAGCCTAACCCTAACCCTCCCCACCTGGCACCCTAACACTAACCCTATCCGTTAGTTCCTGAACTTAAGTCCACCTCCTTCATGTCTAAACCTAACCCTCCCCCCTTATTGCCTAAACCTAATCCCCCAGTGGTGCCTGACCCTAACCCTCCCCCCTAGGGGTGCCTAACCCTAACCTCAAAACCTAACGCTAACTCCACTAACTGCCCTAAACATAACCCTCCCCTCCTGTGGCTAACAGCACTGGTGCCCCAGACTTACCTGGTTAGAGATTCCGGTGTCGGGATTAAGATAGGCATCGGTAATTCGACACCTCTCAGCATCGGCATAGAGACCGGCAGCCTCACGGCTGCTGGTCTCTTGACTAAATCCCTGCTAAACAAATGAACCTTACTAAAAACATCAGCATTCTATTACCTTACTGTCATCTAAAATGTCATCTAAAATGTCCTGGTCACTGTTGTCTCCCTATTTCAACCCTGGAAGTCTTCTCATCACTTATCTGTGAATTTTTTATGTTCCTCTCTTTTAGCATGTCTGTCATTTCTTTCTCTAAAATAGCAGCCAGCTCCTTATGTGTATGTTTATGGATGACTATGATAAGGATTTTATATTTGTATTTGATTAACCTGATTACGCTTGTAATGCAACTTAAACAGGCATAATTATGAAAGAAGTTTTAGGTGCAGTAAACGGTGAAGAATAAATACTGAAGGTGAAAGTTACGCAGTTTCAATCTTTAATAAACAGACCCTTTAGATTTATAACTCAGTTGTCAGACTACTCTTAAGCTGGGTACACACTAAAGGATGTGTTCCCAGCGTAATTTAGTTTGTGGCAGGACCTGGCGGGGGTGTCAGCAACTGCAAATGCAAATAAACTGGCCGATCCCGGCACCGAAGATATGCCCCCCACTAATGATATCTGCATGCAGGTCCGAAGGGCAATGTTGCGTGCTTTGTCAGTGACATAGCGGATACAAACTGTCCAATGTGGACGATATGTCATCCGATCCGCCGGATCAGACGATATAAAGTCTAGTGCAGGCATGTCATACATGTGGCCACAAACCGCATGCAGCCCAAACAAACATTTTATGTGGTCCGACAGTTTGGGACCAAATACATGTATGCGGCCTAGCCTGGAGCCCTTCATTCACTCCTGCTGCTCTGCTCAGCCGGCCTGGCTGCTGTGATTGGAGCTCAGCTCTAATAGGGCAGTGTTACTTGTTAGAAAAAAACATGGCAGATGGGGGAGCTGCTGCGCATGCCCCACTGCCGTAGCTCCGCCCTTGAGCTTTTGCAGACCCATCAGGCACCACTGATGGTTCTGCCTCCAGTACATCCATGGTCTACCTCCAGCCAGGATGGGGGGCCAGTCAGAGCAGTCTGTCAGCCTGATCACAACTTCTCCACTCTCCCCTCCCCAGTCTGTGAAGTGTCATGTTTAAGTTTCATTTCACAGCCTGGGGAGAGGAGACAATTGGGTCTGGCTGCAGTCTAGGGAGTGATGATCTATCTGTAGGGGAGGGAGGTTTGATATACTAGGGGTGGGGGAGATGATGATCTGTCTGTGGAGGAGGGTGGCTCTGATATACTAGGGGTGGGGGAGAAGATGATCTGACTGTGTGGGAGGGGGGTCTGCTATATTAGGGGGTGGAGATGATCTGTCTGGGGGAAGGGGGTCTGCTATATTGGAGCGGGGGAAATGATCTGTGTGGGAGTGGGGGTCTGCTATACTAGGGGCAGGGGGAGATGATCTGTCTGTGGGGATGGGGTGCTCTGCTATACTAGGGGTGGGGATATGATGATCTGTCTGTGGGGGAGGGTGGTCTGCTATACTAAGGGCGGGGGAGATGATGATCTGTCAGGGGATGGGGGTCTACTACATTAAGGGTGGGGGAGATGATCTGTTTGGGGGAGGGGGGGTCTGCTATACTAAGGGTGGGGGAGATGATCTGTCTGTGGGAAGGGGGGCCTGCTATATTAGGGGTGGGGGAGATGATCTGTCTGTGTGGGAGTGGGGGTCTGCTATACTAGGGGCAGGGGGAGATGATCTGTCTGTGTGGAGGGGGTGCTCTGCTATACTAGGGGTGGGGGAGATGATGATCTGCCTGGGGGATGTTGGGTCTGCTATGCTAAGGGTGGGGGAGATGATGATCTGTCTGGGGATGGGGGTCTGCTACATTAGGGGTGGGGGAGATAATCTGTCTGGGGATGGGGGTCTGCTATACTAAGGGTCAAGGGAAATGATGATCTGTCTATGGGGACAGGGGGGTTGATCTGTTCTTGGGGGAGGGGGTATTTTGTGCTAAGGGGAGATGAACTGTGTGTGAAAAAGAAGGGCTATTCTGTGCTAGGGCAGGAGGACGCCACTGAGGAGACACAGGATGATGGCGCTCGGGAGACGCAGGAAGATGGCACTGTGGGTGGATGGTGGTGGAGAGAATTGGGGGTGGCACTGGAGAGGTGCAGGGAGGTAGCACTGAAGAAACACACAAGAGAGGATAGGTTGGAGACACACCAAGGCGGTGGCACTGGAGACACACATATAGGATGGTAGGAACACTGATACTATTAGAAGAAAACACTGGGACACAGTAATCTTCAGTAAGATAACAATGCTAATGAAACCATATTCTGATGCAAATGGTACCAAAGGAGCAAATATATTTCATTAATATAAAATTGTTTGATATGAGAAACCCACATTTATTATCTGGTTGAACCTCTGTTGCATGATAATGACATTGGTTTTATTGGGACACATACAGGTGGCTTCCAGACCATGGGATCTTGTGCATGAATAGCAAATACCAACTCAAGACACTGCCTGTCCAGGGAGGATCAATTTCTTCAGAGATTCCCCATTGCAGAGAAATCATATAGGTAATAAAATACTCATTCACATGCTCGCTGTTCTTATTCACTGGAGAGAGGGACTGTGGGCATACCCATCAGCTCCTGGAGTGGTAGGCATGCCCCCAGAATGACTGAAACAGGGGGAGTGGCTTGCGGGAATGGTGTTTCACATTAAACCACACCCCTTTCCACAAGGCCACACCCATTTTTGGCATGTGCCATTGGGGCACTGCATAATGGGCACTACTACAGGGGGCATTGCACATGGGGCACTACTACTGGGGGCACTGCATAGGGGTCACTGCATAATGTACACTACAACAGGGAGCATTGCATATGGGACACTACTACTGGGGCACTGCCTAAAGGGCACTACTACAGGGGGCATTGCCTAAGGGGCACTGCTACTGGGGACATTGCTTAAGGGGCACTACTATAGTAGCCATTGCATGATGGGCACTACTACTGGGAGGCATTGTATAAGGGGCACTACTACTGAGGGGCATTGCATATGGGTCACTACTACTGGGGGCATTAAGGTGCATATGGAATGGAAAGGAATGTTCCCAGAGTGACGAGAGAAACGGTGGTCATGGTATGTTCATTTTTCAGTGGACACGCCCCTTGTGGCATGTGGTCACGCCCACTTTTTTATCTTGCCCTGGATTTCAAATATCCTAATTACACCACTGCCCTGTATTACGTTAATTAATACAGCTAGCGCTTAATGTTTGCAGAGAAGTTGATTATGATTTTGTATTTCAACCACAAGCAAAATTAGAAATAATCATTTGGAAATTAACAATTGGGATTGTGAATTGCAAAAAGTACATATTGGTTGGTAATTCCATCTTACCCTTTCTTTTGATTACATTGTTTATGCTGCCCTCTTAGACATGTATGTAGTCTCTTGCTTCAGAAACTGTATGTTGTGGGTTGATGTGGCTTGTTCTGCACTGTGCAATTATAGTTTTAAGCCTTTTATACTGACCAATCAATTTATCCCTTTATTTGTTCTGAATAAAAATAATTATGCAACCTATCGGTAAGTTTAATACATAATTTATCTGTCATACATTTACTTTCTTTTCTGCACAAAATGTTTCATTTTCCATTGAAAACTTTGTGTGTTATTTCCGCTTACACCAGTCATCACGCTATTATTCCAAGTATGTCATCTTATAATAGTTTTCTTTGTACTAAATCCTTCTAGTTTTTGCCTGATTTTATGTGCTATTATCTTCCCTTGATTGGGTATGCCATTGTTCCTAAAGGATACTAATCTTGCCCTTAGAAGAAATCTCATTATTACTAACTTTGTTATTTTATTCCAAATTGTATTTATGTTATTTTAGAATTCAGAAATACATGTAACTATTAGTAACTATTATGTGTAAAAATATGATTTCAATTGGAATAAAAAAATTATATCTGTCATTAAGGAACGCTGATTAAAGTTGTTTAAAAGGATATATTTAATTATGTTGGCTGGGTGTAAGAGAAATAATAGTTCCTCATTTAAGGGTGTTGAATTGAAACTTATTGGTAACCAATGGTGGCTACTGCCCATCTGGGTGAGGTAGCTGCCCATTCTATCGTCCATTCAACGCCTTGCAAATGGTCACATACAGTATCAAGAAAAATTATCAAAAGGTTGTGAGTCCATGGTTCGCAAACTTTCTTGAAGGAGTTAGAAGAGTTCGGTAAGACATTTTTATGAATTCTATTTGGTATATTGCACAGAGAAATTTGATCTTTTTGAGATAGTCATGTCTCCAATATTGCCTCACAAAAGTCCATGCAGGGGACCAACAAGCACCATGCCTAATAGCTTGTAATTGTAAACCTTTTGATGCAGCTTTGCTTGCAGAAGCCCAATGCATGGTGTGATCTACTTTCATTGTCGCCACTATCATCCTCTAATGGAAGAAGCCATGGAAGGCCAGAAATATTTTCTATGGATTGTATACAATTGTAGAGTGTCCTGCCTGACAGGGTTTGTTAGAGACAGATAACCACACAAGGTGAAGGATTTTCATAATCTCTAACAAGGTCAAATAACAGAAAGAAGTGGAGAATGCTAGATATTTTTGTGTGGCAGCTAAGATAATATGGTATTCTTGCTGTGATTCTGGTAATTAAGTGTCTGAAACAGCAATTGAAATTACTGTCACACGTCAGATCCCAGGACCCCATTATTGTGTCCACTGTGTGTCACATAATAGTCTCCACAATGTATAGTCTCCACAGCCCCAAACACTTACCTGCATATTTAATAGAGAAGGTTTTAGAAAGAGTCAATACCACTTCTTATAAATAACTTCAAATTTATTTAAAAGTCCATTGCAGTTGGTTCAAGAATCCCACAGGTGGCAGGGAAAACAACATCTTGCATAAGGCATATTGAAGAAGAATTGCATAATCTGGATACATGTTTTTAAGGTATTCTGCCCGCTTCTTCAGACTTCTTTATACAAACCTAGATTTAATTATAAATATAATATATCAGTGAACCATCCATACAAACAGAAAGTAATAAATACTGAATAAAAATAAATACATAAAATGTAAATTGTGCATAATATTCTGTAGTAGCCATAAGTGTTAAGGAGATAGGCTGGGGTAACAGATCATAAAAAAGGATAATAAATTATACAATGGTACACCACATAACAGCATATGCAAGCTTTCTTAAATGGGAAAGTTTACTATAAATAGAAACAGATCCAAAAACACTAAAAGGTAGTTGTTCATAATGGAGAATAATGCAGCACATACTGTATCTAGTTGTTACAGTAGCAATAATCAGATTGACATTGGTGTAATGATAATAAGCATAAATGTATCAAAGTGAAAGGAATGTGTTAAGACACAACTTGAAACAAAATGGCAGTTAGACGGCACCAAAAGATGTAGACTAGCTCTTTATTTATGTGAAATTAACAGGTATGCCAAAAGTGGCACTGAAACAGATAGATGGAAAAATGTTTAGGGCAGGGTGAAAAAAATAAATGAAATTAAACTTCCCTTGGGATGTGTATAGATGCTCTCTAGTCACACTCAGGTACATGAAACATAAAATAGTTGTGAGAATACTGTACATCGATAACAGTATGAAAATTATATTCAGTCCATTTAGTATGTAAACATACATATGAATCAGTGACCATGGAGTAAAACTGATACATTTAATAAAAACCATAACAACAGTCATCATAATATGGCAATATACATTAATAGTAAGTCAAATAATAGACTGTTTACCCGATAAATGCAGTTTCCATGGTCAGTGATGTGCCAATTAGGAGGCTCTAGACCCTCCAAATACCATGAGAATATCACAAGATTCAGGTAAAGTTTTTTAGGCTATGCGCATCCGGAACTGGTATCAATGCATTTCGAGAGTTACTTTCTTTTCCTCAGGGCATGAATATCAGCTCTAGTAATCTCCGGGGCCTAAATAGCATGTGTGGATGATACTTCCATTTTTTTTTGGCAAGTTCCGAGTTCTGATGTCACTTCTGGTTTAGCTGGGATTCAGTCTTAGATGAACTTCAATTTACATTGTGTGCAATATGAAGTAATATAGAGGTAAAGTAAGTTATGATGAGATTAGTCACTATGAGATACAGTATTGTATTCCTACATTTATGAATCCCCATCTTTACCCATTGGCTGAAAGTGACGTCATCCAGCAGTTCTGACAATACAGGTAGTGACGTCATTTTGTTGTCCTAACAATACCAAAAATCATGGGTTTTTTTGTAGTTCCTGTGCTGGAAATTATGTATTTTGTAGTTCCAATGTCAGAAATGGAGTCTTTTGTAGTTCCAATGGTGGAAATATTGTAGTGTCACAAAATCAAATAAAAGGAGATTAAATATACAAGCCACAGAATACACTGCATTGTTTAAGACAGTAGGCAAAAATGATAAAGGTACAGCAAAGTACACAAAGTGTTGTATTTTGCTGGCATGCCACAAGGTACAGAGATGCATTGGCATTGTTTATACATGCATAGCATGCAATAAAATGCACAGAGGTGTTGGTAGTGGTTGAGCAGTGCATATCATGTAATAACGTACATGTGTTGCCACTGTTTTTACAGTGCATAGCATGCAATAGGGTACACAATGCTGTTGTTACTGTGTTAGGATCTGTGTTTGTTGTGGACCCGGGCTGGTAACAGGAGCAGACACTGGAACAGATTTAAACTGAAAAGTGGGTTTTTAAATGGGTGAACTTGAAGACATGTACACTGATAATATAAAGTCCAGAATATAGATGGGGAGGTGATGACTTAAAACTGAAGTGAAGCAGGAGTGGGTAATGTCCAGATAGTGGCAGAAATAATAAAAAGTAATTGTAATCCAAATGGTTACTGCAAGGCTGCAGACAGGATATCAGGTTACAAATTGATACTGGTGAGATGAAATCTAGAGAGGTTATGGAGTAGTAGGTTAACTGATGATTAGCACTGAGATGGCTCAGTGTAGAAACTGGATAGCTGCAGAGAGCTAGGAAACTGGAGACAGTGTAGGAACAGGGTTAACTGCACACTCAGGTCTTTAGACAGGGAGAGAGTTAATGGAAGGTGCAGGGTGGTTCCAGCAGGAGACTGTGAGCAGGCAGAGCAATGCACGCTGCTTGGAAGCTGGGATCCAGCAGGAGCACAGGTAAACAGACAGGTTTACTGGAGCACAGGAACTCTCTCACAGCATATGCTGTGAAACACGTTGCACTGGCAACTATGGGAAGCTCTGGACTCCCTTACGTACCCAGTGCAGAATCATGATAGGTCAGAGAGAGCATGTGACACACCAGGACTGGAGCTGCTAAGTCACATGACCAGAGGCAAGATGGCGGCGCCCATACCAGAGTAGATTGGAAACACCACCAGGCATACCCCGGACAGAATTACACAGTGTCCGCAGAACACCTAGCACAGCCAATGCCCGCCGCCAGACACCAGCCCCTCCATGAGAAGGACCACACCACAGTGCCCTCACAGGTAATATCCATCGGTCCCTATGCCGGGAAACCCTGGTTGTGACATACTGTTTGGACAGTGCTTAGCTTGTAACGAGATCCACATATGTGCTGGCACTATGGAAACAGTGCGTAGCATGCAATAAGGTATATGGAGCTGCAGCCACTGCTTGGACAGCAAGTTGCATGTAATAAGATCCATGTATGTGCTGGCACTGGGAAATATCATGTAGAGTGCAATGAGATACACAGAGTATGTTGCAATAACCCTGGAGCTCAAAACAGATACAGGTAGCAAGTGTATAAGAGTACACATACCCACATAGATGGTTAATGCAAACAGGTGGAATTGGTACAATGAAATATCCTGGTGCTGAGTCTAAGACCCCCACCAGACTTCACCAGGAATCCCACAAGAGGATATGGACTTTACTAAATGAGGGCCCAGGTTGCAGCCCAGGCTAGTTTGTTCCCACCCTGAAAGCAGCAGAGTAATTAGCTGGTATGAAGGCTCTGCCTGGAAACATGCAAATTGAAATGCAAGTATTTATGTGCTGTTTCGAGGAAACTGAACAACGGAGTTTAAACAATGCTGGAAGAAAACTGCTACTGTATATACTGGAGAGCATAGTTCTAGAGAGGGATCACATACATATCCCTATTAGAAGAATGTCCTTGAGGCCTCCGATTTGTTGCCAAAATCACCAGAACCTTGAAGACCAGATTCAGATAACATCTTTTAAATTTCAAAAAAGGCCTTCTCATCCACAGATTACCTAAACATTTACTAGATGAACATGATAAAAATACTAATTGCACCAAGTACATAGGCACTGAAGTAGTGTATCCTGGCATGAGGGGAGGTGAAAGAGAGCTATGTCTCTCCCAAAGAGAGGCATACTGGGTACATGAACTCAGGACACTAGCTTCAAAAGGGCTAAATATTGACATATACCTGGGAGCTTTTCTTGTATGAATCCATTAAAAACACTGTACTTCTCATTCATCACTTTATTCAGATTAGTTACACATAATACCAACACATTACCATTTAGTATATGATTATACACTAATCAGATCTTTAGTTCATTAAAGTTCTCTAAACGTCTCTATGTATTTTGCTATATACACTTAACATTAATATTACATAAATATACACACTACTATATATTTGATTAACTCACTGATGTTGGATCTGCCCACAAAAACGAAATTTCTGAATATCTTTCCTATTGACCTCTTATGTTATGTATTTTATCTCATCACCATTATAATACTAATGATTCAGCTTTGCACAGCTTAGCAAACTCCTACTCATGCCTTCACTAATCACACATCATATCTTTGTTATTTTTATTTTATTTTTATTATTTGTATTTTAATTTAATTTTATTTATCTTTATTTTTATTCTGTCTTATTTCTATTTTCATATTCTCCATATACAATATATATATCTCCATATACTGTATATTTTTTATAAAGATAAGGTTTATCAACCACAGGAATTCTGAAAACCACATTAAACACTACACTAAACATTCTCTAATTACTTTCTCCTTTGATTCCTCCCATTGAAACATGGGTTGATCAATTAAGGTTATCCTTGACAACACACCACAAGCACACTTATACAGACTGCCCAGAGACAGCTAGCTCTTTTGGCTTGTGATTTAGGGGTATATTTACTAAAGATCAATTTTGAAAATCGATCAACATCGACGTTGTGGTTCTGGGGCTAAATCACACATTTACTAACTGACATTTTTTGATTTAGTAAGTATTACTAAATGTGTGATTTAGCCCCAGAAACAGAACATTGATGTGGATTGATTTTCATTGGTTTTAAATTGATCAATATTGATTAAAATTGATCTTTAGTAAATATACTCCTTAGACACTAAGAGAAAAGAATGCCACCACTATGTAACTATTCCCATTTCTAGAACATGATTCTACAAGCTGCTGATGCCACCATCTGTAATTTCAAATTTGATATATCTACCTAGAATCTCACAGCTCCCCTTCAGTGCCCTATAGGGACACTACTTGAGAAAAGTATGTACCCTCTTGGTATGTAGTTAACATGCCTACACCCAGCATGCCGGCTGACGAAATCACGGTGCCAGAATGCTACTACCAGGCCAGAAGACCAGCGCAGGAATACCGACAGTAGTGGATATCCAAAACACTGGAATCCTGAGAGCTCGGATGGCGATGGTAAGTATAGTGGGGCTAGTTAGGTCTGAGCTGCCGGTGGAGGGTTAGGTTTAGGCATCATGGGGGGGTTACGGTTAGGCTAGAGGAGGGGAAGATTAGGGTTAGGTACCCCTGGGGGTGGTTTAGGGCTAGGCACCACTGGTGGGGGGTTAGGGTTAGGCACTAAGGGGGGAGGGTTAGGTTTAGGCACTAAGGGGGGAGGTTTAGGGTTAGGGTGGGGGGTGGAGAGGGTTAGTGTTAGTATACAGAAAAGAAAGGTTAGGGAGTGAAAGGGGGACAGTTAACATACTTACAGTTCCCATGTTGGGATCCTGAGCATTGGGATGCCGCTGTTGGTATATTGACAGTTGGCATCCCGAGTGCCGGGATTTCATACCGATTTCTACTCTCTTCTAGCATGTTGCCTTTCAAATTTTGTGTTATTATCACTTCATTTTGTTTAACCTGTAGTATATAAATCACACTGCTGATGCTGAGCAAACCTACATTTGTTGGTGCCATCTAACTGCCATTTTGTTTCAAGTTGTCTCTTGATACTGTACATTCTTTTTACTTTGAATCATTATTTGCTGTTCTATTCTTCATCATGAATGCTTGTATGTTAGTGTTTTTAGATCTGTTTCTATTTATAAGCTTCCCCATTTAAGAAACATTGCATATGTTATATTACATGGTGTTCCATTTTATAACTGTATTGATTTTATTAATCTTTATTACAGTATGATCTGTTAACCCAGACTATCATCCATAACATTGGGGCTACTACTACATCTTATAAACAACCTACCTTTTATATATATGTTTTATTATTTCTGTCTGTTTCTATGAATGTTGATATATATATTATATTTATAATTAAATTTAAATTGACATAAACATGCCTGAAGAAGTTGGCAACATACCAGTGAAATCAGTAACCAGTTTATGTTATTCTTCTTCCATGTGCCTTATGCAAAACACTGTTTTCCCTGCCACCTTTGGGGTGTTTGAACCAACTGCAACAAAATTTTAAATACATTTCAAGTCATTTTATAAGAAATGGTATTGACTCTTTCTATTGGTAGTTCTAAAGTCACCAAGAGAAGTTTTTTGAAAAAGACAGCAACCACTACCATCAGATTCACCTAGCTTCTTCAGTGAGAGGGCATGGAATTATTCTTCACCATTTACCTGCATGTGGTTGGCGCCCTCTGCTCAGCGGTTTCCACGTTTCCAGTCCATGGATGCCACCATCTTGGAATGATGTCACCTTGATGTCCAGTAAATCAGTGAACAGAAGGTCATGGTCATGTGATCAGATGGACCAATTGCTAGCCAAGGTGCCCTATTTAAGTCAGGAAGTGCTGGCAATGGATTTTCCATATAACAACTCTTCCAAATGGTAGTACTTTGGTTCTAGGTTCCTGTTCTGCATACCAGTTCTTGCACTACAGTATTCCTATATTTAACATCCTTAAAAGCTGCACAAGTGTTCCTACATGGGATATCCTGAAAACCTACTCCAGTGTTCCTACATTGGACATCTCGCTTAGGTATTTATCAAAAAATAGCATCCATCAACAATATAGGCAGCTAACAAGTAAGGCGGGTTAAACAAAAAACATATTTAACAATGAGAGGTAGTTATACATGGCCAACATATAGATACAGTACCTATATAAACATCATATCAAATACTGTTAAAAGAATGGTCATGTTTCATAACTACAGTACTTCAGATAGAGTTAATTCAGTTATTACAATAATATAAGAACACATTTTTGTAATAATTGAATTAAATAGAATGAAAAAGAAAAATCTAATAATCTTGGCTGCTTGGTTCCTGCTCTTCCTGTTTGCTTGTTGGCATCCGCTGATGATGGTATCTTGGTCCCAGTGTCCTTGTTGGGTCTAGAGGTGCTGAAGGATGTGACCAAATAGGTTCCTGTGATGGATCTTCTGAAATTGCTACAGGGACCAGTCTTATAGGGATAAAATTGTTCCCAGCTGCAAATTGACCAACATATCCAGTTTGTTAGCAATCAGTGTAGAATTTGCTGATGATTGCTAAAAACTTGCCTCCACCTGGGACTGACTCTGCGCTTGACATTCCTGGGCTGAAAGGGATTTCACCATGCATATCCTGTTTGGCAGAATTTTCTTTCTTGAGAAGTCTTGAGAAGGTCTTTCTGTGTCACAAACTTCTCAAGACTGCTTTAGGATGTTTCCAAGCTTTGCCTCAAACATAGAAAAATCTTTTTTTCAATGGCTAATTGATGGTTTTCTTGATGTTTGTTAATTTCTTTGGCAGTCATTAATGATTCTTATTCTGGCGTCTGTCCCAGCTGAAGATGAGGCTGCTAGGAGGGATGCAGATGTTTGTTGTTTTGCAGCTGTAGACGGTGGTCCAGTAGGCAAAGCTGGATTTATGCTACCGACTGCACAAAAGTATAAAAAGCCTAAATGTATTAAGTAAAGAAAGCATTACAGTTCTCTAGGCTGAAGTATTAAAGGATGACACCGAGGCATGTAGGATAGAGATGAGATATTGGGGAAAAGGAAGATAGGATACATGTGTCAGTGACAGGAGTGGGGCACATAACTGCTCACAAGTTGATTATAAAAACACAATGTGAGAGCATGAGCCATCACAATGATAATTGTGTGATATTGATGAATGTGTCCCTGTCTGTAAGTGCGTGATAATTACATTTCTACTTACCACTATCACAGATCTGCACAAAGGTGGGTCAGGGTCCTGTTTCTGACAGTTGAATATCTTTGAAAAATATTTATACAATGAATTAAAAAGATATAAAAATTAAGAAAAAAGATAAGAAGTAAAAAAAAGACAAAAGTAATACAGGATTGACTTACTGTAATTCAGGGGGATGGGTACAGAATGCCGGTGCTTAGGATCCCAGTGGTCAAAATCCCGCTGGCATCCCGACAGGGTTAGGATACTGATAATAAGGGTTAGAAATCACATGACCTGTGCTTGGTAATACATTACACAAAACATGAGTATTCCTTTAAGTTTCTCCAGTAGTCAGGTTATGACACACATAGTGTTGCAATTTATTTGCAGTATATTTCTTCATAAGCTGGGTAGATGTAAAAACTGTCAACGGGCAGTCCTTTACAGAGCATGTGATGTTACACATCAGTGTCGATCCCGGGCTATCCACTGGCCTCAGCTCCAATCACATCTACCCAGAAATAGAGTCCCTTGGTTGTCACCTGGTCTCCCTCGTCTGGACCACCAATGCGTTTTGGACCACTGTTCTGGGGTCTTTTTCAAGGCAAGTCCCGGTCATAACATGATGGTGTTATGCACGGAGGATGGGTATCCTGTGAGCTGGAAAAGAATTTACCTGGAGAAGGAGATTGGTAAATATTAAGCATTTGTCTGTATCTGCATACACAGTACTTAAAGATGCTCAGCAGGCACCTAAAACAGCATAGCTACTCAAACAGACATCTAAACAAATGGTTTGACTAATCATAAGCAGAGATCAAAGGCATCCCCTTATCCTGTTTTTGACAAAAAAAATTTCCACAGCAAGGGGTTTTCAAAATCATAGAAATATACCTGAAGTCTGTACAATTATCTGGTGAGATTTGAAAGTTCCTAATATGTGTGGTTTGGGAGAAATAAGATATATAACCAACCACACATCCCAGAGCAGTCTTTTTTTACAATCATATGCAGATTAAATAATGCAGATTCATTTAAATGTACCATATTTCATGCAGCTACTACACATGGGGAAGTATGTACAGTTATTTGTATGTGGGTTAAAAGTTAAGTGGATGGTCTTAGCATGGACCCTGGGTTATTAATCTTCCAGCCAGTCATCAGGCACTATAGGGGATGGGAAAGATGATAAAATATATACAGTAGGAGCATTTTGTTCTGTGTCAGACTTGGGATCAATTCTAAGTTGCAGCCTGGACCTTTATTTTCTGCCATGCCCCCTGGTCCACAATAAATTGAGTGTAAGTCTTTTATTTTGAAATTGCAACACGTTTGTTTGTATCATTCCTGTAAGTAAGCATTGTTCGTCCTATTGTAAATAAAGTGATCCTTTATTAGGACCCAGTCTTTGAAGAAGCTATTAGATCACTAATGTTATGCTAGAACTACTAATGATTGCTAGAAGCAGGGGGAGACCAACTAACTGAGTGCTAGTTAGTATCACTGAGACTGCACATTTGTGATAGAGTGTTAGTAGAAATGTGGTCCCTTTATTTTCCATGGGTGGTGGCAGTAAAGAGGGGTGTATGGTATAATGGGCAGAGTGATAGAATTATCATTGGGGGGGAATTTAATTCAGTGCGATGGTGAATAGCTGCTGGAGGGAGCTCCCACGGCTATTCAATTCAATGCGCTGTATGTAGAGACAAAGGATTTTTTCTCGCACCCCCTGGGGATGCGTGGAGAAGTCCAATAAAAGTGCCGGGCACACAGCTGTCTGCCGCCTTAGCGTGGCGCTAACAGCCACGCGCCTGGCACTTTAGTCATATAATGCCAGTTACCATGCCTTAACACCCAGGTTAAGTCGTGAGAACCAGCATTCTCTGTCTTACCCGCTTCCTGATAAGACACACAGTACATTGAATTGAATAACGTGGGAGCTCCCTCCCGTGGCTATTCACCAGCGTGCTGAATTGAATTCCCCCATTATAATTATTGCATTAGGCATTGTCTTCATTACATCAGGACTTGGGGATCTGCGTGATCACAGTCCTGACAGTAGTATAGTGCCAGTCAGAGTGATACAGTCAAATCCTGGATAACAATTGTGGTCCCTGACAGGTGTCCATGTGTGTCCCTTTTTAATTGGAACTCACATAATGATGCACATTTTGAAAGAAATTAGGAAAGTTTAATTCAAATCAATAGAGTATTTAAAAATAATGTAAGTTCACTTTTTAAGCATTGTATTCATGCCTGTGCTGTATGATGACATGTATAAGAACATTTGAATTGCTTTCAAATGATACTTTACTACTGAGATCATGCATCTAAACAATTCACATACACATCTGTCAAGGCAAACCTTTACAAAAATTCATAAAAAATACTTTTTTTGCATTTGAAATATGCATTTTTTTATATCTAAAAGTAATTTTCTCGTCTTTTTATTTATGGAATATAACAAACTAGAATTTTATTATGTAGATAACCAATACTGAAAAACTTTCATTTTTAAGGATAGCAATTTCCAGGGATTCAGAAAGCAAAAATTTATGGCAAATTGATGGTATGAGGGAACATTTGTGTCTAATATGCACATTATGGGCCAAATGTAATAGGCTGTAGTATTAGAAAAGTGCCAAGATTTCTGCAATTTAGCTGTGAGATTTACGTTGGTTTGCCTTTAGAAAACAACTGACATCTTAAAACTATGCCACATTGTGTATATAATTTTTGGTGTAATTGTATACTAAGATAACATTTTTGTTCTCTTTAGGTAGCATGCTAACATGTACACAGGGATGAAATTATAGTTAAAAACAATTAAAGTTGACAGTTCTTTATGTGTCATAGAAACAATACGACAATTGCTGTCAGTCCTCACTTTTGTAAACCTGTATAACTGTAGAAAAATAAAAGTTTGATGTTTTAGTTCCAATTTTAATCTAAAAATTTGCAGCCCACATCATAGGTCCTCAAATTTCCGCTAGTCCTACAAGGACATCATGCTTAAAATAACAACAAATTTCAGTTCAAAGCAATTGCACTGACCTCAATCACAGATACTAACATGCAGCAAGGCTGGTTTGTATGCAACACCCAAAAGGCCTAAAATATGCTTGATAGACAACAGACACCACTACATTAGGCAGTATGCCTTAGTCCAGTGGAGGCCAACCTGTGGCTCTTGAGCCACATGCGGTTCTTCCATTTTTCTGATGCAGCTCCCCTGACTGACACTGACTGCCTCCTCTGATAAGCACATAGCTGTTCAGAGGAGACTCATCTGGATGCATGTTTGGGTGATGTGGTGATGTCATGTCGCAAACAGGAGGCGGAGCTCAAATGGAAGCTGCAGGCATGAGAATTATTATTATCATTTATTGATATGGCACCACAAGTGTTCCGCAGTGCCTTACAAAGTACATAAACAAATAAGTTGACCAGTGGCTTACAGTACAATACAATACAATACAGGACAAAGAACATGCATAATATACATTGCTACATTAGCGACCATAACACCCAGATAACCAACAGAGCAAAGCAGCCAAGTGTTAGGTGCCTTAGTGGGTAGTAAGATATTAGATGAGAGTAGAGAAGGAGAAGCACAAGAGGGTAGAGGGCCCTGCTCATGAGAGCTTACATTATAAAGGGGAGGGGCAGACAAACAGGTGTGACATAGATGGGGTAGGTAGGGAGGAAGGAGTATGTAGCAGCAAGTTAAGATGAGAGCTGGAAGACTTTGATGAAGTACTAAGTCTTGAGAGCCCTTTTGAAGGATTGTAGAGAGGTGGAGAGTCTGATGGGAAGAGGGAGAGAGTTCCAAAGGTGGGGAGCAGCATGGGCAAAATCATGGAGGCAGGAGTGAGAGGAAGTAATCAACTGGCATGAGAGGTGGTGTGCATTTGTTGAACAAAGAGGGCATACAGGAGAGTGAAGAGAGATGAGGTCCGAGATGTAAATGGGAGAGGAATGGGTGAGGGCTTTGTAAGTGAGTGTGAGAACCTTGAATTGGGTTCTGAGAGGGTAGGGGAGCCAGTGGAGTGCTTGTAGGAGAGGGGAGGCAAATGCAGAGCAATTGGAGAGAAGGATGAGCTGAGCAGCAGCATTGAGGACAGACTGGAGAGGGGAGAGAGGGGAGTTGGGGAGGCCAGATAGGAGGAGGTTACAGTAGTCCAATCTGGAGATGACCAATGACTGTATGATGGTTTTAGTGGCATCCTGGGTGAGAAAGGGTCTAATCTTGGAAATATATTTAAGATGAAAATGACAGGACTGCGAGAGATTCTGGATATGTGGTTTGAAGGAAAGGAAGGAGTCCAAGATAAGTCCAAGACAGCCCACTTTGGGGCTAGAGGAGATAGTTGTGCCATCTCATGATAAAGAAATGGTGGGAAGTGCGGTTATTTTGGGGGGTGGGAAAATGATCAGCTCAGTCTTAGATATATTAAGTTTAAGAAATTGCTGAGACATCCATGAAGAGATAGCAGAGAGATAGTTGGAGATACAAGTGAGGAGAGGTCAGGGGAGGAAAAGTAGATCTGAGTATCATCAGCATAGAGATGATAATGGAGGTCAAAAGAGCTGATGAGTTCAACTAGTGAGGATGTATAGAGTAAGAATAGGAGAGGTTCAAGAATAGAACCTTGGTTAACACCCACTGTAAAAGGCTGTTGGGGGGAAGAGGAATCATGAGAGGAGACAGAAGGATCGGTCAGAGCGGTAGGAGGATAGCCAGGAGAGGGCAATGTCATGTAGACCAAGGGAGTGAAGGATTTGCATAAGGAGAGGGTGGTCAACAGTGTCAAAAGCAGCAGAGAGGTCAAGTAGAATGAGCAGAGAGTAGTGGCCCTTGGATTTAGCAGCAATGGAGGTTTTTGCTGACTTTTGTGAGGGCAATTTCAGTGGAGTGGAGAGAATGGAAGCCAGACTGAAAAGGGTCAAGGAGGGAGTGGGAGGAAAGAAAGGTGGTAAGGTGATTTTAAACAACATGCTCAAGGAGCTTGGAGGCAAAAAGGGAGGAGAGAGATGGGATGGTAGTTGGAGAGAGTGTTAGGATCAAGGGTAGGTTTCTTAAAAATGGGGGAGACAAGGGCATGTTTGAATGCAGAAGGGACAGTGCCTGATGATAGGGAGAGATTAAGTAGGTGGGCAAGATGGGAGCAGGCAGAAGGAGAGAGGTAGCGGAGGAGACATGAAGGGATGGGGTCAAGGGGGAAGTGGAAGGGGCAGAGGACTGGATGAGGGACATTACTTCCTCTACAGATGCAGGGGAGAAGGATAAACAAATCCAATATATCAGGCACCAAGCAGTCACTGATCTAGTAAAAATATATAGGTGATATATGCTGCCTCTTGCCACTTGGGAATAATTGCCAATCTTCCCAACAGTAAGAAGGGGAGAAGGATGTCAGAGTCTGTAAGGTGGATGGGGAGGGGTGATCTGGGAAAGGAGGAAGTGGAGGGCTGGGGGACTGGTGGGATATGATGTCCTGACATATGGAGTCAATTTTAGATGTAAAGAAGGTAGCAAAGTCAAGGGCAGAGAGCGAGGAGGGGAGGAAAGGAGGGGGTGGCCAGAGGAGGGAGTTGAAGGTGAAGAGATACTGGGAATTTGAGGACTGAGAGGAGATGAGGTTCTTGAAATAGGACTGTATAGCAAGGGAAAGGGCAGCACTGTAGGATGAGAGCATAAATTTGAAATGGAGAAAATCTGCCTTAGAGCATGATCTTCTCCACTGTTGCTTGGTGGTTTTTGACCACTTTTGCAGGTATCTGGTGCATTTGGAATGCCAGGGTTGAGGTGTGGATAGTGATCGCCGGAGAAACAGAGTACAGAGCAGAAGTAAGAGAGGCATTGTATAGGGAAGTGGCTTGTTCAGGGCAGGAGAGAGATAGGATAGGGGAGAGAAGTGAGTCAGCCTTACAAAGAAACTTAAATAGTGATTGCTGGCATGTGTATGCAATGATTACAATCAACCCCCAATATCCTCCCACTAATATGGCTAGCAATAAATTTTCTAAGGCTGGGTACACACGTAAAAAATTTCTGTCCAACCATCTAACTAGTTGATTGGTTGGAATGAAAATCTGGTAACATATGGGAGTAACTGATGATCAGCAATTTGCTCCTAAATGCCAGAAAACAGATGAAAATGGTCGTCAGACAAATTTGTTAAATGTTTGATCTAAACAATTTGTTCAGACAACAGTTTTTGTCCATTTTCCGGCATTTGGGAGCAAATTGCTGATTGTCATTTGCTTTCATACATTACCAGATTTTCATTCCAACCTATCAACTAGTTGGATGGTTGGACAGAAAATCTTTACATGTGTCTAGTTATTTATACACTGGGCAAATTGTTCAAAATGAGATATTTTGCAGCAATGATGGATATTAGATTACCTAATATACAATACAATGTGCAAACCGGTCAAAATGAGATATTCTGCAGCAATGATAGAGATTTGATTACCTGCCAATGAAGTAGAAGAAAAGAGGTGTCAATTCACAGTCAATATCATCTGAAGATATCATCTAATAATGCCGGAATAATGCCAAATTTGGTTAAAAATGTGAAGTGCGCTTTTAAAATGATGCACTTCGAAATATTGTGCACCAGCAGCCAAAAAAGAGAAGGATGTGGTCTCAGATGCCAGAGCCTACCTACATGACACAGACAGTGGCAACAGGGTAAGAGCTGTAGGGGGATTTTTTTTTAATAATTTTATTTGTGACATATGGGGGCTGGAGTGGCCTGTGGAGTGGGAGGGAGTGTGGGGGAAGATGGCTGGACTGGAGTGGCTCAGGGAAAGGGAGGCGGGTGGAGTGGCACATGAGGGTCTGCTGTTGTGATATGTGAGGGTCTGCTGGAGTGACAATTATGGGGCTGGAGTGACAATTAGGGGGCTGCTGAAGTGACACATCGAGGGCTGCTGTTGTGACAAGAGAGGCCGCTGGAGTGACAAATGGGGGGCTGAATTGACACATTAGAGGCTGCTGAAGTGACAGATGAGGGGCACTAAAGTGACACATGGAGGGGCTGGAGTGACACCAAAGGGAGTTGAATTGTATTATGTGAATCTGTTTTTTTTTTCAATGTATTTTTTGTGGATGTGGCTTTTTCAGTGTATTTTATATGAATGTGGCATTTTCAATGTATTATTTGTGCATGTGGCTTTTTTAGTGTATTTTATGTTGTTCTGGCTTGTTTTAGTGTATTTTCTGTGGATCTGGATTTTTCAATTTTTTTTTATATTGTTCTGGCTTTTTCTTTCCCTTTAATAGTTACCTCCATGTTGATTGTGTGCACACGCTTTTACATGCTCCTACAAACATCATTCTAGGGGCGTGGCCTAGCTGACCATGCCCCTTTTTGCATGTGCTTCTTTGGCATGCGCATGATCTTGGCTCTTTGACATACCTACAGATATTTTTGGTCTCTTTGCCTCTGACTGGTTGGTGACCCTTGCCTTAGTCTAATGTTTCAATGTCTGCATCAGGGGCATAAATACAGGAGACTATGGAAGGTGGTTGCATATGGGTGCCAGCCCTGAAGGGGATACTCTGACCTCCTCCATTGCTCTAGGGCACTGGTGTCAAACTTGTGGTCCTCCAACTGCAATGGAACTACACATTCCAGCATGCACTGCCACAGTTTTGCTATTATGGCATGCTAAAACTGTGGCAGGGCATGCTCTAGGTTTTGCTTTATGCAACCCAAAGCAGGAATAAGCAGGGAGCCCAAGGAGCATGTGCCACTGTCCTCCATCTCCCAGGGCCCCCACCCTGGAGTCTGCTCTCTAGGGACAGATTTCCAGCAAAGAAAACTGCACCAATGTACATAAAAGGGGTGAGGCAGAGGCTGGAGTGCATGGCTCCTCCCTCCTTTGATGCCTCCGCTGTTGCTGTGGATGCAGCAAGTAACAAGAATGGAAGACCCTCATCAGCAACAGGTAGTGTTTGTGTGCTGGGGTGATGATAGGGTTAGAGAAAGATCTCCTTCCATAAATGTATGATGACATCATCTGCCTGTGTCCAATGTCATTCCCTACCATGAAAGTGGGCACAGAGGGGGAAAATATTCTTGTGGCGAGCAAAGCAAGCCACCGTGCCTGCAGCGTAGCAAGCAAAGCGAGCCCGCAAGGGGCCAACTTTCTTATTTTTGTGGAAAGAAATCTCCACTTCCACCGTCACTCATGTCACTTCCAGGTACAGCTACTAAAGGGGTTTTATGCTCTTCAGTGATGATAGTCAGGGATGGATTAAGGAGGGGGGGTGACAAGGGATCCTGCTGTAGGGTCCCCGCACACATAGTGACACAGACACAGGGTTAGTGTGACCCTGCAATTACCAATAATTACTGATAATAGTTGTTCAGCCGCAGCTGATCCCAGACGGGGCTGCCATGGCTCTGTGAGCGGCTCCCAAGTCCCTTCATTCTCATCACATGACACATAATATCCATGACACTGATGAGCATACTTGGAAGCTGCTCTGCGCTGTGTGCAGCACTGACTGTGCATGCAAAACAGAGCCAGAAGGCACAGGAGGTGAGTACTCTGGGGCACAGAGGAGACACTATATACCATACAGAGTGGCACTGTGAAGCATATTGAGGTATCACTGTGTGGCATACAGGAGTGCACATTGAGGGGAGATAAATCATGTGGGGCAAGGTAAGGGGCATAGTGGCACGGTGTCAATTTAATTGGAGGCAGCCCCACAACTTAGTTGTTCTGGGGCCCTCACAAGCCTTAGGGCAAAATTTACTAAGCGGCGGGTTCTAAACCCCGGTATTTTGGTTGGCGGTTTGACAGCGGGTTCTAAACCCCAGAGGTTTAGTGGCAGTTTGGTGGCAGTTTCTAAATGACAGCCCTGTTCTATTCTATTCTAAAATTTATTTTGACAGTAGTTTTGCAGCGGTTTTGGCCTTAATAAATCTGCGGATAGAAAAACCACTGCCAAACTGACACCAAACTGCCAGGGTTTAGAACCCGCCGCTTAGTAAGTTTTGCCTTCAATCTGGCCCTGTTGGTAGTTAATTGGGGGAGAATTGTTGGTGACTGGGTACAGCTGCTGGGGTGTTGGCAGTGAATGCAGAGTGGAGGGTGTGTGTCTGGGTGCTGCTAGGATGTGGGGGGTGAAGAGAATGTGTATGGTGTGTCTGGGTGCTGCTAGTGTGTTAGTAATGAATGATGTTGGCAGTAAAGGAAGGGGGTGAATGTGTGTCTGGGTGCTTCTAGGTTGTTGTTAGTGAATGCAGGGGAAAGTTTGAGTCTAGATGCTGCTGGGGCATTGGCAGTGAATTCCCTGAGTAATCGTGTGTCTAGGTGCTGCTAGGTTGTTAATAATGAATGCAGAGGACGAGAAGAGTGTGTCCCTGTATGCTGATGTAGTATTGGCAGTGAATGCAGGGGAGAGAATATGTGTCTGGGTGCTGCTAGGTTGTGAGTAATGAATATAGGTGGTGTCAAAGTCAAAAATATTAAAAATACAATAATATCCCAGATTTTGACATTAACTGGCATATTATAGGTTAACCAATAATACCACAAGGAGTTGTAAATCCCAGGTTGGATATTATCTGCTCAAGCAACAATGGTGTCATAAAATGTGCAATTTCTATTCACCAACATTCCCTGTGTTTAATGTACAAATAAGCTGACCCTTACTGGACAATGGATGAACTAATTTATGACCACCCCAGGTCTGCTACACTGAGATTGTGATCTTAATTATACATATCGCCTACACACGCCTGTGCAAAGAGTGGCTAGTCCATTGTTCTGTAACATAAACAGAAAAAACCTGTTCAAACTGCCTTCCTAACAAACTAATATATTTGATGTACATTAAATTCAAGAAATTCCCTATTTGATACATGTATACATACAAACACATATGAACTCCTTGCTACAAAATATATAACTTTTTATCATTATGATATTAAGTTGAACAATTTCCCTTCTAATCTTAGTGTTAGTCAAGTATGTTTGATTTTGTAAGTGATATACCAGCTAGCAATGCTCCCACTTGTGGCTAGGAGAGATTGATTTAATTGGCCACAAATTAAATCTACTAACTTAGATATATCCAAATGCATTTTGAGGCATTTCTTGTAAAACCAATCTTTTCTTTATCTTACTATTTAGTAATTTCAGTATATATATATATATATATATATATATATATATATACAGAGAGAGAGAGAGAGAGCGAGAGAGAGAGAGAGAGAGAATTAGACATTTATATTACATGCCAAATGTACTATATATATCCCAGCTTACATGGCTCACACAATACATATAATCCAGGGATGGAACCACATTAACATCGTGTTTGGTATCATATTGTGCAGAATTATGTTGGCAGTGGTCTGATGGTTGTGAATAGATTGCTAATATCTGCTTGCCACAATGTGTGACAATGTCAGATTTATGTTTAATAATAGCATATAACAATGGTAGGTTTGAGCTAGTTTTTGGAGGGAACCCAGAGGTTAACTCTTGTAACTACATCATGAGCCTAAGCATCGCCTACTGTTCAAGCTAGCCAATGACCCCCCGTGAACTGGAGACATGCCGCCCCTGGACCAATGGAAAGAAGAGACAGATTACTATTATGCACACTCATAATTTAACTATATAAGAATGCGCTCCCCTGATCCAGGAACCAGTAGCTGTATTCTAACAGTCATCTGGTGACGACTGTACTCTCAGGATCCGGGGACACGCCTGCAAACGTATGTATACTGGTTTGTAACTCTGACCTCTGTTATTGTATTGTATTGTACCACTGTATAACTTGTTCAATGATAATCTTGTATATTCTTTCAATACAATATTTACTTTTGTGTGTTGGACCACAGAAACTGTGTGTGTGTTCACTTGCTTTCACATAAAGTTAATATACTGTGATATATATTACACTGTAATTCACATGGTATTTTGATAAGGAGGTAGCGATTATTATGCATACTGCTAGTGTTACAGTATAGGAATGTATTGCATATGCATCAGAGAGATTTAAAGTAGGATTTCACAGTGGTGAAGCTGATGGGGTGTTGGCAGTGGATGCAGGGGGAGGAGAGTGTGTACCTGGGTGCTGCTGGAGTGTTGGAAGTAAATGCAGAGGGCGGTGAGTGTGTGATGGTGCTGCTGGGATATTGGTAGTGAAAGTAGTTTATGGGGTGTGAGTGCTGCTGGGACTTGGGTGTTGGTAGTGAATGCAAGCTGAGGGGGGGTACCAACAACTTACTACCAAGCTCCTGGTATAAACTTACGCCCCTGGTATGCATCATTGAGACGTAGCAGCTTCTCATTGGTTAATAGATTTGCAAAGAATTAACTTACAGCCTGATTCAGAGATGGACGCTAATGCAATCACAACTGTGATCGCTTATGTATCTCAGTTGGTTGGTAAAATGTGCTAATACCTTCCAAAGCATAGCCGAGCATATGAACGCCCGATGACGTACAACAGCGTAAACATTGGTGCTATCAACGCAAATCAGCCAGTCATGCAGCATGTAAGTCAAATCTAACCAGCCATAAACACTGCAGCTCTTCTGACACTCAGAGAGCTCTCATACTTTGATGGTGATCACAATTGCTAATATATGCATGCCCATGAAACAGTGTTTAAACGGTCAGACAGGTCTGATTTTTCTAACCCAAATCCATTACCACCCACAAATGCTGATTACCTGTCACTCACTTTGCAAGTGATTCCTATGTACGAGAGTAATCACAATGCAATCGCAGCACGTGCACAGTTCACGAATACCCAATAGCAAACAATCGCTCATTCTGCAAAAAAAAAAAATCGGTATTGTGACCATCTCTAAATCAGATTAGTTAAGCTAAAAGTCATTATTCAAGGTGAGACCATGCTTATTTGATCTATGTGCATTTAAAATGTATAAAGATATAAAGAAACTGCTTGCAATTTCTCACTCAAAAAAGTGAACTTGCTCTACAGTACCATCAGTATTTCATTTAGTATCAATCAATTCAATCATTGCCAAATCTATTATTCAATACTTTCTAATGCAAATGCAATACTTTCTCTGATAGGTTTTCCGGTCCACATAGCGATAGATTTCTAAGCATGTGCCTCACTTACTCTCGTTCACAGCACAGTGCACAGGTGGATGTCTGTTTTAAAAATAAGGTCAAAGAGAATGCTTTAAGCTGCCATATTGGATTCTTAATATTAAATTGGTTAGATATTTGACTTTTGTGAATCTATCAATTTAAATCATCTGAATTATATTGAAATCCCAACAAGGCAAGTACAGTATCTATTCAAAATGTAAATATGTGATAAGCTTAAAAAAAATAATAAATTGTTTGCTGCAGAAATACTGCGCCACGTTACTATTTATCCGTTGCCAAACGTACAATATTATATTTACAATTATATGAGTACATTGTATCATCTGTGCTTACACTTACATGTCCTCACATTTCACTTGTCAGGGACTACACCGTGCTGAACAACAATTGGCAGAGAATCAAGCACTTGCTGTGTGTCTGATTATAGGTGATACTGTAAGTGTCTCTCAAACTGTCAGGGGTAAATTTATCAACATTCCTGTTGGGTCCGATTTGCATTTTCGGGTAATAAGATCACTTTTTTGCAAATTGGGAATTTACTATCCTTAAAGTCGGGTGATTTCTTCATATTTTCAACTTGAAATCGGGTGGTTTAATGCCGCAAATTCGGCTGCTTTGAACAATAGAAATAGAAATATATATCACCATCGGCTCAAATCGAAAGTAATTTTAACTTTTTTAATAAAAATCGGGAATTTATCATTATTCGTTTTGCTAAAGTCGCCCGTTTTACTCTCAAATCGGGGATTCAATAGAAGTTTTAAATGCACCACCTCCTGAGCTGTGAGCTGCCATCGAACATCGAACCCTATAATTAAAACCTGCACTGGACCATTTCTACTGGGGTGCTGATGCCACAGCCAGGGAGCCCTTTCACTGGGCCCCCCAGCCGCAGCATCAGTCCTGAACGCTAGTCAGCCCAGGCCAGGGATCCCTGGGGAGCTGGGGACGCCCCCAATAAAGGGGTCCCCCTCTCCAGAACATCCTTGGCCTAGGCTGATAGCCCGGGGCTATCCCCGCCAACCCTGGGCAGTGGGTGGCGGGTTGATAGCGTATGTGGTGTGTAAAAAATAGATTTAACAACTGTCTTTACAGTGGAACTACACATCCCAGCAAGCCACCCCCGCATTCTGGTACTTATAGAACCACATGTACCAGCATGCGGGTCATTTAGAGTACCTGTAGTTCACATGTAAAGAAATGTGTAAAAAAAACACACAACACACACCGTGAAAGTATAGTTTTTTTTTACATACATACACACATACTCACCTACATTACCTTTATTGGGGGGGCCAACTCCCCACGGGTCCCTAGCCTGGTCTGACTAGCGGTCAGGACTGATGCTGTGGCTGGGGGGCCCGGTGAAAGGGCTCCCCTGGCTGTGGCATCAGGCCCCCCACTAGAAAGGGTCTGGCGCTGGTTTTAATTATAGGGGGACCCCTATGCATTGCGCACACACAGTGCAACAACCGGCCGATCTGTGTACGCAGATGCAATTGCAATCCATCTGAATCAGGCCCAGAGTACCATATTGCAAGTAACTTTGCACCGTAGTAAAATACTGCAGGTGGGCAGGGCCGGACTATAGGTGGGGTGGACAGGGGTCCCCACATTGCTGCATATATTCAGGGACACTTTAGACCCTCTCTGGCCTGCTTCCAGCAGCAAACAGAAGAAGCAGTGACAGGCAGCAGCACAATCACTGATGGTGGACCATGTCTGACAATAGAAGCCTTGCCCCCTCACTGACATACTGCCGCGATTCGTGGATGTATGGGTAGGGAGTGGAGCCTAATGACATTAATTCCCCACCCCCATCAGAAGCTTGTCTGATGCTGCAAGTCTGAAGCAGGTTACTGTGTGTTTGCTCTCTGGACCTCATTCAGAGGCGGTCACAAGAAGCGAGCGCTCGCTCTGAATGAGGGCGGCCGCTTGAATTTTCAAGTGCGGCCTCCTGGTCGCTAGCTAAACTGTGGGTTACCACCCACAGCTTTAGCAACTGACCAGGTTGATGGTCGCGATAGTCAAGACCATCGTGACCATCGGGGCTTGCGATGAGACCCTAAGGGTCTCGGCAACCTCAAGCCCCAGGGAGCTTCCTGCTCTGATCGAGCAGAAAGCTCCCCCACTGACATCACTGCTGGTGTCAGTGCGGCCGTCCACAAAACGGCAGGCATTCCTTAAGGAACACCTCCGTTTGTGAAACCAACCTCCCGCCACACCTACAAAATGGGTAGAGCTGTCGATCAACATCGACAGCCGCCCCTTTTGTAGTGAGCTCCGGAGCGAGAGAAATTCTCTCTCACTCTGGGGCTTGCACACGCACAGTGTGGCCGCTGCGTGTGCGCAGGGCCTAAACATCGACCCAGTTGCAAGCACTCAGCTCTTGCGACTGGGTCTGAATGAGGTCCTTTATCCCTTCCTCCCTCTCTCTCTCTCCCTCTCTCTTTCTCCCATCATCTTTCCTTACCGCCTCCCTCTTTTCTCTCTCCCTCTGTCTCTCGCTCTCTCTGTCTCTCTTCCCTCCCATCCTCTCCCCCTCCCACTCCCTCCTTCTCTCCCAAGTCCCTCTCTCCCTCCCTTTCTCTCCCCTTTTTCTGTTTCTCCTTCATGACTTTTCTCTATCTTCCTTTCTCTCTCCCCCCCTCCCTCTCTCTTGTTTTCTCCCTCTCTCCCTCTGTTTTGCTGTCCTCCCTTCTCCTCTATTTATCATTGTATATTTGAGGTTTAATCGGGTGTTTTCGGGGGTCAACTACAAATATTAAGTTTCCCCCGGATCTACTATGGAGGTACCACAGCAGGTATCTGCTGTGATCCCTCCATTCACGCTGGCAGCCACATCCCCCATAGGTTTCTATGGGAGATGCGATGCTGCCAAGTTTACCAACATCCGGAATGCGATGCATTCCAGGTACTGGTCCCCGCAGCTAATACCACCTGAAGATGACGTTAGCCACTGTAACCTATAGGCTACACTGCACATAATTATCCGGCGGAGGGTTCCTCTGGAACTCTCCCCAGGAATGGCGGCTGTGCATGTGCAGTCAGCATGACAGCGCATGCGCAGCAGCCCCTGTAGCTCTCCAGCACATCACAGGGACGGGCTCTTTTCGGAGCCCATGTCCCTGATGTGCCAGATGATACATCCTGTCGCTATGATCACATATATCAATATGATCATGAGAGGTAATGTCATGCCTGGATCACAATGCAATTGCGATCATTAACACTGTAATTGGGGGCCTATGTCTCACTCCCTCTCTCCCTTCCTTTCTTCCCTCTCTCTCTCCCTATCTCTCTCTCCCTCCATCCTCTCTCTCTCTAATGCCCCACTAAAAATCCTGCATTTGCCCCTGGCAGTGTAAAAGGTCCTGTCTGCTATCCTGCCAGAAGTTGGTTCCCAGCAGTGTTGCAGACATGGGTCCTCATTCAGAGCCGTTTGCAAAAAGTGAGCGCTCGCCCTGAATGAGGGCGGCCACTTTTTTTTCAAAAGCCGGCCTCCAGGCCGCTCGCTAAGCTGTGGGTGACCACCCACAGCTTTAGCAAGCAGCCAGGCGATGGTCACAACCATCGGGGTTTTGCAACGAGACCCTTGCGGTAGGGTCTTATCTACCGCAAGCCCCAGTGAGCTTCCGGCTGTAGTAGAGGTGCCTAGTGTAGTGTAGTGGTGCCACCCCAAAATGGCAGGCGTTCCGTAAAGAATGCCTCCATTTGTCCAGCCACCCCCCCACCTACAAAACGGGATGAGCTGTCGATCAACATCAACAGCCGCCACATTTGTAGCGAGCCCCGGAGCGAGTGAATTTCTCACTCGCTCTGGGGCTTGCATGCACAGTGCTTCAACATCGACCCACTTGCCAGCGCATAGCACTTGTGAGCGAGTCTGAATGAGGGCCATGATGTATTATGCTGTGACCTTTGCATGGTAGCACTCAAAAGGTTAACTACATTGCAGTCTACATTCAACAGTTAAGATGGTCAAAAATAATTTTCTGAATACTAAAGAATTAATTAGAGCATAAGGACAGAAACATTTTAATTTTTAAGATTTCGTAAACAAAACAATAGCGCAGTGCAAGGATCAAAGAATGATGTTATAATATGACACACAATATGCTGCAAAAATGTAGTTTAGAATAAAAATTAGAAATAGGGTGTATAAATATTATATCGGAGACTATACAAACTGCTGCTGGAACTGGCGAGAATAAATGTACAGTCTACCTATCAGTGGGCATGATTCAGAGATGGGCATTGTAGCACAGCGGCTGTGATAAAATATGCATAAGCCACGGAGGCATCTTGTGTAAAAACTGCCCACTGCAGACTTCTGTGATTCACTGCTGCTTCCGATGATGCAGCATTGGATCAACTGCGTGAACATCAGACATCTGAGTAACCCTCAGGTTACTCAGAATGTCCAGTGAGATCACACTGCCGGAGTCAGTGAATATGCGTCCAAGGTGTCAGCCACTGGCTCTGGTAATCTCAGAAAACAGGGTTGATGCCCCATTTTCTAGAATACTGCATGTTGCAGTGTACAGATGACCGCCGCATTTCAATTATGCAGCAGGTTTTGGGGCACTGCAAGCAACATCACTGAAACAGATCTACACATGTGCAGTGCAGCTCCTGCGCATGCACAGATCTGCAAACATCGGAGATGTATGTAAATATCAAATTTACGTAAATCTATGAATGAGGCCCAGAATTGGGTTCCTTAATATGACAATTTCAAAACTATTACAAACCTATAGGGGGATGTAGTCAAAAGGTCGATAATGACAATGTCAACAGTTATTATGTCAACAATCTTAAAATGTGTCAACATTATCCGAGTATTGACTGGTGAATTGTTGACATTGTCAGAATGTTGACATTAGTGTTAGACTGCGGACGGGAGGGTTAGAGTTTGGCTGCGGGCTGATAGGTTAGGCATAGGCACTATAGGGAGGATTATGCGTAGGGATTAGGGTTAGGGATTGAGGAGAACTACTCACTGGAACAATGGAGAATCACAGCTCTGACCTGGTAGTTACAGTCACATGACCACCAGCCCTCGGGAGCAAGGTAAGCCACCACTGGGCCATCAGGGATGATCTATCAACATTCTAACATGAATGTTGACATTATCTACATCGACATTATGAACATTCCGACATTTGACATATTATATCTACAGTACTTGGTAATGCCTCTAATTCATGTCATCCACAGAATTCTATGAGTAGCTTGTTGATCATCTGGTACAGTTTATTGGTCTCTGGCTAACCCTTAGATTTTAAAATTATGGATTGACCTTAACATCACAGCTCTATAATTCCCCTTATTGTGGCTGATAAGTCATTTCACAATTACCTTATACTGTATGATAAATGTCTATTTCAAACATAATGTAGGCTGCAGTTGCCGAATTATAAATATATACAGTGTATGTGTCTAGTATAGATGTATCCCACCTATGGATACTAATGATGTATTTAGGGCTATCTACCCTTTCTCTCCCAATATATTAATTCAGTGCTTCCACTCAAGCTTTGTAGTATATGTTTATGATCAAATTCACCTTACAGCGTGATAAAAACTTAACTCCCTCTAATCTCTTATACTATATTACAGCCATGGCCAAAAGTTTTGAGAATGACACAAGTATTAGTTTTCAAAAAGTTTGCTGCTTCAGTGTTTTTAGACCTTTTTGTCAGCTGTTACTCTGGTATCCTGAAGTAAAATTACAAGCACTTCATAAGTGTCAAAGGCTTTTATTGACCATTACATTACGTTTACGCAAAGAGGCAATATTGGCAGTGTTGACCCTTCTTTTTCAAGACCTCTGCAATTCTCCCTGGCATTATGTGAATCAACTTCTATCAGGGTACATTAAGTATATGTCACCTTTTTTTCTCTTTTGTTTCTGTTGTGAGTTCTAAACTCCCCCAGCTACCTTTTACTACCACTATCTCCTGAACTCACTTATATGCATACTAATGTATAAGGTACCATACCCGCTGTATAGATAACAAAATATTAATATAAACATATTGTAGATCTTTAGGAGTACCACTACTGGGGGCATTGTATTCACCCCTTGTGAAAATTGGAGTTGGTCAGTGTCTCTTAACAGTGAAAACAGCCCTTCAAGAACAGTACTCAGCTGAGTAACATCTCCACATCAAATGAGATTGTCATCCTTCATGTCTCTACATTCTTGTTTTTTAGAGGTTAATTCATCATCAGTTAATTTATACAAAAGCAGGTGAAAATTAACACTTTCACATACTTTTCTATAAATTAAGTGTCAGGGCCATTCATCAAGTTCCAAAAAAACATGTTACTGAACACCATCCTGAGATGGCTTTCAGGGCCAATAATCCTCAGGATGCCATTTACATGGCAGCCTGTGAAGATTTTCATGGCAGGCTGCCACTGCAGCCAGCAGAGGCATCTTTTCAGATCCATCAGATGTATCTGCACTACTGAGTCCCGGGAGCTGAGAGCTTTGTGGCACCGCCGAGTAGCCCTGCTCCGACTCACCTGTCATGTTCTTCCTTTCATCCAGGCTCTGCAGCGCTGCTCCAGGTAAGAAGAGGAGACAGGTGAGAAGAAGCGAGAATGCCAATAAACGTGTTAACAGACAATTAGTAATTAGTATTCAGACTCAGGGTGGGGAGTGGAGCTGAGCAGGGCGGTGCAGGGTATTTACACCCCTTGCATTGTGACAGGGTTTGTCCAGGTACACATTTACTTGCTCTATCTTACTCTATTCCCAAATCTGAATCAGCTCCTGAGTTTGGAAACCACTGATGTACATCTTGAACTGACATTATGAAGAGTAAACTAAGTACTTAATCATTGTCACTTAATGATTTTAATAATTATGTGGGAAAAATTCAAACCGGTCATAGTTAGAGCTGCCAACCCTCACTAATTGAGGTATTAGTCAGAGGAAAAATGTACAGCAAGACCTATCCTGGATCACTTTCCATAAACATTTATTTTGAAAAAGCCATAGCTTTAAGAATGATACCTTTCAATTTAAGAAATTTTTGTCTTGTGATGAAAAGTACCTACATAGTATTGTTTTTCAAACAATGCTATACCCATTTTACACTAGAAATGAGCCATTTGATTTTACTGAAAACTGAACACACCCGATCTTTGGGGTCCAAGTCAAACCATGTCCAGACTGGTTTGCATTTAAGTCCCTCTCTCATGATATCATGAGCTGTGAGGTGGTCAAACTTGAGTGAAAATGACTGGAAATTAATGCTATTGATGTTAATAATACTAAAGGAACAAAACCAGTTCAAGTTAAATAATTAATTTTAGCTATTTTTATACATTTTTAATGAAATCCAAAACCAGAACGAGGGTGGTTTTGACAAAACCAAAACACAACAATGATTTAGAACCAAAACATGGGGGTCTGCATATAAGGTACATCTCTACTTTTTGCATAGTATGCTGACACTGAAAAATCTGCATTTTTAGGATAAATTAACCTCCCTATTTTTCACTTACTATGTTGGTTTTCCTGCTTCGCTCACAGAGGTTAAAAATGGCTGTTAGGAAGTACTGTAGATACTGTAGGATGAAGAACATCATAAATCTCTCCTATTGGCAGGGCTAAATTGTATCTAATAGAGCTACTTCTATTCAATCAAATTTACATGCATCTAATTGTGCCTGCAGGCAGGAGATCCTGATAGTGGTCTCCCTGCATTGTTGTGGGTATTCCCTATACTGGGGAAATATTTGTGATGTCACTGTGGTGATTTATCACGATCTAGTGTTCGGGTGAGTAAATAGCACAAAAAGTGATTATATAGTGTTAGC
The DNA here is from genome assembly GCA_031769625.1 of Taudactylus pleione. Lineage (NCBI taxonomy): Eukaryota > Metazoa > Chordata > Amphibia > Anura > Myobatrachidae > Taudactylus > Taudactylus pleione. The sequence goes on along the minus strand of JAUIMM010000036.1, from coordinate 15,434,006 downwards.
AACACTGTGCATACAAAATTATGTGCATTGTGCTATAAAAAAAAGAAGCATTTTGCACAATTTGTAAAGAATGATGAACCTCACCAAGCATCCAGCTCTTTAATGGTACCATGTGCACCGGTTTTACACCAAGAGATGTGGCTTGACAGTGAATGCTAAAGTTATAATACCCACTTTGTACACAATATAGTACTTTAATGAAGTATAGTATATACATAAGACAGTTTGTGTCATAGAAGTGTTCTTAGTAAATAATAAAGTTGTATTTACCATGTTAAATACATGTACAAAATAAAAGGGTTTCTTGAGAAAAAATAAATACAGACATCTATTGTCCTCCACTTTAACATATCAACTGGGAATCTTCTTTCCTCCTGTGTACTTAATGCAAATATATATGAAGTAATGCTAATAGTCTGCAGCTAAATTAATAATCTACATAGTATCAGTAGAAGGCATCAATTTGCACTCGACCAATTAGAAGCATCTGCATGATCTTCACTCCACTAGTGTACTTGGCCTATGCTTATATGCCACCATTCACTCCCTTTCTAATTGTAAGGAGTTGTAAGCACAAAATGCAACTGCATCTGCATCAACCCTACAGATCACTTTGAAAATGAATTGCATTGTTCCTGGAGCCTTCTATGGACTGCAGTGTCAGAAGTTTTAAAACAGCAAAGATATTCAGTCACTGCTCTGCTTTTTAGAAAACATGAAGGCTCCATAGTCCTGATGTGGCTGACCTATGTGCTGGTTACATGTTTAATCTACCCCACCCCCCTTTTTGAGCTTAGTTTTTCTTTCAGGTGGTTTTGTTGGCTATTTTTGATGGGAAATCATAGTAGATCATCAGCTTGGGTGCAGCTGTTTTGGGATGCACTAACTTTTAGTTGACATCAAAGTGGGCCTCCTGTAAGTAAATATCATTTAATGCCTCACAAATGAAAAATGAGGGACCTAATTCAGCGATGGAGATAATACCGATGTCTACACAATTGGTCGATTATTGGTTGTGTCTGAGTTGCATTGTGCATGCATCAAGTTTCATTATGAATGTTGCTCGCAGTCAGGATTTATATGCAAAGTGATGGACTGCTTGTGGGTGGTAATCGGGAGGTGGCAACTCAAACACAGTCATGTCATGTTTTCAGGGCACGTCTCTACCTGCAACTGTGACGCAGTACACAGTGAAAACAGCTCTGGCATCTCAGTTCCAGCTGCCATTCTGCACGACCAATGGATTTACTGAGAAGTCCCATAATCTCCTAATCTGCGACCAAGATGCATAATTGAATGCAGTTTCTTGGATTCGCAAAGCCACTACTGGGCGTCCCAATACAAATCTGGCAGCAATGACATTTGCATATGTTTGCACAACCACTGCATACAAATTTGCAGCTGCGGCGGCATTAGCGTACATCTTTGAATCAGCTCCAAGGTGTGTTTTATAGGTATCGTTGTAAGATTATAGATATCTGTTACTTTTAAATTCAGGAAGTGACCATAAGGAAAATGAATGAATATCACCATAAGGTTTATGATGAAATCTAACTTTATCTCACTGATCTAAGTTAAACATACACAGTATGTTGGGGAGGAATATGTTTACATATTTCAGTATTTTCTTTTGAACCAAATTGAAGAACGATGCCTTATACACTGAACATGCAAAAGAGATTGTCACTTTCATCCAAACAGTAAAGTGCTGAATTTGGTCTTTTTTAGATGTACACAAGTAATATTGTCAGTATTGTGATGCAGTACTACTTTCTAAACTACATCAAAAGTATACAGCAACTATTGTATCATTTATGTTTGCACTTAATTACATAAACAAAGAATACTAGACAGAGTAAACAAATGCTAGACAATGAATAAATGAAAACAGCATCTCTTAAAATCTAAAAAAAAAATTATCACATGGAGTTGACATAGAAACAACTGGGCATATATTTATGAGGGAGATGTGGGGAATTAACACATACAAGTAAAGTTGCTCTAACTAAATTTAGGCAGCCCATACCTCCCATATATACTTACATTTCTCTAAGTGGCTTCTACTGATATATTTTATTTTCTGCAGAGGCAAAGTTTGTTTAATGATAAATAGCCAGAATCGCATCAAGGAGGGTTCTGCTGTGTCTATTTCCTAAAGATTTTTTTTAATAACCGCATTTACAGGTTTATGTTTCTGCATTGTGCAAAACCATGGTCATAAGGAATACTAGACAGTTCAGTACAATCTATCAATAAACAAACAAAAACAACAACAACTCGCTCTTAAAAATAACAATGGTTATATGGAGTTGGTATCATATTAAACAGAAGAAAGTATTTATATATTCATTAGTGTAGAAATAGCATAACATAATTTCCTTATATCTGTTCCATTTTCTGCAGCTAAGCTTAAAAGAGAAGGTACTGTATATACACTTGTGATATCTTTGCTTCAAAAGACAAACTATGCAGCAACCTTATTGGGAATAGGGACAGACTAACAATATGGAATATAAAAGAATAAAATGTATGTTGAAATTGTGAGATGGGGTTTTAACAAATACATTTAGATGGTATTGTACAGGACAGAAGACGTTGGAAACACTATAAGCGTATAAACATACAGATGTGTCCTCATACACAGGACGTGACTGAGAATAACCAGTAGGATTAGTGTTTGATTTATGGATCTCTTGCCCCATTTTAACCATCTGTGTAAACCTGTGTCTACAGTATTTTCATATTGTCTGAGTTAAAGGCTTTGATAGATCAACAGAATATTTTGTATGTAGAACAAAGGTAATTTATTCTGGTCACGTAGTGATATGCACAGACAGTATTGAGCTTAACAAAATATGCTTATTGTTACAGAGACTACCCGTTAAGTTTAGAATGGAGTTGGCGTGAAGGGTAGCACTTCTCTGCTGTGGGTGGTAGCAGATAAAATATCCAAATTGTCATAGACATAGGGGTGCCAATAACTGATGCAGTGAGAAAAAGTTTTCATATAGAAACAATAAATGAGTTGAAAAAGTCAACATGTATTGCAACTACAGAACAGAAAACATTAGATATTCACACGTTGTCAGAAGGAATGTATGTTATGGAAATATTGCACAAGTTTGTGGAAATGGCAGCAAGGCAGATGAGGTTTTGAGGTTTCTGATGAAATGCTGTCACCTCAGTGGCATCCCTCCCCGCGGTGTCACCTGGTGCAGGGAAGGATGCTGTGCTTGCAGCATAGCTACCGAAAAGGGGGTGTGACCATGTGGGGAGGGGCGTGGTCTCATGGGCCAAACCCCGTAGTCCAGACTCCCGTACTTTTTAGTGGAAGGGCCAGGGGGTGCAGGAGATGTGAACTGCTCTGTGTGCAGTGTCGGCTCCCTCACAGTGACAGGAGCTGAGTGCTGCACTTAATACTACAGTGCAGCACCCGGCTCCTGTCACTGAGGGGGAGTCAGCACCTGGGTGACACCCGGGGTGTGATGCCATTGTGTCATTTTATGAGATAAATGGTGGTACTCCTGTGATAAATGGGTTACCAGGAACGGTCTAGTTTGTAATAAAATGAGTCAGAACCAGGAAATAAGATTGATATCTTTCAAAAAGGTTGGATTGAGTGACGCTTGGGGAGTGAAGATTTATTTTGCTTCTTCCATTCAAATATGTAAGGAATTAAAAGCCAGGAGGTGGGTGACAGGCAGTACTACAGTCATAATCCCTGCCTCTGAGACTGAAGACATACCCCATGATATTTACATGATACTGCATGAAAACACCCATCCAGATCACTTCACTGTATTACTAGACAAAGACACTGAAAATGGACAGTCTACATTATGTCACGAGAATGTTTGTGTTGAGGAAACATCCATTGCAAATGATGTTTATTTTTTACCATCTGATGCTAAAACAGGGGTTGTGGGAGACACTGACAAATGTACCAACAGCAATGCACAAAGTACATGCATCAGCAGATAAACTGATTGGGGATAACAGAGAACAACAGTGAAGTATTTTGGTATGTAAACACTTTGTTTTGTATTGCAGAAAAGTCTATGAGGGGTATTCAATATGAAACGTAAACTTCGCCGTCTATGCATGTCAAAGTTTTCACCGCACATCGGAGCTTTTGCCGGCGAAAAAGTATCACGCGCGCCCCCGATTATACCCGTATTCAATATGAAATCATCGAAAACAGCACCCGGTGAAAGTGAAATCAGCGAAAACTTTGCTGATTTTTGGGGAAATCACTCTAACACCCCCAAAAAGATGCTCTGACATGGGGGATCACTCTGGATACCCCCAATTAGCCCTGCTGAAAGTTTTTGGGGTCTTTAAACGGGCTCAATAGCTGCTATTTTGGGGATTTGGGAAGGTGGTGAAGAATAGTATTTAGAAGTTTTTTTGCAGAAAATAAGTAGTCCCAGCAAATTTGGGGTACTTGAAAATGGGGGTGAGCATATTTAAAGTTGCTAAAGTGGAGTTTTAAAAAACATGAAAAATTCACCTGCCGCAAACACCTGCAATGAAAAAAACACCTGGGGCATACTTGGGGACCCCCCCAAGATTGTAGTTTGCTAGTTTTTAACTTTGTACCCCCCAATTTTGTTTTTCACCCCCAAAATGAAAGTGCTTTTTGGGGAGTCTTCTGAGGTATTTTTTTTTTTAAATTTGACACAGTTTACCTTTGGGGGACTATCTGAAGGTTGCAGGGTGGTTTCCGAAATGTTGCACCCCAAAACCCCAATTCTGCACTTTTTTTCGCCACCCATTCCTTGGTGATACTTTTTCGCAGGGTCAAATGCAATATACTTTTCACACCAGCGAAAAGTTTTCAAATTGGTTACGGTGTAAAAGTAAAAGCACCGAAAATGACGTCATCCGAGCGAAAACATTGCAGAAACTTAGTTTTCGCTCCATATTGAATACCCCTATGTGCCTATTGTGAATAGTAAGAAAAATGAAACCCTAGTATATTTCCCACAACTTTCTCAGTCAGTTATCCTGCAACAGCTTAAGTACACTGCGATGTTACTAACAGCAACTATAACAACTTTCATGTTGACTTCTTAAGAGATTAAAGAAGAGCAACTGACTGTGCAAAGAATGACATATGATAGGACAAGACCCCTATTGTGTACCTGATGAATTGCAGTTACTTGTTGGACTTGTCAAATTTAAACCAATGTTGCCAAAGATACCAGAAATGTTGTGAAGCCGACGGACGGAATCCCGACCATCGGCTTCCCGACTGTCTAATCCCGGCAAGGGGTTAAATGACAGGTGTTGAAATCCCCACGCCTGTCATTTTACCTACGCCGGGAGCCTGACACCTGGCTTACCGATCGAAGGTAAGCCGTGCCCTGGGCGCGGACAGCTGCGGGGAGAGGGGGGGGAGGGTTAGGTTTAGGGTTCCCGGGATGCCCACTATTGGGATTTGAATAATACTGAATCCAGAACTGTCTATTTTGGATTACTTTATGAGTAAAACTCCACAGTGGGAGGATGCTCAAGAAAGAGAGCAGCTTTGGAAGGAACTTTTGTGGACTTTTGCTGCAGCAGTGCAGCTATCTTTACAGACTATCAGACAGGAGAAGAAGGGGCTAGCCAATTTGTTGAACCTTTGTCAGTGTTCCATGTTACTGAAAAGACTAAGGGGCCTATTCATCATAACTAAAAAATTGATGGAGGTAATTAGGTTTAGAACTCACATGGAGTTCTACATAATTACAGGAGGAATTCATCATTCATCCTCTCCATAAGTATCTATTCCGAAAAGCTGTAATTTTTGCGATGGCAGCTTTTTGGGAAATAGATACTTTTCCCTCTCTACTCTCACTTACCGCAGCTGTAATCAGTGCTGCACATGCGCCGTTACGTTCACAAAAAGTGGCGCATGCATAGCACTTACTACAGCTGTGGTAATTCTGTGTTGGTACAAATCCCAGCTGCCCCCCCCACCATCCCTTACCTCGCAGTGTCAGAGGCTGCCGCCGCGGACTGTCCGCTGCAGACTTTACGCCCGGCCCCGGTCTGCAGTGGACAGTATGGCAAGGGTGGGTTGAAGATTTTTTATTTAAAACTTTACTATGTTCTCCCCCGCCCCAATGCTGCTGCCTGGTAGCGTCTCCCCTCTGTTCCCTGGTGGCACTTGTAAGTGCAGTTAATTGAAGATGCACTTACAAGTGTCACCAAGGAACCGCTACCCGGCAGCAGCAGCATTGCAGAGGGGAGAACACACAGCGCAGCAGCCGGAGCAACGGAGGGAGCCAAAGGAGGACCTGCCCAGCTGAAAGCAGGTAAGTATAACCCGCTGTTCGCCACCTGAGAGTGGTGTATAGTAACACCATCAAATTCCGATAATACATAATTTCGGAATTTGATGAATAGCCTAATTTCCATATCCCCATACTAATGTGTGAAAATTAATGCAGACGGACTTAACCAGGAGATATCAGTGATATCTCCTGTGTTAAGTGTGTTAATGAATACTAAAAAAACAGTAATTACACTTTCCTTAAAACCATTATTTTAGTGTTGATGAATAGGCCCCTAAAAGCCCTGTAAATCTTCACACTGTAAACTGGACATCTGATAAGAAGCCTATGAAAACTGCTGTCCAACACTGGAAATGAGACATGAGACATGTTACTGTAGACACCAGTAACTTGAATGGAGAGTAAGTTATTGAACTGAGGCCCTGATTCAGAGCCGGACGCTCTGACAGAGCGCTCTCTCTGAATCAGGGCCGTCCCTGCTCCTTTTTGGAGCGGCCTCCTGGCTGCTCGCATAGCTGTGGGTGACCACCCACAGCTATAGCAAGCGGCCAAAATGATGGTCGCGATGGTCAAGACCATCGCGACCATCGGGCTTGCGATGAGACCCTGCGGTAGGGTCTTGCTGCTGCAAGCCCTGGAGTACTTTTGGCTCTATCAGAGCCAAAAGCACTCCCACTGACATCACTAGTGATGTCAGTGGGGCCGGCCCCAGATGGTAGGCGTTCCCATGGGAATGCCTCCGTCTGGGCAGCCACGCCCACCAAAGGGGGCGTGTTGTCAATCACCATCGGCAGCACGCCCCCTTTGCTGCGAGACCCATAACGATGGCTTGGCCATCGTTATTCGGGTCTCGCGCATGCGCACGACGGAGCCGGCTCCCTCATGCGCATGACAGACAAAGACTTTTGAGACTTTTAACAAACTTTAAGTAGAAGTAACATGGAATACACTAGTCAATTTTTTACTACCCACAAAACTACCAGAGTTCGGGGTCTACATCATATAGCCATTATAAAGCTACCAGAGGTTGGCATCTGCATTATACAGCCACCAGAGCTTTGGGTCTGCATTATACAGCCACCAGAGCTTTGGGTCTGCATTATAGAACCAGCAGAGAGGCTCTGCTTTATATAGCCAACAGAGAGTTGGGATCTGCTTTGGAAAACCTTAATAAACCTAAAGTCTGAATTGCAGTATATAGTAGTCACCAGAATAAAGGCTCAATTTTATAACAGTCATTAGTATACAATGTGTATATTATATCAGACCCTAGAATACAATGTGTATTGTAGAGAAATAACTATAATTGTTTCTGTATTACAATGAGAGAGAGAAAGAGAGAGAAAAGAGGCAGAAATACAATATAAAAAGTGTGAGTGAGTTTGGAGAAATTGGGAAAGAAGTGAATGGTTGTCTATGTTTAGTACTAACCAAATTGAGGGATGGCTGTATAACACTAGATGCCAGAATTGATTCTGTTTTGTATATCTAACACTATAATGGCCTCTGCTTTGTACACTATGGGCCTGCGTCCGGCGTGCGCATACATGAGCCCCGTCAAGCGACTGAACTTCAGTCGCTCCGGGGCTCACTACAAGACGGGGTGGCTGTCGATGGTGAGTGACAGCTCGCCCCGTTTTGTATGTGGGTAGGGGGGGTGGCTGCACAAACGCAGGCATTCCCTTAGGAACACCTAGCATTTGTGGGAAGACCTACTAACATCACTAGTGATGTCAGTAGTGGACTTCCTGCTCTATTAGAGCAGGGAGTCCACTCGGGCTTGCGGCAGCCGAGACCCTACCCCAGGGTCTCGTCGCAAGCCTGATGGTCACAATAATCGTGATGTCTCCAGCTCGCTCGCACAAGCTGTGGGTGGACACCCACAGCTTTGCAAGCGGCCTGGAGACAAAAAAACACACGCCCGCAGACCCTAAGAGCTGCCTGCGGCAGCGAGCAGGTCTGAATCAGGGCCTATGTCCCAAAATGGTCTCTGCTTTTTATTATACTTGGCAAAATGGGCTGTATTTGTATGCTAGTGACTCAACTTTGCAAGGGTAAATGTAATTTCTTTTTATGCTTCAGGCAGCCCTAAAAGAATTGTCGGTCTTGCTTGCATTACACACATAATAGCAGGGATATTTACAGAAATGGTAAGTTATGTAGTTTTATTGTGTAAAAGAGAATACAACAGGAATTTTGACATTAGAAGGCTATTAGAGAGAGCAAACAAATGTAAGAAATGCCTGTAATAAGAGCTACATTTTAAAACTGCTCCATGAAATATTCAGCTGGATTTGGACATTTTACAAGTAAAATTAGATCTTAAATGTTTACATTCCTACCCATTTCAGAACACTGTCAAATTAATTGATTATCATCAACTGAGTCCTATTCAAAGGCTATATTTAAAAAAAATAATAATTTACAAATACAGTGCAGCATGGTATTCTGTGGAATAGAGAATGCAAAGAACAGAACATGAAAATGGCATCATTGGTTATTTACAGTAGATACAGTATTTGCAAAGGTTTTGGTGTACCTGTAACCTTGTGAACAACATGTCATGGACAGTTTGTAGTAAACATTGGATAAATTCTGTCATCTTCTTTCTTTCTCTTTCTCTTCCTTCTTCCTCAGTTCATTAATTATTTCACCAGTAATAATCAATTGCCATTTTCCTTTTTTTAGATTCTACGGGGCCAATTTATCAAGTGAATGCGTCCATTATACTGTACATGCAGAAACTACAAGTTTAAAAAAAAAAAAACTTTATTTGTAAAAGAGGAAAACAGGAGTGTAAACCAATTATACACGTAAATAGCATGCAGTTACAAAATACAGGAAGAGAAACAGACAAATGTTACAGGTTACAGAATAAAAATACAATAAAAATTATTTTAACCACTTTTTTTAACTTGTTAATAAAATATTATAGAATATGCTACAACAGATCTACAAGAAGAGAGAGGGTAGGGAGGGGAGAGGGGGAGAGGTACAATGCAAGGAGCTCAAATCCAAAAGAAAAATCATCTAATAATACTATGATGTACCAAGAATTTGTCAGTGGAAATAGGGGTACCAAGGTCTCCAAATGTTGTGAGATTTGCATTGTATTATTTTTTTTAATAGTATAAATTTATTAAAAAGATAAGAAAAAAGAAAAGAAAAAAAAATTGTCGAGAGGACAACAGTGAATAAACAGTAGTAGTTGCAGTAGGTAGAGCATGAAAAAGGGAGGTAAAAGGAGAGAGAGTGCTGTAGAAGAACAACAGGGAGTGAGGGAGGAACAGAGATGGGGGTGGGGAAGGAGAGGCAAGCCAGGAAATTGAGAATAGAGTAGAAACAAAAACAAATAAGGGGTGATCAGCTGTAAGAAAAGATGGTAGGGTGACAGCATAGTGGTGGATAAATGATTAAGTGAGACCAGGAAGAGTTGCATTGTGAATCCTGTACCAAGAAGACAAAGTATTGTGAAATTTGTCCACTGTACTGTTTTGAAGGCTAGTGATGTACTCCATTTTGGACACAAAACAGACATGATTGAGAAGTTCCTGATGAGTTGGAGGGGAAAGGTGTTTCCTGGCCCTAGCAATCTGGTATTTAGCCGTACAAGAGATATTGTATGCATAATTAGTTTATTGTCAAACTTGGATAGCTGGCAGACCGAGGCACACAGGAGCAATGAGGCTGGGGAGAGTGGAGGGCACAGTGGGACTATAGAGGAAAAAGCAATTGGACAAGCATCCAAAAAGCTGTGATATTAGGAAATGCCCACCATATGTTGAAAAAGGATCCCACTTGACCACAATTCCGCCAACACAGATTGGAAGTAATGTTCTAGGACGAGATACCAATGAGTATATACTTTGTATGAATTCTTTTTAATGGAGACACTAATAGAACATTTTGATTATGTTGAGGCGAATGGCCTCCCAAGTTTCCTCCAGAGAAACACCCAGATCTAGTTCCCAGGAAAGTTTGTGGGCCACCAGAGGTGGATGGTCCTGGGTTAGGATAGTGTGATCAGAAACTTTTTTTTTTTCTAATTGATCCATTCATCACTAGTGCTCCAATGTGCCAGCCATAAATTCATCAAGCTACAAAAATTTTAAGTGTTCAGAGTCTAACCTCTGAAAATGCCACTACCTGTATATGCCGTTAGCCACTCCTTCCTATTGGAAGGAGATCTGGAGTGCGAAGAGGGATCCATGCAGATCCCTGCACCTCTTCCAGCCCTTAATGTGTACATGCATGAACTAAATTCATGCATGCGCTGTAACACTAATAATGTAAAATGTTGCTGCTATTAGTTAGTTCATTTTAATGGATAGGACCCTAAATATTTATATTCAGATATAGGGCCTGATTCAGACCCACTCGCAAGGGGCTGTCCGCTCGCAAGTGGGTCGATGTTGTGCACTGCGCATGTGCACGACGGCGGAAGCTCCGTCATGCGAATGCGCCCAGATGCGACGAGCGAAGGACTTTCCTTCGCTCGTTGTGTCTGATCAAAGGGGGCTGTCGATGTTGATTGACAGCACGCCCCCTTTGGTGGGTGTGCCGGGGGCGTGCCTCCCTGACGGGGGCGTTCCCAAGGGAACGCCTACCGTCAGAAGCCAGCCCACTGACATCACTAGTGATGTCAGTGGGAGTGATTTTGGCTCTGATAGAGCCAAAATCACTCAGGGCCTTGCGGTTGAAAAACTCAACCGCAGGCTCCGGCTCGCAGTGGCGATGGTCGCGATGGTCAAGACCATCGCGGCCATCAAACTGCACGCTCGTATAGGCTGCGGGTGGTGACCCACAGCTATACGAGCGTCCAGGAGGACGCTCCATAATTATGGAGGGCGGCCCTCATTCAGAGCGTGCGCTCTGCTCAGAGCGTACGGCTCTGAATGAGGGCCATAGTTCCTATAGTTTTTCCAAGCACATACTGTTTTGTTAATATACTGTATATATTTATTTTATTAGTGTGCAGCTACACAGCTCACATATAACTGTAACCCTTCTATATATACTGTAACTGATCATTTATTCAAAAAATGTAAAATGCCCTTCTTCATTTGTGGTAATCACACCTAACCTGTACAGCTGTGGCCATATACATCTAGTCTCCTTGCGCATTCGCACCATGACATGACAACTCAGTAGCACCAAGCATCTTTTTATATGTGACTTTTCCCCTTACAGTGAGTCTTATTCACGACTCTGGCTGTATCTGCATTCACAATGCTAAATTACACTGTCACAGCCACTGACATGTAGCATTTCACATGCAGATATAACCGCAGTCGCAGATAGAATATAAGCATGCCGCATATCATTTTAATCAGCATAAGCTGCTTGTGCATCCTATTCACATATATTTGTGAATACGATGCACTGTAAGGGAAAAGTTCCTTGAAATGAAGCTCAGCGCTATCGAGTTGCATGGCGCTCACGTGTTATTTGTAGCGCACGGAGGATAGATGTATGTGGAAACATTTGTATGTCCTGTACAGATATTCTATAGCTTATTTATGAAACCTAACTTATCAATTTATCTCCAAAATTACTACATTCAAATAATGGGCGTGATATATTAAGTCAACATTCAGAATGTCAACACCAGTATGTCAACATATTCTGAAAGTTGACATTTCCAATATCAACATGGGCAGAATGTTGACAATTCACAATGTCAACATGGTGAAAGACAATAATCAGCATGTAGACAATGTGAGTTTTACATTGAGTCTTCACCTAATCCAAACGCTCGCTCTGAATCAGGGCCCACCTCCATTAATATGGAGCGTCCTCCTGGACGCTCGTATAGCTGTGGGTCACCACCCACAGCATATACGAGCGTGCAAAATGATGGTCGCGATGGTCTTGACCATCGCGACCATCGAAACTGCGAGCAAAAGCCTGCGGTTGGGTTTTGCAACCGCAAGGCCAGGAGTGATTTTGGCTCTCAGAGCCAAAATCACTCCCACTGACATCACTAGTGATGCCAGTGGGGCCGGCTTCAGACGACAGCACGCCCCACGCCCACCATCGACAGCACGCCCCCTTTGATGAGACACTCAGAGCGAAGGAAAGTCCTTCGCTTGTCGGGTCTCGCGCATGCGCACGACGGAGCTCCCTCCGTCGTGCGCATGTGCAGTGGGGACCATCGACCCACTTGCGAGCGGACAGCCGCTCGCGAGTGGGTCTGAATGAGGGCCTTAATCTTAATAACAACCTAGCCTTAACCTTAATTTAACCATATACTTAATATTGATAGTTGCCATTATGTACAAAACAATAAAAGAAAAGGAGCCACAATCCACACAAGTCTAATGTAGAGGAAGAATCTTATATATGGTATCTAGGAAAACCCCTAATATTTAGCAGAACAATAAAGCATATTGTATTACATTGTTTAAAGGGGGTGCTATCATAGACAACAACAGTAAAGAACAATGATGGGTAGAGAGGGAAAGAGTTGTCTGTAATTGATGTACAAAATTAAAATATAACTGTTATTAGTCTTTAAAATATGTATATCAATGATACAGTCCGTTAAAAAAAGAAATTAAAGTGGGATATAGATAAGAAAAAGTGTCATTAAAATAGATTATCGGTACCAATTTAGGTCTGTTTTTAATATTTTTCTGAAATATATAGTAGTAGTATCTTGGATATCTATATATTATTATTTATTTAATATATTGCAATAAATAATTATTTAAACCAAATGCCACTCTGTCAGTATTATTTCAAACATTGATTATAGTGCTGTGTTGAATGGAGTACGTGTATGTCCACATAGCATAACATAAGTAGATATGTACGGAGGCCGTGAGAAATGTAGTCTAATACGTTGGTCAGATATTTGTACATTTAGTTCTCATAGTAAGAAAATAATTGCTAAGTAGCAGAAAACATGCTCTCCAGGGAGTCTGACAACTCTCCTGCTTGTCATAAAGCTGCTGTTCTGGATGTATATCAGAACACACCCATTGGTATTTGCCTGAAAATCATGGTGTGATTATATTTCTATATAGTATATAGATATAAAGGCATGAATTGATATTGCCTAAATGTTAACAGGATGACGTCACTTATTTCAAATATATGATTTTATCATGTGTATGTATAAGTGTTGATAGACTAAATAATTTTCGCAGTACCAATACACCCCATATATAACAAATGGAGAATATACCTCAGTTCATAATGACCCCTGATGGGTATACGGTCAATTTCATGGGTTAAATCAGATAGTAGGCGAATTATGCTACAAATAAAATGTAGCAAATACCCTTATAGATGGGGAAAAAATAAGATGATATAAATGATAAGTTCAGTGTGTTTAGGATATTATATCATAGATATATATCAGTATGGTGACCAAATAACAGTCTGCATACATCCATGCAGTAGGAATACAGATTGATCAGCAACAATTAGAGTGTGTGAAGAAATAAAAAAATATATCCTATGCTTCTATCTAACTATATATTATAGTTTTCATTACGGACTATTTCCATTAGCATGCTGCCACTGAATGGGTATAGAATATGCGTTCTTATTTGGCCTCTGATACAAATACTCAGTTTGTTAATTTGGTATATTGCAATAAATAATTATTTAAACCAAAAGCCACTCAGTCAGTGTTATTTCAAAACTTTGATTATAGTACTGAGTTAAATAAGTATGTATGTGTTCCCATAGCATAACATAAGTATGTATGTGTTCCCATAGCATAACATAAGTATGTATGTGTTCCCATAGCATAACATAAGTATGTATGTGTTCCCATAGCATAACATAAGTAAGTATGTTCAGAGGCTGTGACAGAAGTAGTTTTAAGCTGCATACACACACAATGATTTTTTTAATGATTATCGTTAAACGATATAGTTTAACGATAAACGTTTGAAAAAATCGTTCACTTTCTGAGTCAAATGATGAACGATTATCGTTCATGCGCGTTCACGTTTGTAGTTTGTAGTTTAGTCAGACTTGTCAACTGAACGATTTTCATTAAGGGAATATGCAAAAATCGTTTGTAGTTCATAAAAATCGTTCATTACACTTTAAAAAATCTGAAAGATAATCTGACAGATAATCTGACAGAAAATCATTCAGAAAATCGTTGGTAACAAAATCGTGTGTGTATGCAGCTTAATAGGTTAGTCAGATATTAGTACATTTAATTCTCATAGTGAGATGTAATTATAAAGTAGCAGAAAACATGCTCTGCAGGGAGATTGACAACTCTCCTGCTTGTTATGAAGCTGCTGTTCTTAATTGATATCAGAACACACCCATTAGTATTTGCCTAAAAATCCTGGTATAAATGTATATCTATATTGTATATAGGTACAAAGGCATGAATTGATGTTATTTAAATATTAGCAGGATGACATGTCACTTATTTCAAATATAATTCAGTGTTTAGGATACTATATCATACATATACATAGGTCTGCCAGTAATATAGTGACCACATAACATTCTGCGTACATCCATGCAGTGGGAATAAAGGTTGATCAGCAACAAATAAGTTGTGTTCAGAAATAAAAGTTATCCTATACTTCTGTCTGACTGTATATAATAAACCCATAGAGAGAAATATAGCAAGCTCATTCGCATAGAATTATATTACTTATTTTGGACCATTCCCACTAGCATGGTGTCACTACAAGGGAGTAAAATATGGGATCTTATCTGGCCTCTGATACAAATACTGAGTTAGCACTGAATCACAGCAAGAATCATGTTAGTGCTGAGAGAGAGATTAGCTTGTCATTTTGCATATGCTATCTTTTATACTCCTCTCATACAGGCTGTTCCCCCTAACATGGTGCCACTGAAAGAGTATGCATTTTCAATTATCATATTAGACAGCCACTGTACAGCCGGTGGGAACTGCCATACATTTCACATTGACTGCTTTCTCAAGGCACACAGAATGCACTTCCAGAGCCCGTTTAAATCTCATCTGGTCTGTGATCCTTCCAATCAGATTTTACTATGTGCTTCAGCCAATCAAGGAAAATTCTCAAAGTTAACTCTATATTCTCCATTGGGTATTCTTTATTCATTAATTGGAAGTAGACAAACACTAGATTTGTATTAATATATAGATCGGTGGTTCTCAAACTCGGTCCTCAGGACCCCACACAGTTCATGTTTTCCAGCTCACCCAGCAGGTGCACAGGTGTATACGTTACTCACTGACAGATTTTAAAAGGTCCCCTGGTGGAGCTAATTATTTCACTTGTGATTCTATGAGGAGACCTGGATAACATGCAGTGTTTGGGATCCTGAGGACCGAGTTTGAGAACCTGTGATATAGATAATAGTCTCTATCCTCTATAAGTTGTTTAAA
Source organism: Taudactylus pleione (assembly GCA_031769625.1). Taxonomy (NCBI): domain Eukaryota; kingdom Metazoa; phylum Chordata; class Amphibia; order Anura; family Myobatrachidae; genus Taudactylus; species Taudactylus pleione. Next base: position 15,418,364 of record JAUIMM010000036.1, on the reverse strand, counting down.
CCTCATGAATTGCAATATATAGTTTATCATAAAACTTGCATGAATGAGAGCCCTCATTACTTCTACACAATAACTTAATTGTGGAAATACAATTACTATGATTTTTACAATACCATGGATTGCAATTATTATAACATATGGAAACAAATGATTACACATATATACTATAATCAAGTTTTATTATACATGGGTATATCACATATATGTTTGCATATACAGATATACCACAAGTAATATTACTAATACATGTTGATTGTATGGACTATTTATTAAAATGCATACTTTTTCAGCGGCACCATGTTAGCGGAACATCTTGTATGAGAGGAGTATAAAAGATAGCATATGTGAAATGACAAGCTAATCTCTCTCTCAGCACTAACATGATTCTTGCTGTGATTCAGTGCTAACTCAGTAATACCCCTTTTACACCGGAGCTACAACCCGGGTTTTTGAAGGGTTAACCTGGGCAGCTCCCTGGTGTAAAAGGGCAGAGGGTTGGATCGCCGGGTCGAGTGACGCGGCAATCCAACCCAGGTAACTAGCAGGGTTTAACACGGGCGTAGCCCGTGAAACCCTGCTATGGGAACAGCGCACTCCGGGTCACGAAGACCTGGAGTGCGCTGCTAGCCGGCCGACTGGTCCGGCTTCAGTGGCTCTTGGAGATGACATCATCTCCAAGCGTCCACTTTCACTCCGCAAAAGCCGGGTCTATGCAGACCCGACTGCGGTGTGAGCGGCGCTGACTCGGGAATATCCCGAGTCAGCGCTGGCAAAATTCCGGGTCTGATCCGGATAGGAACTTTGTTCCAACTCCGGGTCAGACCCGGAATTTAGGTGGAAAAGGGGTATATTTGTATCAGAGGCCAGATAAGATCCCATATTTTACTCCCTTGTAGTGACACCATGCTAGTGGGAATGGTCCAAAATAAGTAATATAATTCTATGCGAATGAGCTTGCTATAATTCTCTCTATGGGTTTATTATATACAGTCAGATAGAAGTATAGGATAACTTTTATTTCTGAACACAACTTATTTGTTGCTGATCAACCTTTATTCCCACTGCATGGATGTATGCAGAATGTTATGTGGTCACTATATTACTGGCAGACCTATGTATATGTATGATATAGTATCCTAAACACTGAATTATATTTGAAATAAGTGACATGTCATCCTGCTAATATTTAAATAACATCAATTCATGCCTTTGTACCTATATACAATATAGATATACATTTATACCAGGATTTTTAGGCAAATACTAATGGGTGTGTTCTGATATCAATTAAGAACAGCAGCTTCATAACAAGCAGGAGAGTTGTCAATCTCCCTGCAGAGCATGTTTTCTGCTACTTTCTAATTACATCTCACTATGAGAATTAAATGTACTAATATCTGACTAACCTATTAGACTACTTCTGTCACAGCCTCTGAACATACTTACTTATGTTATGCTATGGGAACACATACATACTTATGTTATGCTATGGGAACACATACATACTTATGTTATGCTATGGGAACACATACTTATGTTATGCTATGGGAACACATACTTACTTATGTTATGCTATGGGAACACATACTTACTTATGTTATGCTATGGGAACACATACGTACTTATGTTATGCTATGGGAACACATACGTACTTATGTTATGCTATGGGAACACATACTTACTTATGTTATGCTATGGGAACACATACTTATGTTATGCTATGGGAACACATACATACTTATGTTATGCTATGGGAACACATACATACTTATGTTATGCTATGGGAACATATACATACTTATCTAACTCAGTACTATAATCAAAGTTTATTAATAACACTGACTGAGTGGCTTTTGGTTTAAATATTTATTTATTGCAATATACCAAATTAACAAACTGAGTATTTGTATCAAAACCCAAATGAGAACGCATATTCTATACCCATTCAGTGGCAGCATGGGAATAGTCTGTAATGAAAACTAAACAATATAAATATATATGCAAAAGGACTTGCTATAATTCTCTCAGTATTTACATAGCTCCCTTCATGGATTTATCATATATAGTAATACCTCTTTTCCACCAAAAACCCAGGTCCGACCTGGGTTTTTGGACATGGTTCCAACCCTGGTCAGACCCAGGTCAGACCCATTTACACTGCACCTTTCATCTGGGTTACTCCCAGGTCAGCCCTGTTCACACTGAACTCAGGTCTGCCCTGCTAAACCTGTGAGGTCATAAAAAGTGGGAGGTGAATGCTCGACAACCACCAATCCACTCATTTTAGGCATGATCCAGATCAGATAACCTGGGTTGCACCGTTTACACTGCACCATTACCTGGGTCCATCCTGGGTCCAACCCTGGTAGCTACCTGGGTTGGATTGCAGGGTCACTTGACCCAGGTTATTTTTCAGGGACCCTTTTACACTGAGCTGCAACCCGGGTAGACCCTGCAAAAACCCAGGTTTTTGCTTTGGTGTAAAAGGGGTATTAGATAGAACTGAAGCATAGGATATATTTTTTTACTTCTTCACACACCCTATTTGTTGCTGATCAATCTGTATTCCTACTGCATGGATGTATGCAGAATGTTATTTGGTCACCATACTAATATATATGTATGATATAGTATCCTAAACACACTGAACTTATCATTCATATCATATTGATTGCTTTAAAATTTGTCTAAAAATAACAAACCTAAAACTCACCATGTACTACACATTTCTTTTTATCAACTCTCTCCTTTGTATTTTCTCTAAGGATATAACATCCCTAACTCTCCCTGCATCTCCCCTCTCTGGGCACACTGCCGCCCTATTGAGTCACTCACCTCCTCTAAAAACTAATGAGCTTTCTTTTCATCAAAAATTGACAATTACAGCCTCATTGTGTCACTATAAAAAACTTTTACACACCTACAACTATATCTACTTCTCCATCCTTCTGCTTTTATTATCTGGTGACATATCACCAAATCCAGGCCCCTCACACATACAGCGGATTTACTATTGAATATATATCCTGCAAACGTCACATGTCTCCCATCACCCTCCAAATCAATAAATGTGCCTTATAGAATTCACACTTGATCACAACTTATTATTTTACATCTGAACATCTCTTTACAATAACTGCTTTCACCAATTTCGACATTTACCTGAGACTGCTGGTTCACACGTTAACCACACTCTCTAAATAGCCCCACATTAAGTGGCTTCTGCCACCCGTCAGACTTCACGTAAACTGATATAACAGCCATGGCTCTCCACAAACACCTACAAAAACTGCCTCTTAAAGTAGAATGTCAGTGGCGTAAATCTTAATTCAAATTACTTACACACATACTGCAAAATAGGAATCCAGCCATCTGTCATCCTAACCCTCTGTCCCACGCTCACTGTCTACCCCATCTGTGTCACCCCTGTCTGTCTGCCCATCCCCTTTAGAATGTAAGCTCTCGCGAGCAGGGCCCTCTATCCTCTTGTGCTTATCCTTTCTTTACATATACTATCTGCTCTATACTCAAAAGCACCTAACCCGTGACTTTTGCCATCCTGCTTCTGTTGCAGCAGTGTTTATATACCATGTACTTGTCTTGTAGTGTCTTAAACTGTATGACACTGTTTTCTTGTTCTGTTCAACTGTTTATGTACTATGTAAGGCGCTGCGGAACCCTTGTGGCGCCATATAAATAAAGGATAATAATAATAATAATATCATCTTATTTTATCCCCATCTATAAGGGTATTTGCTACATTTAATTAGTAGCATAATTTGCCTACCATCTGATTTAACCCATGAAATTGACCGTATACCCATCAGGGGTCATTATGAACTGAGGTATATTTTCCATTTGTTATATATGGGGGTATTGGGTACTGCAAAAATTGATTAGTCTACCAACACCTATACATACACATGATAAAATCATATATTTGAAATAAGTGACGTCATCCTGTTAACATTTAGGCAATATCAATTCATGCTTTTATATCTATATACTATATAGAAATATAATCACATCATGATTTTCAAGCAAATACCAATGGGTGTATTCTGATATCCATCAAGAACAGCAACTTCAAGCAGGAGAGTTGTCAGACTCCCTGGAGAGCATGTTTTCTGCTACTTCATAATTATTTCTTTAGCTGCATACACACACAACAATTTTTTAAATGAACGATTTTAGTAAATGATTTTCGTTCATTTTTTCAAGGGAAAAATGCTCCAAAATCGTTTACTAAAATCGTTCATTTACTAAATGTAGTGAACGATTTTTTGAACTACAAACGATTTTTGCATATTCCCTTAATGAAAATCGTTGAGTTGGTCAGTGTGACTGAACTACAAACTACAAACATGAACGCGCATGAATGATAATCGTTCATCGTTTTAACTTAGAAAGTGAACGATTTTTTCAACGATTGAAAAATAAATGATATCGTTAACGATAATCGTTCAAAATCATCGTTGTGGGTGTATGCACCTTTACTATGAGAATTAAATGTACAAATAACTGACCAACCTATTTGACTACATTCCTCACGGCCTCTGTACATATCTACTTATGTTATGCTATGTGGACATACACGTACTCCATTCAACAGAGCACTATAATCAATGTTTGAAATAATACTGACGAGTTGCATTTGGTTTAAATAATTATTTATTACAATATATTAAATAAATAATAATATATAGCTATCCAAGATGCTACTACTATATATTTCAGAAAAATATTAAAAACAGACCTGAATTGGTACCGATAATCTATTTTAATTACACTTTTTCTTACCTATACATCACACTTGAATTTCTTTATTTTAATATATCACGGACTGTATCATTCATATACATATTTTAAAGACTAATAAGTCATATTTTAATTTTGTGCATCAATTACAGACAACTCTTTCCCTCTCTACACATCCCAGTTGCCATTATGGCTGTCGACATTGACAATGATGACATTATGTCAGGGTTGAATGTCAACATTCTTTGCATGTTGACTTTCTGAATGTCGGCGTTCAGACCAAGTTGACCTTCTGAATGTCAAAATTGTGAATGTTGAGTTTATGACTGCATACCCAAATAACAGCAATTTGGTAAGGTTATTTCCGCCACTCACTTTCTCATACTGATCCATATCACAAACAACCCTCTGTCTTAATAACACAAGCCCGCTGTCTACTATGTCTGGAAACAGTAATGAGCATATGCATGTTTCTATAAACTCTGTGATATTAGTCATTTTAAATTCAGCATTTGTATGTTATCGAGTTTGCTGAAATAACAGTTTGCTTTTATTTTTTAACAACCAGACAGAAGCCTACACTAATAAGGAGGAAAACAGTTTATCCTTGTTTAATTGGCAAGTATGCATGCACTGTATCAGAAATGAACTAGTTTTCCCAGGAGGAGCGTACAACATTGAGAATTAAAGTGAAAACAGCCTTTCACACATCCGCAGATGTTTTCATCTTCATGTCAAGAAATCGTTTGATGATGAGTATAATATAACATTGCTATTAAATATGAATGTTATTATATAACTTTGATGACATTTGTCACTTTCTAAGACTTAGAAACATGGCTAGATGCAAAAGGAGAACAGCTTTCACAACATCTGGTAAAAAAAACTCCAACTTGCTGGAAACCTGGCTGGGTACTCCAGAGACGGCCATGGCAGAAGGAGTCTGCAAAATAACTTTGTGTTTGTGGACTTCAAGAGAATGTCAGAAAGGCACCACATCAAAGTTACATTAGCATTAATGTTGTGTATGGATACATTAAATTACTGTTATCTATGTATGTAACTGAGGTTGGTCACTTTTAATTTAGGTTGCTGTATCAACTACTGTACATAGTAATGGATAGGGTCGGACTGTCCCACAGGGATATTGGGGAAATCCCTGGTAGACCACAGTGTCTGAGAGACCCACCCACTTCTCTAATGTCAGGTTATACACTATACACTTGTATTATACATTGTTATTCTATTAGAGGATAAATTACCAGGTAGAGGAGGAACATGGATGTACATGGGTTGTTGGTTTTTTATACAGAAACTACACCAAGAATTGCCCACCTGACAATCAAAAACAGAGATTGGGTTAACAGATCTAATGTTTTCTGGTGTGAAAATAACATCTTAAATGTAGCATATTGCATTCTACAGTAAGAAAGTATTTGTAATAAAAACTAATCAACACTTATGTCATCCCAGTGGTTAAAATTTAGATAATTGAACTTTTTTGGTCTTTACTAGCCTGAATACAGTTCTCATTGAGTTTTAGACACTGGCTGGTGTTTACATGGGTCTCCTATAATATGTAGAGTATATATAGACTGGATCACCATCATGTGTTTTATGATTATATAAATGTTATATTATACTGCATTCACAGGACTGTGGTCTATTCACTACAATGCACAATCTGATTGAGCATAGTGCATGAACCTTTTTTTTTGTGGAGGCTAATGTGTTTTATTTTCCTGTGGACATTAATGTGTTATATTTTTCTGTGGGTACCAATGTATTTTATTTTTTTCCTGGGGGGGGGGAAATGTGTTTTTTTTATTTCTTGTGGGGCCAATGTGTGTGTTTTTTTTTCCCTGTCGTGTGTGTGTTTTTTTTACTGACCTATGTGAAAAAAAACAGAGTGTCACAAACATCAAGCCAGATAGACAAAGAAAAGAAGTCAAAGGGGAGAGACAAGTAGCTACAGTAGATTAAAGATACAGAATAAAAAGAGAGAGGCTGGTCCAGAGGTTCCCAAACTTTTTTGAATCATGGTGCCCTAGAGTAATAGCATTGTTTTCATGGCACCCCTAAGCCAAACGTTTGTTATTGAGAAATTCAGAAAAAATTTAGTAAAGTGAAGTAAATTGTGCTTACATGTCATCCTTAGGTTCAGTAATGTGGTTGTGGACAGGTTTGAGCTTCTGTTTATCCACATATTTACATTACATTGACCAAAAATAATAAAATAATTATTGATTGATTTGGTGCTGGACCACCAACCTGAGGCACCCCTGCAAGTGACCCGATGCACCCCAGGGTGCCACGGCACACAGTTTGTGAACCACTGGGATGGTCATTGTCCAAGTACAAAATGTCCATTCTTAGAGAAAGCTGCTCCAGATGATCCTTCAAGTTCTGTTGAGAGTTTATTTAATACACAATACCATCACTATGTGTTGAGGACAATTCTTTTTTTGTACATAGGGTGGAGATGGGTGTGAGGGTAGTGGACTCAGCTTGGATATGCAAATATCAAGTAAAAATGAGGATCCTGTGTTATGTCTTGTAACTCTGCAGTTATACATGGTTTTCTGTCAGAGGCAAAAACCTGTCCACTAAGAGACAATGTAGTAACTTAGATATTTCACTTGATTCAAAATAACCACCAAACATGTTTCATCTCCTTCCTGGGTGATTTGCTTTGTTATCCGAAGATTAAATGACAGTTCAAACTACTCATGCTCTTTTTAACTCCCTGGGCAGGGCCGAAACTAGGATATTTGGCACCCCCCCTGGTAATTCCCCCATAGTAATGCCCCCTGCAGCAGTGCCCCTATAGTAATACCCCAATGTCCTTGTAGTAGTGCCCATAAAGTAATGCCCCTGTATTAGTGCCCATATGGTAATGCCCCCATAGTAATGCCCCTGTAGTAGTGCCCATATAGTAATTCCCCTGTAGTAATGCCCATATGGTAATGCCTCCATGGTAATGCCCCTATAGTAGTGCCCATATAATAATGCCCCTTTAGTAGTGCCCATATGGTAATGCTCGCATAGTAATGCCCCTGTAGTGCCACTTACACAAAAAAGAAACAATACTTACCTTAAACCCCTACCATCCGCTACCATACAGTTGCCCGGCTGCTGCTCAGAACTATGGAAGAGACGTCATGACATCTCTCCCATAGTGCCCATGGGGAGAGCCGGAAGCTGGAGCTCAGTAGAGAACTCCAGCCTCCGGCTACCACGGCGCTGCAGGGAAGGAGCCGGGCACCCGCTGGTAATAAAATCTCAATGGGCGTCCGTCTTGGAGCCCCCCTGCGGTGCAGGGCTGGAGGACACTGGCGGCACATGCACCTCCAGCCCCCCCTAGTTGCGGCCCTGCCCTGGGACCACTAGATAGGTGCTTTTGCAGATCTGTTGAGCTGTTTTTGTGACAATCATTATCATTCATCCTATAAAATCTGGAAGTCTGTTTTATTTTGTCAACATTTACAGCAATAAAAAGCAGTGCTACACCACATATGAAAGCAGCCCTGAGACACAATTACCATGGCTCACAAACCGCAAGTATCACTTCTTATTAATGTGTACCAACAAGTATAGAAGTGTTTCATTACCTCCTGAATACTACATCTCTAAATAGGAGTCAATTATTGCTTTTTCATCCAGATAAAGGATTACATTGCAATTGATATATTTTTTTTATTATACACCAATTGCAGTGGCATAAAAAAGAATTTGTAAAACCTGATCATCTGTAGTTTTCATTGTTGCTTATTACAGATTTAAGAGATATCTCTATTTTATGTGGCCAATTTTTTGGTATTTCACCTCAAGAAAAGTGCCAGTTTAAACCCTGTGGAGGACCCTAGGCAGTTGAATCTCGGGGCCCCCCTCACAGCTTATATACTCATCGGTGTTCTCGAAGATTCTACTCGCAAATATTCTACTATGATCTGGAGTCGGCGGGAACTCGTGACACACACAAATGCACAGAAAGCTTAGTTTCTCATGCGCGCACTCTAGTGGGATAACATTGAACTAAGTAGTGTGCATGTTGGCCGCTAGTTGGAGATGACCATCCCTACTGTACATTACACGTATGTAGGTTGCACCGAAATTTTCTACAAACTGACAGAAGATGAGCTTTTAAGAGACAAACTATAATGTGGGTCTGATGTATATGGTTTATGTACTTTAAGTTGTTAATACAGTATATTATATTAATACAGTATTTTCTCTATAGTCTTTAATGTACAGTTTTTGTTTCTTTGAGTTGATTAATTTTTTCTATCTTTTGGAAACAATATAAGAATTCTTAATTATAATTTTCTTTCAAGATCAAATCAATATTATTTTGATAAGTTTGTCGCGGGCCTATTGGCTGGTTCCTCTGCCTATTTGATAATCCGGCACTGCTCAAGGGTCAATTAGTTTTAATTTATATTAATATGGTTTGTGTATATTTGTATATATTTTGTTTTTAATAAAAAAAATAAGTTTTATATTTGTAACCACAAGATGTTAGTTGGTGCATTTATACTTGTATATGTATAGAATTTTTTTCATATAATAGTAGGAATAGTATATTCTCAGTGCTGCTATGTTTGTTTTCAAAACAAATATCTGTCATTTGTTTACTTTATAAAGAATACTTAGCCATGAGTCCCGGGCCCTTACATATTTTTAAGATGTAACCTATTCATGAGATTTCCTAGTGTTACAGCATAATTATATTATTCACCATGTAAGCATAGTGTGCACTAGAACATAGAGGAGCAGACATTTTGTATGGTCCTCACAAACACTGGCCATTTCCCAATAGCTATCTATCAGTTTTGCTTGTTTTCATTAACACACGAACAAACTTGGCCACACACACGATGGCCCAGAAGTACGCAATATCCCCTCCACTTCCTATGAGTTATGTTATATCCAAGAGGAAAATGAACATGGTCTGAACACACTCTTGTTTTGACTGTTCGATGAGAAGGTGTTCAGGTAAGAGATGAGCGGGTTCGGATTTCAGATATCCAAGCCCACCTGAATTTAGCAGATCCGAGTCATCTCAAAGCCGGCTCGATTTTTCCCGCCTGACTCGGATCTCAAACCGAGGCAAAACTATAGAGTCTGAAATCTCATGATTCGTGAGCTTTCGTCTCTATGATCAATGTAGTATATAAGGGACCACGTGACGGATGACATTTCACTCCGGCTGTGGAGACTGAACAGGGAGGGTGGGTAGTGTACGGCTGGGAGAGTGGGAGAGGTGCTGGTGCTGTCTGCTGTGACCTGGGCTGGTGCTCATCCATTCCTGCTGGGCTGGTGCTGTCACTGTGCTGTCTGCTGTGTCCATCTGGGCTGTTGCTGATACATCTGGGCTGTCTGTGCTGTCTGCTGTGTCCTGGGCTGGTGCTGCTCATCCATTCTGGGCTGCTGCTTTGCTGTCTGCTGTGTCCATCTGGGCTGGTGCAGAACTGCAGATACATCTGGGCTGGTGCTGTGTCCATCTGGGCCCAAGTTCTGGACTCAAAAAAAGATATATATATAGTCAAAAAAAAAAAAATCAATCAAAGTGTCTTTTATATTTTTCTGTGTGTGTGTGTGTGTGCGTGCGTGTTAGACTTAACTGTAGTACCACACAAGATCTAGCCAGCAACGCAAGTTGCAACCTAGTGCTGCCCGACTCCAGTCATGATCAATCTGTGCTCTGGGCCCAAGTTCTGGAGCTGAAAAAAAATAAAATCATATAAATAATTGTCTGTGTGTCTGTGTGCATGTTAGGCTTAGCCGCACAAGACTAGCGAGTCGGCAACACAACCTAGTGCTGCCCAACTCCAGTCATCATCAATCTGTGCTCTGGGCCCAAGTTGTGGACCAGCAAAAAAAACAAAAACATAGTGTATTTTTTTGTAAAATTTTTTATGTGTGTGCACGTGTGTGAATTTTGTAACCGCACCTTGGCTACACTATTGGTGCTTGTGACACTGCTTCAAGACTGCAGAAAATATGGAGAGCTGTCACATGACAGGAGAGTAAGGCCAAGAACAACATGTTGTAGCTGCCGCCAGCAGTGCAAGGCCATCAACTTCCTCGTCCTCTATGAAGGCCCATGCCCCAGGGCTTAAGTCACGCCATTAATATGGTAAAGCTATTTTTACTGAAGTTAAGAAAAAAAATTGAAAGAAAATTTGCCTTTAGATAAACAAAAAATTGGCAATATGCCATTCACTACACGAAGCGGCAAAGAAAGGATATGACCTTGGTCTTTCTTTATGAAGAATGCTGGTTCTGATTCTGATAGCCCCTCGGAAAAAACAACTGTGTGCCCTGATTAATCGAAATCACAAATCCGCGAGGAGAGTGCAAGTTTGTTCCCGCGGTTGCCATGTGTGAGCTAGACCTAAATACTAGTGTACTGGAGGATCCTCCAAGTTCCAACATTTGTGTGCCCTCTGTAAATGTGGGGAAGTACAGTCAACATCTTGCAGATGTAGTCAGTGAGGATGCTTCTGTGGAATTGCACATGGAGGAGGAGGATATTTTGGTAGTTGAAGGTGCTAAGGTTGATGAGGATGTTGGTGATGAGGATGTTGATGCCGAGCATGTCCTTTGTGTAAGTAAGGCAACAGCTGTTGCCCATGGATTGAAAAAGCCAAAGCCCATTGTTGTCATGCCGATGCAAAAGACAAAAAATCCACTTCTCACATGTGGAATTATTTCCACCCCAATCCGGACAACAGTTGTCAAGCCATATGTAACCATTGCAAAGCAAGAGTGAGTAGAGGCAGGGATCTAAACCACCTATGAACCTCCTCCTTGTTATGTCACTTGGAGCGCATTCATCAAATATCAAAGTGTATGTTGCCAAGTTCCAAAACTCAAAACGTAACAAGTCCAGTATCACCTACCAGCGCCCTCTCTGTGGGATCCAAGCACCTTCGATCTCCAACACCAACACCTGCATCATCATTAACATCCTCATTCGTGATCGGAAGTAATTTAAAAAAACAATTGACTATTGAACAGTCCTTTGAAAGAGGAAGTAAGTATAACAGCTGTCACCCAGTTTCACAGTGGATCACTGACGCCATGACGGCTGTGCTAGTGTTAGATGGTGAAATAATAAAAAATGAGGATGATAGTGTGGAGGAAGTGGAAAAGGAGGATGAGGGGGAAATTTGTGTCCTATCTGACGCTAATGTGGATGTTGATGATAAGGATGTGGTTTGCATAAATCAGCCACCAGTGGCAGCAGTTCTTGCTAATGATAAAAAAGAAAGCCAGAAAAGCCACGTCTTGGGTGTGGAATTATTTTAATCTAAATTCTGACAACAGTTGTGAAGGCATGTGTTCCATTTGTAAAGCCAAAGTTAGCAGAGGAAGGGAAGTTAACCATCTAGGCACCTCCTCCCTGTTACGTCATTTGCAGCGAGTTCATGCAATTTGTGTAACAAAATTATAATAATTTGTAAATTAATAACAAGCAGTCCAGTATCAGCTGCCAGCAGTTTGGACCAGCACATGCAATCTCCACCACCAACACCCTCACTATCGTCCTCCTCCTTAATAATTGAAGGTAGTCCTTTCAAAAAATGTTTTGTGGGGGCCCAAACAAACCAAGGAGTTCAGCTACGAAAGTGTCAGTCCTAGTGGCTAAAGTGCTTGGTTTGTTAAACTGTGCATGTCCTTTTTAATGTCCCACATAAGAGTGGGTGGGAGGGACAATTCCATCTTGCACATCTTACCTTTACTTTTGGCACAATTTGGGGCATTGCCGACTGACATTATTATAGTTTATTAAACTGCCATCCTGTCTGCCACTGCTGTGTTTCATAGATGTCCTATATTATTTTAAACTGCCGTGCGTTTGTGCTGCTGCTCTGTTGCTTACTTTAGCCAGCCAGCTTGCTGCAGCCTTTGGCCTGTATTGGTGAAAAATAGTGAAATCAATATTGTCAGCTGTGAGGTGGTTAAAAATCCCTAGAAATGCCTGAAAATGATTGTTATTAAGGTTAATAATACTGTAGGAACAAAAACAGGCCCAAATTATGTGGTTTTAGCTGTTTATATAATTTTTTTGAAAAAATACAGATCCAAAACCAAAACCTAAAAACAAAACACCAAGAAAAAAAATCCCAAACCAGATTCAGATCCAAAACCAGGGGAGATCCAGATCCAACAGACCTGAACTAGAGATGTGCACCGACCCCCAAAACACGGGGGTCGGTGCACATCTCTAGTTCAGGTCTGTAAACTGCAAGGACATAGGTTTCCTATTATATTGCATTGCTTATATTGAACAGATGGAATAGACATATGTGAGCAAACTGCATTTTATATGTGTAATTGAATATATATTTAGGTAGTTATTTGTGGCAGGTATATGCATGTACTGGGTAATCCCATTTTGATAAACTGTAGTAAATATTATATACAGAATTGTGTGGGCATCTTAAGTTATTGTTATATTATTCTATGTGGTGAAAGGACTAAATTAGGAAAGATTTACAAGGTAACGTGCAAGTTGATTTAGAATCAATCAAGGAACAGTATATGGAAATAGTGGGTGTACAATAACATATTTAATAGTATACACACTAGCCATCCTCTTATACCTAGACTTTACTTTAATTTACATTCTGAAAATTAAAATAATAAATATAAATTTTCATATATTTAAATGGTATATCTACCATCATAGAATATTATTGCTCAGATGTAACTTTTTTTTTGATTACAACAATAGATATTGCAACTGAGTCAGATATAAATCTCAATGCAGACTGATTGAGCAGATTAAACCTTACTGCCCATGCGCCAAATTAGTCTTAAGCACATGGACGGCGTTCACTAGTGCGTATGAATTAATGCCTCTATCGGCTGACTACACTATCCGTGAAATGGGTGTGTCTGGGTGGTAATTGGGTGGTGACCATGCAGATCTGATCCATCCATGGGACATTGGTTTCAGATGGCAGCTGAGGCTGCGGACTAAAGAGCAGTGGGTGGGATAGGCTCCACATGCATTTGCAGAGATTTATATTATACCCAGCTGTATTCTCACATTAGCATAATGTAGTAAGTAGACATTGGAAAAGCAGCTGTATCTCTGTCTGACTCCGAATTAGCCCCATTGTATCTAAGGAATAGGGTAGGAAAACAACTTTATTTTCTGATAGGTGGAGTTTCCCTTTAATTACATACAATTAATTAATGATATTGTATTTTATTTTCATACCCCTGGTCATCTCCATATTTACCTGTGCTAATACAGAAATTGCAGGAGAATTACAGGTAACACAGACTCACAAAGAGCCTCTGGTTCTCTCCAGGCTACATTCTGTTTTTTTCACATCTAGCCCGAGGGAAACTCTCATTTGCCTAATACTCTCACTGGAACAATTACTATGGGCTAAATAATGAAATGCAATCTTGCTTGTAGTATTTTTCTCTATAAGGATTTAATTCCAGGCATATTATTCTGTACTGTATTATACTGTAAATGGCCACAACTGCAAATTTGTGTAATGATATTATGTACCATTACATTCAATGAAGTGAAAGGGTAAGCAAAGACGATGAAGATATGTAAATTCTATTACTGATACCAAATAGCATTACAAAAGAAAAGATGATTCAGTCAGTTACTAAACGTCATTCTGTTATAGTGCCCGAAAATGAAACAAGCAAAAATCAGCACCACTCAGTGAACTCTTCATTGCACCTTGGTCTTTCTTGATTATTCCAGGATACTGCATAAACCAATGATGCGCATGTATATCCTATAAGGTAAACCTAATATTTATTTGATGCAAAGGTTTTCTTTCACATTGCCTCTATAAGGCTGCCTGCTATATAAATGTCATAAATAATAAGAATTGGTCCTTACATTATGTACATATTATGGATTTGCTCATGCAGAATGAGTGCATTACACTAAAGCAGAGCTATACAGAAGTGTCAACATTATTAGCATTCCCGTTTCTACACAACACTCCACTAATTTAATCTTTCCAGGTATTCATGCATACAAATAGAGATAAAGAACAAAATATTTGCATAACCCTACTGTTGGCTTCATAATATTTGCATGCTTCTGTGACGAGATAGGTGTGTCAGGACCTTGAACATAGGGGTTTAAATTATTGGACATCCCAAACTGTATTTAACATTGCTTATATTGTATTGTGTTAATCATGCATGTATGTGTTTGATGCTCATGGTTCAACCCTTAAATATTGCCAGGTGGATTTACAAACACTATTGTGTAAACATGCCTTTTGTTGTGCATATGCTGCATATACACAGAACTACTATCATTCAAAACAGTCAACAACACATGCTCAGAAACAACCAGAAATGGTCAGTCCAACTATAGAGAGAAATCAAACATGTTTGATGTCTCCCGAGTGATTGGGAAATTATTTTTGCAGTGTAGGAATGAATGAACAAATGTATCAGAAGTATGCAGGCACTCTGCCTTCTTCTGCTCCTGGTGCTGGCATTCTGCTGTGCAGGAGGGAAATATGTGTGACATGCTACCCCCCCCCCCCGCCCTGGAATGCTGCACCTATCTGCTGTCACTGCTGCTCCAATACTGCTGTTGTCTCTTCCCAGCATCTCAGCCAGTTCCAGGATAGAGACAGCCTCTTTCTGAATCCAAGATAGCCAATAATAAATGGATCTGTATCCAGATTTGGGATGAGCGGGTTCGGATCTCAGAGATCCAAACCCACCCGAACTTAGGGGATCCGAGTCAGATCCGAGTCGACTCAGGTTTTCCCGCCTGACTCGGATCTGAAAACGAGGCAAAATGTCATCATCCCGCTGTTGGATTCTCACTGGTTTTGGATTCTATAAAGGTCCCGCAATCGCTGCCATTTTTCATTCTGGCTGTGGAGAGTGAAGAAGGAGGGAGCTGGGAGCTGTGCTGTGCTGCTGTGCATAGGGCTGGCTACAGTGTTGCTTAATGTCCATAGGGGCTGGCTGTTGTCCATATAGGGGCTGGCTGGCTGTTGTTATGACTGAGGTTGTCCTGTCCATTCATAGGGGCTGGCTGTCTGTTGTCAATATATAGGGGCTGGCTGTTGTCCTGTCCATAGAGGCTGGCTGTAGTCGTTAGGGGCTGGCTGTTGTCCATAGAGGCTGGCTGTTCTGCTGTGTTGTCCAGGGGTGCTCTGTCCATAAGGGGTGCTCTTCACCCACCCCCAGTGTGAAAAAAAATAAATATTTTTTTTGTGTGCATGTTATCCACATCTGTCATCAACGTAGGTGCGCAGGGGTGCTGTGCTGTCTGTCAAAGAGCTGCTGCCCCTTTCAGGGGTGCTTTTCACCCCCAGTGTGAAAAAAAAATTCTGTGCATGTTAGCCACACTTGTCAGCAACATAGGTGCACAGGGGTGCTGTGCTGCTGTCTGTCAATGGGCTGCTGCCTCTTTCAGGGGTGCTCTACACCTCCAGTGTGAATAAAAAACTATTTTTTCTGTGCACTTGTCAGCAACATAGTTGCACAGGGGTGCTGTGTTGCTGTCTGTCAAAGGGCTGCTGCCTCTTTCAGGGCTGCTCTTCACCCCCAGTGTTAAAAACAAAACAAAACAATTTTTCTGTGCGTGTTAGCCTCACTTTTCAGCAATGTAGGTGCGCAGGGGTGCTGTGCTGCTGTCTGTCAAGGGACTGTTGCCTCTTTCAGGGGTGCTCTTCACCCCAGTGTGAAAAAAACCCAAAAACATTTCTGTGCATGTTAGCTACACTTTTCAGCTATGTACAGATGTGTCCTCATACACCTTTCCTTTTTTTCTTCATTTGGCACAAGATGCCATCACAGCTAAGATGCACCACGACGAGTAGCAATTAGATAGATCCCAAATTTTGTTTTCCTGCAAAAGTATTAATTTAAAATATCAGATTAAAGTAGCAAATTTTAAGAAAAATCACAAGGTAAAGTGGCTCGATTTTAGGAAAGGTGTATGTGCAGAGCCGGCCCTAGGCATAGGCATTCTAAGCCAATGCCTAGGGCATCTGGAATGCCTTAGGGGCATCCCACGGCTCTGCGCCTGCGCCATAGTGATGGCGCGGTGACTACAGGTTGCCCGCAGCTGCCGCGATCAGAGCTCAGCTCCGATCGGGCAACGCAGCGGTCAGAATGAGCTTCTGCACATGTGCAGAAGCTCATTCTAGCTTCATTTAAGATGGCCACGAGTAATGGCTCGGGGATCACACAGCGACTGGGCAGTGACTGCAAAGCTCCAAGCCTGAGCTGCGGCAATATCAGTGGCATCCTCGGGACTCAGTCGGCGCTCACTCATCCGCGGCAGTTGTAGGGTCCGCAGGCTGGGAGCACATGGAACAATCTGGATATTGGATCACCTATCTCATGGATGGGGATTGCATCCTGGAGCCAGGGTCCATCTGGCAGCCTCTATCGCCCATAGTGCCTCATGTGATTGCATGTTACTAAACTAGTCACAGTGCAGTGCAAACAGTCATGGGGCAATGGTTGCAGCCTATGGAAATTAATTTTAGAAAAAGGTACAGATTGAAACAATTTTTTTGTCTGCAATACTAAAATGGGAAAATAAAATTATTAATGTTATAATTGCTAAGAACAAACATTTATACTATGTATGTTCAGTACTAGCACCAGAACATTTATTTAGTTGCATCACACACACGTACGTACGTACGTACGTACGTATGGGATGCCGCAAGTCGGGATCCTGATGGTCAGAAGCCTGACAGGGTTAGCATACCGATATTTTTTGGTTTGTATGCTAACCCTCATCCTCTCCCTGAGCCTCCTTCTTTGCTGCCTAACCCTAACATCCCCCTTTAGTGCCTGATCCTAACCTCCCCCTCCCCGCACCCTAAACCTAACACTCCCCCCTTAGTGCCTAACCCTCCCCCCATCCCGTGTGTGTGTGCCTGTGTGTGTATAATATATATATATATATATATATATATCAGCACAAACAAGCGGCAGCACTCAAACTTTTTAAAGAGTATCAGAAATGTGTATTTAGGAATATATATACATGTGACACCAATGTCTCCGAGTGCTGCAGCTTGTTTGTGCTGATATAGTGGATGGATTTTTCCAGAAGGCACCGGAGTTATTGAAAACCCTTAGGGTGAGTGCCATTCCGATTTGGTCATATATGTGTGTGTGTATATATATATATATATATATATTTGTGTGTATATATATATATATACATATATATAAAAATATATATATATATGTGGTGGGATTATCTGTTAGGGGGCACCAGCCAAAATCTTGCCTAGGGCACCAAATTGGCTAGGGCCGGCTCTGTGTATGTGGACACTTCTGTAGGTGCGCAGGGGTGCTGCTGTCTGTCAAGGGACTGCTGCCTCTTTCAGGTGTGCTAATCACCCCAGTGTTAAAAAACAAAACAATTTTTTCTGTACATGTTAACCACACTTGTCAGCAACATAGGTGCGCAGGGGTGCTGTGCTGCTGTCTATCAAAGGGCTGCTGCCTCTTTCAGGGGTGCTCTTCACCCCCAGTATGAAAAAAAATAAAATAATTTCTGTGTGTGTGTGTGTACGCGTTAGTCACACTTATATGCAACATAAATGTGCAGGGGTGCTGTGTGTGTTATTTATCAAGGAGCTGCTGCCTTGTTCAGGGGTGCTCTTCAGCAATGTAGATGTGCAGGGGTGTAGCCTGTGTCATTTATCAAGGGGCTGCTGCCTTGTTCAG
The DNA here is from genome assembly GCA_031769625.1 of Taudactylus pleione. Lineage (NCBI taxonomy): Eukaryota > Metazoa > Chordata > Amphibia > Anura > Myobatrachidae > Taudactylus > Taudactylus pleione. Next base: position 15,399,887 of record JAUIMM010000036.1, on the reverse strand, counting down.
GGGTGTTCTCCCCGCCCAGTGTGAAAAAAAAATATTTTTTTTTCTGTGTGTGGTTATGTGTGTTAGCCACAACTTAGCTGCGTTATAAATGCTTGGTGACACTGCTGTAAGACTGCAGTGATTATGGAGGACAGTCACTTGACAGGAGAGCAGTATCCACATACCAGTCTTGTAGCAGCTGGCAGCGTCATGATGATGATGCAAGGCCGTCAATGTCATCTATGAAGGCCGATGTACCAGGGCTTAAGTCAGGCCATGTAAAAATAATCAATTTTTACCCTGTTCAAGAAAAAAAAGTCAGCTTTAGAGAAACAACAAATTGGCAATATGCCATTCACTACATAAAGTGGCAAGGAAAGGATAAGGCATTGGCCTTTATTTATGACTGGTGGTTCTATTTGTGATGATTTAAGCCCTTCTGCTTGTAGAAGAGGTACAAAAAAAATGTATATTGTCTCCGAAAAGTCACAGATCCCCAAGGAGAGTCCAAGTGTGTCTCCACGGTTGCCATGTGTGAGTCTGACCTTTGTAAATCTGTACTTGGAGAGGATCCTCCTTCCACATCGAGGATGCTTCTGTGGAATTGCACCAGGAGGATGAGGAGGATATTTATGTAGTTGGCAATAATAACAAGGATGATGAGCATGTTGATGGTGAGGATGTTTGAGTAAAAACTGTAAATCCCATTGTTGCCATGCCTGGGCAAAGGACTAAAAAATCCACTTTTCATGTGTGGAATTATTTCCACCCAAATCCAGACAACCTTTGCCAAGCCATTTGTCACCGTTGCCATGTAACAGTGAGTAGAGGTAAGGACCTTAACCATCTAGGAATCTCCTCCCTGTTACATCACTTGCAGCGCATTCATAAAATTGGAAAGTGTATTTCAAATTCTGGAACTTTGGGGACAAAAAAATTAACAACTATCAGTCCAGTGTCACCTAGCTGCTCCCTTCTATTTGGATCCAAGTGCCTGCAATCTCCACCACCAACACCTGCATCATCATCAACATCCTTATGCATGATCGGCAGTAGTCCTGCATCCAATTTCATAAGCATGACTGACTTCTCTCCTATCTGTGATTCCTCAGAAAGATCCTTGAGTGCTACACCTGTTGCTGCTGCTGGGGGTGGATCTTCATCCCAGAAAGGAACCAAAAAGACTACTACTAGTAGCAATTTAAAAAACAATTGACTATTAAACAGTCCTTTGATAGAAGAAATAAGTATAACAGCTGTCACCCAGTTTCACAGCGGATCACTGACGCCATGATGGCTGTACTAGTATTAGATTGTGGAATAATAGAAAATGAGGATGATAGTGTGGAGGAAGTGCAAAAGGAGGATGAGGGGGAAATTTGTGTCCTATCTGATGTTAATGAGGATGTTGATGATCAGAATGTTGTTTGCGTAACTCAGCCACCAGTGGCAGCAGTTCTTGCTCATGAAAAAAGAAAGCCAGAAAAGCCACATCTTGGGTGTGGAATTATTTTAATTTAAATTCTGACAACAGTTTTGAAGGCATCTATTCCATTTGTAAAGCCAAAGTTAGCAGAGGAAGGGAAGTTAACCATCTCGGCACCTCCTCCCTCTTACATCACTTGCAGCGAATTCATGAAATTTGTTTAACAAAATTATAATAATTTGTATATTAATAACAAGCAGTCTAGTATCAGCTACCAGCAGTTTGGACCAGCACATGCAATTTCCAGCACCAACACCCTCATCATCAACCTTCTCCTTAATAATTGAATGAAGTCCTTCAAAAAAATGTTTTGTGGGGACCCATACCAACCAAGGAGTTCAGCCACAAAAGTGTCAGTTGTAGTTGCTAAAGTACTTGGTTTGTTAAACTGTGCATGTTCTTTTTAATATCCCACATAAGAGTGGGTGGGAGGGGACATTTCCTTCTTGCACCTCTTTTTTTACATTTTGCACAATTTGGGGAATTGCTGACTGACATTATTATAGTTTATTAAACTGCCATCCTGTCTGCCACTGCTGTGTGGCAATGTTTCATAGATGTCCTATATTTTTTTCAACTGCCTTGCCTTTGTGCCACTGCTCTGTTGCTTACTTTAGCCAGCCAGTTCGCTACAGCCTTTGGCCTATATTGGTGAAAAATAGTGAAATCAATATTGTGAGCTATGAGGTGGTTAAAAATCCCTAGAAATGCCTGAAACTGATTGTTATTAAGGTTAATAATACTGTAGGAACAAAAACAGGCCCAAATTATTTTGTTTTAGCTGTTTATATAATTTTTGGGAAAAAATACAGATCCAAAACCAAAACCTAAAAACAAAACACCAAGGAAAAAGATCCAAAACCAGATCCAGATCCATAACCAGGGGAGATACAGATCCAAAACCGAAACATGGGGGTCAGCGCACATCTCTATTCCAGATAGAGCAGTTTCATATCTGACATTTTGAATTGAAAACAAGGCAGCCTCTTCCTTAGGAGCTTGCTAAAATGCAGGACAGAGACAAATTCAAGGACTTTAGCAGCAGAGATGGGATGTAGTCAGTTTGTGGGATGCCAACAGTCTGATACTGGTGCCGAAATCCTGATCGGTCAGGGTCCTGGTACCAGTTTCCTGACTGCCAGCATCCTGAAGGTAAGTATCAAGGTGTTACTGGGAGGTTAGTGTTAGGCACCAGGTAGGGAGTGTTAGGATTAGGGTGCAGGGAGAGGAAGGTTAGGTTTAGGCACTAGTGGGGAGGTTAGGTTTAGGCACTGGGTGGGGGTGTTAGGTTTAGGGTGCAGGGAGGGGGAGGTTAGGTTTAGGCACTGGGGGGGAGGTTAGGGTTAGGCACCGGGGAGGGAGAATAAGGGTTAGGGTAGGGGTTAGAAAAACACTTCCCTGTCTTCCCTATGGATTTCGGGATTCTGGCTGGATGCCGCTGTCGGTATTCTTTACAACTACAATCAGCACAATGAGCAGAACTAAAGGCTCTAACAACGCCATGCCTATTGGCAGAGGGAAAATTTATAAATATATACACAGATAGTAGATACACTTTTGGCATGGTGCACAATTCTGGGGACCTATGGAAACAGAGACTTTATGACAGCAACAGGCAACCCAATTACACATGTAGGTGCAGTAAAGGAGTTGCTAGAATATATATAATCTATACCATCATCAAATGCCAAGCTGTTTTGAAAGGATGTGATAATATTACTGATATTGCTGCAAAACCAGCAGCACAAAGAGAAATTGTAAAGAAAAATGTTTTCTCATTTACTAATTATTTATGTATACCAAGTGAACAAACATTAATCAAAATGCAATAAGCTTGTTATTCACACGGAAGAACTACGTGGGAATTGCACAGTGAAGACAATGGAGCTTATGGTGAAGCTCTTAAGGTAAGATGCTGCCCCAAAATCACTCTTGTCGGAATTGGCACAGATGTCTCATGGACTTATGCTTGTAGGCAAGATGGCCATGATTAGTCTGATTCAGCCTTACTGCTATGCTCCTAGGTTTGCATCAGTTGCAGCCATATACTATGCTTCCTGTATTGTCTGTCTGCAGAAAAATGCAGGCTGGCCAGTTAAAACACTACATTCATTTCCTCCATAAACATCAGTTTTTTTTCCAGTTAAAACAAATTGAGTTCATTCCGCTTCCAAAGGTTACAATGTTTTAGTATGTTTTTGTATGTGTAAACTTGTTTTCAAGATGGGTTGAATGATATGCCCTTTCTAGTGAATCTAGATGTTTTTAATAAGATTCAACTTCTCAGAATAAAAAAGTAGCTACATACACCATGTCATCCACAATCCAGTGGAATAATTAAGAACAAACAATCTAAAATACAGTATGTTGAGAAACTAGTTTGCAGTGGCCCGAAGCTTTCCCATTTTCCCTGAATTATATCAGAATAAGCCCTAGAAGAGAATGCAATGTTTCCCCCTATAAAATACTGCTTGGAAAAGTCATGATTGCACCCATATGAACTCAGTAAGATAAATTATATACATGTGAACTATCACATCTAACTGAGCAACCAGCTGAAGCAGATGCACACTGATGTGATCAGTACACAACCAATACCTGTGGAAGGTGCTTGCCATGATCTACAATCTGGTGATAAGGTAATGGTCCAAAATGTCAGGCTTGCTGATAGACCAGTGGGAAGAACCAATCAAGTATTGTTAAAAACTCCAACTGCTGTTAAAGTGAAGGAGAAGATAATGTGCATTCGCGCTACTCATTATAAAAAAAAATCTCCCAAGACAGTGCAATGGGAGGATATTCTTCAAGATTCAGCTACTTCACCAGTAAAAGCATCAAGTGAGTGGTTATTAAAGGCACCTCATGGGTTACTTACCAACAAAGTGAATGGTTGAACCAGTCATAATGAAACTGGGCCATTTGCCCACACAGTAACTCTAAAGAGAAACATAATTCTACAGTATATACAACTGAAATATGTTGCACCCAAAGCCAGATTTGGGACATTTGGGGTTGCATTATAGAATGGGGTATTCTGATTATCATGACCTTTATTCTGATTGAAAGTTTCAATATTTCAATGACTATGGATGATATAACCAATGATACATATGATTACTATGAGTAATATAAGTAAATGATATACCAGGAAGAATACATGTACAATATATGAATACTTACAAAGGGGAGATCAATAAAATTATTTATCAGGAAATTCAATTATAGAAATGCATAGTGGGAATTTCAAAAACACTTATTAGTAAATGTTAGATTTGTACTCCCCGCCCTATGAGTGTAGAAGTAGGCAACATCACAAATATGATACAAAGAAAATGGTCTTGCCATAAGAATACAAAATGGAAACACACCTGTTTTAACAAGTTCTTAAAATGCAGTCTGTAGCGGATTTCCCCTATCTTAATGTATCAGCAGCTAGTTTAATTTAAGCTCCTACCTTACAAGTGACAGTTGCTACAGGGTGGCCGGAATTTTGTATAAATATAGATGATAAACAACATATAAGACAGAAAAGGTTAGCACATTAAATGTTAAGAGACAAAAGCTGGGTTATACTAATTGTACATGAGCAACCTTTGTAACTAAGATGCCAGGGCATATATTTACTAAAGTGCGAGTTTTTAGAAGTGGAGATGTTGCCCATAGCAACCAATCAGATTCTACTTAACATTTAACTAACACCTTCTACAAGATAATAGCTAGAAACTGATTGGTTGCTATGGGCATCATCACCACTTCTAAAAACTCTCACTTTAGTAAATATACCCACTAGTATCTATTCATGTACTGTACTTATCTAAGCTCCTGTTGGTATTCAGTAGATAATTGGAAGCCTTTGGTTATGAATAATATTTTTTCAATTATAAAACAGTAGTTGTATTTTTGAAGATGCAACTTGTAAAGATGCAGCAGGAAATAATAAGACTTCTTTATGGTGTACATTGGATTAATTATACTAAAGTAGCAGGCAAGCCATTACCTAAGGCTATGCATTGGATACAGTATTTGGAAACTGGGCCTATTTATGGATTTCCTTAGGAGCTATTGCACAATGTGTACTCTTGTTCAGTATATTTTGGATTTCAGTTAAACCAGCCATTCTAACTGGAGCATTTTTTTAAAAAAAAGAAGAACAGTTGTCTTAAGAAAGGTGATGGTTATGCAATGATAAGTGACCATTTCATCTTTTAAAGTAAACCAATATATGTATAACCATATACAATTCAGGCATATAAAACAAATTAAGAACATGATCACATTTAATATTTCATAAAAGCAGCTCCTAACAGCTGTAACATCTATATATCCCACTAAACATAAAATCTTAAATATGTTTGGAAGTGTTTCACTATCATATAGTAATATAATACATGCTCAAATACGAAGCACAGACTAGAGGAGCAAGTACAAACAAGGAGCGCTTAATGTAATAAAAAATGTAAAATCAATTTTTAATACAAATAAAACATAATAATACACAATGACATACATTACACATAATGAATGTCAAACTGATGAAAAATAAATGTAGCTGATTCCAAAGGTATGTCTTTTTACCTAGAGGAGATCACCTCTACAGTAGTACCCTCTGACGAAACCACTGGCTCATGGAGCAGAGAAATGCGTAAGTGTCTCTATACCTGTCAAACTGATGATACATTACAGGGGTAGGGAGTGCCATGGAAAGTACCAGTTTATACCCTTCGGAGCGGTGTTGTCTAGAACATTAGCGGCTCCAAGTATCCAGAATTTACTTCATATAATGCTGGCAAGCCATGTGTTCCTTGGAACTTATAGATGGTAGTTTATTTACTTCTAGTTGGCCAGTGACTCACTTCATCTTGTTATCCAATGTCCTCTGTTCTACACAACTACATGGAATCAGCTCATAAAGATCTGGAGTGTTAAGGACCTGATTTATGCTCAATTAGACCTTATGCTTGGACTGTGAGGTCTATAGATATTGTGCATTGTGGCATTAAACAACAGACAAGGAGTGACTTACAGTGAATATTTCTCCAAATCAGCTCCAGTACTTACTAAACCCCGAATCAGACTATAATATAGGAGATACCTACTGCAGAGATGATCTCCTCTAGGGAAAAAGACATAACTTTGGAATCAGCTATATTTATTTTTCATCAGTTTGACATTCATTATGTGTAATGTGTGTCATTGTGTATTATTATGTTTCATTTGTATTAAAAATTGATTTTTTTTATTTTTTTTTTACATTAAGCGCTCCTTGTTTGGACTTTCACATGCTCCTCTATTCTATGCTTTTTATTTGAGCATGTATTATATTACTATTTGATAGTGAAACACTTCCAAACATATTTAATATATTTTAAAGGTTTGCTATTCCTTTGTGCTTCCCAATCATGATGATCAGAACCTAGGCACACCAAGTTTGATTTTCTCAACCCAAAATTTTAATATTTTTCAATTATTAGTGCATGTTGATACAGTATAAAACTAACAGTATTCTCTTTTGAAGTTGACAAACATATTTAATATATATAATAAGCTGCTTTAAAACTGAGATGTCTGTCATTTCATCACATAGAACATTGAAATAATCTGCTGAATGTAAATGTTTAAGCATTTCTTATTTGTGAAGCTAAGATGTCATGCAATTCTTGCATTATTCTTTCCGAAGTTTAGTTTAATTTGCACTCTTTCCAATTTCAAGATGCCTCAAAGATGTACAACCCATAACTATGCAGTGCTTAAGCAATTGTCATACAATTTAGTATGTGGTCGTTGATTTTTTGCCAACCAATACCTAGTTTTGAAAGCTCCCACAAAAGCATCTCTTTGCAAGTTAATCAAAACTGAAATTGTTCGTTCAGTGTATCCTAACTCAGTTTCTTCAAGAACATGTTTTTGAAGTATAGTTGAACATGAATCAATATGTACTGTAATTTACTTTGAAAAGAAAGTTTCCTTGACCATGAGCAAAGTCTTTGGCACAGAATAGTAATCCTCAGTATAACAAAGGTACAAGAGGTGGTGCTAAAAAACCATGAAGATGTGATAACTTCAATCCACCTTTATATTATATGTATGGAGGACATAGTTAAATCGTGAAAGAAAATATTTATTTCCAATCATTTCATATCAAATAAATAAATGTTAAAAAACAGGTTAATAATATATAATATAAAATATCAGGTTACATACAAAAAATCAGTAAAGTGGCGCCATGCATTATGGATAATCATAAGTCCATATGGGTATCTCAGCATCCACACGTGCTGCTGTGGGCTAGCTATAAAATCAAGAAAGATCCTGGGCTGGAGAGTTCGGCACCAACGCAGAAAGCCTTCTCTGACCATATATAGGTATCTAGTGTGATGTCCACCACCTGAGCATGAAGTCCGTACAATGCGTTTCGGTCCATGACCTTTTTCAAGAACAGATACTATGCCAACATTTAGAGGGGTTTAAATACCCCTAATCTGGATCTTCAATTTCCATCTATCTGCACCTGGAAGTGATGTGTGCATTCCAATCATCACTTCTGGTTACGTTCCAACTTGCGGATATTTTCTAATTCTTACACTTCGTGACTGGAATTGACATTTGTGCTCTAAAAGCTCCTTCCAGTTTGCGATCTTGGATAAGTCTCTTAACCCGTTTTGGCAGCAGCTCTGTTAGATCAATTTAAATAAAGCTCCAGGTAGCTGCCATCTTTAGAATGGGCAACCCACTTCAGGATAGCATCTTTAGCATTCAAAGAGGCCATTTTTAGGTTGGGCAAGATGATGTAATGAAGAAATGTAACGAAGCACATCTGATGTCACCTAGTGAAGTGGTACTCATCTACCCTCAATCTATTTGATCTACTGTCATACTTAGGATTCCAACAGAAACCTGATTCTGTGTATGCAACGCAGTGCATGTGTGCAAGCCAGATGCTTCATTCAGGGCTGTGATCGCAGAGAATAAGCAGACCCATGGCAGAGTGATTTGACAGGAGGTTCCGTTTATGGGTGGTGACGGGAGGGTGGTCGGGTGAATTTAGGTGTGTCAGTACATTTCAACGGCATTGCAGGGGGATGCATAAATTAGCCACTGTGATACCAGACGCCACCTGAGGCCTCATAACGTGCGCTGAAGCAATTCCTGAGTGAGGTCTGACCTGCATTAACTGTGTGTATGGGTCCGATGTTATTCGACGTTACCGATTGATTCTCTATGATGGCCATGAAAATGGATGTGAGTAAGGGGAAGTGGGCGTCCTTATGTCAGGCTGCGATCCTAATGTGAATGCAAACATTTACATATCACCACTGATATTAACATGCGTATAAGCAGAATAGCGATCCGTGCTGAATCAGTCCCAGAGTCTTACCCTATACCAGAGGGAAGATATTTATCACTCCACTAAATCTTGTTGTATTGTGTGCATTGATGAAATATAAAAATTAATTAATAATCAAATAGACAATCCATTCAAAAGACATTATGTATAGTAATAATCACTGAAATATGATGATTTAGACCTCCAGAATTACATATAAAATATAAAGTAGTCATAAAATCTTAAAATGAGTCTAAATTGGGAGCATCTGACCATTAAGGTTATGAGGGCAGCAAGGGCAAACCTGGTATGCTGGTGGCATTTTATAGACAATGTGTTTTTTTATCTGGAAAGGGAGTGATGAGTCCCTAACCTGTTTTTGTGAAGTTTGAAATCTAAATTATTTTAATATTCATTTAACTTTTTATATAATTAAATGTGAATTAACTTTGTTTAGATTTGTTTATCAGGTTGATAAAAGAGCCGGTGGGCTCTGAAACGTTGGTATAATACAACTTTTTCACTTTTTCAAAGACCCAGAGTGCCGTCTGTGTCTGTCTTTTGATTGACGTATTCTGGCTACATTGTGTGTGTAGTGCTAACACAGGAATATGTGGTCGTACATGTTCCTCAGCAATTCACGAATATATGCATGCTTATGTTCCTTTATTTTCCCTTATATTGCAATGCAGAATATATAGTAATGTTTAGGATGATATTCAGTATTAGTATAGCTGTGTGAGGTGCAGCAGTGTCTCATTTGTTGAATGGTCTCATGCTAGGAGAGATATAAGACCTACCCTTTTCCTCTCCAAAGTAAATAGATGGGTCCCTGTTGCATCAGTCATTTTGTTTAATGTTTGATCTAAAAGTATATTATATAATGTATTAAAAAGTATATACAGATTAGTGTTTATTTCTATTTAGCTGTGATTAACTGCGGAGATATGGATAAGTTAGAACTGATGAGGCAGCCATGTTTTTTTATGGTTCAGATAGAAAGGACTTGGAAGTTTAAAATCAAGTTTAATATGAGCAGAAAAGAGCAGACAGTCAGTCTCAGATTTTATAAACAAAGAGAGCTAATCAAGATGGCCTTGACCCACATGAAGCAAGAATTAGTAGCTACAGGAGAACAGAACAAGAAGATGACATATTATATTTTGGTTAAGACATATAACCAATTAGTGTCTAGCACATACGAATATTAAATAAATTAATATAGTATTAGTAAATATAGTATAAAGCTCATGAGAGAAAGAGGGAGGGGGGCAGTCGGAGGACAGAGGAGAGAGGGAGCACATCGAGGGTCTGAAGGGGGTGGTGCTGGGCGCGGTTGCCCCGTGCGGTATGTATGAAATTGGCTGACTGGTATGACTGGCACTAGGTGTCACAAATTTATTTTACAAGTATTCCCACTGCTGCTAAAATAACCTAAATATTATGTTTTTTTTGTTGTAATTCTGCACTGGCAAAATACATGTATGAGACTGCTGTCTCTGGTGATGACAATGCTGATGTAACGCTTAGGCTTATTGATATATCTATGCTTGCTTATTTTAATCAATAATACCAAGATTTGTATTTTATAGACTATTGTCTCTGAAGCTGACTTAATGCCTAAGCTTACTGTTATAGTTATTCCTGTTTATTCTAATCAACAATTTGTTTATGACTATTCCCCAGAAGTGAACTGTTAGATCTGATTCAGCTGATTCAATTGATGATTATTACTGTATGTGGCATTGTATACTGTCTTGATTCTGTTCATTCACACACTTTTGATTTGCAGCAACCTGTCCCCCAGTTGGGGAAGATGGAGGCAGAGTCAGAGATGAGGAAGGGGGGTCACAGGAACAGATGGGGAGAAGTGGTCACAGGAACACATGAAGAGAGCTTGTCAGAGTAACACATGGGGAGGGGTGTCAGAGGCACATGGGGAGGAGGGTTCAGAGGCACACTTGGGTATGGGGGTCAGAGGTGCACTTGTGGATGGAGGGATCAGAAGCATACTTTGAGAGGAGTGAGGGCAGACACACTCTTGGGTAGTGGGGACCAGAGGCACACTTGAAGTGGCCAGAAACATACTAGGGGAGGAATGGTATAGAGGCACACTTGGAAAGGGGAATGCAGTGGCAAACTTGGGAAGGGAGGTGCAGAGGAACACTTGTGGAGGAATAGTAGCAGTGACACACAAGGTGTGATGGGGTAGAGACACAATTGGGAAACTTCTGTGTGCCTCTATTACAGTGCAGTACAGCAGTCAGTTCAAGAAACAGTGGGAGGAGAAGAAAGGAGGAGGTGATTTGGGGATGGGGAATAGGATGAGCCAACAGTCACTGAACACTCAATGCTCCAAAGATAGGAGGGCCCAGGGCATGCAAGTTCCATGCCTCTCCCCCATCTAAATACCATTCTGCAGCCACATGTGTATGTGATGCCCCACCAAAAGACCCTAAATACATATATGTTTGACTATGGTGGTATCCACAAAAAAACGGCTCATATGGATATGATTTATGAGAGCTGCCCCATACTATTAATGGTAGTATCTCATGCTCCTTTTAAACTATTGTGCAAGCACTGAAGCAGCGGTGGGAGACCAATGTGGACAGCCGGGAGCCAGAACTTTCAGGGCATTGGCGGCAGTTGGGAGCTGCATGCGCTGCAGTATAAAGAGGCACTATGAGCAGCAGTTGAGCAGCTTTTTCCTAGAGGACAGGGCTGTGTCAGTCAGTGACGGTAATGTGAATTCCTGTACCAGCAGAGGAATGAGGGCAAGATTTGAGGAGGAACCAGTGAGAGTAACAGGCTGTGGACAGAGATATCTGGCTAGTATGACACAACTGAGGAGGCGATGCTGTAAGATTCACTTGGCCCTATTAATGAGACTCACCCCTTGTATAATGCCCAAACTCAGTAATTTTTAAGTGAATTGCAACTTTCCTCCACGTATAAACCATTAGCTACAGTAACAACTGTTTAAGAAATTCATTGGAAAGGTCTAACATTACACTGATGTGCAATAGCAGTGTCTTCTAACATTATTCAAGCTTACATCGGCTATTGCTACAACCGTCAATCAAACATTATCCTGTGTATTTTACAAGAGGAAGCAGAGAAATAGTGTACACCACTGAGCTCATTATCTAGGTCAAATGTAAAGACATTTTGGTTAAACCAAGGCTACTTATACAGTTATACTGCAGTATAACATTCATTTATTGTAATGGTAAATTGTTGTATTGTGCAAGTTACTTATTGTAAAGTGTTGTGAAGAAAACACAAAAGATAATTTAGCGCTAAAGGTATTTTGTAACTTGAGTGTAATTTATTGACATTGCATTTTATAATTGTATTGCTGTTAATTTGTTTATTGTATTAACTAACCTGTTACTTTGCGGAACAGTTGCTATCAGATACATGTGCTGATTAGTTCTGTATAATAAAACTGAAATTGTTTTAAACAATTGTATTTATTACCTGTGATTAAATTATATTAAAGTTACATTCCATAGGAGAACTTGCCTCTCTGATAAAAAGATGCTTATTCCGGAAGTATATGTAGGAAACCCTTTACTTATCCATCACATATTTAGTCTATGAACCTGTAAAATCATTAGAGACATAGAGCTGTATTCAATTAGTTTCGCCTCCGTGAAAAAGTTCCGCCTACCCGATTATTCGCCTACATTGCGTGTTTTGGACGCTAAAACTTATCGTGCGCGCCCCCACTTTTCGCCCTATTCAATTACTAACCAGGCGAAAACAGCAAGTGGCGAATGTAAAACAGGTGAAAAGTACTAACAGAATAGGGGAAATCAGTCTGAACCCCCCAAAAGGATGTACTAACTTTGAGGATCAATGTAGAAGTGTTCCAATAGCCCTAATAAAACAGGTTGGGGTACTGTAGTTGTTTTAAATCCTTGTTATTAGCGTCCTTGTAAAAGTAGTGAAGAATGGCATTAAGCAGTATTTTTTGGTGAAAATAAGTATTCCAGTCAAATTTGGGGTACTAGAAAATGGGTGCTAGCATCTCTTAAATTCTTTAAAGTGAAGTTTAAAAATATGTGAAACGCACTTGTTGCACCTGCAATTCCGAAAGCATCTGACCCATCAATGCAGAGCCCTAAGAAGGCTATTTCGCTAGTTTTTATGCTTGTCCCCCCACTTTGTACTTTTTCACCCACAAAATGAAAGTACATTTTTGGGGTGTTCTTAAGTTTTTCCCCTGAATTTTTTGACACAGTTGTCCTTTGGGGAACTGTTCCAAGGGTTCAGAGTGGTTTCCACACATTTGCACCCCAAAATAAAAATGTTGTACTTCTATTATCCTGCTATTCTTAGGCAAATCTTTTTTGACTACTTCATTGCATTGACTTTCTGCATAGGTGAAAACCGGATGGAATTGAATTTGGAGATATGTTCCAACCATGCAAAAAGCTGTGATCGGCGATACTTTTCGCTTCTAATTGAATACGAAACTAAGTGGGCTTCTGGGTCACCACAAGTCAATGTTAGACCTGGGGCAGGGCACAGTGTGCCAGTGGTTTCAGGAGCAAACAACTTTTCTTGATCACAGGCAGACCTCTGTGCACTGTGCCCCCCCCCCTTCCCTGTGATCTCCAGCCTGATATATCCGTCCCTGGTGATAAATGCTTTGTGCTTATTCTTCAACGTTTCATATATATTTCCCTGTTTTTACATCTTTAATTGTGTGATATTGAGCAGTGATTGGTCACTGTTTCCATTTTCCAATGTATTGTTTTGGGTGCTCTATTAGGAATTAACAATATTAATTATACAGTCAGGTACATAAATATTGGGACATTGACAGAATTTTCATATTTTGGCCTCTATTCACCACCACAATGGCTTTGAAATGAAACAAACAAGATGTGCTTTAACTGCAGACTTTCAGATTTAATTTGAGGGTAATTACATCCAAATCAGGTGAACGGTGTAGGAATTACAACGGTTTCTATATTTGCCTCCCACTTTTAAATAAGCCAAAAGTAATGGGACGATCAACTCAAAAGCTATTTCATGGACCGGTGTGGGCTATTCCCTCGTTATTTCATTATCAATTAAGCAGGTAAAAGGTCTGGAGTTGATTCTAGGTGTGACATTTGCATTTGGAATCAGTTGCTGTCGACTCTCAATATGAGATCCAAAGAGCTGTCACTATCAGTGAAGCAAGCCATCATTAGGCTGAAAAATCAAAACAAACCCATCAGAGAGATAGCAAAAAGATTAGTTGTGGCCAAATCAACTGTTTGAAACATTCTTAAAAAGAAAGAATGCATCGGAGAGCTCAGCAACACCAAAAGACCCGGAAGACCACGGAAAACAAATGTGGTGGATGACAGAAGAATTATTTCCCTGGTGAAGAAAAACCCCTTCACAACAGTTGGCCAAACCAAGAACACTCTCCAGGAGGTAGGTGTATATGTGTCAAAGTCTACAATCAAGAGAAGACTTCACAAGAGTGAATATAGAGGGTTCACCACAAGATGTAAACCATTGGTGAGCCACAAAAACAGGAAGATGAGATTAGAGTTTGCCAAACAACATCTAAAAAAGCCATTACAGTTCTGGAACAACATCCTATGGACAGATGAGACAAAGATCAACTTGTACCAGAGTGATGGGAAGAGAAGAGAAGGAAAGGAACTGCTCATAATCAAAAACATACCACCTCATCAGTGAAGCATGGTGGTGGTAGTGTCATGGCATGGGCATGTATGGCTGCCAATGGAACTGGTTCCCTTGTATTTATTGATGATGTGACTGCTGACAAAAGCAGTAGAATGAATTCTGAAGTGTTTCGGGCAATATTATATGCTCATATTCAGTCAAATGCTTCAGAACTCATTGGACGGCGCTTCACAGTGCAGATGGACAATGACCCGAAGCATTTTGCAAAAGCAACCAAAGAGTTTTTTAAGGCTTAAAAGTGGAATGTTATGCAATGGCCAAGTCTTCCCCTGACCTGAATCCGATTGAGCATGCATTTCACTTGATGAAGACAAAACTGAAGGGAAAATGCCCCAAGAACAAGCAGGAACTGAAGACATTTGCAGTAGAGGCCTGGCAGAGCATCACCAGGGATGAAACCCAGCGTCTGGTGATGTCTATGCATTCCAGACTTCAGGCTGTAATTGTCTGCAAAGGATTTGCAACAAAGTATTAAAAAGTGGAAGTTAGATTTAGGATTGTTTAGTTTATCCCATTACTTTTGGCCCCTTAAAAAGTGGGAGGCACATATAGAAACCATTGTAATTCCTACACCGGTCACCTGATTTGGATGTAATTATCCTCAAATTAAATCTGAAAGTCTGCAGTTAAAGCACATCTTGTTTGTTTCATTTCAAAGCCATTGTGATGGTGAATAGAGGCCAAAATATGAAAATTCTGTCAATGTCCTAATATTTATGTACCTGACTGTACATGCCAAGCAAGATCAATGGGTACATCTAAAAACACGGTTCTGTCAAAAAACAGCACTTCAATCCAATCAAAGAGGATCCTTGTGCCAGCAGCATTAATAATAAGGTACAGGAAATTACAGCAGACATAAAATACATTCAGTAAAAATAAGCAATTATGGGCAGATGCAAAGATGCAAACAAACGCAAGATGTATGCAGGTCTGCACCAGTAGTAAGTATCATAATATAAAATATATATGAATAATTTAATTAGAGAACGTTTGCTCATCCACCGAGATACAACCATGATGTACTATTATGAATTAAAAATCACTTGTTGATTTGCCAATATGGGTCTGTGTATATTAGTCTATAATATGCAGAGTTGTACATATCTTTGCAGCGCATTCTGCACCTATCTGTACGCTTCGATAGATACTCATCATTATCAACCTATACTTGGTGCAAATGATATGCCTGGAATCAGTTGTAGTTACTTTAGGCCAGATTAAGTCCCACATGGGCTTGGAGCTGAAAATGATAAAGGGCCTATTGTGACGTGTAGTGTGGGTGTATTCAGTGCCATGTGTGCTTGTCCTCCTCCTACAGCAGGGGTGGGGAACCTTTTTTCTGCCAAGGGCCATTTTGATATATATAACATTATTTGAGGGCCTGGAGCAGGCCACGCCCCCTCAGTGTGATCTCACACAGGGGTGGGGCAACAATCGCCAGTGATTACTGCAATGCCCACAGCATTCTGAGGATGCTCCTGGGAGCTGCAAGGGCAGCTTTGTAACCGTCTGAAATGTCCTAAGGACGCTCCAGGCGGCACTGTTGCATAGATTCTGGCTGCAGATGAGGCTAGCAGAAAAAAGCTTAGAGGGCCAGACCAAATGCTTCCGGGGGCCTTTTACGGCCCCCGGGCCTGAGGTTCCCCATCCCTGCCCTACAGTATGAGCAACAGTATCTCCTTAAATATGTAAAAGTGAAAAAGTTGCATAATTTTGTAAGGAAAGTAGAAATACAATTTTATTACTTGATTTAAGGCTTACCATGTGGTCAGCTGGGCAGCTAGTTATCATCATGCTGATGGGCCTTTTTTAAGTAGAGGCCTGGGGCTGTAGTCTCAACCACCCCATCATTAATCTATTTCTGGTTTATGTATAGCAATGCAAAGTCCAAATTTCCATCTTCATACACTCTCTAAAGTTTCACTCTCAGCCCAATTACACACTTTCAATAAAGTGTAGATGCAATTGATATAGGTAGAACTCAGCATCTCCTGTACTTGGTATTGCGGCATATGCAGTTCCAAAACATGTAACATACACTTCCACAAACAGAAAGTCCCTATGGTTTTATCTAAGTGAAAGATATTGTTTATAATATTATATTGTTACTTAACAATTTCAAACATATACTCAGTTATTGTCTACCACAAGGGTCTCGTCGCAAGCCCCGATGGTCGCGATGGTCCATCACCTGGCCGCTCGCAATAGCCGGAGGCCGCACCAAAAAGAAAACAAAAATGCCCTGACTCAGAGCGAGCGCTCTTTCAGAGCGTCCGGCTCTGAATCAGGCCCAGTGTCTGCTGCCATTAAAAATACACTGCTTTACCAAGTACCTGCCTGTCTGGAGTCCTCATTTCAATACTCAGTGTTACAGCGGGTTTATTGAAGTGGAGTTGTTGCCCATAGCAACCAATGAGATTCTATTTATTTATCTAGCACCTTCTAGAAGATAATAGCTAGAATCTGATTGGTTGCTATGGGCAAAACCTCCATTTCTATAAACCCGCACTTTTTACTGTTTTGGAAAGGTGTACAAGAACCACAAAGTGTTTATTTGTGGTGCTCATAAGACAAAAATTTTTTTTTCCTTTTGGTTCCCCTTGGGTTAAAGTTTTATGGATGTGTTTGAATGAGTAAAAACACTAATAGTACAGTATTTTCTGAAAATACTAAGGGGTATATTTACTAAAGGTCGATTTTAATCTATCAAACTCGATTAAAATCGATGTTGGGTTTCTGGGGCTTAATCACACATTTACTAACAGACCATTTTTTATTTAGTTTTTTACGTATTAGTAAATGTGTGTTTTAGCTTAAGAAACACAACATTGATGTTAATTGATTTTGATCGATTTTAAATAGATTAAAATCGACCTTTAGTAAATATATCCCTAAGTCTTCTGAAAAAAAAACAAGTTATAATTTGTGTGGGTACTGTTAAAAAAAACATTGATATTGATGTTGGAATGCGACGAGCGCAAATGTGTAAAAATGACCTCAGCACAAGGGTGAGAAACTCTCAGCAGCAAAGGGGGTCAAAATTCTTGGATATTTATTGAATTGAAGGAACTGAAGTTATCTTTAGTGGATTAGCAAAATGCCATGTTAAAGCACATAAATAACCCTATACAGTATAAAAACATATCACACTGACAACATAATAATTTGTTATAGAGTGGTATATAATGTAACAAGTGATGTGTTATCTACTGCCATACAGTTATACAGCCCTAGCATTTCAAAGACATCAAACTCAGTGAGATATTGAAAGAACAGAAATTTAGAGTTTCTATGATGTTTTTTTTTATATAGAATATGTTTCAAGTACTTAATAGTTCCAATCTAAATCATTGTTATATATTTTAATGATCATTTAATGCACCTGCATGTTATTTTCTTTACTAATTGATGGCATAAATCTAAATAATAAATTACAGTTATATAACACATATCCCCCCCAGCATTTACTCACCTTATGAAAACTGGCCACCTGTTTCCAGGTTAACCTACGCTGTCTTTAATGATCTGCTGGCTGTTTCTTTGAATTATCGGATTGTACAGATGTACTGTAGCAAGTGTTAATATGACACCTGGCACAATGATATTAATAAACCATGTAATTCCCTAGTTACATTTTCACATTGCAATAATATAATGTAACTGTCCAAATAAGCATTACTGGTTTGCATGTAGAACCTATGGCTACATGGGTGACACTTGCCACATTACAAAAGTAATTCACTCATAAAATCTGTTTCCATGTTTAAGAAAATAAATAAATAAAATTGATAAGGTGCCCCCCACAAATAAATAACCAGCACCGATGTTCATAGCATGAGCTGGTTAATGCTTATTTGTGTGGACAGCATGATGACCCCCTGCAAAAGCAGCAATCAGAACCAGTCTCTGTCAGTATGGGCTTGTCACACATATAACACACAGCATGAGATCTGTATACCATAGTGTGCCAGTCCCAGCCTGGTCAGCACTAGGCTGCAATCTCATGAGAAATTGGGCCCGCAGAAACTTAACGCAAAGCAAAAGTCTCATGGGTGTGCGATTGAAGTGTTGGGTGAAAGCAGCTGCGTTCCCAGATGCATAGCAGCTTCCACGGAGGCCATGTTCAGACAGAGAAACTGCACCTGCCATAAGACAGGTGCAAGTTTTGATGGTGCACCCAATGGTGCCCCGATGGTGTTGTGTCAAGAACCACCGGCTTTGTTAAAGCGTGTGCGGGCTTTGTCTTTTATGATTTTTATTCTATTTCCCTTTGGAATTGGATTACATCCTGGATGAAATTTCACTATGATCTACTTCTGGAAGAAGATTACCGGCCTGATTCAGAGGGAGGATCAGCTGCAGCTGCAATTGCGTCTTTTTATGCAACTGCATCTGTGTCTTTATGCAAATTCTGTGACTGATTCTTAGCTTACTGAGGTATTCCGTCATCGCACGTACTAAGATGCACCATCGGCCACAACATTGAAGATTGCACCTAATGTATGGCTAGTGCAATTTCGATGTCTAAACATTGCCGCCAGTGTCAGTGCAATTGAGTCTTTGGATGCATGACTGCAACTCACCTGCATTTGGCTGGCAACCCCGTTAGCACCCTGAAATGCCCACCGAAATCTTGGAGCCATCATCCTTGGGTCGCATGCGCAGTGAAACTCAGCCACTTGCAGACTGAAAACATCAGCCACTTGCATACATCATCAATATTATGTGCATCAAGCCCTACATTTGAATTTAGGTGTTAAGACAATTGTTAATGAGGGTTTGAGGGAGATTGTATTTTAATCAAATTGCTTTGAAAGTTGGTGTGTGTATATTTTTGCCAAATAGTTACTTTTGCAGAAATATATTTTCTTCTGGGTCTTGGCTGCCAGTGCAAGCTGGATGTACGGGACTGGCACATCCTAGGGATTGCCTTTCTAGGTAATTATTTTTAATCCTGGCTAAAATGGGACTGGCATAAATTATGACAGGGAGACTCACAATGCAGGTCTCCCCGTTATAGTGTCACTGGCCTGGCGCTGGTAGGTGGTATTGCAGTAGGACCTCATTAGTGGTAACCAGCCCAGGCTATAAGCATTGCTGCTACAGTAGCTATTTAGGGGGATGATTGTTTTTTACTTTTTTTAAATGGGGAATTGGTTTATTATAGGGGTGAGCGGGTTCGGATTTCTGAAATCCGAACCCCCCCGAGCCCCCCCGATCCGAGTCCGATCCGAGTCAGGCTCGACTTTTCCCGCCTGACTCGGATCTGAAATCGAGGCAAAACGTCATCATCCCGCCTTCCGAGTCTCGCGGGTTTTGGATCCTATATAAGGTACCCGCGTCGGCGCCATTTTCTCACTCGGCTGTGGACAGTGAAGAGGGAGGGTGGGAGTTAGGGCTGTGTAGTGTAGTGTAGTGTAGTGTAGTGTAGTGTAGTGCTGCTGTTGTCCACTACTTCAAAGTCCATAGGGGCTGGCTGTGTTGTGCTGTGCTGCTGTTGTTAATAGGGGCTGTGTCCACTACTTCAAAGTCCATAGGGGCTGGCTGGACTGTGTTGTGCAGTCAGTTCTCCATAGGGGCTGTGTCCACTCCAAAGTCCTGTGCAGTGTCCCAGTCCTAAAGGAGTGCTGTAGTGTTGTCCAGGGGGTGCTCTGTCCATCAGGGGTGCTCCCCCCAAGTGCTAAAAAAATAATATATTTTCTGTGTTTGTGAATTGTGTGCGCAGTAGCCGCACGTGCATCAACAAAGTAGTGCCAAGTGTGCGCCTGTGTCATAAGTAAAGGGCCGGCTGGCTTGACCGTTAAAGGGTGCTGTAACCCCCGAAAGTACACTCCAGTCCAAACCAAAAAAAAATTATTTTCTGTGTTTGTGAATTGTGTGCGCAGTAGCCGCACGTGCATCAACAAAGTAGTGCCAAGCGTGCGCCTGTGTCATAAGTAAAGGGCCGGCTGGCTTGACCGTTAAGGGTGCTGTAACCCCCGAAAGTACACTCCAGTCCAAACCAAAAAAAAAATTATTTTCTGTGTTTGTGAATTGTGTGCGCAGTAGCCGCACGTGCATCAACAAAGTAGTGCCAAGCGTGCGTCTGTGTCATAAGTAAAGGGCCGACTGGCTTGACCGTTAAGGGTGCTGTAACCTCCGAAAGTACACTCCAGTCCAAACCAAAAAAAAAATTATTTTCTGTGTTTGTGAATTGTGTGCGCAGTAGCCGCACGTGCATCAACAAAGTAGTGCCAAGCGTGCACCTGTGTCATAAGTAAAGGGCCGGCTGGCTTGACCGTTAAGGGTGCTGTAACCCCCGAAAGTACACTCCAGTCCAAACCAAAAAAAAAATTATTTTCTGTGTTTGTGAATTGTGTGCGCAGTAGCCGCACGTGCATCAACAAAGTAGTGCCAAGCGTGCGCCTGTGTCATAAGTAAAGGGCCGGCTGGCTTGACCGTTAAGGGTGCTGTAACCCCCGAAAGTACACTCCAGTCCAAACCAAAAAAAAATTATTTTCTGTGTTTGTGAATTGTGTGCGCAGTAGCCGCACGTGCATCAACAAAGTAGTGCCAAGCGTGCGCCTGTGTCATAAGTAAAGGGCCGGCTGGCTTGACCGTTAAGGGTGCTGTAACCCCCGAAAGTACACTCCAGTCCAAACCAAAAAAAAAATTATTTTCTGTGTTTGTGAATTGTGTGCGCAGTAGCCGCACGTGCATCAACAAAGTAGTGCCAAGCGTGCACCTGTGTCATAAGTAAAGGGCCGGCTGGCTTGACCGTTAAGGGTGCTGTAACCCCCGAAAGTACACTCCAGTCCAAACCAAAAAAAAAATTATTTTCTGTGTTTGTGAATTGTGTGCGCAGTAGCCGCACGTGCATCAACAAAGTAGTGCCAAGCGTGCGCCTGTGTCATAAGTAAAGGGCCGGCTGGCTTGACCGTTAAAGGGTGCTGTAACCCCCAAAGTACACTCCAGTCCAAACCAAAAAAAAATTATTTTCTGTGTTTGTGAATTGTGTGCGCAGTAGCCGCACGTGCATCAACAAAGTAGTGCCAAGCGTGCGCCTGTGTCATAAGTAAAGGGCCGGCTGGCTTGACCGTTAAAGGGTGCTGTAACCCCCGAAAGTACACTCCAGTCCAAACCAAAAAAAAATTATTTTCTGTGTTTAGCCGCACGTATATATCAAATCGATATAACATAAATGGAGGACCAAACTTTCTCCGATAAAAATAAAATAGAGAAAGATCAAGAACCACTTCCTCCTAGTGCTGAAGCTGCTGCCACTAGTCATGACATAGACGATAACATGCCATCAACGTCGTCTGCCAAGGCCGATGCCCAATGTCATAGTAGAGGGCACATACAATCCCAAATGGCAAAGTTCAGGAAAATGACCTTGAAAAAGACATTTAAATCAGCTGAAGAGAAACGTAAACTTGCCAATATGCCATTTACGACACGGAGTGGCAAGGAACGGCTAAGGTCGATCCCTAGTATGTTCATGACTAGTGGTTCAGCTTCACATGACGATGGAAGCACTCCTCCCACTAAAAAAATCAAAAGAGTTAAGCTGGCAAAAGCACAGCGAAGAACTGTGCTTTCTAAGAAGATATCACAAATCCCCAAGGAGAGTCCAAGTGTGGTGGTGGTTGCGATGCCTGACCTTCCCAGCACTGGACGGGAAGAGGTGGCTCTTTCCACCATTTGCACGCCCCCTGCAAGTGCTGAAAGGAGCACCCACAGTCCACTTGCTGATATGCAAATTGAAGATGTCACTGTTGAAGTACAACAGGATGAGGATACTGGTGTAGCTGGCGCTGAGGAGGAAGTTGGCGAGGAGGATTCTGATGGTGATGTGGTTTGTTTAAATCAGGCTCCGGGGGAGACAGTTGTTGTCCGTGGGATGAAAAAGCCCATCACGGTCATGCCTGGGCAGAAGACCAAACATTCCACCTCTTTGGTCTGGCAATATTTCTATCCAAATCCGGACAACAACTGTCTTGCCATATGTACCATATGTAAAGGTGAAATAAGTAGGGGTAGGGACGTCAACCACCTAGGAACATCCTCCCTTATACGGCACCTGCAGCGCGTTCATAAAAAGTTACTGTCAAGTTCAGAAACTTTGGCTAAGACCGTAAGCAGTCCAGGGACACCTAAATCCCGTTGTCCTGTTGTATCCAAGCGCCTGCAAACCACACCGTCAACTCCCTCCTCGTCAATTTCCTCCTTAGTTAGGATTGGAAGTAGTCCTGCAGGCCATATCACTGGCATGACTGACTCTCCTATCCGGGATTCCTCCGGAGGATCCTGCATTGCTACGCCTACTGCTGCCGCTGCTGCTGTTGCTGCTGCTGCTGGGAGTCGTTCATCATCCCAGAGAGGAAGTAGGAACACCACTACTTTTACTAAACAATTGACCCTCCAACAGTCCTTAGCGAGGAGGATGAAGTACGACAGCAGTCATCCTGAAGCAAAACGTATAACTGAGGCCTTGACTGCTATGTTGGTGTTAGACGTGCGTCCGGTATCCGCCATTAGTGCAGTGGGATTTAGACAATTGATGGAGGTAGTGTGTCCCCGGTTCCAAATCCCGTCTAGATTCCACTTCACTAGGCAGGCGATACCGAGACTGTACAGAAACGTCAGAAAAAGTGTCCTCAGTGTCCTGAAAAATGCCGTTGTACACAATGTCCACTTAACCACGGACATGTGGACAAGTGGAACAGGGCAGACTAAGGACTATATGACTGTGACAGCCCACTGGGTAGATGTATCACCTTACGCAGCAACAGCAGCAGCGTCACCAGTAGCAGCATCTCAGAAACGCCAGCTCGTTACAAGGCAGGCTACGCTGTGTATCACCGGTTTCAGTAAGAGGCACACCGCCGACAACCTCTTAGAGAAACTGAGGGAAATCATCGCCCAGTGGCTTACCCCACTTAGACTCTCCTGGGGATTTGTGATATCTGACAACGCCACCAATATTGTGCGGGCATTACATCTGGGCAAATTCCAGCACGTCCCATGTTTTGCTCACACAATAAACTTGGTGGTGCAGAATTTTCTGAAAAGCGACAGGGGCGTGCAGGAGACGCTTTGGGTGGCCCGAAAAATTTCTGGCCACTTTCGCCATTCAGCGACTGCGTGCCGAAGACTGGAGCGCCAGCAAACACTCTTGAACCTGCCCCGCCATCACCTGAAGCAAGAGGTTGTGACGCGGTGGAACTCAACCCTCTATATGCTTCAGAGGATGGAGGAGCAGCAAAAGGCCATACAAGCCTATACATCCACCTATGACATAGGCAAAGGAGGGGGTATGCACCTGACTCAAGCGCAGTGGAGAATGATTTCCGTGTTGTGCAAGGTTCTTCAGCCCTTCGAACTTGCCACACGTGAAGTCAGTTCAGACACTGCCAGCTTGAGTCAGGTCATTCCCCTCATCAGGCTTTTGCAGAAGCAGCTGGAGAAAGTGAAGGAGGAGCTAAGACGGAGCGATTCCGCTCGGCATGTGGGACTTGTGGATGAAGCCCTTCATTCGCTTTGCCAGGATTCCAGGGTGGTCAATCTGTTGAAATCAGACCACTACGTTTTGGCCACCGTGCTCGATCCTAGGTTTAAAGCCTATGTGGTGTCTCTCTTTCCGGCCGACACAAGCCTGCAGAGGTGCAAAGACCTGCTGGTGAACACACTGTCAGCTGAAGCGGAACGTGACACGTCAACGGCTCCTTCTTCATTTTCTCCCGCAACTGGGGCTGCCAGGAAAAAACTTAGGTATCCTAAGCAACCCACTGGCGGTGATGCAGGGCAGGCAGGACCAAGTTTGGACATCTGGTCCGGACTGAAGGACCTGGCAACAATTTCTGACATGTCTACTGTCACTGCATATGATACTGTCACCATTGACAGAATGGTGGAGGATTACATCGGTGACAGCATCCAAGTAGGCATGTCAGACAGTCCATACCTGTACTGGCAGGAAAAAGAGGCAATTTGGAGGCCCCTGTACAAACTGGCTCTATTTTACCTGAGTTGCCCCCCCTCCAGTGTGTACTCCGAAAGAGTGTTTAGTGCAGCCGGGAACCTTGTCAGCGAAAGGCGTAGGAGGTTGCTTCCACAGAATGTGGAGAAGATGATGTTCATCAAAATGAATTATCAGCTCTTCCAGGGAGACCAGCCTCCAGAACGTACAGAGGGACCTGTGGTGGTGGATTCAAGTGGGGACGAGTTAATACTTTGTGAGGATGAGGATGTACACACTGAAGAGGGTGAGGAATCGGTGGATGAGGAGGATGAGGATGACATCTTGCCTCCGTAGAGCCAGTTTGTGCAGGGACACATTAATTGCCAGCTTGTTTTGTGGGGGCCCAAACGAACCAATCATTTCAGCCACAGTTGTGTGGCAGACCCTGGCGCTGAAATGATTGATTTGTTAAAGTGTGCATGTCCTGTTTATACAACATAAGGGTGGGTGGGAGGGCCCAAGGACAATTCCATCTTGCACCTCTTTTTTTCTTTGCATTATGTACAGTTTGGGGCCTAGTTTTTCTAACTGCCATCCTGTCTGCCACTGCAGTGTCACTCCTAGATGGGTCACGTGTTTGTGCCGCCCACTCGTGTCGCTTAGCATAGTCATCCAGCTACCTCGGTGCAACCTTTTGGACATAAAAACACTATTGTGAGGTGTGAGGTGTTCAGAATAGACTGGAAATGAGTGGAAATTAAGGTTATTGAGGTTAATAATAGCATAGGAGCAGAAAAACCTACAAATTCTGTGATTTTAGCTGTTTTTATGCTTTTTTTCAAAAAAATACAGATCCAAAACACAAAACCCAGAACCCAAAACACGGAAGGGTGGTTTTGGCAAAACCAATCCAGATCCAAAACACGAAGAAAGATCCAGATCCAAAACCAAAACACAAAACACGAAAAGTGGCCGGTGCACACCCCTAGTTTATTATATATAAGAATGACTTTCGTAAGGTGAATTGTACAGTGTATCAATGAAAACTCCAGAAAATCCAGCACTAAGATCTGATGGTAAGAAAAAGTCATTTCAATTTAGCAATGGATATGTAATATACCCTGTGTTTATGCTATGGAAATATGTGTCACACACCGGATCCCGGGGCTCCATTACCAGGTCAGGAGGTTTTCCCAGTTGTGCTGCCATCTCCCCAGAGTGCTGCACCACAGAGCCCAGCACTTACCGTGGCTGGCATCCTCGTCTAGCGGTTAGGTGTGCTGTCATTCAGCTGCCCGACATGTGAGCATACAGCAACTCCAGGTCATGTGTCTGAGGGGACCAATCTCCATTAAAGGCACCCTATTTAAAGCAGGATGTGCTGGCAATACATTGCCAGCACAACTACTCTCTCAGAGGCTTAATACCTTGGCACCAGGTTCCTGCTTTGCACCCTGAACTTCAGTTCCTGCATCAGTATTCCTACACTGGATATTCTGCTGACCTACATCAGTGTCACGAGACTGGATATTCTGTTCTTCTGCATCAGTGTCCCTAAACCGTATATTCTGTTGACTTGCTTCTGTGTTCCTACACTAGACATTCCGCTAACCTGCATCAGTGTTCCTACACTAATACTGTATCTTGTAAACCAGTTCCTTTCTTCAAATGCTCACAATCCCATAATTCCACTCCAGTGCTTACACCTGGCTATTTCCCTGTGCACGCTGACACCACTCCTCCTTGCTGCAATCCTCTCACAAAGTTCCCAGTACTGCAGCAGACAAGACCACTTCCCATTCCTCCAACTGGTCCACAGGAGGAACAGCATCACCAGGCCATCAAGCTTCAGTAACTTACCAGTACACCCAGCTAGCCCAAAGGGTCCCATCCCAAGTCTCAACCCTCCTAGTACCATGACAAAATGTAATTAAAGAGTTTATGACCTGATTGAGATGTGCATTTTGTTACAGTCTGCAACTCTGTCTTTATGCTAATGCCGCAGCCAATGGGATTCATTCAGAAAAACACATCGGCTGTGGCACTAATCCACTACAGTGCGCATTAAGATGCATCATCGACCACACATCAGTTTCACCATTTAACACTGCACCAGCCCTATGGAGGTGCAGAATCTACATCTGAACATTGCCACCAGAATCAGTGCAACTGCAGTAAAAGACGCAGCTGCTGACTGTGACACACCCACGTCTGGATAGCCACCCACCTGTTATCACCCAGAAACACCCACTGAAATTGCTTTTCCAAATTCATTGAGTGGTTCCCGGGGGTAACTATTAGTGTGACTCGGATGCATGCACATACTGAAAACATTGACACTTTGTGCACCTCCTGCATCAGGCCCTCTGTGTGCCTTGATTTTGTAAACAGTTAATTTTTGCTATTCATAAATCATTAACTTTGATTATTTCAGTTCAGTTTCATTATGTGCATAGGGAAACATATTGACCATCAGTTCATTATCTTTTTTTTTGTTTTTGTGGCAGGTGCTCATAAGAACATTTCACACCATATACAGTAAGTGTTCTGATTGTCTATTGGATTGGTTCTTAAATTCAACTTTTACATTTTTCATTTATAATACTAATTTCATCACTTAATTTCTACAAAAGCTCTGTGGTGTAAAATGAGATGCTGGCATCTCATTCTACAGCACAGAGCAGCTGACCGAGGGTCACAGAGCATGGCGATCAGCTGACTGGATCATGGAGTAGCTTGCAGGATCACCGGTCCCTGGGTTCAGGTGTTTTTTTTTTTTTTACTTTAAATATTTTTGTTTTACAGAGATCAGTCTGTGGTCTATTTAGGCACATAAAGCTGATCACAGGAGCCAGCTGCTGAGCAGGAGTCGGTGAAACAGGGGAAGGCCCTAACAACGCCATCTCCAGGAGATGTTATTATTGCAGGGCTCCCTCCTGGTATTTTTTTTACAATTTTATTTTAGTAAATCTGAAACAGATCGTATTTCCCGTTCCTGGGCTTGGAGTAATGTTTTACAAAAACTGCTCCAAAAGCCCTATATTACATTTAAGTGATACTAAAATAATATGAAAAGGGTGTGAAAACAACCATTTAAATATTATTTTAGTAAAAATATTATTGATAAATGTGTCCGTTAGTGGGCATTGGGGCAATCTTTAATAAATGTATCCCTTTATGTGTGTTTGAATATTTTTATTGTATGGGTTTAGCCTGAGTGGTTAAAAAAAATTTATATTATTGAAACCATGGAGTAACTCATGATGTGGAAGATGCTTTGCAGTCACCTGCTGACCAAGGAACACCGCTTTAATTGTGTCTTATTCACCTTTTGTATCAAATTGATATATTCTAAACTCTAATATTTACGTCAGTGTACTTCATAGCGCATAAGTAATCTTAGCCCAAATATAGGAGAGAAACTTCAAATTTGTTACATTGCTCATATCACAAGATTTTCCGCTACCCAAAACTGCAGCCATTTTCATTCTTAGGTACACTATGTATGTGCTTGTTGAACATTTCATTTCACAACCCACAAACACCAGCCACCCACCCGCTGCTATAACAGCCTCTGCTTTCTCAAAGATTTTTAACTGGATTTTGGAACAAAGCTACTTCACATCCCATCAGCTATAAGAACATTAGGGAGTTGGGTGTAATTATTGGGTGTTAAAGCCTGGCTCACATTAAGCATTCTGATTCTTCCCAAAGCCTTTGATGTGGTTGAAGTCACTGCTCTGTGCAGGTCGGTCAAGTTTTCCACACCAAACTAGGAAAACTTTATTGTTATGGTTCTCTCTTTATACAAGGAGGCATTGTCATGCTGCACCAAGAAATTACTTTCCCGAAACTGTTATCAGAAAATTGGATTCACCCTAGAAAGTCTAGTTATGCTGTAGCATAAAGATTTGTCATCACTTTAACTAAATAGATAGGCCATGAAAAACAGCCCCAGACCATTATTCCTCCTCCACCAAAAGTTGCACTACACATTCCGACAAATATTGTTCTGACTTCTGTCAATCCCAGATTCAGCCAGTAGACTGCCAGATGATGAAGTGTGAATAGTCATTCCGATGAACATATTTCCACTACTCCAGATATGATTGTGTCACTCCAGATGAAGATTGGCATTGCACATGTTGATCTGAGACTTGTGTGTAGTTGTTTAGCCATGGAAACCAAATCCATAAAGCACCTAATGAAAAGTTCTTGTGCAGGAGTTGCTTTGAGAGGCAGTTTGGAATTAAGTTGTGAGCTTTATATCCTAGGGCAGATGATTTACACATACAGTAGTACGTGCTTCAGCACTCATCAGTAGCATTGTGTGAGCTTTTGTAGCCTAAAGGCGCACATCCACTACCCTAATACACTAATGACATCATTATCATTCAATTGTTTGTTAATCGGCAAAAATTGGGCAGCTTAATGTCAAAAACGACCAACGATGCACACTCCCGCTGGTGGTTTTTTTACATCTATCATCACCAGAACATGCTGGTCAATCTGCCGATAATGACATGTTCAGGGATGAGGTAGGGTGTCTACACTGAACGATTGATCGGTCAGTGTAGGCACAGGACAGACTGGGAAACAACTGCACGATTACAATGCCGTAATTGTGCAGTCGTTTCACAGTCTGCTAGTGGATGTGTCCCTTAATGCTTTGCAGCTGAGCTCATCTCTCCTAGACAATTCTAATTCACAATAATACCACTTACAGTTGACTGGGACAGCGCTACGTACAACCCAGTATACTGCTAATGTTTAATATTACATGGCTGCATATTTTCTGCACCTGCTAGCAACAGGTGTCACTGAAATGGCAAAACACAGTAATTAGATTTACATTTGGCTATTAAGTGTACATCTAGTTCTTATATAAACAGGCTAATTTATTAAAATTAGGTGCATGATATTCCAAAACAGGATATGCAATGCTTGGCCCATTTGTACATATTCATAAATTACCCTTAATGTCTTATCACTAACTTACTGTACTATTTCAAGTATCAGGCATAATTCAAGTGACTTGTGATATCAAACATAGTTTTTACAAATTTATGAGCTGTTACCCTTTGTTGTTTTTCATTATTGTATTTTATATATTTTTGCAATTATTAAATGTACAAACATTCTTCTTAGCTTTCCTGATTAAGCTATTTTGTTTTTATTTTTTTTACATAATTTATCATTTAGACTAAAATAACCTTAACAATTTTAGAATCTCTTATTACTCCATAAAACAGGTACATCATGTATTTAGCCCTATGATCCAAATCATCACTTAATTTCTTCAAAAGCAGGTGAAAATGGAAATTTTCACGTGCAATTGTAGAAATTAAGTATTTGGGCCTTTCATCAAGAAGGCAAAGCAGGAGATATCACAGATATCTCCTGCTTACCTTCCTCTCAAGGAATGGCCCGCTGTCCCCATACACTACTATGGGGACAGAATTCATCAAGCTCTGAAAATACAATATTTTCGGATCTTGACTGCGGGAGCATTCACCATCTTCAGATGGCGAATGCTCCCGTACTCGCCGCTCACCCTGCTCCTTCCCTATGGGAAGGAGTCCCAAGTTTGTGAAGAGGGATCCTTTCGGATTCCTCCGCCACTGTCTGGCTCCTTCCGCCAGACGGCGGGGCTTTTGTGCGCATGCGTTACCTGTAGCAGTGAAAAAACTCGTGGGGATAGTTTATTTTTGGATCAGCTGTCTCTGCACTGGAGCAATGATGAATTGCTCCGGCGCTCGCAGCGAGTAGGAATGTAAATTAACGGGGTGCATTTGGACCCCGATAATTAGCATAATGAATAGTGTCCATAGTGCGGGTTTGAAATCGTAATAAGTTTCCTTTAAATTACTTTAGAGCTGTCCATAAATTAAAATATTGTCTTTCTTAAAATAGACCTAACATTTTGGTACTTGAATAAAACATGACCAACAGTGCAGCTGAATTAGTAAAAGTCAGTGTACCACATTAAAAAACTTAAAACATTTTTGCGAAGGAGAAAATATTAAGTTATATCATGCTCACCCATTAATAAAATGCATATAGATTTATATTTTGGTTGCAACCCATCCATTTGGATCCATTAGAACTTCTACAAATGAAGACCAAACTCACTCAACCTGTTAATAATTTTATCTTACTGAATATGACAAAACAATGATTTTTTTAAACTTAACAAAAGTACAATGCTGGATTATTTATACCAACCACATTTTAGAAAAAGCTATTTACCTGAAACATATTACCTGGCTTCTAGTCATTCCAGATTTTCCATACAACATTGTCACATGATCCTTCTTTATCCCAAGTATCTGCTTGGCCATCACATTAGTTACTATTGGGCATGCTTCTCTACTTTGTCTGGAGTCCATCAGTTGCACACACTGCATCATACAGCTCCTTCACTACTGGGTATATTTTTACCCCTGTGCTGAGCATTAGATGTCAATAACAGACTTCATTTTCAGAAAATACTGTACCATTGGTTGTTTTATAACCAAAGAGATTCAGCTGTTTCTTGAGAGTGGTACAACAAAAGAAATCTGTGGCATCACATAGTACAAAGAGCATCCTAGTGATTGCCACACAGTACAGAGAGAATCATAGTGACAGCCAAACAATACAAAGAGCATGCAAGTAACTGGCACATAATACAGAGAGCATACTAGTGATCAAAGTCAATACAGGGAGAATCCTAATGACTGCCACCACTGATGGTTTAAAAAAAACCAGACCTTTAAGGCTGCAATAGTTGACAGTTTGCAGTGAAAAACATCATTGATGGATATATATTGCAGCTGCTGTCAACCATGAAAAATTATTATATGACTCTGCTATGATTGAGTGATATGTGAAATATGCTCCTGAGTATTGCGGAACTATTAAAGAGGTACACTTAAGCTCAAGACAGCGTGTTGATTTAGTTATATAAGTGTGACCTTTATATGGCTAGAGCCAGCCACCCATGACCATTCCTGATTGATGTCTTTTATATCACCCTGATCATTTGGAGAACTTTCCCTATAGGCTATAATTGAGCCATAGATGAGCTTACGGTTCCAGATTCATCTTCCCCGGATTTCATCTTTATTGTTCTCTTAATGGAAAGATCATATATAGATATGTATTTCTATTGATATAGTTTATGAAATTTTTTTGCTCAGCTGATTATAATAACTTATTAGTAACTAAGATCTGTAGATGTTCTTTTTGGAGCAAAGTACTTGTCTGTGTTCAAGATTATAAGTGGTTTATGTGATCTATAAGAAAAAATATCGCTGTTGATTATTACATAATTCTAGATAATTGTTTTGTGGCAGACAACATCCACAAAATTCCTATTGGTGAACCCTAGCACTGGCAAACATACTATCCGAGCAGATGATGAATCTCCCTGACAACAGGAAATACAAATCTTTTAAACTGTTAGTTTTTACCACAGCTCTAGGCTGGCTGACAGATGTCCCACTCCCTATGAGTCTTCCAACAACCACCTGTCCTAGATTATAGCAAGTGTTCTCTTTGGTCTGTTAGCAAGGCTACATTACAGCTATACCCTGAAGTCTGAGTGTCTCTGTAAGACACATGCGATAAGTACTTTAGTTTGCCACACTATCAGAGGTGTAGCCAGGTGAAGTTT
The DNA here is from genome assembly GCA_031769625.1 of Taudactylus pleione. Classification (NCBI taxonomy): domain Eukaryota; kingdom Metazoa; phylum Chordata; class Amphibia; order Anura; family Myobatrachidae; genus Taudactylus; species Taudactylus pleione. The sequence continues at coordinate 15,367,777 of JAUIMM010000036.1, read as the reverse complement.
GAAATAGTCCTGAATAATTTTGCCATAATATTGTTTTGCCTGACAAGTGTTGAATGCTGATGCTTCTATTTATGCTATTTATCTAAAAAAATTTTTTTATCTCATCTTGTATGCCTTGTGGATGATAAGCTCAGAGCTATTGATAAAAGAACAGAATATAAATAGGCACTTAAATCAATACTAGTATATATAGTCCCACTACACAATGTAGCCTGAATGCTACCAGTATGCACTAAGCAAATAAAACATTTGAGTTGAAATAGAAATACCTGTATAATATATCACAAATTGTGCCCTGGGGAGTGACGCAGCACACACTCAGGGGAGCAGCAGGTGGTCAAAGCTCAAAACAAATGAACTGTATTGAAGGCTCTGCCGTGCACTGCCTTTACCCTTAACACAGGCAGCATTGCTTAGTGTCACCTGCACAGCCCCTCCACTGTCCCTCTATTCACCTCCTCCTTTACCCCTCTGTGGGTTCTTCCTCAGGGTCCCAGGCTCCCTGCCTAGCTGCAATGCATGTAGGGTCACCTTCTTCCCCTGCTCTCCTCCCAATTCCATTTCTGTTACCCCCTGTGTACCTGTCTTCCCAAGAATATCTCTCTACCCCCCACTTTGTGTGTACTGTATATCTCCCACTGTCCCTGTATTTCATCTAGTCTCCTCCTGTTTTCCCACAAAATTGCACAACCCACTGTCCACTTCCTCCACACTCCCTCTCCTTTCGACACTCACTTTACTCCCTACTTTACACCTTTCTTGTTCCTATTCTGCTCAATGGGGTAAGCAAAACCACTGCTGGTGGCTGCAGATCAGAAGCGACAGGGACAAAGTAAAGTGCAACCATGTTCATCACCTGGATGGGTGGTTTCTGCACCAGGGTCTGGATATGCAGGGTGTTTGGGAGGTATCATATATTAACATACAATAGTTGTGTAGATGCAAATAAAAATACAGTATACTGTGCCATTGCAATGTTAAAAGATTAAAAAGCTATGTACCAGTTGGTGTCTAATTATATACATTTACTAGCTTTAGTAAAGTTAGAAACAACACATGAAAACAGGAGTGACATTGAAACACATTGTCACCATAAACAGTCGTGTTAGCATTTGCGGTAGGAAGTGTTGTGTTAGTTTTGCTGGGCAGCGTGTTTTTAGATGGTGCCTGCTCCATTTTTTGTTCAACCGAAGTTATACACAGAGAAGTATCCTCCTATGCAAGTAGAAGTGGACGTTATCTGCTATAAGCAAAACATATTCATGTTTGACATGCAGTGTCCGTGGTGTATGGTTTTCTGTTTTTCAAATGCGAGTGGGTACCTGGGCTTATGCATGCCACTTGGCTCAATATAGGGGTTTTTTTTTACATGTGTGTACATGATTTCTGGATTCTGGGCCTGATTTAGACCCGAACACAGTCCAGAATCGGTCGCAAATGACCGATGGTTTTCGGACTGCACATTTTCCAGGGCCGCAGTGTGCCGCAATGTTACTGTGACCCTGGTCGCAGTGCACTGTACGCTGAAGCTTGATTGACATGCTGTAGGCGCTTGGTGAAGAAGCGGGCTGTTGCTTAAAATGGAGGCATGTGGCCTCCATTTTGTGGGAGTGCCAAAGCCAACATTTACATCTTTGGACACAGATTCACTGGCCTCATCAACTTAGATGCGGTGGACATTCTGAGTAATCTTAGGGTAACTCCGATGTTTGAAGGTCCGCCCGATGTCCCCAATGGTGATCTGATGCTGTGTCTTCGGACACATGCAGTGGATCTCAGAAGCCACAGGTGGGCATCTCATTTCAAAAGACAACACCTGCATCATTTACATAGCTTCTCAGATCTGCTGCCACTGAAGACGCAGTACCAATCACTCCTGCACCAACCACTGAAACAGGCCATCTTTTACCAACAGTAGACTATAAGCAGATCTTAAAATATTGCCTCACATAAAGGATTTAACTGATTTGGTGTTTACTATCAGACATGGATATGCAATAAATGCTTCTGTCACAAAGTTCCTATTGTCAGTGCACTCAGTTTGTAATCCTTGGTGATCCTTCTTGCCTGGGCAAGGAACACCCTCAACTAATGGACTAGCAAAGCTAGGAAAGTGGTTGGACCAGTGGTATATCTATACTGGGTGCAGAGTGTGCGGTGCACATGGGTCCCTGGGTCCAGGGGGGCCCACACTGTACACCCTGCACCCATGTTTTCTAAAACTTACCTCTCCGAAGTCCCGCATCACCTGTAGCAGCCCTGCACAAAATACATGGAAAAGGGACAGACTAGTGCCTAGAGTCTACTGCTTCAGTCACCAGGAATAGAGAGGAGGGAGCCCCGGAAGGGGAATGCACATGGGCCCCCCCCTCTCTTAATACGCCCCTGGGTTGGACATTCTTGTATATACTGTAGGCATATACAGTTACTAGTGAAGAGGAATGCCAGATCACTAGTTAAACCAGTACCAACAGCACCAGACTGATTATTGTTTCTGTAAAAAAGGGAAATGGGAATGGTAATAATTCCCCACTTCCATGGAGTTTAGAGTCATGTTGTTGACGTTTCACCACATAGCTTTTGGCCTGCCATTGCCATTAGATTTTTGTTTGTATAAATATAAAAATATAAATCTGCATTTAACCTATTTAAATGGAAATGAATAAAAGTCTATTTTAAGTGTCTCTCTTCTTAGCAATCCTCAGGGTGCCTTGGTAATTTTGGGTTGCCAATCTGGTTGTGGATATTCTTAATAACAGTGTATGTAACTAATTATGTGTTTTTAATAGTATCATTTAATTCTTATTGTGGAGGTTATTTGATGTTGAGTATAACTTCTAAAGTAAGTTAAGTGTGTGGAAGTACAGAAAGCAAATTAGATGCAATGTCAAAAAGACAATAAATTCTGTAAACTTTTATTTCCCGTAGTGAAATGATCTAAGTAACCTGAAAAACAAACACTGCCTGCAAAAATTACAATTTAATGCAAGAGCAATTTGACAGTTACATACTAATCTGCAGTTTAACATCATTCAAGTATTGCCTTTAAAGGTAATTTAATGTTTTAATTCATCAGTGAGTGAGTTACCTATTTTAATCTAAACAGTAGAAGCTTTATAGACAGTATTTCTAGATTCATTTTTATTTATGATCCATTTTATGTGAATATTTGGGCATATATGAAACATGGAAAATTAAATAGCATTTTAATATATATACTGTAGTTGGAGATTTAAACTAGATGGGTCAATTGATCTTTACATGTACTTAGCATTTTATGTTTCTATGGTTAACACAGCTATACAAATGGCAGTGCAGTATTTCTTGTGTTCTTTGATCATGTCATGAGTAGAAATTTCCGAAAAAAAAAATTAGTTCTTGGAGGAACTATGGTCTTGATTCAAATGTGAACACAAATGCCATCGCAGCCACAGTCTCATATGGTTTTGCAATTGCGAAATATGCTAATGACCCATTCGCTGTCCAGAGCTTAGAGAAGCCCACTGACAGCGTCTCACATCCGACGCCCATGCACAAAACCGGAAACATTGGACACATCAAGCGCAGATCAGGCGGCCATCAACCTTCTGAGTAAGTCTAGGTTGTTGCAGACATAGCTGGTCTCCATATATGACGAGGGCTCTCCTGATGTGAGCAAGGACACCAGAAAACAGTGGTTAAATGATCCGACATGCCTGCACTTCTCTAGCCACCTCCTGTTACCTCCCCCAAACGCTGACGCCTGTATCTTTGTGGGTGAATCCTTTGTGTGAGCGTAATTGCAATTCAGTCGCTGTTCGTGCGCAATGGCTAACAATTTATCAATCTGCGTAAATATCGGCATTGCATTCACATATGAATCAGGTCCCATGTTCTTTTGGATATCAAGGTGTTAATATTTGAACATGAAAAAGTCAAAACATCAAATGTCCAATGTGACACAGTTTTATTACAAAGGTAAATATACTTAGCTTCAGGAATAGCAGTCAATCAAAGGTTATAAGCCAGGGAGCCTCGCCATCTTAGACGCCTGTACTTGTGGAGTGAGCTGGACTGGACATCGTGAAATCATCTGGTACCAGGATGAGGCTGCTGTGTATTCTTCCAAGTACTTTTTATAGGGCTCTCAGGACGGTACATAACATTTGATTGGTATAGCTCAGTACAGATTGCAGCTCTAGCCTTACTGATACAAAGGAACATGGCCTTACTTAGTGCAAAACAACTTAAACCTTACAGGTAAAAAAGTACATGATCTTACTAAGTAAAAAAAAACAACACCTTAATCCTTACCAGTACAACAGTACATAGAAAGCACACATTGGAAATCCCCTCTTACAAGAATGCAGCTGTGTTCATAACCACATACAAAGCACATATAGTATTGGAAATTCCCCTTACATACTGTAAATTCATACAATTTTCAAATTCAGCTGGATGTCTGAGATTTGCCATTGCAGATTAATGTTTCCTGATTTGGTAAAATATGATGAATTAATGATGCAAACTGCACCACTTGGTGGGTCCTTAAGCGCGCTTTCCTTGGATATTGCAATATTTTGGTATGCTTCCTCCTCTCCCCTCCCCTCCCCTCTCTTTTAAATAAATAATGCAAACTGCAGGACCAAAATACTATAGAGTATGGACTATAATGAAACAAAACTGCAAAAATCAAAATATATCACCCTTTTATAGCCTTAAAAAGTAGCTTACAGACGGTATGCATTCGGTATACCGGTGGTCTGGATGCCAACGCTTACCTTACCCGTGCCAGAATACTGACGCCGGTCAGAATCCCGGCGCCGGCATCCCGACCGCCGGGATGTCAAAGGTAAGTAGCAGGAAGGGGGGCAGGGTTAGGGATTAGGCACTTGGGGGTTAGGTTTAGGATGCGGGGAGAGGGAGGTTAGGTTTAGACACTAGGGGGGATGTTAGGTTCAGGCACTAGGGAGGGAGGGTTAGGGTAGGGAGAGGGTTAGCATACCGACCACCAAGTGTCAGTATGTTAACCCTGTTGGGATCCAGGCGTCGGGATTCTGACCACCTAGACTGTACACACTAAGGGGGAGATATATCAGGCCTTGGAGAAAGATAAAGTTATGAAGTACGCCAGAGCAAGCAATCATCTTCTGTCATTTATGTAGCACAGACTGAAATGACAGTAACAGGCTAATTGTTTGCTATGAGCAGCTATTTTACTTAACTATTTTAGAGTTGAATGGAGTAGTAAGGAGGCTCCATAGACAGGGGTGTGTGTTGATGTGTGAGTGAGGGATGCTACCGCCCTTGAAGTAATGCAATGGAAGGATATTAAGAAAATACAGTACAAAAATATAAAATTACATGAATTGTATTATCCAGAATGAGATAAGAAATATAGTATTAGGCAGTGTCAGGGAAAGATTGTTTCTGGTTATCTTCACTGTTTGATCAACTGTGTTGTTTAACTGCGCTTTTCCTACTCTTTGTGAGCTTAAAAACCTATGTGCAGGAAAACACATCTGCCTCCAGCATGTCTGTCCAGGGAGTGTTACAATAAGCTGGGGCTGATTAAGAAACAAACTTCATCTACAAGGTCATTGAATAGTAGCCTAATAACTGAGACAGAGTACAAAATTCTGTTTGGTGATATTTGTTGCCTTTTAGTTTTCATCCAAAGTGCATGGGTTTGCACATTAAAATGGCAGCATGTGAACTGGTGTTACAAGTCGCCAGCATGCCTTATTACTTACTCGTGCTCTGGGTCTCTCTCCTCCAGGTCACCAATCACTCTCCCGGAATCATGCACCTAGACAACGTACACATCGTACTGACACGGCATCGCCAGTTGCTAGGAGATTGGAACGCCGGTCTACGGCTCATGATACTGGATGACGTTTCCTGTAGATTCCATTAATCACCTGCCTCGCATCCATTGGTTCAGCACCTTTCTTAAAAATGTTGGTTCATCACCGGCTTGCTGGCTATAGTGTTTCTGACATGTGCTTACGGTTCCTGCCAGTCGTGTATCTGCCCGTTTGTGCCAGATTCTGCCTGCACTTCAGAGATTCTCAGTGATTACTCTCATTTCATTGTCTAGAGATCTGTTTCTCTGCAAGCTGTGGTATTCTCTGGGTCTTTGTCACCAAGACCGCATATATGCAGTTAACATCTTGGCTCTCCAGTTGCACTCTGGCTCTCAAAGTCACACCCCAACTCTCAAGCCGCACCTCGGTTCGCAAGCCGCACCTCAGCCCTCAGGGGCATATCTCTGTATTTTACATCCCGGCTCTCCAGCCGCACACCGGCTCTCTAAGCCGCACCCCGGCTCTCAAGCCACACCTCAACTCACAAGCCACACCTCAGCCCTCAAGGACACATCTCTGCAGTTAACATCTCTGCTCTCCAGCCACTTTCCGGCTCTCAAATCTGCACCCCAGCTCTCAAGCTGCATCTCAGCTTGCAAGCTGCACCTTGGCTTTTGTACCCACACCTCGGCCCTCAAAGCCGCATCTCAGCTGGAACCTCGGCTCTAGTAGTCGCACCTCGACTCTCAAATCCTCATCTCAGTCTGTACCCCTATCAGCTATTCAAGAAGCACCCTGGCTCTAAAAGTCATTTCCTGGCCCTCAAGGCCACATTACCATCGGATTATCTATCGGCTCACCTGCCATATCACGGACCTAAAAGCCGCATCTCAGTCCTCGTAGCCGCTACTCAGCCAGGATATCCGTTGCATATCTCACTCCCTCCTGAGATCCTACAGTCACATAACATCTTGTGGCCCTAGGATAACCTTGTAAGACTCTACTATTTTGAGTTAAGTCCAGGCGGTCACTTAAGTACCAGTGAACATGTCCAGTTCTAAGGGAACAGCGGGTGGCTGTTACTGGTGAAGACCTCGGCTGAGTGATTCTAGAGGTCTTACACGATGAGTCCTAGGAGACCGTAACAACTGGTTAATGGAAGGATTTGGGTGGAGCAACGACACTCCTTGCAAAATGGGCTGGTAGAATCTATGGTTAACGAAACTTTGGACAATTCACAAATTTGTATTTAAACTTGAGTGGATCAGTGCAAGAAAGAATTTGGAGAGGAAAATACCTTATTGCCCTTTACATGTGTCATATGAAATGGATTTTCCCTCTAAATTGTGCCATTAATCTTTATATGTATTATTTACTCATACCATACCTCCCAACCAAAGGAATTTGTTGGGGGGTGGGAGGTGGGGACTGCTGCACACAGGAGTGGAAGATGCCTCCATGGGGTACAGAAGAAAATAAATGGCTTCTATTGAAAAAAAAAAAAGAAGTTAGTTGTGGTATTGCCAGACCACAAGTGGACCATGTCCACTTGAGTTCTGTCCACACCCTCTGGAGAACTGACCAAATTGCCACGACTATGCCCCATCCCAGTTTTGCAACCTCCCATTACTGGGAGAAATGCATATAACCCAAAGCTAGTTAGAACTTTTGCTAGCCACATGTACTCAGTTGGTTATATGCTCTTCTGTGTAAATAGCCTGCTAGAAAAATTGGTTAATACTCTAGCGATTGTTTATCAAATTCTAAATTATAATTAAAACATTTATTAAAAAAATAATTTCTATAATACTAGTATTAAAATCATTTTGAAAAAACTCCACTCTCAGTATCAAGTAGGTAAATGAAATTTAGAAGAAATCTTTTATTTGTTTTGGAAGTAACATTTTAATAATATTTGCATTCCCATAATTTTATGATTTCCTTCCATTGCAGGATTCAAATGAGTTATCATATTAGCAACTCATCTGTGAAATAACAAGAAGCCAGCATGGTGTTTTCATACATTTATCACTTGTAGACTCTGCAAACTACAGTAGCAGTAATCATAACTGACATACAATTTTTGTAAAACTACTGTATGCTGGATACACAATATTAGCATTTTCTAACTATTACATATAGTCGAGATAATATGTTTTATGTCTGTTTTAGTAACTTGCAATTTAAGCACTTCCAGTTTACAGTCTGTGGTAGCAAAACACCAGTAACATTAGCAAGTTGAATTACAGTACTGACCACAGCGCAATACAAACTAACCATAAGCTTTTACAAGTCCCAGACCATAAGCTTTTACAAGTCCCAGGTTTTGGCCCCGTCTGTCACTGCTCCCGAGGATCATGTAAGCCAGTGATTAAAAACCAGTGAGGGCCCTAAATACACATCCTGAGGAAAACGGATACTAGAGAACTGAGGTCAGTAGCATTGGTGTGAATTGGGGCACTGCATAGCATATCATTTGAACTAGAGGCACTTTAGAATATATGAAATGGGGCACTGTGTGTCATATAATGTGAACTAGAGGCACTGCGGAATATGTAAAATCGGGGCACTGTGTGGTGTACAATGTGAACTGGTGGCAAGTGTGGCATATAATGTGAATTGGGGGCATAGTTTGTCATACAATGTTAGCTGGGTACACAATGCAGCACACAAAGAAAACTGGGGGCACAGTGTTGCATATAATATGAATTGGTGGCATGGAGTGGCAAATAATATCAACTGTGGGCATTGTTTGCCATACAATGTTAAATGGTGGCAATTGGTTAATTGTATGGCATACAATATGAACTAGGAGTACATTTTGGCACATAATGTGAACTGGAGACACAAGGGTATATTTACTAATGTGCAGGTTTTTAGAAGTGGAGATGTCGCCTATATCAACCAATAAGATTCTAGCTATCATCTTCTAGAAAGTGCTAGAATCTGATTTTTTTGCTTTGGGCAACATCTCCACTTCTAAAAACCTGCACTTTAGTAAATATACCCCACAGAGTTCATATAATGTGAACTGGGCACACAGTGTGGTATCAATATGAACTGGGAGCAGTGTGTGGCATCAATATGAACTGGTGACACAGTGTGCATATACTTATTATACATATTATTTTTACTTACATGAAATTTAGAATAATCTCATTATTTGCAATGTGCAGTGAGAAATTTAATTCATGTTTAAATTTTAACCTCTATAAACTTTGTATTTTTCTTTATGTCAAGCCTGTACCTAATGGGTAGGAACAGAAGGGCCCCAAAAGCTACAGTAAGTGTACCGGGCCCCAAGATTTCTGTTGCCAGGCCTGGAAAATACTCATATTTAGTGCAGACATAATGCAGTATACGGGTTATACGGCACATATTTTTTAGATAAATGGCGTAAATCATCACCCACTAAAACATGGTAGATATGCAATATATTGGATAAGTAACTCATGTGAAAGCAAGTAAAGGGTTACTGGTTTACTAAGAGCTCCATTAGTTAAGCTTTGCTAAAAAAAAATCAGTGTAAGTTACATCACTGATGACATCCAATTCCTTATGTGTTCAACATGGGATGTAGTCAGCATCCCAGCGTGCGGGATGCCGATGGGTGATATACCGGCACCAAAATCCCAACAGCATCGGGATCCCGGCACCAGAATCACGACCGCCGGCATCCCGAAGATAAGTATCGGGCGTTAGGGGGAGGGTTAGGCATTAGGGGGAGGGTTAGGCTTAGGCACTAGGGGGGAGGGTTAGGTTTAGGGTGCGGGGAGGGAAGGGGGAGGTTAGGTTTAGGCACTAGATAGGGAGTTTAGGTTTAGGCATCGGGGAGGGAGTGTTAGGTGTAAGGTGCGGGGAGGGGAGGTTAGGTTTAGGTACTAGGTGGAAGGTTAGTGTTATTTAACAAGGAGGGAGGGTTAGGATTAGGGTTAAGGGTTAGTTTTACCTTCTTTCCTTATGGGTGTCGGCATTGTGACTGTTGGGATGCCTCTGTCGGTATTCTGACCAGTGGAATCCTGACTGCCGGGATCTCATACCCAACCCATTTAACATAACCCTCTAAGAGGGAGATGCCTGTCTTTGTTGTTACAGCTCCTCCAAGATCAGTTACTAGTAACATAGTGAAGGCTGTGTCCAACATGGTCTTAAGCTGTACTAATCATAGATGTATATATAGCTTTTTGTCCATGTGATGCTATTGATTTTAATTGCATACCTATTGTAATAAATAAATAATGTTTAATTGATACCTGAACTTTTTTAGTTTCCATCATCACCCCAAGGCCAGCCTGGGCAAAGGCAACCTAGGCAATTGCCTAAGATGACATAGCCTCCAGAGGGCACTCAGTGGCAGAGCATGCATTAAACTGACCGACATCAGCATCTCTCTTTAATGTGACCCTAACATTTCAACTTACTTCAGACTCCTCAAATCACTGAGAGATACAAGGAGTCAACAAGCAGCCCTGCCTCCACCCCAGTGCTCAGCCTCTCCAGGTTTGCCCTGCAGCCCTGGCAGATTGTCATCATCAGCTGCAGAAGACCAGTCTGTCTGTGAAGACTCAGTCAGCAGCACAGTCAGCAGTGGACCACGGTCAGACTCAGCGGTGTCAGCTGCTAACAATACAGAACGAGACTTGGGAGCGCCTTTTCCGGCATTGCTGTAAGAAAGTACTTAAAGGAACTATTGTAGCCTGGGGAAGACACTACCTTTGGGGAAGTCCAGGGGTTTAAAATCACAAAATGTGGAATGATGATTGATGTGGAGGTGGGGGATGAATAAGCAGGGGAGCACGACTGGAAAGGGGACAAGATGTGAAGGCTGAACAGGGGAGCAGAGAAGACAGTGTGGGATTTGGAGGGGGAATGGAAGCACAGAATACAGGACCTCATTCAGAGTCGGTCAAAGCGGCCGCACGGTCGTACGCCACCAATGTTCGCTATACTGCGCATGCGTAAAGTTCGCAATGCACGTGCGCAAACTAGCCGCTACTTTCTCTCTCCTTGAACACAGCCAGGTTGGTAGTTTGAGTGACAGATTGAGGCGTTTGTGGGTGGTAACAGGGGAAGGTGCTTGAAAACGGTGGAGTGGAGATCCGAACGCAGGCGTGCCTAATTATGCAAACGGCGTTTTATGGGAGTGCATACGGTTTATGGGAGTGCATAATTAACAAAGTAGCGTCATGGCACATGTGAATTGGGAGGTTTTTACACTGACATGATCGTAGAGCTTAAGCTCTATGACCAGTTCCGATGGTTCCCGATGGTCTCGATTAATCCTTATATGCCCGGAGATGACGTGCAATGCGTACGAGAAGGGGGCGTATTTTTTTGAATTCCGCCCGCTTCACCTTGGTCGGCCAGCTACCGATCCGAACTTAGGGACGCAACTTGCGAGGGAATCATTTGCATATCCGGACCCTTTTCCCGTACGACCATGCGGCCGCTTCGAACGACTCTGAATGAGGTCCGCAGTGTAGTATATAGAATGGGAACAGGGGAATACACACAGTCTTTGATCATAAGGAGGGGAACAGTGGAGCACAGTGTTAGATGTGGATGGCGGAATAGAAGCACAGTGTGAGATGTGGATGGGGAAAGGGAGCACAGTGTGAGATGTGGTTGGGGAACAGGAGCACAGTGTGAGATGTGGATGGGGAATAGGAGCACAGTGTGAGATGTGGTTGGGGAACAGGAGCACAGTGTGAGATGTGGATGGGGAATAGGAGCACAGTGTGAGATGTGGATGGGGTAATAGGAGCACAGTGTGAGATGTGGTTGGGGAACAGGAGCACAGTGTGAGATGTGGATGGGGGAATAGGAGCACAGTGTGAGATGTAGATGGGGAAAGGGAGCACAGTGTGAGATGTGGTTGGGGAATAGGAGCACAGTGGGCCTGATTCAGAGCCGCTCGTAAGCGGCCGCTCGTTCGCTCTGAGCGATGTTCGCACAACTGCGCATGCGTATGGGTCGTAATGCGCATGCGCCAACCAGTCATTGCGGTCGGAAATCGAGCGCTCGCAAAACAGCGAGTGCCTGCTAATTTGAGTGACAGGATGAGGCGTTTGTGGGTGGTAACAGGGGATGGTGCTTGAAAACGGGGAGTGGTGATCCGAACGCAGGCGTGCCAAACGGTCAAAACAGGCGTTTTAAGGCTGTGCATAATTAACAAAGCAGCGTCATCGATCAAGTCACTTGGTTGTTTCTTAGCCTGAACTGTTCGCATGATTGCGGTAGGAAAATCCAACCACAAGCACTGCGAGCAGTTCAGATGCCTTTCGATGTACTCGATTAATCTAATAAATAGCGGAGATGACGTAGGATGCAAGCCGCCAGGGGGCGTCTTTACAAAATAGCGAGCGCATGTTTCATTCGCTCGCTCAGACATAGAGGCGTCAACAGATCGCAAAGAGCGAGCGCTCAATTTAAATATCCGGCCCCTTTTTCTGAACGAGCGAGCGCAAATAGCGTCCGGCTCTGAATCAGGCCCAGTGTGCGATGTGGATGGGGAATAGGAGCACAGTGTGCGATGTGGATGGGAAAAGGGAGCACAGTGTGAGATGTGGATGGGGAAAGGAAGCACAGTGTGAGATGTGGATGGGGGAATAGGAGCACAGTGAGATGTGGATGGGGAATAGGAGCACAGTGTAAGATGTGAATGGGGAAAGGAAGCACAGTGTGAGGTGAGAATGGGGAAAGGGAGAACAGTGTGAGTGATGTGGATGGGAAATGGGAGCACAGTGTGAGATGTGAATGGGGAATAGGAGCACAGTGTGAGATGTGGATGTGGAATAGGAGCACAGTGTGAGATGTGGATGCGGAATAGGAACACAGTGTGAGATGTGAATGGGGAATAGGAGCACAGTGTGAGATGTGGATGCGGAATAGGAGCACAGTGTGAGATGTGGATGCGGAATAGGAGCACAGTGTGAGATGTGGATGGGGAAAGGGAGCACAGAGTGAGATGTGGATGGGGGAATAGGAGCACAGTGTGAGATGTAGATGGGGGAATAGGAGCATTGTGAGATGTGGATGGGGAATAGGAGCAGTGTGAGATGTGGATGGGGAATAGGAGTACAGTGTGAGATGTGGATGGGGAATAGGAGCAGTGTGAGATGTGGATGGGGAATAGGAGCACAGTGTGAGATGTGGATGGGGAATAGAAGCATAGTGTGAGATGTGGATGGGGAAATGGGAGCACAGTGGACCTCATTCAGAGGCGGTCGTTAGATGCAAGCGGTCGCCCTGAATCAGGGCGGCCGCTTGCATCCTGAACGGCCACCTCCTTGTCAATTGTTAAGCTGTGGGTTACCACCCACAGGTTAACGACCAACCAGGTTGATGGTCGTGATGGTGATCACCATCGCGGCCATCGGGGCTTACGACCAGACCCTAAGGTTGGGTCTGGGCACTTGTAAGCCCCAGGGAGCTTACTGCTCTGATCGAGCAGGAAGCTCCCCACTGACATCAGCAATGATGTCAGTGGGGCTGCCCACAAAATGGTAGGCATTCGTAAAGGAGCGCCACCATTTTGGAAACCACCCCCCAGGCCTGCCTACCAAACGGGGGCAGTTGTCGATCAAAATCGACAGCCGCCCCTTTGGTAACGAGCTCCGGAGCGACAGAGTTTCTCTGTCGCTCCGGGGCTTGCGCATGCGCAGTGCGGCCGCTGAGACCAAACCATTGAGTCGGTTACGAGCGCATCGGCGCTTGCGACCGACTTTGAGTGAGGTCCAGTGTGAGATGTGGATGGGGTAATGGGAGCAAAGTGTGAGATGTGGATGGGGAATGGGAGCACAGTGTGAGATGTGGATGTGGAACGGGAGCACAGTGTGAGACGTGAATGGGGCAATGGGAGCACAGTGTGAGATGTGGATGAGGGAATGGGAGCACTGTGTGTGTTATGGAGAAGGACAGGGAGCACAGTGTGAGATGTAGCTTTGAGATGTCATCTTTATTTGGGAGGGCACTAGCTAAAATCTTGTCTGGGTCACCAAATATAAGGGACGGCCCTGATCACCCTGCACTTTCATTGCATTTCTATGCTAGTGGGACAGTGTTCGAATAGGGGCAATCGCAGGATTTCTATTCTACAGGGGGTTCTGAATGCTTCATTTAGGGATAAAGTAAAAAGAAATTGCTACAATAAGTCTAAAACAGAAATTAATTGTTTTAAAGACATAACAAGCACAATTGAGTCTGAAAGTGTTGCTTATTCACACTACTATAATATAGTAATATTGGTAATATATTTAAAAGGGTAAAATGGTTTTTACATCCTATAAAATAACTTTTTACGAAATTTGCTGCATCCAGTACACGACACTATCAACATTGCAGTAAGTATGAATTTACCATACAGACGGAAGTTCTTGCAGCATCCATGCAACTGGCTACTTTGGGGGCGGGGCTGGGCTTTTACATCATTATCCAGCCCCCATTGTAGCAAAATGCAGCGATTTACTAGTCTGCATGGAGGGGCAGGGCTAAAGTGACACAATCACAGGGACTGTGATTCTTGGTGGTAATATCTTCAGATCCGGGCTCTCTTCCGGGGATGCGGGAGACTGCCCTAGAAATTGTGAGCCTCCTGCACCTTCCAGGAGAATAGGCAAGTATGGGGCACCCCTGAAGGGAACAATCTGGAACTATGTTAAAGGTGCTTTATCAGTTTCAACTAAAAACAAGCATACATTTATTAAAAAGCTAAGGTACCCTACAACACAATGGGTTACCTGTACCAAGAGTACACTTACTGTAGGAATAATGCTGCACCTGCTTAGCCTATTATCGTAGTGAAGCATGAATCATTTATCACGGTATGTAACCAAAATCAGTGGGCTGAAGTGGGTGAACGATAAGTCACCTCCTCTGCGATTTGTGCAGACACACTCAGCGCGTTTTTACTGCTGTGTGCAAGTACAGGAGTTATCAATTGGGAAACAGACTAAAAGCCCCCATACATGGTGCTATATGCATCTTGTGACACGACGGGGGATCTGACGGACAAAATATCGGACGGTCCCCACACATGGTGTGATCGGGTGGCTGACAGCCTGATATGCCAGCACCCCCAACCCACATAGCGCTGCATGGGATTGTACATCGCATCCCAAGATCAAATGAATCTGCAAAAATATCTGGAGGTGCGATGTACGACCCCACGAGAGCGCGCTCTGACCGATATCATGCACATAGATGGTACAATATAGCAGCGAAATCGTACCAATCCGTCGGATCGGCTGCTATATCGCACCATGTATGGGGGCCTTAAGATGAAAAAGTTTGGAAAAACTTTATTGACAAAAGACCTTTCAAACATTGACCTCTTCTTGCTTCCCTCACACTCTGCACATGAGAAGCACGTATAGGAAGCTTAAAGTAGTGCTATCAGCACTGAGAATACGTCCAACGGTAACTTTTATTTTAGTACTAACTGTGTCTTTTAGCATCGCTATAGTTACCTATGATGGAGAAGATAAACATGTCTGCTTTTTCATTTGTAGGTAATGATATGTACAGAATTTTCTCTACCTTTTCTATTTTTTCCCCTTATGTCCTCTTAGAACATGAAGTAGTTTCATGGCATTACCCTTCAGGAAATGTTTCAAGGTCCACAAAGTCCAAAATCACCATTCTGCTTAGGAGAAATTTTAATGTTGAGGGTTATTCTTGTTATAGGCTATGTGAACCAATGGGTCAATTGAATATAGTTTTGAAACTAATCCTATTTAATCAATGGCAGGTACAAAATGTGTTTGTCACAAAGTACTCTACAGAAATACAAAGCCAGTTGATATTTTGTGGTAGGCTCCATTTTGCATGTTGCTCCACTTTGCATGTTGCCTCAGGCTTTAGATGATTAGGTCAGCCTTTGCATGCTAGGGTTTAACATTCCTTGTCCCTATAAAAGGGATCCATATAATGAAGTTTCAGGCCCAGTGTGATAATTAAAATTATATGTTAGATTGGAATCACTAAAATAAGATTTTTTTTTTTTGTGGATGAGATATTTAAATGAGCTAGAAGGATCTCTAATAATTATACTTCAAGGTGTTCCACATTTTGCAAGGCAGCACAGAGCTGTCTAACTGTGCCAAATAGCCAGATTTAAATGCCACTTCATTAACCACTGTTTATCTACTGCTCTGAATGGGACGTACTTTGCTCAGTCTAGGCAGGTAATGTAAAGTAAGTGTACAGTATAATTAGGCAGTAAAATTATATTTGAAATGAGGCTTTGTTAGATGTCTCCTTACTTTCCAATAATTGCTAAAAATGAGAAAAGAATCCTGCAGTATGGTACTCAGCACAATTAACTATTTTTATATAGTATTTTTGGCAAATATATTCTCATACCTTTTATTCGTGATATGAACAAGGAAAGTCATTTAAAACTATAGATAAAATAGGTTTATAATGTAAATGTTTTCAACTTATTGTAGTTGTTTAGCTGTCTGTTGCTTAAAAATGTTACCTTAACCATGCTACTGATTGGTCACAGCAAATGTATGGTGGGCTAGTGTTTTTAACCCAAAGTATATTCACAGTGCCTAGTGTAATGTAGCTTGGACTTGGTGCAAATTGAATTGGCAAATCACATGGCACCATGCAAGTGCAGTATAGAAAGGATATGAAGACACCAGAGCCATAATTAGAAATTTTAGAACTCTGGGAGAGATAGGATAATTCCACACCCACCCTGCCCATCCATGTTGATGGTGGCACACATCACACTGCCTTATCTTTAGTCAATAGTACAATGGATTGCATTTTAATTAGCATTTAAAGTACCGCAGAAATCATAATTCCCAATTTTTTAACTGACATATATAACAATATGGAAAGCTAACATTCGCTCAGGGTTTGCCGAGACATATGGCAGGTATAGGTGCTAGAGGAGGCATGACCAAACACAGGGCTATGACCGCACCATCTTGTTGTGCTTTGCAGTGGTGTGTGCCTATAAGGAGGTCAATACACCTCATCCATGGCTAGCCTCGGCCCCCTGTAGGCCCCCATATGAGCCCGGGCGCTGGTAATCATTACCCTCTCCACCATCCATATTTCAGAAATATGGCACTGGTGCTATGTTTATAAAAATATAGCCATAATAGTTAAGATGCTGCATCTGACAGGATGATCTGGTAATAGGACCACCCAACCCAATTTTTTTGGTAAGCAGATATAGATTTTGGCACCTCTTAGTGGACCTCCATATAAGCTCACTTATTCCCCCTCCATAGAGCCCCTCAGTATCCAGTCATTAGGTCTACAGTAAAAAGGTAGACAATGTTTGTGCAGATAATGGAAGTTAGACAAGCAATAGGTTGACAGGGTCTGAAGGTCAACACACTAAAGGTCGACTAGTAAGGTCGACAGATACTGAAGGTTGACAGGGTCATTAGGTCAACACACAAATGGTCAACACATGTTTTTTTATTTTAGGGTTAGGCACTTACTCCGACGGTTAGAGTTAGCCACTTACCCCGACGGTTAGGGTTAGGCACCAGGAGGGAGGGCTAGGCATTTACTGGAGGGTTAGGCACTAGAACTGATGTTAGGGTCAGGCACCTACTCCGACGATTAGGGTTAGGCACCAGGAGGGATGGTTAGGGTTATGCACCAAGGGGAGAGTTAAGGTTAGGGTGAAAATTAGAGCTAGTAAACCAAAAAAATACATGTCGACCATGTGTGTGTCAACCTTCTTACTAGTCGACCTTCAGACCCTGTCGACCTATTGCTTGTCTAACTTCCATTGTCTACCCAAACATTGTCTACCTATTTACTGTAGACGTAATGATCCACACCCGAGCCCCTCACAGCCCAGAACCCGTCAAAGCCCCTCACAGCACCCCCATCACAGTCCCTCACAGCACCCCTCATCACAGCCCAGCACCCCTCACCTTAGCTCCCCTCATCACAGCCCCTCATTCCCCTCATCACATTCCCTCTCATCCCCTATTTATCACAGACCTTTACAGTCACCTTCCATAACAGCTCCTCACACTGACCTACCGTCTTCTGTCCTGAACAGTGGCAGCAGAAGACTGGTGGTGGAGGACTGGTCTGGCAGCGATGGCAGACTCCTGAGTGCTGTGGCGTTCCTGGACAGGCAGCTGTGGCACAGTGACACAGTCTGCCCAAGGCCGCTGACTAATTTCTAATTGTGTGTTGCTGGCGGAGCTGTAGCAAGAACAATGGTATTGAAGATGGAGCTGTGGGCCTGATTCAGAGCCGGACGCTCTTTCAGAGCGCTCGCTCTGAATCAGTGCCCTCCTATTGTATTTTTTAGTGAGCGGCCAGGAAGATGGTTGCGATGGTCAAGACCCTACCTTGTGGTAGGGTCTCGATGCCGCAAGCCCTGAAGTGCTTTTTGCTCTATCAGAGCCGAAAGCACTCCCACTGACATCACTTGTGATGTCAGTGTGGCCGGCCTTAGACGGTAGGCGTTCCCATGGGAACGCCTCCGTCTGGCAAGCAATGCCCCCGGCACAACCACCAAAGGGGGCGTGCTGTCGCTCACCATCGACAGCACGCCCCCTTTGTAGCGAGACCTGGAGCGACGGTTTGCCCGTCGTATCTGGGTCTCGCGCATGCGCACGAACAAAGCCACCTCCGTCGTGCGCATGCGCACTGGGCCAACATCGACCACGAGCGGGTCTGAATCAGGCCCTGTATTCCACAAACAATAACCTGGCATAGGAGTCTCTGTTCTCCAAGTGACAAAGAATGTAACAAAGCACTGCAAGAAAGGCATCCTACATTGACCTGTTTGCCCTACAGTACATGCACATTGATGACAATTAAAGAACACTGGTAAGCAACTGTTGAGATGCCCCATAACCATTACTTCAAAACATTTCATAATCAATTAAATTAGCAACATGGGACATTAATCATTAAGATCAGAAACTGATAGAGCTTTGGGTACTGGCTCTTTTGAAAGGTACAAGCTAATGGAAGGTTAAAAATCATTGTAAAATCCCCCGCTAGCTGACCTGCACACTCCCACAGAATTCTGGTCTCCGGGAACATAGTGCCTGCGCTTTGTTCCTGGGGACTTCTTTACTCCGCATGCGTAATTCACAGAGAAAATGCCCACCACACCATTTTGCCGGTAATTTCTGACTGCAGCGCTGGCCAGCGTAGGACTTTGGAGAGGTAAGTATAATTATATATGGGGGCAGGGTGTGTTGTGTGGGGCCCCCTGGCCTGTGCGCAACTTACAGCATACACCCATAATAGATATGCCTATGCTGACAGACTAGTATCTTGAATGTATCTTCACTATTCAGTCTAATCATTGCTGGTACTCAGATATATTCCACATAAGGAGGTGCCTCATCAAGGCCCCAAGCTTCTTACAGTATCCCAATAGTCAAGTCTACCCTCCAGTTCCTGATCCGAGTTCACAAAACCCTCGAGACCTGGCATCATAGAAGTATTTGGTGCAGCTGGTACAGGGCCCACCACAAATAGGCATGGCCATAAATAGGGGTGTGCGAGTGGTGCTGTCACATTTGTTGAACTTGGGGGCAGCACCGTTGCTGCCTCACAGCAGCTGCATGTGGCTTGCAGAGTGCCAGGAAGAGCATACTGCAGTCAGTAGCAGTCTTAAGAGTAACCCCAAGTGTCTAAGGGATTATCTAGGCAGGCACCCTGCAACCTGTAGAGCAGCTTAGAACATCCTTATTTCGCTCCGGACAATGCTCTACTTCCTTAAAATGGCAACTTGCACCCTTTGCACCTAATTGGATTGAGCCCCAAGTGTATATGTGAGGGGCTGGGCAGAGGGTATTGGACAGAGCTAGGGCGATATTGTATAACTTTGCATTGGACATCTAGAAGCAACACACAAGATAGATAGATAGATAGATAGATAGATAGATAGATAGATAGACAGACAGAAACAGATATTGCATTATACACATTTCTTGAGGAATACTTAATAATATAAATTATCTTTTTTACGAAAAGAATGACAAAACAATAATCAACACATCAGCTCTTTAATGAGCAAAATAATTTTTTTCAGCATTGGAATAATAATGTTTATCCAGATTATCTTTATTTCACTCAGTGACCAGTTTTCTAGTCAAGAAGTACAAAGTAATTTCCATTAAGTAATATACAATTTTCTGTGTGTAATAAGCCTTTATTTTTGAAAAAGAGTAACTGAAAAGAAAGTTACTGCAGTTAGTTTGTCAGAGAAACTTATTTGCATTATCTTACAAACTATCAAAATTACTAATAATTTTGGAAAATGTAAAAAAAAAAAAACAAAGAAAAAAAAATAAGAGGAAAAAAAGAAAAAGTACATTAACTGCTGTCTAATAGAAATATACAGGTAAGAGAGAAATTATTTCTTAGTGATGTGCTCTTAAGTCCACCTCTATCATTTCCCATATAAATGTACATCTGATACATATACAAATACCTTGAAAAGACTGTGATAAATACTCTTCCTGATAAACAATAGGGAAATTAATATTTTTGTGGTTGAATAATATTAGTATAAAATTACAGAGGCAGAATTGGGTTTATAAATGTTGTTGGCACCCTTCATAATAGTGTATTCTTGGTATCTACATATGTATACATTTTACTTATATACTGCTGTGAGGTAACATCAATATAAAATAAATTTACAGTGGTAAATAAAATAAAAAATATACGATTTGTAATTTTTTTAACACTTGTGGACATGCAACATGAGAAACATTTTTTTAAAAATATCAATAGTGGGACAATTACTCAAGTTTTCTTTGGACACATTGTTACTTACCATTATTAGCAATCGCATCCGATCTCAACTATAGTAAATAATATTCAATTACCAATAAACTTATTTTTCTAGAAATTGCTCAGGCTGTGAAAAAGAAATGTAATACTTTAAACACATATATCCTTTTGGATTTACACTGGTAAGTGGGATATCACTCTCAGCTAACAATATGCACCTTTGATTTCTAACTCAGTAAAATACCAAGGACTATACAGTGAATTACTGGACTTTAATTACCTTACCCTCCCTTTTAAAAATCTTCTAAAGGTTTGCCAAATCATGTAGTAATATTTTATAAAAACTTTAATGGGATGAGAACAATTTTAATTGTGGCTAAATCAGCAGCACAGCCACCAAGCATACAAATTATCATGCACATCGTGCTAAAATATCCAGTTTCCTTTATTCCCACAATTGATAGTGACAGCACTTAAGTGATAATGTTGTACCTGCCAGGATTTAAACCTCTTTGTTCTATTGGCAGTTTATAGAATGGGCCGCAGTTAAGGCCTTAACAGCATTGGTGCTTTGTGCACAATTTGATCTACACAATAAAACATTTCAAAATAAAAAAAGGGTGAAAAATATCAGACATTCCATGAGTGAGTCCCTTGTGCATATAAATACAATTTAAGTCTTTGTACTCTCTTCTTTTGTATAGCACATGCCTAAAGCCAATTTTAAACTTAAATCTTAAAATAAAGTTTAATATGAAGTAAAAACAAAACAAAAACCTATCATTCACAACAATTGCTTCAATTGCTGTTGTTGTCCATTTTGAATATTTACATATTTTATTTCCAAAACTCCAAAAAGTTTTTGATATGTATATGCATTATGCAAATTGTAATCCTCCACATTTAAATAGCACAAGTTCTGTGGGTTGAAAATCCAAGAAATTCCCATTAAGGTCAACTACTGTAATACATCAAAAATAAAGTCTGTATTCCATCTAGTCTGGCTATACTCTGGTTGTAGAATGTGAATGTGGATGCGGATGTGGGTGTGGATGTGGATGAGGAAGTGTGTTATTCTGTCCTGCAGTAAAAGTATTGAAGGCATGTATGGGCTGAATCCCCGGTATAGTGTTAGGAATCATTGTTATAGTATTGGGGGTCATTAAGGGAATATCATCTGGGGATCTTCTCATTGCTAGAGTGTAGTCCGGTGGGCAGGCGTTTCTAAGAACAACCTCATGAGGATGAATAGATTCACATTCATGGTCTAAGTCTGTGTGCTTCATTTGTAAAGACATAATTTCCTCTTCTTGTGCATGGGCTATGTCATTAGTAGTGTTGCGCTGAGGACTACATCTCCTATGCACATCATGTCTCCTTTTATCCTTTTTATAATATAATGCTGCAAATGCCAAAATGTTAAGAAATAGCAGAGATGCACCAACAGCAATAGTGACACTCAACTCTGTAGAATAGTCTCTTTCCAATGAAAATGGACTAGGCTGTTGTTTGAAATTATCTTCATTAATTGTAGGGAATGCTGAAGTTACAGGTACAAGTATTTTCCTGGTTGATCTAGAAGTGATATCAGTAGATGGCCCTTTAGTTGTGGTGAGGTCATTGATAACATGAAGATGTGGAACCAACTCTAGCCAAAGGTTGACTTTATTAGCCCTGTAATGTTCTTTAACTCTGGGTTTTAATCCAATGTGAAGATACAGTTGGTCCTTTTGTGAATATCTAGTCCACGCAACTTCTTCAAAACGATTTGGTTTTGTATGGATGAACTTTGTATCTTGAGGAACAGGTTGATTTGGATCTCTATAAGAGAAAAAAAGCAATTTATTCCAACAGTAAATGTAAACAGTTTAAATATATACATATGTGTCCTCATATTGCATCAAAAACCCCGTCTCGGGACTCCAAGTCCTGTGCAACTGGGCTTGCGCCAAACATCTTTTTTGCCCAAAAATGCAACTCAGTCAGAAATGGATGTGATAAACTGCTCCATGAGACTGTACTGAATAATTTGATATGTGGCACTCGTATATCTGGGTAAGTCTGAATCTGTATACATAGGAAGTGCTTTGATGCAGCGGCCGCGGCTTTTTCCACACCAAGTTCCATTGTGCTTTGTATACAGACTAAGTGCCGTATTCAATTAGTGGCGAAAGTTCAGAATCTGCGAAAAAGTATTGCGGATGATGTCATTTAGCCATATTCAATTACAAAGACTTTTCGCGTACCCGGAAAGTCAATACAATGTAATAGGTGAAAAAGTTTCGCCTATGAACAGCAGGCGGAAAAAAAGTGCAGAATTGTGGTTTTGGGGTGCAAAGGTGCGGAAACCACTCTGCACCCTTGGGACAGCCCCCAAAGGATAACTGCGTCAAAAATACCCCCCCAAAAAAGTGGAACAACACAAAATATGACTTTGAAAATGGGGGCGAAAAAGTATAAAGTGTGGGTACACACATAAAATGTATCGAAATAGACTTTTGGGGGGTCTGCAAGTATGGGGAGGTGTTTTTTTGATTGCAGGTGCTTGCTTAAAGTGGGTTTTTACGGTTTTTAAAACTTCACTTTAGTGACTTTAAAACATGCTACCACCCATTTTCAAGTACCCCAAATTTTACAGTGCTACTTATTTTCACAAAAAAATTACTGCTTAATGCAATTCTTCACCACTTGTGTAAAGACGCTATATAGAAAGCACTTAAGTACCCCAAATAGCTTCAGGGGGGCTAATCGGGGACATCTATACTGATCCCCAATGTTAGTGCATCATTTGGGGGTGTCAGGCTGATTTCCCCAAGTTAGACAGCACTTTTCGCCTGTTTGAGTTTCGCAGGGACGCGTTTTCACGCCCTTTGGAATTGAATATGGCGAATAGTGGGGACGCGCACGATAAGTTTCCACGGCCAAAACACTCGAAGTCGGCGAAAAGTCTGGCAGGCGGAAAAGTATCGCGAGTGCAAAACTAATTGAATATGGCCCTAAGATGCACACAGATATACAAGTGTCACATATCAAATTAATCAGTGCAGCCTCGTGAAGATTCTGTAATATAAATTTAATCTGATCATGCTTAAACTATGAGCCAACAAGTGTTCCTAATAATATATCATATGTAGAATGACTATGACGAATTATGACATTTACCATTACCTAATCAATGCAGAAAATTATTTCTTACCATCTTGAGCTGACATCACCACTGCTGAAACTTAAACTGTAGTTAAATCAATGTACAGTAAAATAATATATTGAGAAATGTTAACATTATTTTTCAATAAAATAATACAATTATGAATCTGTCTGAGGGTCCAGGAGTGTGAAACCAAAATAAAAGTATAATTTCTCAATGTTGCATAGGTACTGGAATGATGTAACATTGAAGGCATATTTTTGTTAGGTTATTATAAAAATGTTGCTACAAAAAAAACAAAGCAAAAGTCTTCCTTTGGATCTGTCTCCATTTCACATTACATGCCATCATTTAAGTAATCAAGCTATTTGTATATGCCACCCTAGCAAAAAATTTAATAATTATTCATGGATATAAATCCATATATATATATATATATATATATATATATAATTATTTTTTTTTAACGGCTTCCGAAAATCTAATTATTTCCACGCTCATTCAACAGCGGTGTATTATAAATGATTATGCAGTTCTTTCTCTGAAGAGTAATTTTTGGAAGGAGGAAATCTACAGTACTTACCCGGTTTTAGCAAAGTTTGTCCAATATGTCATTACTACTGCACTTAACATAACATCATTTTTGGAGAAATTACAAGGGAATAGCTCTGTAGGTCCAATCATAGGTATCCCAAAGACATAAGGAACCTCATCCCCATGGGAAGCATCTGCCCAAGCAGGCACTTGATCTGATTGGCAATGATGGTAAAAGGCATAGAAATATGTAGGAGAACCAAAGTTTGAGTGAAGATCTGCAGTTGCCACTGCTGGTGCAACCCACTGATGGTCAGTGAACAATGCCAATAACGTCTTTCTTCTTGTCTCAGGATTATGTCGATCCGCCCAATCCGTATACATAAATTTTATAGTTTCCCTCATTATATCTTTTCCTTCTGTATATCCATATAAATTATCCACAAAATTAGAAACTGCAAAGTCAAAATCGCTTGCTGAAATGCCATCCTCATGGTCCACAATACTTTCCACAAATTTAAGTCCTTCTCCTTGGTTTACACCCAACATGATATCATAGTTAAGGAATTCCCCTTGTTCCATTAATATCTGAGGGTCATCAGGTATGACGTCACCATCGATTACTGGTCCAAAGGCTATGTGATACCTTGCTGGCTGTATGTCTTGGTCCACAAGTTCTCTGTAAGGCTTTTTCTGTAGACATTCCACGAGTTCTACTGTATCAGTCATGTTGCATCCAACTTTTGTTGCTAAAATCCGTGCATATTTAGCAGGCTGAAAACTAACTGCCCAACTAGACAGGGCAGTTCCACTTTGTGCAATTGCCCTTTGAAAGAGACCTGTGGTAAAAAAAATAAAAATTCAAAGTAATTTACATATTGTACAAATCTAAAACATTTTAACAAGATGAATATTTTATGTGATTTTGTTTTCTTCCAGAAACTATGAATAACAAAATGTATGTACAGTACACAAAGAAATTGGGCCTGATTCAGAGTTGTAC
Source organism: Taudactylus pleione (assembly GCA_031769625.1). Lineage (NCBI taxonomy): Eukaryota > Metazoa > Chordata > Amphibia > Anura > Myobatrachidae > Taudactylus > Taudactylus pleione. Next base: position 15,342,558 of record JAUIMM010000036.1, on the reverse strand, counting down.
ACTAATGCAAACGCTTTTTGTGAAATGTTGCTGCTTAGCAATTGTTAAAATATGCTAATGCATTAGCTGGCGGAATTTGTAATGAGATGCCCACCGGAGCCCTCGCAGCTGCCTGCAACTGTGTAAAGTACACAAACGCAGCGTTGGATGAAGATCCTGTGAACATTGGCTCCTCATGTGAATCTACAGTGACTCAGACTGGGCACGGTAACTAAGACGCTGGAACTTTATTCTCTGTGTGCAAGATCGCAGATGCTGGCTAGTATACACCCATGGAAACGGCCCCGACACGCCCGTGTTTTGGTCAAAACTCCCCGTTACTACTTACAGAACGGTCTCTTCCTGTCAATCAATTGTGAGTGAATCCTCAAAGTGAGCTTGATCGCAATTAATTCGCCATGCGTATGCAAAGCAGCTGTGACACATGTGCAGACCACCAATAATCACTCAACTGTGTATCTCTCTGAATCAGGCCTATTGTAAAAAGTTTACTGTTTTTGTTGAAAGTGATGTGATATTATATGGACATTTAATATCTAAATGACTTGGTATTGATACAAGAAAAATCAGTTACAACACTACAAAATAACTTGCTTTCATGCAAACATAAATATTGTAAATTAAAATGGTGAAAGCTAGATCTGTACATAGATATTTTTTATTCAAATGACCATATACTATACAGTGTTGGTTATCTTTTATGTAAAAACCTACATTAAATAACATTTTAATGAATTTATACTTTTACTTTAGAATGCTACCTCTTTTCTGATTTCTCATTTCTGTATTTGTAAACATCAAAGTAAACTCTACATTTGCCATCATATATAACTATTGGATGTAACAAGGATTTATTAGAAGTTTTATGCCCCAAACATTATGCAGTCATTTAGGAGTCAAATAAAATAAAGGACAATTATATTGAAACTGAATAAAGTTTTTAGTTACAAACTGTATCAATAATAAATGGATATGGGAAAATTAAACTATGATTTGAGTTAGCAGATTGAGTACTATGGCCCTGATTCAGAGCCGGACGCTCTGAAAGAGCGCTCGCTCTGAATCAGGGCGTTATTTTTTTCTTTGTGCGGCCTCCTGGCCGCTCGTATAGCTGTGGGTGACCACCCACAGCTATAGCGAGCGGCCAGGTTGATGGTCGCGATGGTCAAGACCATCGGGCTTGCGATGAGACCCTTGTGGTAGGTTCTCGTGGCCGCAAGCCCCAGAGACATTTCGGCTTTAACAGAGCCGGAATCTCTCCACTGACATCACTCGTGATGTCAGTGGGGCCGCCCCCAAACGGGAGGCGTTCTCATGGGAATGCCTCTGTTTGGGCAGCCACCCCCCCATCCCGCCCACCAAAGGGGACGAGCTGTCACTCAACATCGACAGCTCGCCCCCTTTGGTGCGAGACCCGGAGCGACGGATTGCCCGTCGCTATCCGGGTCTCGCGCATGTGCACGACGGAGCCGGCTCCGTCGTGCGCATGCGCTCTGGGCCACCATCGACCCGGTTGCGGTCTGAATCAGGCCCTATGTACCAGTTGGCATAGCATATCTTGCATGAATTCACACTATGCATGCCCATAACAGTGGCCCCATGCAAATTTGCATGATTCTACCAATACGCCTGCTTATGCCTAGAGAGGGCGGAAATGGGTGGGATGGGCCAAGTATAGTAAAGTCATGCTTGTGCAATTGCAAGCAGATCCAGACTGGGAAAAGAGAAATGTATGATGGGGAATGTCATATTATGTGCAGGTGGTCAGGGACAGATGCAAATAGCAGACAATTATGGTGATGATGACAGCCACCAGCACTAGCAAACCCCTTATAATTGGCTGTTTTCAAACATGCTGCTGACACTGACTGGTGCATTCTAAATTACTCTGGCATAGAATACCATTTTTTTCAAACATGAGACAGGGAGTTGTTTCTACTGTTTGAATGAGGCATTTGTAGCTTAATTGATGCCTAATAGCAAATGCATTTGTTGCACATACATATTTGTAACATGGGCAGAATTGGTTCTTTAATGTCTGTGAATAGTGCCTGGTGCAGATTAGACACATATTATACTGTTGGTGACAGCAACACATCTCCAGCTATCCATAGGGGAGGAAAAACTGTATATATAGGTTCCTGTGTACATGTTGTGAATGCAGTGTTGACTGGGGCATGAAGGGAATGCAGTGGTAGGGTCTCAAATTTAAGGGGTGTGGCCAGCCACCTCAGAGGAACTTGGCCAACCGTTAGAGAGGACATACAAAGAAAAGACCATATGTTCGACTGTCATTTGCTCCCATACATTACCAGGTTTTCATTTCAACCAGCCAAATTGGACATATATCAGACAGATAATTGTATATTGTATGCCCAGCAGGGCCGGTCCACTCGTTATTCCAACTACGCAGGCACATATATAGCACCAGCCAGCAGAGGGAGCTGCTAAGCTGCCGGCCCGCAATTCAGTTCCCAGCATGGCCACAGGCATGCTCTGTCTACCCTTGCCCTGTCTTCATCTATTCTAGGTAAGCACGCTGCACAAACAGCGCAACATGGCATCATAACAACGCGCCAGCGCCGCACTTACGCGCCCTCCCACCTATCTGCCAGGACTGCTTGTGTGCTGCTTCACCGCTGTTACTGCTGCTAGTGATGAGGAGCTACGCAGAGACGCTCCTCATAGGACGCCCACATATTCATTTAAGTGAAGGTGAGCAGTGATCACCCACCTGTCAGGCTGCCTGTCACTGGCTTGGAGCCAGGGGGTTGTTGCAGCCTGGAAGGAGAGAGGGAGGTGAGGCATTCGTTTAATCAATCAATAGGTTTTTTTTAAACCCCCAAATAATGTGTGTGTGTGTGTGTGTGCGCGTGCGTATAAAGAGCAGGCATTACCATGTTCATTGGAAAAAAGCCGTTTGGAGTTTTATATATATATATATATTTATATATACATAAACAAATGTACAATAGGCGGCACGCAGACCATTTTATAGAAACTGATGAAAATTCTTTATATGAATTGAAACGTTGACTTAGATCGAGAGGTCTCCATGTAATTTTTTCCACAAAACTATCTGAGTGCCGCCTATTGTACATTTGTTTATCTATTGAGGAGGAGGGCACCTACAGTAGTTGTTTATTGTTAAGTCAAGTGCCGAGTATCTGGACTTTTTATATAATATACATATATATCTTATTTGCTTACTGTATAAATTAAACATTTATTTTAAGCCATTAATTGAACTAATGATTATAATAAATATATAGTATTGTTTGTTATTTATCTATTTGCATTTGAAATGGAAGTATCTCTATGTATTTTTATCATTAATACTTCACTTCAAATAGAGGTATGTATTTTATTTATGTTTTCTATGAGGGCAATATATCTATTACTAGTTATATATATAGCGCAGAATGCGGTCAATATTCTGACCGTAGTATTCTAACCCTGTCGGGATTCTGACCGCCGGGATTCCGAGTGCCGGCATCCCGTACCCATCCCATATAGCGCACATATATTCCGCAGCACTTTTACAGATAATATTTGGGCATTCACATCAGTCCCTGCCCCAGTGGAGCTTACAATCCATTTTCCCTACCACATGCTCACACTCACATTAGGGACAAACGGCACTTTTCGCAGTGCAGCCAGGACCTTAGTCAGGTTTAGCCGCTTTGTGCGGCTAAACCCGATGCTTTCGGGGTGTGTGAAAAGTAATGGGGTGCCTGATTGGAGCAACAATTGAACTCCTCTGTCGGGTGCCCCAGAGTGACGAAACGGTGGTGTGAGACAAGGCCATGCCCCTGCCACAAGGCCACGCCTCTTTTCGGACTGTGCGCTGTTCCCGCATGTTCACGATATTAAATGTATGGCTTGTGGGTACAGCTTTTCCCACGAGACCACACTCCTTTCCTTTTTCGGGCTTGTGCCTTCAGTACGCACAAAGTCCACCAAGGGGTGCCGACATTTTTATTCGCTTACCAAAAAAATTAGGCTCGGGCCGCCCCTGATGCCCAGCATAAGGCCCATATGTCATATGAGAATTATAAATACTTTTACTTAACTCTTAAATAAAGTTGCTTGGAAGAATATCCTGTGAGCCTAGAGATATGTCCACAACTAAGATTTCAGATATCGATATTTGGTCTCTCACCAAAAAAGTTTTTTATGGCTGTACATTCAACCTGTATACTAAATATGGTTAATTAACTATTTTATGCCTAGAATTGATCAAAAAAGAAAAAGAAAATGAGTATGAATTGAACAGCCTCAATTAGTACAATCTGTGGAGCTAGCCCATTTCTGAATGCAAGTCTAAACAAGTCAGTTGCACATTGTAAGTGCTACTTTACTGTACTATTCTATTAATAGCCTACCATGCACATCAGTATTTTCATACTATCTATGTGATTAATCACATCTGTAAAATTAACATTGAGGCAAATTAGGTGATTCTAAAATCATCACTGATATCAATCATAGTACTTCCCTAAGTGTATTTCCAAACTTCCAAAATATCAGCTAATATAAAGCTACGTTATAATAGCTATTAGGATAATAGTTTTAAGTCAATTGGTCAATGCTTGGGCAAAGTAGTAGACTGGAACACATGAAACTAGCAAGGATACAAAGCAAATAGGGTAGAGAAAATGTACAGTAGCTGATTTCATGTACAAGGTGTACCGCATTCATTACAGAGGTGTTTTTTTTTGTTTTTTTTGTGCTGCATTGCTTGTGCTAGAAAACAAAAGTCTAAGTACTTGTGTACTCTTACAAATACATTTGTTTTGTTCATGACAGTGATTTTTTAGAATAATAAACAACATCACAAAATTTGCCCCCAACAGGCCCTTTATTCTAGACTCCTGGCCCACAACAGGCCCTTTATTCTAAACTCCTGGCCCCAACTGGCCCTGGTACAAGGGTCATTTGCGCTGTTCGTGGACATACACCATTGTATATAACAGTGCTGAAGAGGGCTTGTACATAATATCTTGAGGGCAAGGCTGCATCTCCCTGTAAAACCCAGGCATCAGGCAGACATGTGCCCAGGTAAATTGTACCAGGCTCCTCTCTTGACACCCAAAAATCATGACTCCTAATTGTCCCAAAGGTAAGGTCCAGGCTGGAGAAATGGGCAGACAGCCAATGAGAATTGGGACTGTCCCAACTGTTGGAATGTTGGGAGATATGCCCAGCTCGTATTGGCTATGCATACCAGTATAGCGATGAATGGATGCTAAAAGTACCTGCCATTGTCACATGACAATTTTAGGGAGGTTTTTAAGGTGCAGATTGGAGATAGGGGACACCTTAATACTTCTGAAGTACTGGGCACACCCCCTGGTGACCTGCTACAATCACAACTTGACAGGGTCATGTCATATTTTTTTAGAGGGAACCTAGTCATGTTATACCTGCAAAACAATGAAGGTAGGAGGTGGGATTATATTATCCATGTCAATTATTATCCTTATTATTTCCCATTGTTACTAACATGGAATTACAAGAAAACATAGAGATACCAAATATGTAGAATTTATTGTGATATTATAGATGGAGAACATTCTGATTAAAATAACCCAGTAAGCAGAGATGTTCCATGTAACTGTAATGATAGGCAAGGTCAGCTTTTTACAATAACACTAAACGGCATGTGGTCAGGAGAACAACAGTCACTATGTGGACAGTGAGCATGTTGACCTGACAATGTCGGAGCCGTCATCCCAACTCTGGAGTAATGCTACTTTCAGCATTTTAACTGTGGGGGCATTAGAATTTTACAGTTGTAATGTAGCATTACAACTGTGTTGGGATCCTCATTCCGGCACTGGCATTGTCAGGTCAACATGCTAACCGTCCACATAGTGAGTGTTGACTTCTCGTACCGAACCCAGTAAAACATTACACTTTTCTATGTATTTTCATGTTATTTTAGTACATTAATTAAAAACCTTAAATTATATGTTACATAGTGTAGCTGCCCCAGTAAATGTAAATAATAATACCATAAAAATATTATGGGCCAAATGTAATAGGTAGTCAGTTTTAGTAACAGTACAAACTCGCACTTTCTCGCACCTTTAAAAAGTGCGAGTTTGTACTGAAACTCGCAAATTCAATAGCCTGCGAACTTTTCAGCTCGAGGCTACTGCATTTGCGAGTGCAGGCGAGTTTAGGACTATGTAAACTGACACCTTTTAATGCGAGTAGCATTAAAAGGTGCGAGTTTTAGAGAAGCCATCACAGATCAGTGAGATCCGTGATGGCTTCTGTGTGTGTTAAAAAAAAAAAACGTGCACCCCCTCCCCAAAAGCATAACCAGCCCCGGACTTTATAAAGCCTGTTCTGGTTCTAAAAATACTGGAGCCAAAATGCGTAGGGGGCCCCTGTATATTAAGAACCAGCACAGGGCTTTGTTGAGCTGGTCCTGGTTCTGGAAAATCAGGGGACAAAACGAGTAGGGGTCCCCTGAAAATTCCAGAACCAGCACCGAACTCTGTCTAGCGGGGGGATAATGCCACAGCCAGGGAAAACCTTTCAGCGGTTTAGCCGGCAAAAGCATTACCCCTGACCGCTAGTCAGTCCAGGCTGGGGATCCCTGGGGAGTTGGGTACCCCCCCAATAAAGGGGTACCCCTCTCCAGGGCACCCCAGGCCTAGACTGATAGCCTGGGGCTATCCCCGGCACCCTAGGGCGGTGGGTGCCGGGTTGATAGTGTAAAGTGTAAAATTTAATTTTCCATATTGTCTTTATTTGTAGAACCACAAGTTTTTTTGCGAGTCTGAAACAGACACTCTATTACATTGGGCGAGTTGATTTTTTTCAATGTGAAAACATCTGGATGCGAGTTTGAGAATGGAGAGTTTTAGTAACTCTGAAAAATGCGAGTTTTAGTGAACAGACACCTTATTACATTGAGTTGTGAAAAATTGCGAGTTTAGCACCAAACTTGCAATTTACCAAAACAGACTACCTATTACATTTGGCCCTATATGTTTTCTATACTTTTCAGGGTAGTGTCAGGTATTCAATGTTACAAAATGAGGGTGACATTTATGAGAGGCATGCATTTAATCATTTTTGAAATGTAAAACCAGGACATGAAATGAACTTATGATAAACATTAATATCAATTAAATATTATTTGGAAAAAAAGGACTGTCCTTATGTACCATTTAGAAACTATTCTACAACTGTTTGAAAAAATATAGGAAATTCTTGAATTTTTGCAGATTTGAAAGATTGTACCACAGTTTCAGAGTTTTCACTTAGGTATATTGTTGTTCATTGTTTGTTATTGTGTTAAAATCAGGGGCGTATTTATAATGGGTGCAGGGTGTGCGGGGCAAACGGGCCCCTGGGTCCAAGGGGGGCCCGCATCATACACCGTGCATCCATAAAACAACCCTCTCTGGAGTCCCATGTTGGCTCCGGTGTTTGCGCTTGTAAAAATGGCTGGAAAATGGCCACCGCGACCATTTTCCTATAGTTTGCGCATGTGCAGTACAGGGAAAATGGCCGCCGCTATCATTTTCCCGGTGACCTGTGTATGCGCTATAGACTCTGGGCACACTCTAGTGCCCAGAGTCTATCAGTGCGGCACTGGCTGCCCACAGCTCAGTGCGCAGGCGGCTGCCGGATGGAGAGGAGGGGGCCCATGTCGGAGACTGCACACAGACCCCTCTAGAAACGCCCCTGGTTAAAATATTAAAATAATATTGGTATTTTAATTTAGGTCAAATAATGAAAAAACTTGTCACAAAAGTTGGGACTATCCAAACGAAATTCATCGGTAGAACAGACCATTTGGGCCATCTGGAAGGCAGTCACCACCATACAGGATAATACGAAACCATCAAATATCTAGGAACCTTTCTTTCGGTCTGTTTCCATGGGAACCATCATTGTGGAGGGACTGACTGGACACCGGAGCTGCATGCTTAAACAATAAAGCAAGCTTCACCTGTGCTATGTTACTCATTCTACCAGACTACAAGAGGATTTGTAAAGGACAATTACGGAAGGTAATACATATTGTGGATAATTTAAATTTCAATTCCTCCACATTCACTGTTATCCTCACCCGACTCTGCTATGACTGATTAAAACATAAAAGCTCCCTTCTTACACAGTACCCATGTGGAGTCCAAAAACATCTTTATATAAGTGGAATTGTTAATTTATTATTGTTCTTTGTCCTGATTTTTATTGAATGTTGATGTCTTTATATACAGTATCATACTTGCTGACAATCTGGCAGCTAAGTTTCAACAACAGGGGGAGTGGCAGTGGGCGTGATGAGAGTTTGGGGGAAAAGCGAGGGGCTACAATGACGCAATTCTGCGTGATTCGCGTCTTCGTCTTCCCATAGACCGACCACTTATAATATGTAAGTGGGTGTCTGCGGGGGGAAGTGGATGCTGGAGGGGGGATGCGGGCGGGGGCGGCCGGCCGGGAGACTTGCCCACTATTCCAGCTGGGAGCAACAACCGATTTTCGCGAGAATTCCCAGCCATTCCAGGACAGTAGACAAATATGCCATATATGTAATTTATGATATACAATTGTTAAATATCTGTTATCTATTTGTCCTTCCACCATAGCCATATGTGATATACAGTACGGAGGTATTTTCCCTATATGCAAACCCCCCCCCCCCTGTGGTTTGTCCAGGGCTGACGAGCTAATTTGTACATTTTACCTAGATTTGCTCCAAACTTTGGATGATGCCTATAGTACTCAAGAAAACTATTTAATTTCATTCCCTGTGCAGAACAGAAAAGGACAAGGAAGAAATAACTGGGAGTAAAATAAAAAATGACTAAAGCTCAAGGCTTTGACAATTTGGACTCATGCATGCAAAACATTTAAACTTCCTTCTCACAGACAGTAATAAATTCAACTCATGAATTTTCAGTGAGTGTCTTATCTTGCAACTCCTCTTTTAACCTAGATAATGTTTCCTGAGCATCAACCATTAAAATAAAATTGTATATTGCTTTTACAAGTAAGGTTTCTGGTGAGAAGCTAAACTTGCCACTGAATACAATTGACCTCATTTAGTATGGTTCATTGGATGTTTCCCAAAAATACCTCTAAGAAAATAGACAAGCAACGCAAAATAGTGTCCTTGTAAGTTTTCACAGTAAAAATAAACACATCAGTCATGAAAACTGTTATCATGCATTAAAATGTCAACACAAAAAGTATAATGGTTTATATAAAATTGAGAAATAAAATTACAGGCACATATGGTGGCATGCAGACACCGAAAGTGACAAAATTTGCAACCTGCATAATACCTTTGGTTGAATTGCTCCAACGGTTACCTTCTGAATAATGGGACAGAGTCAACAGATTGACACATGATGCACCGGCACCAGATCCAAATACAGTTATTCTTAAAGGATCGCCTCCAAAGAAGCCAATATTTTCACTAGTCCATCGTAAGGCTTGAATAAGATCAAGAAGACCATAATTTCCCTTTGCAGCTTGATCACCAGTACTAAGGAAACCTGAAAATGAATAAACAGATGACGTCAGTGAACAATAGGAAGTAAATACCATACAACAGATCTGCAAATTAAAGTCTATACTATAGAAGAATATATCAGACAAATAAGTTGCATGATCACCAGATTTCATCTAACAAATGTGATTTCTGCCTGTTCAGATATGTGATAAAGAAGCCAAGATGGTTTAACATTGGGTACTAATAAGGAACTTACACATAATGAAAGTTAAACAGAGACAGAAGTAATGCATTGAATCACCTTTCAATTACTCTTTGATGGAATATTGTAATTTGTTATTACCTAGAGAAATGGCTGTTGACATCTTTGCATATAAATCTGTAAGTTAAGACTTTAGATAAGTGGTGAGCAACAGGTGATGACCCACAGGCCACAACCAGCCCTTCAAGACTTTACCTACATTCCACATAAGGGGGATCTAAAGCCCTTATCTCTCCAATCTTGTGTCAAATAAAAAGGTCATCCCTCATTTAATGTGATAGGTTGTCTAGTTTTTAAAATGGTCGGTTTTGTTTGGCTACCATATTTTTCCTACACATTGTAAGCATTGAAATCAAGTCAGCAGAAAAAAAAAGGAATTTTCATGTAATTTAATTTCAAGTGCGCTTCTTGCTGAGATGTGGTCCCCTTCAATACACTGGGTAGGTTTATTAGCCTACCCAGTGTATTGAAGGGAGCCATACTTCAGCAATGCAGCAAGATGACTGCCATTGAACTGTTATTCTTTATTTTCTAAAACACATAAAGCCGACAACATAATCTGAAGAGGAAAAACCAACTGCCAGCACCACACTGTAAACCTAAAGACACACCCAGAATACACCCCTCCAATTTGATAAGGCATAAAAACATGGCAACCACAAAATTCAAAGGAACCATTCTAGCCAAACTTATAGTCCACATAATGCACCAGCATTGGGGTTGAAAGGCTGTCAGGCTTATTAAAGCCCTCCATTATTCTTGTGTCTTGAAGTTTTATTCGCTGTAATAAAATCATGATACAGTATCTTGCTATGGATGACATAATAAGAAATCTATCAGCATTTATATGAAGGTAATGCTTAAATTGATATAAATACAGAGATTTATTAAGTCTCTATTTTCATGATTGCAAGTCCATACTGGTACACAAATGCAAAATTAAGCACCTGAATTTGCAGCACCCTCGTAATAATGCCAACTTTATTTTTTTTCCTTTAAAACAAAGTTCATACCTGTTTATATGTTATCAATGTAAGATTACTGTCCTCATTTAATGAGTCATCTCTGTGGTTCATAGTGTATGTATGACATTGGTTTAACAGCAATTTTCAGGACATAAAGTTAATTTAAATACTAAATATATTGTAACACAGAAAACAATATAATTTTGCATGTGGGATCAATTTTGATGCTTTGCAAAAAAACTCTATTTATATAACACATAGTAGCCCAATTTGCTGGCAGCCATAAGTAATAGGTGTATAACATAACACATAATCACAATTTCAAAATGAGTGTTTATCACAAAGGATGTGAAACTTTCATAAAACGAATATAGTATTTACTGTAGTAATTCATTTTTTTTTTCATAAAAGAAATATGACTGCAATTTGTGGCTACTTCACTTCACTTTTGGCTTTAGGGGTAGATCAGTGAGATAAATAATTTTTACTTCAATTCTCCACTTCTAGAATTTGCTGTGGTTGTTGCTCGCTAGTAACGGATTATAAGGGTTGTCACCAAGGGACACCCACACATTGGGGGCACCCACACAGTGGCAACCTACCGCCATGGTACTTGTGTAGCTGCCTCATAGCTGTACTCCCAGTTCTCCAGAGCTACTGGGTACTTGGACGGCCCCCAGCAGCCCTCAATAGCAGACCTCCCAGTTTACCAGCACTACTGGGTACTTGTGATGCAGACATGATATAATTAAGCTGCCAGGGACGGTCAGTGTACACTGGAGGAGGCTTGAAGAGCAAAACAGTCCAGAGATAGAGGAGTGCAGCACTACTTAAACTAAGGTTATCACCCAGGTAGGGCGATAGATGGATAAATAGACATGCGATAGATATAATACATAGACAGACAGACAGATAGATAGATAGATAGATAGATAGATAGATAGATAGATAGATAGATCTCTCATATTACAGTTTGAGTCTCCCATATCCAAATATTTTTCGAAATACAGAATATTTTTAGCATGAATGTACACAAACTTTGTTTAAGGCATTTTTTTAAAATATAGTATAAATTAACTTTCGGGCTGTGTGTATAAGGTGTATATGAAACATAAATGAATTTCATGTATGTACACAAACTTTTTTTGATGCACAAAATTATTAAAAATATTGTATAAAATTACCTGCAGGCTGTGTGTATAAGGTGTATATAATATATAAATGCATTCTGTGTTTAGATTTGGGTCCTAATCCCAAAATATTTCATTATGGTATGCAAATATTCCAAAATACGGAATATTCCGATATCCAAAATACCCCTGGTCCCAAGCATTTTGGATATGGGAGACTCAACCTGTACTAAAGTATATTAGGTTAAGCTTCAGCAACTGACAAAGTTTACAGGGAATGCCTATTTCATATTTTACCATTATGATTGGACGATAAATGTGCTTGCATCTACTGACAAGTCACTGCTAGTGCTATTTTTATGGCTATAATTATGTTATTTGGGGGAAACACGGTTCATAGATGTCTTGGCAATTGAAGTTGAGCTTTGACCTTTGAAGCAAATCAAAGAACAACAGTGCATCAATGTCCTCATCGCACAGCAGCAGAACTCATTCCGCACACTTGTCATTGTGTGCTCATAAAGACAGATCTACCATCTCATATTAATTCTCACTCGCAAACAGGTTGTGTCCTCGGGTCAGAAATGAAGTAATCAGCTCAGCGTGAACTGCAGGAAAACTGACAGTAGATTTGCCAGCCCCATATCTAATAGAGTATATCCTATAGCTCTCAGCTTCCCGCAGGGCTCATCTGTAACCTTTATAGTCACTTTTATTTTACAATAATTAGAACCTGAAAATGCATTACATTGTTGTTTGTTTTTTAATAAAATTGCAAGTGACTTCCCAATTCAAACACATTAATATGCATAGGAGTCTACGCAGGTGAAGGGGAAATTACTCATTTCAATACAAAGGAAACACTTTTTGTATCAGTATAATTTAGAAGTTCTAACAGGGTTGTATATTGTTACGTGATTTATATTTGTATGCAGATTTTTTATGTAGATTAAAATTCTCACTTTACTTATGTATGAAACAAATACTTGAAATAAAAACAATTATAAAATACGACTGTAAGTAGACAAATAAGTGACTCCCTACATAAAACAGATCACTCATTAAAATGAGAGAGGCACAATCACTTGCAAGGTGGTCTTATCTACGAGCACCAAGTAATCTTATTAATAAACAGTCTTCAGATCAAATCCCCTTGACATTCACAGTTTACTAATCTTTTATTACAAGAGATTAAGCACTTGTAAAGCTTCTGTATGTGGGCAAACTGTAACGCATTGCCACGACTTTAAAGAAAAAAACTATACATTTTCTTTAATCATGTGTATAAAGTAAAATTAATGTAATGATAATGGACGCACAATGTTTTATGAAATATACATAAAGATATGAAATGTATACATTTCACAAATCTGCAGATTTTTTTCAAAGCTTGAGCAATTGAGCAAAATTCATTCATTGATCTATTGAATGCAACAAGGTGAGTTCATAAACAGGAAAATAAAATTTTCTGGACAAGGCTGGGTGGTTCTAATATACCATAACATATTGACTATGTGTACTGCTGCGGATAGATAGATTTGTGTTATATAGTGCATATACTTTGGAGGGCTATCAGACAAAAAGTAATTCAAAACACAGTGAGCTGTATAAAGATACACTATTACTAAACTAAAACCAAACCTATTGCAAAAAAATAATGCATAGCTACATAGTTTACGAGAAGACCTTCAGGTTTAGGTTCAACCTGTTTTTATATTGACTACCGATGTTGATCCAGACAGAGGCAAAACAAAACCACAGCAAGGCATCTTTAATTTTTTGTAACTATTTGTGAAAAATGCCTTCTTGATAACTTAAATGGCGATTGGATAAATTCCCTAGATCTACCCTTCCAAATGATGCATTATGTGAACATGGCTGTCACGAGAAATGCTGGACCCGTTATGTAGGAGGCATGACCATGATGGTGAAGGGGATGGACCTCACACTGTTGGGGGCATATCTGCACCTAATGGCAGGCCTGGGCAACCAAACAGGCCTTGGCCGCAGTATTTTGTATCTGTCCCTCCGTCCTCTCAGCACCGTAGCCCGTTAAAACAATTATATTGAATTTTGTTACCAGAAATACTTTTTCTAGATGCTTTGATAGAGTTCTTACACAAATCAGAAGAATTGGCTACTATATTTCATTATACAATTACGGACTTTGCTACTAGCCATGTCATGCTGAATCTCCATGTCATCATAAGGTGTAAATATAAAAACTTGTATGCCTAAAATACTGTACTACTTTTTTTGAGTTTGACGCATCCTGAGATATGTTTGACTCAACATACACATATAGAGTAAGTTCTTTTTTTATTAAGGGATTTTTCCTATAAATTTCCAGAAATGTGGTTAAGTGTTTTACGAAGCCTTGGATGGAGATAAAGTGAACTGAGATAAAGTACCAGCCAACCAGGTCCTAACTGTCATTTTTCAAATACAGCCTGTGACATGGCAGTTAGGAGCTGTTTGGCTGGTACTTTATCTCTGCTCACTTTATCTCCATCCAAGGCTTAGTAAATAGACCCCTAAATCACACTGATTCTAAAATTCTACAAAGTAAAGACTTCCTATTATACAGAAGGATCCTGAAACTGATGCATTATTTTAACTAAAGATTTAACACCTAAAATGATCACTAATTTCCTAGCAACTCTTTAAACAACCACAGGTTGTTAAGCACCAGTCTCCGACAGAAAAAAAAACACATCAATTCCACACAAGTTAATTGAGGCTAGAATCATTTCAGCTACATCTATGGCAATTTCACATTGGTGCACTTCAATTAAGAAATAATAAGACTGCAAAGTAATTTATACTCATAGATTAGATGTCGTCTGTGAAAAATTACTGATTAACTCCAACTAGTCCTCTGGTGTATTGCAAAGCTACTTAGTGGTGGTCTCAGTTCACCCCTGCCCCCAATACCACCTCCATTTATGAAAATACATAACAAGTTTACAATTTACAATCTGTGTTAAAAGAGCATGTTTTGAAATATTTAATCATCACTATACAGATGCAAACTACATAATATCAGATTTTTTCAGTCTTCCTAACAATATATTACTATTTGTAAAATGTATTTTAGATGATTTGGATGTATTATCGTTTTTGGTATTATTATTATCATTAATACTACTACTTCTACTGATGTTATTGTTATCAATGTGTGAGATGTTTAGCATTATATGGCACTGTCAGGCTCGGCGACAGGGGGGTCTAGGGGTACAACTGTACCAGACCCTGAGGTCTTAGGGGGCCTTGGAGTGCAACCGCTGCCTGTGCTGCTGCTGCAGTGATCAGCAGGGTGCAGGCATGTACGGGGCCCCTGCCGATTACTGCAGCAGCAAGTCAAGTGGTGAGCTGGGCCGGAGGGCTGGATGCCATCTGCCACCCGGCTAGTAGAAATAAACTGCAGTTGGCTCACACGCTCCATACACATACAGCAGTAGGGCTCGCCGATCTGTGTCACTCACTACTGGCTGGCCACCGGGGCTTGGACAATCTGCTCAGTACTGTGGTGGGGGCGGGGCTACTGCCTGATGACTCCTTGATCTCTCAGCCAGTGATCCGATGAGTCTGATGTAAGTTGAACTGTCTCCTTGGATCACTGACTGAGAGATCCAAGCAGTCATCAGACAGCCCCACCCCCACCCCAGTGCTCTGCCTCTCCAGTCCTGCCCAGCAGCAGTCAGGAAGTCAGACTCAGCAGAAGTTGTCTGTATGTCAGAGGTAGGAAGCTCCAGCAGTCTACTGGCCTTGTAGGTAAGTGCAGCCTGGGAAGGAGAGGGGAGCACAGTGTGAGATGGGGGATGGGAGAGCACAGTGTGAGATGGGGGTTGGGAGAGCACAGTGTGAGATGGGGGTTGGGAGAGCACAGTGTGGGATGGGGGATGGGAGACCACAGTGGGGAATGGGAGAGCACAGTGGGGGATGGGAGAGCACAGTGTGAGATGGGGGATGGGAGAGCACAGTGTCAGATGGGGGTTGGGAGAGAACAGTGTTTGATGGGGGATGGGAGAGCACAGTGGAGAATGGGAGAGCACAGTGGGGGATGGGAGAGCACAGTGGGGGATGGAAGAGCACAGTGTGGGATGGGAGAGCGCGGTGTGGAATGGGTGAGCACAATGGGAGATAGGAGAGCACATTGTGGGATGCGGTATGAGAGAGTATAGTGTTAGATGGAGGAGTACAGTGACATATTGATGCACAGGGTGGGATGGGGAGCTTATGTGCTTATCTGTATGTGTAATATATATATATATATATATATACATATGCAATGGAGCTAATACTAGCCTCCATGCTGCTAAGTCCATTGAGTGTAAAGTAGCCGGTGGAGACAAGCCAACACCGAGATGCAAAAGAGGATCCAATGCATGGCGAGCTGAGGAGTGGTGCTGATTCAAAGAAAAGACACCCAAGCAGAGATGCTGAGGCAGGCAGACATAGAATATGGTAAGTGTGAGGCATGGAGGGACATTGTGAGGGCATGGAGGGACACTGTGAGGGCATGGAGGGAAACTTTGTGGGCATTGAGGTAGACTGTGGGGGCATGGAGGGAGACTGTTGGGGCATGGAGGGACACTGGGGGCATGGAGGGACACTGTGGGGGCATGGATGGACACTGAGGACATGAAGAGACTGTGAGGGAATGGAGGGACACTGTGAGGACATGAAGGGACACTGTGAGGGCATCAAGGGACACTGAGGGCATTGAGGGATACTGTGAGGGCATTGAGGGACACTGAGGGCTCAGAGGTTCCACAGAGAAACCACATAAGGCAGACTCTCAAGCAACTGGCCTGTACCTGCCTGGGACCCAGGGATGGAGGGCCCCTAAAAAAATGGGTGTACCGGGCCCCATTATTTCTGTTGCCAGCCCTAGGCACTGTATCTTGTTTACTAAAAAAATGTTGGGAAACAAGTCTGTGTAACATTACTAGGGTAAATGTTTCACACCATGTTTGGTGTAATAGGTGATAATTTTTAAAGTAAAAATAGAAATGATAGATATGCAATGGGGAAGATAATTTAAAAAAATGGAAATTATAGCAGAGAATTTTTGTATTATTATAAACTGCAATACAGGTAAGTTAACAGATCTGCCACTACATAGGAGAGGTTGGGAGAGAGTTGTCCAAACTGGCTTTGTATCATCTCTTCATCCAGATCGGCTAATCGGTACAAAAAAAATAAAATTTGCTGGAATTTCTAAAATTCCGATCAATTAAAAAAATGTACTGAAAGGATCTCAAAGAGGTTCAACACTTTTCAAGACTGTCCACATATGTTCAAGCGTAAATAAATTTGACTGCTTTCAATGGTGAATCTTGAATGCTAAATGCAAATTTCTAAATTAGTAGGGTTCACAGGTCAATTCGAAAATATTATATACATTTTATTACTTTTAATTCTTATTTAAATTCATATTCAAAACATAAATATTTAAAAGCAAACCTTGAACATGTTCAGCAAATGTCAACTGTTATATATCATGACATCCTTTACCATCAAGAAGAACCCAAAATAACTGAAAAATTCATCGTACAACACACTTTAGCAATAAGTTAAAACAATAAAAGCCGTAAACACAACTTTCAAGGATGGTTATTTTTGCTCACATAAAGTAACAGAATAAATAAATATCAAAATGTATGACACTTCATTGAAATGTATATTAACAACACTGCAATCAACAAAAGCAAAATCTAAATAACTGCCAGTGTTCAGAGAATAAGTAATTAATAACTGAATCACTTTTGCTCTTTTCTTTCTGTGCATTAAAGAAGACCTACATTAAATTCCTAAATATGTAACACCAAGATAAAACGATTTCCAAAATAGCCATTGCAAATCATACTGGTTTTGTATCTGTTGTTATATTTCCAGCTTATTAAACAATAGGAGATGCCATATACTACAACAGATTCAGATTTGTCATTATTCTTGTTTTGCATATTGCAGCCTGCCCTCACTGTATACTATGCGGGTATTCCAAAAGCACATAATATGCAGAAACGCACATTGAGGGTAATTATGAGAAGGAAGAGCTTGCTTCTTTGCTCACACCTCTACAGAAATAACCTATGCCATAGAGGGCAGTATCTGACTGATAAGAATGCTCCTAGTCAGGGCCGTGCAATGCATTTCGGGCTGGAGAGGCGCCCTCCTCGCTGCTTGCTTTTTGAGCGCCATTACAGATGCTCTGCTGCGCCTGTGACAGGCAGGCTGAGGAAGCCAGTGCATCAGTGTCATGGGCGGGCCTGGCAGGGCACAAGGCATACTTGCATTTAAGGCAGTTTGTAAAAGCAACACCTATGAGCGCGGCGGTGACGTGTACTGTGACATCTGAGAAGCGTGTCATATAATTGACTTTCAATTAAATGTCAATGAGCCCCAAAGCTGTTAGTAAGTTCTACTAGTTTTATTAAGACACACTGATACTTTTCAGAAAATACATGTAGCCATAAGGATCATTGTGCTTTATAACCAATGCAGGGAACTGATACTAATGATCCCATTAGAATATATACATATATATAAACCCAGGGCTGGATTAAAGGGGGCGACAGGGGCGGTCGTCCCTGGGCCCCCACACCCATTGGGGTTAAAGTGAACCAGAGGAGACGGAACCAGTTCTGCCTCCTCCGGCCAACCTAACCCCGCTGAGATTGTAACCAGCGGGCGTCCAGCTCCCTCTCTGCAGTGGCAGCCGGAGCCGGAGACTGGAGCTCATTCGTGAGCCCCAGCTTACGGCTCACGGTGCACTACGTCATGTCGTCTCTCTCATAGTGCAGAGGAGCAGCCGAGCGGACTTGATGTGGACAGCAGCGGACGCGGGAGCGGGGCTTAAGGTAAGTATTATTTTTATTTATTTTTTTTATATTGTGCAAGCGGCTCTTCTACTGGGGGCATTACTAAGGGGGGGGCGGCGTTACTACTGGGGGAATTACTGGGGGGTGGCATTACTACTGGGGGCATTACTTGAGGGGAGCATTATTCGGGGGGGCATTACTACTGGGGGCATTACTCAGGGGGCATTGCTTTTGGGGGGACCACTTCTGGGGGCATTACTCGGGGAATTACTATTGGGGGCTCTACTACTTGAAGGTGGGGCATTACTATTGGGGCACTACTACAGGGGTATTACAACTGGGGGCATTTCTACAGAGGGTACTACTACAGGGGGCATTACTACTGGTACCACTACCACAGGGGACATTACTACTGGGGGCACAACTACAGGGGTATTGCTACTGGGGGCATTTATACAGGGGGCATTACTACTAGGGCATTATTATTGGGCACACACAAGGGGGCATGAATACTGGGGGGCATTACTATTGGGGGCACAACTACAGGAGTATTACTACTGGGGGCATTACTATTGGGGACACTACCACAGGTGGCATTACTACTGTGGGCAGTACTAATGGGAGTATTGTATAGGAGGCACTGCATAAGGGGCACCACTCCACTGCATAAAGGGCACCACTACTGTGGGCTCTGCATACAGGGCACTACCGCTGTGGGCACTGACACTACTTGGGTCCCCATTGCACATACCCCCAGCTGTTCACATTTAATAGGGGCCCCCACATGTTTGTTGCCCAGAGGCCCCCACAGACCTTAATCCGGCCCTGTATAAACCAATATATATATATATATATATATATATATATGGGTTTTTTCAACAGAGCAGCTTTATAATGGGAGTAAGGTGCAGGGAGATTGTTACTATTTCAGGGAGTCTCCCTGACAATCAGGGAGAGTTGTCAAGTATGGAGAAAGGGGAGAAATCTGAAATTTCAAAAGAGGTGGTCTGTGCGTGGACCAGGCTGGCCACGGACATAAGATACATTTAAATTCAGGTGGATCGTGATCTGGCTAATGGGTGGTCTGGCTCGGTATTGCCCATCCCTAAGCAGGAGTAGCTAGTTCGTTCCCTTGCCTTGTTAAGTTGTTATAAGAAGCTCCACCTGCTAGCAATAGCATGTAGACCGTCAGTTTAAATGCGCAACATATGCAATGATGTCACTCCGCGCGCTCACACCTACTCTCTCTTTTAGCATGATGTACTAAGTATCAGATCCGCAATGCGGTATATCCCGCCTCTCATTGTCTTCGTACCGAGGTATGTACTTAGAAATGCAATTTAAATCACAAATGACAGCTCTCCCAATAAGGGCTGTCCTTTTGCGATGCCCTCGGATAGAGAGACTTATGGATTTAACATCCAGAAGTCCCACTGGCGTCCTTCTGCACATGTACAGAACGCCACCAGTGCCGCGGGGGTAGATGGGAGGGATCCGATCGGATCCCTCTCAGGGGGTGTCCCGATATGAAGCACATAGGCTTTTATTGAGTAACACCACCTGAAGATGGCGTTACCCACTGGGACTAAGCATCGCATTCCCATAGGCAAATGCAGGGGGGATTTCCAGTTGCCTCGAAACCCCCCTCCCCAAGCCATGACCACAATAGCAGTAGTATGTAATACAATATTACTAGAGCTGCATGTTTTAAAGATCACCTCCGTATCAGAAATAAAATAATTATTACCCCCATGGATCTTTTAAAATGTGTCAGTAAGTAATGAATACAACTGTGCTTCAACTAGGAGATCTGGAAAACATGCACTGTTAAGGGTGCACTGCTATAGACCATCTATAGGGTTAATTATTAATGCTGTACAAAATACACTATCCAATGCATAAGAAGACCAATGTGTACATATATGTCCAGGATAGTGCTAGGTTTTACTGCTGCTCCCCCAGACTCCTGGACTTGCTCCAATGCTCTGGAATCATGGTCACATCTGAAATAAAAACATTAAACTCAGACAGGACAGCCCTACTGCTGCATCTAATGGCTTACTGTGATCGCTGGTACTGTATATGCTGGAATTATGACACACCTTTGTATGACGCATATTAAAGCTGGTTAAGTGCTAATTATGTCCACTTCATGGACCGACCACACTCACTCTAAAATCAAGCATTTGGAAACTCTTCTCTAGAAATCCTGCACTGATTCCGGTGCTCAGTACGTATGGGAAAACCCCTGAAAACTGCATTTACGGGGGTTTTACAGGGCAGCTGAGGAGGGCGCAAATTTATAGTTTGCAGGGGGGTGCTGAACACTCAAGCACTGGTCCTTTTTAAATCATCAATAGTTAAGAACTATGACTTAAGTTTACAAACCCTTTAAACAAAGCCCATATTTTTGTATAGAGAATATCATACAAATATATTAGATATGGAAAAATAAACCAAATATTGCATTTTGCATATCCTACTGTATTTAGTATCTTGTTAAATAACTTTGAAAAACATGATATCAATGGTTACAGGAGTCATTTCAATTATTTTAGCCAGTATCTGAAACAAATGGATTTAAACAATACACTAATTGTGTTTACAAAATCAATGAGTTCATTAATTGTTTTGACATCTGCAAATCATCTAGCATGTTTCATGCTGTTCTTCCAAATCTTTTACAATATCTCCCTAAAACATTTAAATGCTGCAGTCTTGCTACTTGCCAGGAAAGATTAATTGATTTAGGAAAAAATGTTTTTCTCATGGCGGGTATCCACTTGTAGATATACAAATGACAGCACGATTACGATATTGCAATTGTGCTCTCATTTGTATAGCTAGTGATGTGCCCAGACTGAACGTTCACTCGTTCAGTCCCGGCACATCCCTCATCCCCGCACATGCAGAACCTGACGAGATCATCAGGTTGACCAGCATGTACGGGCGGTGTCGGATGTCAGAAGCGACCAGCGGACACGCGCATCGCTGGTCGCTTCTGACCAAAACATGCCCGATGTATGCACGATGCATGCACTATTTGCAAGCGATTGCTTGGCTAAATCGCTAAGTGGATATCCCCCTTTATGAAATAAAAAATGTTTGGATCATAGATCATTTAATGCATTTTTTCCACACATATTGAATTCCACTATTGATTTATCCAGTGATGCAGCCCATAAGTATTCAAAAATGATAGATAGATAGATAGATAGATAGATAGATAGATAGATAGATAGATAGATAGATAGATAGATAGATAGATATCATATTTGCCTACTCTCCCGGAACGGTTGTGAAGCTCCCAAAAATCGTGTGATGCTCCCGGCCAACCTAGAATTGTGGGCTAGACTCCTGGAGCCAATTCGTCCGCGTCTGCCCTCTTCCTAGTGAAAGTAGGCTGTACAGACGGCCAGAGACGCTATTCGTGTTGAATCGTGTCATTGTGGTCCCATCCCCCGCTTCACAATACCTGTAATTGTGGCATTGTCTAGTGGGGACCAGGCCACAATGATGCAATTATTTAACTACACCCCCAGCACCACCCAACTCTTCCGCACCTCGCCCCTTGCAGTGCCGATCTGCCTGCCCCCACCCGAAGAGGGCAGCTCAAAAGTCTGCAAGTGTGATGACTTCTAGAGTTACATTGCCGTAGATTTATAGTGTTCCTTATAACTAGTAATGAGTTAAGACAGTATTCAGCCCAATTAAGTTATATACCTCCCCACCAGGACCGGCGCTTCCATTAGACAGCTTTAGGCAGCCGCCTAAGGATGCCAGGACCTGAGTGGCGCCCGCTGAGGCTACCTTGGACAGAAGGCATGGTCTTGCCTCTCTCAGAAGCCTCTCCTGCCAGCATTGAGCTCAGTCAGCATAAATGAAGAGACTCTGGTTACCCCAGCGGC
Organism: Taudactylus pleione; assembly: GCA_031769625.1. Taxonomy (NCBI): domain Eukaryota; kingdom Metazoa; phylum Chordata; class Amphibia; order Anura; family Myobatrachidae; genus Taudactylus; species Taudactylus pleione. Next base: position 15,319,982 of record JAUIMM010000036.1, on the reverse strand, counting down.
GGGCCCATTCGCACCTGCCCCCTGGAGTAGGCATAAACACACACAGCGAGAGCCGCAGTAGAAAAGAGGCACCACAAGCGGAGCATGGAAGGGCACACTGAGCAGCCTCTACACAACAGCAGCGGCAGCCTCCCTGCACTTGTGAAGACACCAACACAGCAAGAGCTGCATATTTACAGCGGTATAAGGTAGGCTCTCTAAAACCTCCTGTACTAGGCCCAGACAGCCGAGGGGGCCCGGCCACCGGCAAAGAATTACTACATTGCTGCACAGGTCAGCGCAAGCCGCTAGCGCCGGAGAGACTCATCACACAGCAGTTCCACGGCCGACTAGCGTCACTGGCGTGTGACCGACACTGTCATTACAGGCAGACTGGGGGCCCCAATGATGCAGTACTGATGATTCTGACCGACAGCGCTACAGTACGTGGCCTGACCCGCAAGGATCGTCTGCATTTTTCCAGACAGGTGCATGAAGGTGCTCGCCCCGTGCCCCCCTTTCTTATACAGACTCATTTCAGAGCAATCTTCCATTCTAATGCAAACAAAGCAACCGTAGGTGTACTGCACCAAGTATTCCCCTACTCTCTCTTCTCTACTTCTACCTACTTACATTAGCTAGGCACTGTGGCTGTGCAGCACATGGAGCACTGCGATGCACAATGTCACACAGAGATACCCCTTTACACTTTACAACAGAGACTGGTCTCTGACATATGTGCCCCTGCTCCTCTTTCCTCCCGTTTACTATCTGTGCCCTTTGTAGCTCCCCTTTACTGCCTCCTCAATATCTGTGCCTCTGCCCATCCCCATATACGGTATGTCTCTGCCTCTTACCTTTTATCATCTGCACCTCTGTCCCTCCATGCACCTGCTCCATTTAACCATCTGCCTCTCCTGCCCCATACTGTATGCATCTCTTCTGCCCAATATGTGCCTCTGCCTCCCTCGCAGAATGTGCCTCCCTACACCCATGTGCTTCTCCTGCCCTATACACATTCCGGACACCTACTAGGGGAAAGACATTGTTAAGGAATTTAAGTTTTTATTTGAATTGAAGCACTGTATATGCTCATTTAAATTTAATTTTTATTTTATATATATGATTTAATGTGCTGTTTTATGTAATTGAACCTTTATAAATAAAATATTATTGATGCATATGGAATGCTATAACTAATTTATTATATTGCTGTTTACCAACTATATTTAAATTTTGCATACTGCACATTGACACAGATAGAGGCTGGTCCTTGTTTGCGCCAGATACACTACATTTTAGCTTATTCTACAAAGTTGACGACCTTAAAGAGCCGACAATATTTATGCAAAACAGTACCTCTCCTCCACGACTAATATTATACATTTAAATGGAAAGAAAGGGAGTGTAGTGAAGCACATACAACGAACTTCGGCTCCATATATCTACAGTATATATCCCCAGCTCCATATCTATCTATCTATCTATCTATCTATCTATCTATCTATCTATCTATCTATCCATCCTTCCTGTATCCCCCTTACACTACAGGGTCCCCAGAAAGGTCGCCATAGTGGTTCTTATTTATTTGGAGTGGCATTTCTCTATTTGACAGCAGCGGCTGCCGAACTTCTAAGATGCCACCTCCACAATTTCACCATAAATTTGCACAAGTAGTATACATGCGCTGCAGAGCTATACTTGACTTATAAGGGAGATCCATGCTCTAATATAAATTGTGTTTGATATAGCCACATGGCACAGTTTAGTATAATTTGCATTATGAATGACAACATTTAAACAAGGTTTTGCTGTTAAGGTGGTGGAAAGAATGTGCACTGCAAAGCAATGAGTTGTACAGGTACAATATGTGATCATAAATATTTATATATACACTTACAATAATTACATTTGCTCCTATCAGAAACTGAGTGCTACAAAACTACAAAGAATAATGAAGATGAAAAAAAAGACATCATTTAGAGAAATGGAAGAACTTTTCAATCTCCTTGATCATTTTAAATTGTGTCATATTAATAAAACATATGAAACAGATTTGTCTAACGTTTGCTTTCTTGCCTCCAGCATTCTGATTATACAACAGTACAACAACCAAAAAACATATTGCAATGCTTGATAGCTGTACAGTGTATCATTAGTCTGCAGAGCCATGCTCTTTATTGGGTAATATTTTGGGGGGATATTGGGCTCAGCTTGATTGCTAGCATTAGAGAAGAACATTATTTAGCTCTGTTAACAGTTTAATCACTTAAATAATTTTTAAAATGTATAATTTACTGAAATGTTATAGCAGAGAAGCAAATATGTAACACAGGGCCTGATTCAGCAAGGATCACAGTTTCTTATACGCACACAATTGGCCGATTATTTTGCACTGCACAAGAGTATGCATCGCAGTGCGTGTGTGCCAACCAACTGCTGCGATCGGAACTGCGATCGCAGCGACCACGTAGACCCATCGCAGAGTGATTAACAGGAAGTGCCGTTTGTGGGTGGTGACGGGGGGTGGTCGGGCGAACGCAGGCGTGCCAGTGCTTTTCAACAGACTTGCATGAGCATGCATAAATTAGCCACTGCGGTACCAGACACAACCTGAGGTCTCATAGCATGCGCTAAAGTAAGCAATTCCTGAGTGAGGTCTGACCTTCCTTAACTATGCGTATGAGTCCGATGTTACTCGATGTTACCGATTAATTCGCTATGTTGCCCAAGTATACGGATGTGAGTAAGTGGGTGTCCTTATGTTAGGCTGCGATCGCTATGCGAATGCAAACATTTGCATATCACCGCTAATATTAGCAACTGCGGTGTGTGCGTATAAGCAGAATAGCGATCTGTGCTGAATCAGGCCCACAGTCAACATCATAACACTCAATTCATTAGAATGAAATATTATGCCGAGCATATAGATTTAGGTGTAAAACATAAAAACAGAAATGCATAAAATGAAGTGCTGGGGAACTCATTTCATATTCTAGAATAACTGGCTGATAACTTGCGCAAATTAGAAGTGATACGTGTCATTCATGAAACAATTTGTCTTCTGAAGCTATAAGTGGCACAGGGCATGTGTAAAAGGAAGCAATTCATATTTGGGAGAAACAAAGTAAATATGCAGGAGACTGATAAAAATTCTCATAAACCCACTTATATTTGGTAATTCTATTATTTGTATATGTTACTAATAGTTTGTATCTACATCAGGTTTTGTCCCAAGGAGAACAGGAGCTGCTTCATTAACATGTGCCCAACACCATGAGAAACATGTGCCAATCCCCATGAGAAACATGTGCCCATCACCATGAGAAACATGTGCCCATCCCCATGAGAAACATGTACCCATCCCCATGAGAAACATGTGCCCATCACATGAGAAACAAGTGCCCAACACCATGAGAAACATGTGCCCAACACCATGATAAATGTGTGCTCATCCCCATGAGAAACGTGTACCCATCACCGTGAGAAAACATGTGCCCATCCCCACCAGAAACAAGTGCCCAACACCATGAGAAACATGTGCCCAACACTATGAGAAACATGTGCCCATCCCCATGAGAAACATGTGCCCATCCCCATGAGAAACGTGTGCCCGTCACCATGAGAAATGTGTGCCCGTCACCATGAGAAACATGTGCCCGTCTCCATGAGAAACATGTGCCCTTCACCATGAGAAACATGTGCCTGTCAACATGAGAAACATGTGCCCGTCAACATGAGAAACATGTGCCCGTCAACATGAGAAACATGTGCCCGTCCCCATGAGAAACATGTGCCCAACCCCATGAGAAACATGTGCCCATCCCCATGAGCAACATGTGCCCATCCCCATGAGAAAGATGTGCCCATTACCATGAGAAACATGTGCCCACCCCCATGAGAAACATGTGCCCATCCCCATGAGAAACATATGCCTATCCCCATGAGAAACAGATGGTACTAAAACAAATGTACAGTATAACAAACCACATATCACATTAGGGGAACATGACTTTCCTATTTTATTCAGATGTTCCATGTCTGATCAGAGTGGTTTTAAGCCGATGGACGGAATCCTGACCATCGGCTTCCCAACTGTCTAATCCCGGCAAGGGCTAAATGACAGGCATCAAAATCCTGATGCCTGTCATTTTACCTACGCTGGGAGCCCAACACCCAGCTTACCGATCGAAGGTACGCCGGGCGCCGGATGCGGACAGCCGCGGGTGGGGGGAGGCTTAAGTTTAGGGTTCCCGGGGGGGACTTAGGGTTAGGCACCCCCCCGGGAGTTTAGGGTTAGGCTAGGGGAAGGGAGGGTTAGGCACCCCCAGGGGGAGGTTTGGGTTAGGTATCTCCCCAGGGGACTTAGGTTTAGGTGGCGGGGAAGGGGGTGTTAGGATTGGGCACTTGGAGGGGGAATTAGGGTTAGGTACTTGGGGGGGAGGTTAGGGTTAGGCACCCCTAAAGGAGGGTTAGGGTTAGGGGGTAGAATAGGTTAGTGAGTACTTACCTCTCGACAATCGGGATTTTCACTGCTGCCGGGATACCACTGTCGGGATTTGAACCGTAATCATACTGAATCCCTTCAAAAGGATAGTTTACTTATATATGTAAAACATACAAAATAGAACAATCTAAAATCAATCAAGCTAAGAGGTCAACCAACCAATGCATACAAATGACACCTTTAACCAGTGGTGGTGAAAGCAGGTAATGGTATTCCAATGCGTCGTATTAATGATTTAGGGGTCTATTTACTAAGCAGTGTTAGGAGACAGAGTGAAAAGTGATAAAGAGGTGATTAGGTGCCAGCCAATCAGCTCCCAACTGTCATTTTTCAAACACAGCCTGTGAGATGGCAGTTGGGAGCTGATAGGCTGGCACCTTATCACTTCCATAACCCTTTTCACTCAGTCTCCTAACACTGCTTAGTAAATAGACCCCTTAATCTGTTAGCTAGAAGAGTATGCCAGTCTGTATCTGTTTAAGGATTTCTAAGTGGCGTCCCGCTGTGGTATTTTAAGGTAGTCTGTGCACTTGTGGATGGGTATTCAAGTTAGGGATGCCCAGGTGGCGTGGAGTGGTATGCGAGGGGCTCCGAACTAAGATAGGTTGCGGATTACAGACGAGCTGAGGTCCACCCAGTGACAGACTTGTCCCCAGAGCCTGTGTCTCGCGGAGACTAGCTACTGTCTTCCAATGCTCTGCATTGGAACAGAGAAACGCGGACATCAGGCAAGACGGAGCTGGAGACGGCGCACGGCTTATCAGGTGAGTCTCCGTAGTGGAGGAGATACCCGGTACCCGGCCCATAAAGCCCAAACCTGATTATCCACTCCCAAGACAGTAGCTAGTCTCCGTGAGACACAGGGAGAGTTGACAAGTATGAGATAGACCACAAACAAAAAAACTATATCAATGATAAATAAAAAAATAAAGCATTCCTTGATCAAAGTTCTGTACCTTGGAAAATAATTGTGTTAATGCATTAAGGGCTCTATTTACTACAATCCGCATATTGAATGCGGATTGTAGTGTGATATTACATTGCGAATTCAGGCAATATCACAGGGATTTACTATAAATCCCTTGCAGGGACAGAGATTGCGATAAAGCTCTGTCCCTGCGGATCCCATCCGCACTGTAGTCGCGGTATTTTCTGAAAAAATACCGCGACTAAGAGCCCGCGCATGCGCCGACCGACCACCGCTACTACCCCCCCACCGACGCTAAGCCCCGCCCCCGGCGCTAAGCCCCGCCCCCGTGATCGCGGACCCCCGCAACCCCCCCTCCCCCCCCGCTACCCCCCTTCATTACACTTACCTGCATCCTCCTGGCCTCCGGTGATCTTCTCCGGGCTTCCCGATCAGGTGATCTCCCATACTTAATTTTTTTTTTTTTTTTTTGTACAGCAATCAGCTTGCGGTCTGCTTAGACCACATAGCTGATTACTGGTACCGGCTCCCGCCTCTGCTCTCCCCGTTAGAGCAGAGTGGGAGCCCGGTAACCGGGGGAGACCCTGGACAACGCCACCTCCAGGTGGCGTTATTATCACAGGGCTTCCCCCGGTATTTTTTTACAATTTATTTTTAGTAACTTAGGTCGGATCACATTTCCCATTACAATTATGGGAAATGCGATCGGCTTTACTAAAAATAAGTGATACTGGGGGTTGGAGTAGAATTTTACTAATTCTACTCCAATTGCCCTATAGTAACTACATGTGAAACGAAAATAATGTGAAAAGGGTGTGAAAACACCCTTTTTCACTTTATTTTAGTAAAAATAATGTTAATAAATAGAGCCCTAAATGTCTGCATGGTTAACTGCATCAAAAGAATGTGTGTGTGTTTGTTATCTTGTTTTACCAGTTTTATTTCAAGGCATATCCAGTATCAGTGTACTGTGTACATTTACCCACAGATTTGTTTCTCAAACAAAACAGAATCCTTCATCTAAGCAATCCATTCCCAACCTTTAACCAATATTTCAGAAAAATGTCAGGGCTATGCTTTGGAGGACAAATATACTTTCAGATGAAGGAATAAATAAGTGATAGTATTTTACTGTAGCTGCTGGGTTATTATTTATTTTTCGTATTGCATTCCACAACATATGGGGAAGACAAAACATACTGCATACTTGCCAACATAATACTATTCCCAGTGAAAAATTGTTGCCCGTCTGGTGACTCTTATACATCATGCTTGGTACTGTCTAGGTCAGTGGTTTCCAAACTTTTTTGGATCACGGCGCCCTAGAGTATCAGCATTTTTTCCAAGGCACCCATTGGCCAAAAGTTTCCGATTGAAAAAGTCAGCTAAAATGAGAAGAAGTAAATTGTGCTTATATGTCACCCCTAGGGTCAGTTATGTGGTGGTTGACAGGGCTGCGCTTCTTTTATCCACATATTTTTTGATTTCAGCCATTAGCACTGGTTTTACCTGTCACACTGACTAAAAATAATTTTATTTGGTACTGGACCACCAACCAGAGGCACCCCTGCAAATGCCCTGAGGCACCCCAGGGTACAGTTTGAGACCACTGGTCTAGGTGGACCTTGCTGCACTACAATTTTCTCAATGATATACTGCAATAAATGTTCACTTTTAGCCTTCTACAGCAATTGAGAATTGCATTCAGTGCACAGCAAATGTGCTATGCTTTTGATCAAAACTGAAAAATAGAGACATTTCCAAGGAAAAAAGCTTTGCTACACCCGATAAGTTTTCACGGGTGAAAAAGGGAGGTAGTATCGGGCTTTATCGCCAGATGCTATTCAATTAAGTTCTCTTGTTGACCCGATACCTTTGTTAACGTCCGTTAAATTGACGTCTTAATGGGTGTAAACACACAGAATCCGTGAAAAGTTCATGGATTTGTGCATTAACAGAGTCGCTGCACCCGTTAGCCACCTAGTTATCGAGGATTTGTTTCACTGCTTGTACAGTGGTGAAGAAAAATCACCGATAAGTGCTGCACTTCTGGGCTATTTGAATAGCCTAGGGGGATCAATTAGCCTGCGGTAAATTAAAAGCAAAAGCCCTATCCCCAGAAAAGTGACCTTATTTTGTCAGCCATAGGGCCTTTTGTCCTATAATAAAAACGCCGCAAAGGTTTGATTTAAGAAAATTGGCCTAATTCAGAGATGGCCGCATTTCACATCGCTGCATCATCTTTGGATACAGCATATACTTGCCTACTCTCCCAGGAGTCGCGGGAGCCTCCCGATTTTTCAGGTAACCGTCTGCACCCTCAGAATAGTGGGCAGATCTCCCGTTTTCCGCCCACTTCCTAGTGCAGTCGGCAGGATGGGGAGATTTTCCAAAAATTTGCGGGTCCGTAGGGAGGGGACGGGGCTAAATGACACAAATCGCATCATTTAGCCCCGCCCCCTCTGTACGGTGCCTTGAATCGCAGGGGGGGTTCCTGTAAAGGGGGAGAGCCCTAATTATGGCTATAGTCTGGCCTCGCACCCCAAAGCTGAGAGCAGCTGCTCCTCTCCGGCTGCTCCCGGAAAGGATTGAAAAAAAGTCGGTAACTAGGATGCAGCAGCGATGTGAAAATATGATTTATGCAGCAGGAGGCGTCTGAGGAGAAAAGAAGCCTCCTGACAGCACCGCAGATCTGAGTACTCAATCCTAAGACGCAGCATCCGCTCATCTGCTAGACCATCGGCCATCTGAGTAACCCTGAGGTTACCGATCTGGTGTGCGTACATCTCTGAATGAGACCCCATGACGGACAGCAGATAAAAATGGCACTGAACTGCACACCAGCATAAACACAAAGGTAAGGTATGTGAGCTTTTTACAACATAATTGTGAAATGTTTTAAGAGCTCATTTATACTAAAGCAACATGTGATTTTAGGTTTAATTATCGTTAGCGTAACTTATTTTGTTCCTTGGCCTGCCTTGTGATTTACAGCAGTGAACGGCAATTCAATTTCAGCATCTTTAAATAAAACTTATTTTATAAATGTTCTGCAGGAGAAATGATTTGTTGGGGGAAAAAAACTCCTGCTTGAAATTATATATAATTAAATACTTCAGTATGAATCCCTGTGATTCCAGAATTGCAAGTCAATGAACATTTCAACAAGCTGGGAATGTCTCTTGAGATCCACATTTCAAACTTGTCTGAAAATGCAAAAGCAGCTTTTACCCTGGAGTGTGCAAGCACTCAGCTGCACGGAGAATCGCAGTATGGTGTGGCGTTACAGTTTAGAAAGCAAAACTATAAAACTTTTGTATCTTTCCAAGAGGGTTTCTGGCCTCAGCTTGTTAGAAATGCACATGGGAGTTAGACAAAGCTACATTTTATTACCTACTGACAAACGTACATAAATTCAAAGAGAGGGCACCACACGAAAGCTTAGGATACAGCTAATGGGTGAGGACAGGGGAAACCTAGCAACAACCAGCCCAAAGAAAGACTCAGCAAAGTGTCACTGAGATGGGCTGACCTTCATTCGTAATCCTGTGTCACTACATTGTAACCTTGCACAAGTCACTTTCCTACACACTGTCCATGCAATGAAAACTGGACTAGGCAGAGAAATAGTTTCTGACAAATCTGAGGATCACATTTACAAATTGCACTAGATAAGCAGCACAAAACACCTTCAGTACATATAGGAGAGTGTCTGAGCCAAAATAGTGCGGATCAACTGCTTCAGATCATGAATACTTTTCTACTCCCCAATAATGTTGGACTGATATTACATTTCGGTAAGTACCTCCAGACTCCCGGGAGAATGGGAGAGTAACCCATCCTTCTGGTGGCATGGCAGCTTTATAGTATTATTTGTGAAGGCTGGAAAATATTGATATCCTTTATCTGTATAAAGCATAATACTATACAGATTGAGGGGCATATTTATCAGTTATCGGTATATTATTGGTATATTTCTGCTTCCGTCTATCAACACATCCTCACTGAACTTAGCTTCAGTGATAACGCCCCTTTATTCGCAAGTGGAGATGCACGTAAAATGCTTGTACTTGCATACAGTTTATTTTAGAGCATGCACAGTGAGAAAGCATGCAAAATGCGCTCTACACATGCATGCGCACCCATGGACGTTGAGAGCTGCAATGGGCCCAGGAGAAGGGGAGGTGGCCTAATTGGAGGAGGCGTGCCCACGCCCCCTTAGGAGTAAAAATAATAAAAAAATTACTTTTGCAGTGCCACGTAGAGTCGCTGCACGCTGGGGAGGGGGGAGCTGTGAGCCCATCAGCCAGGTGCAAAGACAGTGGGGGACATGAGCAGTGTGATCGATCTCCCCCACAGGCACAGGACTGTTGTGGCTGCTGCTCAGCAGCCGCGAGCTGTCTCCCACTGTAGCAGCCCATCACACAGCTGCATGTGCTGGGCAGCTGTGAGGTAAGAGGGAGGGAGGGATGGGCGGTGCCGGACCCAGGCCCGGGTAATTAGTATCTGTTCTCCCTGTACGCACCACTCTGAAGCGGTCCCTATAGGTATAATCACAGAAGAAGTAGGATGCTTCTATCTTCTTTCAAGTTTGTGTGAAAAGTAAACAGAATTTTGTGAGTTATGCATTAATACTGTACGTGCAGTACTATAATCTGCTTCTGTTCTTTCCAGGCAGAAACATAAAAGGAACTGTGTCAGCCTATATATTATGTGTATATATTGCATTCCAAACATTACAGGCACAAGGATTCTGAACGGTAATAACAAACAAACAAGAATAGAAGACAATGAAAGACGTGGTTTTTGGTGATAGTGTTTGGGTTCAGGGAAATTTGAACTCACACCAAATTTATCTTTTCAATATTTTCCAGATGAATGTTTGCTGAGATATACTGGAATAGCTCCATGCTCTCTAAGCAAGATCAGTAGCGTTCCTTATTCTGTGCACGGCGTCAGCAAAGATTAAAACACTATTTATGCACATTTAAACTAAGTGAATCCAATACACGTTACAAGCTTTGCATCTGATTCAAAGGCCTTTTTATGTGTGTCAGGTATTTTAACTGAATAGAAACACCCATGAGATTCTGACTGAAACGTTGGCTACATTATAATCATGAATAGAGAAACAACAGACTTTTTCAACAGGAAGATACTTCTATGAGTCCACTGAACAGATGCCTTAACAAAATAGTTGTGCATACAAGTCATCGCTCATAAAAATAGATACTTTACAAAATGAACACAGTATCAGGATTGTATTTTTAACAATTTATTGCCATTTTATAAAAGAACACAAAAGGCTGAAATGTAATAGTATGCAGCGTAACCATTCACTAGAAACTGATAGAACTAATACAGGAACAGGGCTGCTGGGAGAGCTATCACACCTTGGTACAAAGCAGACACAGTCAAGCTTGCAGGGTGCGGCCACTCCACTTTGGCAATACTGGGGCCCTCCTTACATACTGCACAACCCACTGAAGGGGACATAGTGACATCATCAGGGATTAACATCAGTGGGTTAACCATTGATGGTGCCATCGGGGATTAACATTGATGGCATGAAACCATCAATGGTGAGACATTAATTGTTTTGCACCCAACGATGGCCACTGTTGGAGAGCAAAGTGGGTTATGGGACAATCAGATTTGGGAGTAGGGCTTATTAATAAAATATGAGTGTGGGGCTTGGCAATGCAGGGGTGGGGTTAAACTCAATGATCCCTGTGTTGGGAGAAAAAAAATATTTCTGATAGTCAGCCATCGATGGTGGAGAACGATCAGCCATCGGTCTCAAACCATTGATGGTTGTTAATCATCGATGGTTGATGACCATCACTACTGAACATATCATCTTGATGGAGCACTTTGGTTATTTTGTACTTACTCCCTCCTATAATTGATGCCCCTGTACAGAAAGGCTGAGGTATTGGTTCTGTATCCACTATCAATGGACAGTACACTGAAATATGACATTTTAAAGTAACTACTGTAGAAAAATCTGCATATACACGCCACATGCATGGTCATTTTAACTAATTTTCTGTACAATAAAACCAGCAGTACTACAGAAAAACCAGCTGCACATAATAGCACTTGGGCCAAAGCTAAAGAGTGAGTGTACCTTAGAACATATTTTTCCTGCAGTGCTCTTTAATCTCATTTTACACTTCAAAAAGAAAACTTTTATTGGAGTATTTTCTTTCACTACATCACAAGCTAGTAATGATGCAGCAGCATCTTATCAAATACCAAATTCCTGCCTTCCCCTGCTGTCAATCATACTGTACAGTACTCTCTTTTCCTTATCTACTGTTCCGTGTGCTATCTGGCAGGAACATAAAGAGAAGAGCTAATAATCTGTGACGGATTATCAACTGTAGCCAAACGATTATGGGCAAGTCAGTGGTTTTTAATTTAGTATACGTCTCCAATTAGGAAGAGAGGTTTTTAACATGAACCTTTGCGGAACTATTACAGTCAGTATCTTATTAGTATTTTAAATGTGTTCCCAGACTACATATCCTATCAAACATTTAAAGGAGCACTAACCCCCATACTTTTTATCTATAAATCATGAATATAACATACATTGTTCAGTGTCTCCCTGATATTCCATTGTAGTGCTGAAAATAAAATACAGTACATGTTCTGTGTACCCCTGACATAATACTGCAGTGCTATAATTATAATACATTGTACTGGTTGTGATCCCTATCACCCGATTTTTACAAGCTCAACGGTAAACCTGAAGTTTGAGTCCTCCCCATCCAATTTGTTATGGAGGGCCAATGTTATCCAGAAGAGATTCTCATAAATTTTCTGCTCAAATGGATTTACATTTAGACAGGGTTATATCAGTGGAGGTCAGGGGAAGACGAAAAAAATATTTTTGGAGGTCTTACTGCTCCTTTCTATTGCTTTGGAATCAATGTTCTGCTCAGTTTTCTGCAGTGGGTTGGACCAGGGCTCTAATGGTCCAAAGGGATAATCTCTCTCTGGTAATCTCCACTGAATGAAGAACCCAGACTATACCCATATCATGCACTGCATATAGATTTCTCCACAGGATTTTGAGTAAACCTCTACACGGAAATGCCCATCTTCCCTTGATCTACAGCAGTCTTTCAGTGCTCTTCTGATTGTTAGAGGAGAGGCACAATGTTGTGTGTGTGATGTCTGTGTGTCCCTTCTTACAGTCTCCTAACATTTACATAAGAAAAAATTACCCCAATCTGCACCAAAACACCCAATTTTGTGTGAAAACCCATCTACCTTTGAGTACGCTCAGACCCATTCAAAGTACAGAAATCGATACTGTCCTACCCAATAAGGGGTAGTATGCTATAAAAAGTGTGTACTGACTACTGATGTAGTATCACGTGTGCTAGTGGACTAGTGTATCACTTATATTTCATTCAGTTAATGTGATTTATTTAACTTTTGTTGCTAAAATCAGGTCCACAGTGGGGTTATAGTGTCTGCACAATGTCCCTCTTTCCTACAATAGTGCATCATTCTAAGCAGTGAACTTTTCACTAAAACCACTTGAGACCTGAGATCCTTCAGTCTGTCTCTTTTCATTGCTTCTTATAGGTGAAATGTTTGTATTTGTATAGCACAATTTAAACATTATCTAGTAGTCAAATACACAAATGATGGTTGTTAAAAATTAAAGTTAAAAGTAGTATTTTACAGATGTATTTTTCATGTTCTTCTTGTACTTCATTTTATATCTAACACATATATAATTGTCCTACAAGGCTGCTGGGTGTATAGCTGGCAGTCACCAGCCTTCAAATAATAAAATTCATTTTTCTAAAAGACCTTAGCACAAATCATACCACCAGGAGGTCTTAACAGCGGGACAGGAGGTTTGATCATGGCAAAATGAGTGTGAGTGTCCCCCAGGTGCTCTGGCCAGAATGCAATGCAATGCAATGTAGTGGTTACTGGTCAATGACGTGTTCAGGTGAAACAGCAAACCCAACCCATGCCACGTGAACACACCCCATATCATTATGGAACCACCACCAGCCTGCATGGTGCCTTGTTGACAACAGGGGTCCATGGCCTCATGGGGTCTACATCAAACCCAAACCCAACCATCAGCCAGAAACAACTGGAACCGTGACTCATTGGACCATGTCACATTTTGCCAGTTCTCCAAGGTCCAATTGGTGTTGTCACAAGCCAAAGTGAGGCTCTGTGTCTTGTGTCATAGTGTTTACAGAGGCACTCTTCTGCTCCTATGTCCTATGCATTGAATGTGGATGTGATTTGAGCCATTGTAGCTTGTCTGTTACCATAGACAATTCTGGCCAGACGCTGCTGGTCACAAACATTAAGCACCTGTGGTCAGCCACTGCACTGTCCAAGGTGAGAGGTAATGCCTTCCATGAGGCATTGCCGGTACACATGTGACAAAATAGATCGAGGAATGTTGAATGTCCGCACAACTTCAGAAATGGAATGTCCAACCTTTGCCATGAGCACCCTAGACGGTGTTCAAACTGACTCACGAGATGTCAGATTACAACTGATGCAGGTCTGGGCATTTCCAAGATGTCAAAGTACAATGACACCACCTATCATTACCTTTACATACTGATATCCAATGACTCTTGGCACTCCAGTGTATGTATATATAAATATAAGGTAACAAGACGTCTCATTACGTACACTTATTCAACTTGTACATATACATGTAATCAATAGTGTGGCCCTCATACAGATTATTTTTCCACAAATTGTCTAAGAATTTGTTACAACGGTACACCAAGGTATCTATACCAGCATAGAAGAAATCAGTGTCAAGTGCTAGATGAAAATCACTTGGTGCCAGGTCGGGGCTGTATAGAGGATAGCCCAGTACCTCCCAATGGTAGCGCAGTAACAACTCACAAGACCGATTGGCTGAGTGTGGCCTGGTGTTATCGTGCAATACGAAGACTATTCGCAACAACCTAGGTTTTTTTCCACTAATTATCCTCTGCAACTGGCTTAAATATGTCACAATTGTGGGCAGCATTCACAGTATCTCCCTTGGTGAGGAAATCAATAAGAAGCATGCCCTTGTGGTCCCAAAACATGGTCGCCATTACCTGCTTTGCTGATGGAGGCATATCATTGCCTGTAACAATATGCTGCAGGAACTGCATTCCCTCCTCATGGTACAACATTAAGTGCATGAGAGACAATCCCATCCTATTGGTTTTGTGGGCTTCTGTGAGTTGCTCATGAACAATGTTGTGCACGATAACAACTGAGATGTTCAGTTCATCACAATATTACTAACTGAAATGTGTCTGTCCTCCTGAATCGGACCTTCAATGCGGCACAAACTGTCTTCTGTGGTGGATGTGCTTGGCTGGCGGGATCGCTGCTCATCTTGAACGCCTGTCCTGCCATTATCAAAGGCAGTACACCAAACCCAAACCTGTTTATGTGACATGACATTATCACCGTACACCTCAACATGTTGGAGATGACTTTCAGCTGCTGATGTGCTCTTTAAATGCAGAATTCTGATCACACTATGTACCTAAATGTTTGCCTAAATTTAAAAATTTGCCTCTATTGACTCCTGGAGCTTTCCAAGATTTGGGTGTGTGTCATGTCTGCCTCCAGTGTTACTATACAACTCTGAGGTATATTTATGAAAAATCAACGATCAAGATGACCTGATAACATTCTCTGATCAAAGTAATATAACCAAAAAATCTTGCATAATCTGTTCCCTGCCTGTATGCACATATGTTTGCCATCAAAATAGCTAGCACATGTAAGTTGGGACTGAAAGACTATTTATATGTCTGCGTTGGTTTATTATTTGATAAACATGTCATGGCTGTAGTTCTTTTATATTGTTTACATGAAATTGGCATTATTTGCAAGGTCTACTTTATTTTAATACTGTACTAAACTATGGTGGTAGTCATAGCCTCTATGGCTGGCCATGCCTTTCTGGTGACTGGTCACGCACCTTCTTATGGTTTACCATACCACTTCATAATTCCACTTAGTAAATCACAATATATTATCCTTTAGTGTGTTTCTTTGATCTTTAAATGAAACCCCAACACACATTTGTCCATATAGCAATTAAGGGCCAATTTATGGTGAAATGCAGGGCAGCCCTGAAAGATAATGATCCTTATTGCCTCAAATGCTACAAGTGTCCATCTCAGCAATAACTAAAAAGAAAAGTGATAACTAATGCTTTCAATTTACTTCTAGGTTTGAACCCGGAAACAAAATAATGCATGCAGGGCCATCCGGCCAATCATGTGCAGTGCAAAGTATTAGTCATGGGCATTGTGTTCAGTTACAGCCCACCAAGGAGTGCAAGATCCCTCTATGTCTGGACTGTCCCATAGAGGTGAGCAGGGTTGCGCCATCTTCACATGGCGCTACCTTATGCTAAGAAGTTCCGAAAATGTTTAATTTTCATACCTAGGTATGGATACATTGTACTACTGCAACATACCCATACATTATATAGGGGTGCAAATATGCTGCAATTTGTGTATCAAATGCAGGAGATTTCTGTGATTTGCATTTTACATTGGTAAAAAGTATTATTTATGAGACAGAAGGGCTTGGTAAGTAGGCCTCACAGGAAGGTACTGTAGTAGATATTATTTATACCCCTTTCAGACAGAAATCCAAATTACTGGGTTAAACATTTCAACCCGGTAATTTGGTGATTTACACGGGACTGTTTTCTGTCTGAAAGGGTCATCCCGTGTCTAAATTCCCGGGACTTCGACCCAGGAATTTACCAGGGTCGGAGACCCAGGAATTTAGTCCCGGGTGGACTCTTTCAGACAGAAGCAATACACGTGTAAAACAGCAAATTACCGGGTTGAAATTTTAGACCCGGTAATTTGCTCTTCTGTCTGAAGGGGGGTACAGACAGAGATTGGCAAAACAACCCGGTACACAAAAGTCGGGGATAATCCGGGTTTTTTGCAATTTTCTGTCTGAAAGTGGTATTAGTCTCATCCTGATTATCCATTGTACTTCTGTTATACAGTAAACTAGTAATAAGCAAAAGAAACCCTCTATCACAGACAGCTAAAGCCACAACTTGCGGGTCTATGCCCCTATTCTAATAAGATAATAAGATTTTTAATAGGACAGGACGAAAAGCATGGCATGTCAGTTATGTACTTGTTAGCCAATCCCAAAGTATCTTATCTTAATATTATTTTCAGAGGGGTGGCATGAGAATTAATAATAATATATACGCATATAGGAATATAAATATATTCCATTTTCTCCTATTTTGTGTAGAAGTCTGAAAAACAAAGATTTTCATTAGTTACTGTTATTCAATAATACACTTTATTGCAGTGTTCCATATTATTTTGTTTTGTTATATAATAACTTTATAAAATGTTTATTTCATTTAAAGGTTTATTTTAATATATTTGTTTCTGTTCATGGTAGGTGTAAAATCCCTGCTTTAATCTGCAGAAATGTTTTAGTTGTAATATATAGGAAAGAAACTTAGTAATGCTATATACAATCTAGGCCAGGCAGTTTTTATTTCCTTTCTGACTACGCAATATATTTAGATGAGACCAGAATAAAGATCTCTGTGCGCTGTAGTGGACAGTAAAATTGATGAAAGCTCAGGCTGTCTTTGCTTCTCACTGTTTTTATGTGCAGACATTTGTGCTCTGATTGTTGCCCTAAATTGTGCCAATAAAAAGCATAGTCTGATTAGAGCAGTAAAATGCAGACCATCAAAATAGAGCTATCTTCTATCACTATTTAGTTAGAATAAGGCTTCAAATCGCTGAAAGCTCATGAATATCATATAATCAGTGCAAACATATATTCCTTTTGTTACAATCAGCTACACATGAAAACAGTGTTCTTGCAAGGTTTTATATTGAACATGAAATTGTGTTAGTACAAATGCAGAATAAAATATGCAACTTTCATCTGTTTCACTAGAGGGCTCTCTTAACCATTTCTGCCTAAGAGACAAGACATAAGGATAAAAGAAAACACAGACATTTGAAATAAAACCTTTAGTATGCACATTGCAGCAGACATTGCTGGACGCTCTTTGCTCCTGCCAATTTGGCCTTTTTTGAGGCAGGCAACCTGTTGTCAACTGGCAGGTGCCTGTGGACCAATGGTAGACGCATGCAAGAAACTAGGGGACCCGCCACATAGTCTGAATGTAGGGACCAATTTTATTTAGGATAGTCCTAAATATAATGTGTGGAATTATTATTTAAAATGACTTACATAAAATCAAATGAAAGCTAAATATTAGATAGATAGGTAGATAGATAGATAGATAGATAGATAGATACTAAGTATGCGGTTAAGCTAAGATTAGAGTTAAGGCCCCTACACACTACACGATATTGCTAACGATTTGGCCGATTCTGACGCATCGGAACGACAAATAGTCAATATCGTGCAGTGTGTAGGCACTACATCGTGTAGTGCGATCTCCCGTGGGGTTGTCAGCCCCATTTCCTGATCTTTTGTACATGCAGGAAGATCAGGCGATGCGGCTGACAATCCCATGCAGCGCTATGCGGCGGGGGCCAGCCTGTCGGCGCTGAGTACACAATCGTTTACTGTGTACCCAGCTTTATTCTAAATCTGACACAACTGTGATAGTTACCCATAATATCATGATTGTGAGCCAGCCATTTGTTGTTTCGTGTTTGTGCTCAAACAATATAGCATAATACTGATGTAGATAAAAAAAATTAAGAGATTTACCTCTTTTGGAAAGCAACACCCTTTATATATTGCCCCCACCATTAGATGTACAATATTACATTTTATAGAATAGCCAGTCAGTGGTGCAACTACTGTAAATGTATAGAAGGGGTATCAGCTGCTATGGGCACTAGGCACATCCAAACAATATAAAGAGAGGCTTGGGGGCAGCACAACGGTTTGGGAAGCACTGGGCACGCCCTCAGCCTTATGAGCAATGGGAGTGTGATGCACGGTCACTCCCCCAACGTGATGTGCAACGGGAGTGTGAGGCAAGGCCATGCCCCATTTTGTGCACATGCCGGAGGTGCACGCACTACATCTCAACTCCAAAATGTTGGAAGGTATGCTACAGTATTAGGTCCCAACATTTGTAATGTCAATCCTGACGACATTACAAGGAATTTGAAGGTCCGGAATGACTTTTAGCAATATTTAAGAGTTCTAACATTATATTTTTATTTACTGTAAGGCAGGTAAGATTTAAGATAAGTAAGGGCAAGCAGGAAAGGGCAAGAGTGTCCCTCAATATAATCTTTATAGTCCTAAGAAAATATTCTGTTATGTCCCTGCGATATGGCAGTTTTCATGTAAAAGCCCAAAGCAGCTTCCAGCTACAGATAACAGCATGTGGTTACAAAATCACTTTAACCTACTATATATGCACAATTTAACTTAGACAACAAGAAAATATATGAAAACATAAAAGTCAGTCCACTGAGGTACAACAAAAGCTGAGTGTAAAAACCCCTCACTCTTTTCTTTTGGAGGCATAACCACTGGTAACATGTATTACAATGTTAGTGTTACCTAAACCATAACATAGCTTTGTTTTCTTTACTGCCTCATCATTGTGAAAAAACTATTACGGATTTCATTTTATTGGAAGTGTTTGCTGGAGTTTACATCAGCCCAGCAAGCTCTTTATCCCGTTAAGCACTAGATGAGTGAGTCCTGCATTCTGTAAAATAATGTGATTCTGTACTAAATGTTATCTTTGCACAGCGGTACCTGACATCGGCTGGCAGGAGCTCTTGTAAATAGAGAAAACAAAAGCACTTTAATCAACATACGACACTAAGGTGTCACACACTAATCCAGATCATAGATGTACCATAAACAGAGCTGCCATTAGGCAACATGCAAGGAATAGAACAAATAATATTCAACATGGTTAAAAAAAATATATGTTATTACAATGTATATAAACATATAACAGGGCCCAATGCTTTCAATTTGTATATAGCAACTATATTGTAGCTGAAATAACTCAAACAAAAATAGTTTGGTGTTATCAATATTATATTTATAGAATACCTATTGCCTTAATAAAGTGCAGTCAGTCGTTGGTTGAGCCTATAAGAATCTTGCCATCATTTCACTAGTGCCAGTAAACTTGCTTAGACATTCACTGCCCAATATGAAATTATAGGTTGTATACTCAATAGTTATTATGATTTAAATGCATGTACTTTTTATTTTTAGCAATTTCTGCCATATTGCTGCTAATTCTGCATCAGTCTAGATCTACAGTAATTATACTTTGATTTAAAAACAAAATCTGCCACATTTACTAAGTTCCAGAAGTAAAGATATATTATTCACCATTAAAAATATAAAGCATTTTATATGTTGATCCTGACCAGACACCCCCACCCCAAACAAAAAAAATTAGACAGTTCTGTCAGTAAAAGCTAAGTTGCTAATGACTGATGCTCTGGACGAAAACAACTGGGGTGTTTTGTGAGTAGGAGAACGTTTCTTGAGATAGGCTCACCTGAGCCTATGCTATCTTAATTCAGAGCCCTAAGCCCTTTCCAAAAGTGGTGAAGTGGTGAATTAAACAGATTGATCAGGTTCTATTACTGAGGAGCGTTGACAAAACCAGCCACATGGAGCAGTTCCAGGGGCTCTGTTAGAGGGATCTATAGGTAATGAAAGAGGATCTGACCTAGTCACTAAACTCTACACTTGTAGTTAAAAGGGCGCAGCAATGCCTTTTTTTTCTGCGGAGACTAAAGGCAGCTTGTTTGAGTTCAGAGACGCTCCTAAGCTTTTATCGGTGTATACTAGAGAGTGTCCTGACCCATGGGATTTTTACATCGTTTGGAAATTGTTCTGATGCTGATCGGGGTGCTCTTGAACACGTGGTCAAGACTACAAGTAAAATAGTGGGTGTGAAATTGCCCCAAATTCAAGTTCTCTATGACAGTAGAGCATTAAAGCGGACTAGAAGCATTTTAGCTGACCCTAGTCATCCCAACTATATGGTTTTCGAAAGATTACCATCAAATGTACGAATTAGGAGTGTGCGCACACGTACAAAGCAGTTATATAATAGCTTATTTCCAGTAACTGTTCGTCTATTGAACTGTCAAAATGCACTGACCTGAGTATTATGGAAATGTTTTACTGGTTTGTTTTATATGCTGAAGTGTTTGTAATTGACATTTCGTTGACAATCCAAAATTGTAATGTTTTGTTTTTGATGACAATAAAGTGCATATTGTATTGTATTTTTATTGTATTGAGTTTCCTTGTAGTGTAACTTTCCTTGTTGAAGTGCCTATGTGGAAAATGAGCCCATTTGTTACATTTTGCTATAGGCTCCAAGTAAAACAGTTTGTGTACATTTATTAATTTATTTAATAAAGTATTTGCAAACTTGTGCTATGCTATATGTTGCTTGTGATACCTAACAGGCTAATTTACTATATGTGTGCTATAATAGATTTTTATCACCGCTGCAGTAGAAAATCTTTTATAGCACAATTTGTTTAGAAAATGTTGCCAGCCCAGCTGTGTGGTACTGTGTGGTACTCTGATCCCTGGAGATACTGGCAGCTGTATAAGAAATCTTACTGCTTAACCACCCAGTACTGCATGCATCACTTTGCCAGTTCACATATGCGCGGACGACTGTAAGCCCAGACTTTGATTCCCAGTTCCATTTTCAACAAAAACAAATTAAAATAAAATATACAAAAAATAAATTAATGTGTAAAAAGTACAAAAAAATAAACATTTCAATAGATTTATATGAAATAATAATGTATTTTGTCTTGTGCTGAGCTTATGCTATCTTAATTCAGACACTGGGCCGCCTGATTCCTTACGGATCACTGCTGCACAAATATGTAATGTTTCCAACCGCTCAGCCAGCATAGAGATACCCACTACCACTTTCTCACATCCATAAGACTTCACAATCCTGCGTATACATCGGTAACATTGAGTAACATCGGACCCTCATGCAGAATTACAGCAGGTCGACCTGTCTCAGAAATTGCAATTCTCGTCGCACGTAGTGAGTACTCAAGCTGCAAATGCCATCACAGTGGCTAATTTATGCACGCCCAGGAAACAACGTTTAAATGGACAGGCACACCTGCGTTTCTCTGACCACTCCCCTGTCACCACCCCCAAACACTGACGTCCCGTCACTCACACTGCAATGGCTATGTATCAGGAGACTATTAAGAGAGGAGGGGGCCCATGTGCATTCCCTGGCCAGGGCCCCCTCCTCTCTCCCCAGCGGCTGCCAGCAGACTGAAGGCTTACTGCTGGTGGCCACAGCATCCGTAGACTCTGGGCACTAGTCTGTGCCCAGAGTCTACTGTGCATGCACAGATCGCTGGGGAAATGTCGGCCGCCATTTTCCCAGCAATTTCATCACTACGCATTGGCAAAATGCCGGGACAAAGGCCGCGGCGGCCATTTTCCGGTGTTTTGTGTAGTGCTGAGACACCCGACACGGGACCCCGGAGAGGTAAGTATTAGAAAATATGGGTGCAGGATGTGCGGTGTGGCGCCCTCCCTGCACCCATTATAGATACGCCCTTGCTTTGTATCTGCGCAGATGATCGCAGTGCGATCACAATACTGGCCTGCGCACGTGCACTGCGATGCATACGCATGTGCAATACGCACCATCGGCCGATCTGCGCACGCTTTTGCAATTGCAATCTGTGATGAATCAGGCCCCCTGTCACAGTGGCACTTTTCCTTAAATAGACTTCCCTATAGATTAGGCTTGCAGAAAGATCTGTCGATATCTATCAATGACCTGGAGGCTTTAATAAATTAACAAAAGCAAGAGATTAATCCATATACATCTTCACAGATGTCCAAGTAGCTGTACTCTTTAAAAAATCAAAACATTGACAACTTCCATTTACCCATACTTTAGTGTCATAATCATACAATACTCTCTATTCAGTTGTGGATCTAATGGAGCCTGGATTGGATACAATGTTTTATTTATTCTTTCTTTTTCATTTCTTTGAATTTATTTCCTTTTCAGTGAGTGCATTTCCCAGGAATGTCTTGCTGTAAGGCAGGTGTACTGGTGCTGTGCAAAAGGTCAATGCTAAACATTGTAAGGAACAAATGCTCAAACATCAAGTTAATGAGAGTAATCATTTCAGGGAGCCCATACAGTAGTCAATATTGTGCATTATATTGCAATAAAAGATGGATATGTCCTCTATGCTTTTCAAGAGTTATAGAGTTGCAATTAAAATGAGTAAATAAATGAATTAACAAATGTATACACAAATAATGTTGATGTTCTGTTACATCGTGGAACATGACATTTTTAATGTGCAAGTTCAACCAATCATTTACTGTGTTCACATTACAGTCCAGTGAGCCTTGTTAAAATGGTTTCGACACTAACTGTATATAACATTCAGAAAGGATAGCCCGGAGCATGCTGCAGGCACAAGGTCAGATTAAGTCAGTGCGATTGAAAGTTAATTTTGAAACATGTTTATGATTTTAAAGATTTATTTTTAATTTGTACTAATAAGAATGAGCACTCATCCTTGACAGTAAAAGCTTTTAAAATTCATTATTTACTTATTAAATACCACCTGCTGTATTAAGATTGCTGTCAAACATTTTTTTTCTAAATGTCTCAACTTCAAGGATCCGTAATGTTCCTTGCAAAAGAGCTGTATTAGCGGATATAATCATGGAAAAATAAATTCATATTTTTCTGGATATTCATCATCTTTCTGTGGTTCATACATTAAGCTTCTTATTTCTAAGTACAACAGATTTAAAATGTTAGAATAAGGAAATTAAATTATGTGCAGTGTTTTGTTTATATTGTCTTTTTTGTATATGATGTTTTTTAAATATATATTATATAGAGAAAATTAAATATAGTGAATTAAATTATTTAAATTAAATCGGAAACATCAATATACAGTGACTATATAAATGTACAGTTTAATACAATTAGATTTCATTTTTTTTTTACAATTAACATGCATATGCTATTGTTTTACATTGGGCCTGATTCAGAGTTGGGAATGGGCAAGTAACTGTGTACCTGGACAAACCATGCTGCAATGCAAGGGGTACAAACAGGGGCGCCAAGAGGGGGGGAGCGGGTACTATTTACCCAGGCTTGCTGAAGGGGATCTGTGGGGTCTTGGGTCTGGCACGCCCTCCCCCTCCCTCTTACCTCACAGCAGCCAAGCACATGCTGCCATGTGCTGGGCTCCAGAGGGAGAGCAGTGCAGCAGCCGCAGCAGTCTCCTATGTCTGGGGGGGGAGTGATCACACTGCCCCCCCCCCAGCTTTGCACCGGGATGAGGGGCTCACAGTGCCCCCCTCCCCAGAGTGCATGATTTTTACATTTTTTATTTATCCTAATGGGCAGTGATCTCACCTCCCATTATTAGGCCACGTCCCCTTCCCTCGGACCAGCCACGGCTCTCTACACCCCTGGGTGCAAATACATAATTGTTGGGATAAATACTGGCTGCTTTTGCATATAGCCCATAAATACTGGACAGCTTTAGTTTTACACTGCAATTTGGATTTCTATTTAAACACACCCCTCCCAAATCTAAATCTCTCTGAACATTTTAAATTTGCCCTTCTTACAGTGCAACATGGTTTTACCAAGGTGCACAGTTACTTGCTCTTTCTTAAGCTGGGTACACACTGAGACGATGTCAGCACAATATGTCGCTTCCGGCTAAATCAGAACGACATATCATCCTCATTGCTCAGTGTGTACGGCCAATATGAGCGCTTTGCACGGTCACTTGCAACATCGTCAAGGGGCCCCATTGCAGGTAATGAAGGATGGAACAAGGTATCATTCCATCATTCATTTATTGTTCTGATGTATACCCAGGATCGGGCTGACATATCGGCTGTGTACCCAGCTTTACTCTATTCCCTACTCTGAAGCAGGCCCATTGTTCGATATCTTCACAAGAAGTGAATAAAGCATTGATCACTGGAAACAATAAAGGAGACAAGCTTCACTTCAGTAACAGATTAGCCAAAAGATAGGGTCATGTTTGTGTCCTTTCTGTCTTATTGAAAAGATATTCCATCAAAGAAGATGTGCTAAAGTATATATCATATAATGAGACATATATTAAGGTATATCTTCCAACATCATTGGCCTCAGCAGGTGGACGAAGGAGACATCTGAATGCTAAGGAGACACCTGACTCCACAGTGAGCAGCAGCGCAAAACCACACAAGCCCCCCTGTGAATCAGTATAACGTCCTGATTGTGGGACTGTCCTCCCAAAAGCGGGATGGTTGGGAGCTGTGCCAGTTCCTGCTTTTGCTGGCCGAGGGTCCTGGAATTGTGCGCATGCCTGCTTCTAGGGACTACATTAACTGTAGCCCCCCAAAGCCAGGAAAGACTGACATGATAGCAGGGGAGTGGCTTCCCATGGGAAGTGCCCTCTGCTATTACAGTCTGCACTGGCAGTTTCAGTGGGAGAAAACACCTTCCCCTAGGACTGTCTGTCAGCATGTGATTAGCAGGTAGCACTTCCAATGGGAAGTCATAGCCACTGCTATGCAGTGCTTGCGGATAGCAGATTTTACTGGGGAGGCCGCATTCGCCACTGGTTGGGAGGTATGATTAAAGCATTAACAAATATGATAATAATGGAGGCATCCAGGCCTTGTACACCAGGTTCTCTTCCCAGTTCATAATAAAAACATGATCCCACTAGAAAAATTGAGCATCTTCACTTTGCACACTGTATTGCAACGCTTTTTAAATTTGAAAATTGTTAGAACATTATAATTTTTCAGACTGATACATCAGTCATATTTCACTCCTTCATTTGCTTATTATCATGACATATTACGTGTGGATAATCTATTATTAAACAGGCTTAGTGTATGTCTAGTAAAGGCGTGATGCAGCAAGCTCCGTGCACATGCCCCCTGCCGACAGATTCTTCCAACAAATGACAGTCACACATGAGGAAACACCAGGGACTGTTGGTGAGACAGGCAACATTACTCTCATTACACCGCACACATACAGGGTCCTCAAAACAAAAGTAAAGCTGACCACTCATTCCCAGCACCCACACGATTTAACCTGCATCAGGTGGAGATGCCGGTAACAGGTCCTGTTCATCGGTTGAGAGTCAACAGCTGAAAGAAGGGATTGGCTGTCTAGGTCATCACTCAAATTTATCACTGGGAAGCATGAAGTGCCGAAGGGGTGCGAATGAGTGCAGTACATTGCCTCACTATGTTAAATTAGGTGAGAGTAGTTTCCACAGCTTTTTGTTTTTGTGAGAGAGAAAGACAAAGAGAGAGAGAGAGAGAGAGAGAGAGAGAGAGAGGTGGGGAGGAAGTGGATGAGTGTGGGGGAGAATGTGGACGAGACAAAGTGCCTGATTCCGAGACTGACATAGTGTCAATGTTTGCACAGTTAAGCGACTGTTTGCTACTGCGCGTGCATTAATGTCCTGGAAACCCTTACGGCGCATGCATACCACTGAGTGTAAGAAGATATCTCTTTTGTGTACACGATCACACTCACTTGAGATGATGGAGGAAAGGAATGGGCTTTCCTGGGAGGTGGCTGGAAGTCAGTGCAAAAAAAGGCTGTCTCATGTTATGGGAGTGTCACAGACGTGTCAGTGACCGCGGCTGCATTGTCAAATGCAGAGCCAGAGCTACAGAGGCCATGATTAGAGAAAGTTTAGAAGGAGACACTGCACCAGGCACATTGTGTTGTAAGTGGCGATAGTCATTGCGATGGTGGAGCATTTGAGTCCACAAATGGATTTCCACTGTCCAAGGAAATTGAAAGTGGCCATCTCAGGGCTTGCAATCTTTGGTGTTTACAATTACGGAAGGGGTGGAATGAACTAGCATTTGCATATTATTGTAGCTGCAAATCTTAAAGAAATCACAGCCACACATGTATAGGCATCTACTTCTGAATCAGGCAGGAAACAATAGGGGGATTTGGGAGGATGGGGGAAGAATAGGGGTAGATGGGAGAATTAGGGGTAAGAATAGATGGAGATGAGAGGAAAAAGGGAAAGAATAGAAGAAAAAAGGGAGATAGGAAAAATAGGGAGTAGAATAGGGGGACACAGAGGAATATGGGAAATAATAGTGGAAGATTTGAGGAATAGGGGGAGACAGGAAGAATGGAAGGAAGAATATGGAGAGATGGGAGGAACATGGAGAATAATAGGGGGACAAAGAGA
Organism: Taudactylus pleione; assembly: GCA_031769625.1. NCBI lineage: Eukaryota > Metazoa > Chordata > Amphibia > Anura > Myobatrachidae > Taudactylus > Taudactylus pleione. The sequence goes on along the minus strand of JAUIMM010000036.1, from coordinate 15,293,302 downwards.
AATAGGGGAAATAATAGGGGGAGAGGGAAAGGATATGGGAGATAGAAGAATAGGGGGAGATGAGAGGAATAGGGGATTTGGGAAGAATAGGCGAAACAATAGGGTGAAACTGGACGATAGGAAGAATAAGCGGAGATGGTAAACATAAGGGGAAGAATGCAGGGAGTCAGTAGGAATTGGGATATGGGAATGGGGAAGAATAGTAGAGAGATGGGAAGAATAGGGAGAAGAATAGGGAGAGGCGGGAGGAATGGGGAGATGCGAAGAATAAGGGGAAGAATAGGGATGATAGGAAAATGGGGGGAAGAATATGGGGAGATGGGAAGAATAGGGAAATGGAGAAGAGCAGATGGGAAGAATAGAAAATAGGGAGAAAGAGGAGTAAGAATAGGGGTGATAGGAGGAATAGGAGGAAGAATAGGGAAAAATTTGAGGTATTGGGAGATGGGAAGAATAAAAAATCTTAAGACTATAAATATTTCCTTTTTGGTGTCATTTCCCATAAATCAAATTCTATTTCTGTTACCTAATAATAATTTAGATGTAGTGGGACACTGCTTAAGTACATAAGACTAATTTTCTAGTGTCCAAAAAAAGAATAATATTTGGAAATGCACATATCTGTATGAAATAAAACATCCTGGTTCCTGATTTAACTTTTAATGCATATAAAGTATTCACTATGCAGCTGCAAACCCTGCAATTTCCTATGAAATGTTATTGCAAGTATCTCCAGGGAAGTATTTGTGTTTGGCTGAGACCCATTTTCTTCTGCTGAAAATTATTCATGACTAAGCTTAGTCCATTCAGCCCATTCAAACTTCACCATGTAAACCCCACCCTAGGCAAAACCCAATCAAAAAAGAATATCATCCCAGTGCTAACTGAAAACCGATCACAAACACAGGTAACCAACAACTGGGGAGGTTATTATTATTATTATTATTATTACTATTATTATTACTATTATTTATATATATATATATATATATATATATATACTGCCAGAATATTCAGTTATGCTTTACAATTGGGAACAAAACAGTAATAAAACGCGACTGGGTAATAACAGACAGACAAAGAGGAAAGAGGGCCATATGGCATATTAAGGCTAGGTGTATGAGGACACATCTGTATATGGTGGAAATTGTGAGGTGCAACTTGGGAAGAGGGGTGGAATGGGGGCATTCCTGCGCTCACAGAGCCCCAAACAAACAAAACACGTGGAAAATCATACCACAAAGGACATGGCATAATATATTATTCATTCTCAGATTCCCAGACACAGCACTGTGCCCAATATAGTCCAATACATTTTATCTGTGCCTCCTTTAGTGTAATAATAATAATAATCAGTGGCAGCCATAATAGAATAATAAAACGGTGCCACCGTTAATCTAATGCACTGCAGATCATCTGTGACAGTAGCCGGGAAGCGGATACTGACCAAGGCGGTAGGGTAAGATAGGGTTAATTTCTATCCTGCAGACTTTTTATTTAAAGGCCAAATACAGACATTTTCTGAAAAGAGCTGTAAACCTATAATATGCTTTTTGATTTTTGTCTTATGAGATTGGTTCCATCAGCCATTTATTTTGCTTATTTTTGTATTTATTTTATATTTATTTAAATTTTTGTTTATTTATTTATTTATATTTAGCAGCAGGAATTCCCTGGGCAGCCAAGTGAGTAGTCCAGGTCCCAGAGGGGGGGGAGGGGGGTAGTCTATGACTCTTCAGAGGGGGATACTGGCTTCTGTGCACGCCTATGACCGAATGAATGAGAATAGTATGGGAGGGAATATAAGTACCTCTTCCTCTCCTACCATACAAAGAAGAAAGATGGGAGACCCCTCATTTGAAAGAGGGAAGTCTATTGCCAATAATATTATTTCATGGTGCTTAATTTTTGCCTTGTTCCTCATGTATTTTTATGATATACAGGTAGGATAGATAGAGCACTATTCTAAATGTATTTTTTTTCAGATGTTATTAACACTTTTGCCGAATAGGAGCAAGTATTTACTAAGTATTAATAAAACTGTATCTTTTATCAAATGGATGTGATTGTTGCACTGAGCTTTAAGTTTAAGCAAAATGACATAACTGTCAGAGGCAAGATACCAACTGAATCCACTTTTATCTAAAGTACTTATACTTAGTCGTGCTTCAATGAATATAATTACTGAAAGTTTAGGAAATAGACCAACTGTAAAATAAAATTGTGAGGTTTGTTGGAAAAATTCATATACCGTATAATACCATAACTATTTACAGGCTTCTATATTTCTTTTTACTTTAAAATGTACAAAAAAATCCTTATGTTTAATATAAGCTTGATAGTGTAACAATAATATAAGATAAATATCAATGCGTAAGAAAAAAATCTAATTTATTTTTTAAGAAATTGCAAGAACAGAGTACGACATTATGATTTAGTAATTTTCTAGATACACTGAACGCATTTACTATAGCACAGTCCTGCACTGGAGAATTTATTGGACAAGGTGGCATTGAAAACACTGTTAAAACACAAGGACTATAGTACTAAAAGGAATAATAGTGTCTAGCTTTTAAAAAGCTGTTTCCAGTACATATAAGACTTTGTCAGCTGTGTACTTTCAGCAGCAACTATAATCATCTGGCATTATTCTTTGCCAACTATCACATCATGGTAAGTGTTTTTCAAAGAAGTGGAGGGAGAATGACTACTGTCAGAAACACTATGCTATAAAAGAGCTATGTACTATCAAAAAGAACAAAATTACATATTTGCCCAAAATAGAAAAAAAGCATTTGAGCAAAAAAAAATGTACAGTACATTTTGATACAAGTTACATAAAATAACATTAAGAACAGGATCTGTATTATTGAGTGATTATCATAATAGGTGCATTTCACAAAAACGATTTCTTTAAAAGCATGCTCCTTAGATGGCGTTAAGACATGCATGGGAAACTGATTCCAAAGATATCCAAAGCTCAGTGACCTCAAAAGGGGGGTGCGGGCCACACCCGGGTGTCACCTGCCCAGGGGTGACAACAAAGTGCCAACTCCTCCTCAATGACTGGAGCCAGGTTCTGCACTGTAGCATTAAGTGGGGGAGCTGACACTTCACACAGGCTGGTCCCTGAGGGCAGTCTGCATGCGGACCACTGGCTTGACTAAAACGGGGTTTCAGGGTGTGAGGCCACGCACCCTACCCGAGAGACCATGCCACCTTTTTACCGGCACGCGGCATAGCCGTGCTCAGTACTATCTCCTCTAATGGGTCCGCACCGGGTGTCACCAGGGTGAGTGATGCCACTGCCAAAGCTTACTTTTAACCTATGCAGAGCAAAGTAAAAGAAGTGCAGCAATATTATATTCTCAATCACCTTTGGAGTCTATTCTGATTTGAATTTGAATGTCATGGAACTGGTTGATATTAAATGCTATTTGTATTGGCATTGGTCTATCTAAACACAGAACAAGTGTTAATAGTATAACAAGGGCTATGGAATAGTGATAGTACGGTACTACTTTGTAAATTAGCAATATACTCAATATTGATTAATGAATAAATGTAATTTATCTAAGGTGTGTCAGTATCACATAAACAGATTAGCAAAGATTACTATGCATTTTCCTAATGTGAAGTTTCACTGATTCTAATGTGCATTCCATTGTACTGTAGAACAATTACCAGACAAGGTCGTATATGTGGGAGGAACATTTAATTTTTTTATAGGCAACTAATTGTGAAACTCACCAGACATATCTTACATGGGATGTAATTATTATCCCAGCTATCCGGATGTCGGCGCTCAGAATGCAGGCGCTGGAATCCCGACACCAGGCAGTCAGAATCCTGGCACCAGTATCCCAACCGACGGCATCCCGATGGTAAGTATTGGGGTTAGGGAGGGAGGGTTAGGATTAGGCTGCAGTGGGAGGGTTAGGCAACCGGGGAGAGAGTTAGGCTTAGGCTGCAGGGGGAGGGTTAGGCTACCGAGGGGAGAGTTAGGCTTAGGCATCGGGGAGGGAGGGTTAGGGGAAGAGTAGTATACTTAACTCTTTCTGTTAGGATTGTAACCAAGTCAAGATGCTGGTGTCGGGATTCTGACTGCTGGGATCCTGAGCTCCGGCATCCTGTACCCAACCCGTCTTACACCATTAGGGTGGAAAAAAAATATTTAATTGTAAGCATGCCACTTATTAATTGTATCTATTAATGGTGAGATACTTGAGTGACATAACTGTTTGCTCTTAGATACAGATGTGTCCTCATACATGCTTGCTGCAGTCACGACAAACAGCCTCTCTTGGCACGCCAGTCCCCATGCATCTCTGCTAGCGCCGGGCATCTTTTTTGTATCTATTTTGCCTGAAAATGCATTTTAGTCGCAATGTGATGCGACTAGAACGCACCAGGAGACCGTGCTGATTAATTTGACATGTGATACTTGTGTATCTGTATGCGACGGAATTCTGGTACATTACGCGGAATCAAAGGGTTAACGCGCATTAACGCCTGGTTTACCGCACAGGGAACAGTCTAATTAATTGACTAACTTTTTCACTTGCGTCGCAATCAATCAGCTGTGAGGATATAATGTTCTTATAATTTACAGTAAAGTGGTTCATTATCACATACATAAACATATTCTAGAAATAGTAGTTTATAGCAAGTAAACGCTGATTTAATCTGTATTATAACAAAATGTGTGTTTTGTTAACCCTGATAACACTTGTTTCAAAGTTAGAAGCATCTCAGAAAGGCCACAAGGAGAATGAGATATACATTTAAATTTAGAGCAAATCTAAGTCATTCTATGAAGGATGACATTTTAGACTCAGCAGGCAGAATCTTCCTAACCCGAATCTCAGCACCACACATTAAACCAATAATGTATTTTCTTTTTAAATCCAAATAGAGAAATACAACAGGTTTCCATTCTAAGCTTGCAAAACAGATAGTCAAATGAGAAGCAGCAGGGTTGTGGTAAATAGAGCAAAATGAAATATGTGCCGGCTAAACCATTCAGTGATTCCAGACATGATTTCCAAGAGGTGTTATCCAAAGACATACTATAGCAATTAAGTACACAGTGAGCACTGAAATTTGTGATCTGTTAGTGTAATCTTATATGGAATGCATTTTATTTCCATTAAATATTTTTTAATCTCTCTTTTTTTCTTTGTTTTGTTAATTACAATGTGTAGCCATAGCTAAAATATTTATCCACTGTCTCAGTGCAAATCCCAAATGCTGCATTCTATTATTTAGATGGACATTTTAAAGGGGGCAGAGGATGGCATCTCATGTGGTCAGACAACATGTCGACATTGAAAAGGTTGACATTCATAATGTCGACACGGTTAAAATGTCAACAACATAAATGTTGACACCTTAAAAAATGTAAACAATGTCCAAATGTTAACAAATGAATTGTCTACTTCTTAAAATGTCGACATTTACATTAGGCTTACGGTTAGTGTTAGGGATAGACTCACAGTAAAAAAGACACTGTTGACATTTAGACAAGGTCGACAGGGCCGTAGCAAGGGTAGTGCGGCCGGTGCCATCGCACAGGGCACCACAGGTCAGGGGGCACTGTTTGGGCCTGCCAAATTTCTGTTTATTATCATTCTCACTTGTAGCTTCCTCTAATTTCATCCCCAGCATCTCCTGGCCTCCCCTATCTCTTCCCTGGCCCTTCCCCATTAGTACATTCCCCTTTTTTGGGTGCATTATGTCCCTTTGAAAAATGAGGGGGCGCCAATGCTATTTCTGGCACAGGGCACCAAAAAGTCTAGTTACGGCTCTGAAGGTCGACATAGCATCAGTGTCTAGCGTTCCTGCTAGGCTGTTTCAGCGGGGCGCTGCACCCTGCCCTATTTCTGAAGGGCAGAAAGCACCCTGCCCTCCATTGTGGCGCCCCACTGAAACAACCTGCGGGTTCTGTCCTCCACCCACGGGCCGCAGTGCCCCCGGATGGCGAAAATGGCAGAGCAGCGGTCACCACCACCATTCAAAGTGACTATGGCGCCCCCAAGAGTGACGAAAAGGGAACGCGTCATAAAGACATGCCCCCTTTTTATTGGTCACGCCCCCTCTTTGGGCATGCGCGCGCAGAAGTGCCCTTGCTCTAGGTCCGGCACTCTGGCTGCCGCCGGACCTAGAGTGAATACTAAGTGTCCATGTGCTGAATATTCAATGGACATATTGCCCACATTCTCATGTTGACCTAATGAATGTCAACATTGTGAACGGAGACATAAGAAACTAAACCCCATCCCATGTGATTGGTTAGGCTTCACTTTAAAAGGGGAATGCAATTCTCAGCCATCTCCGTAAAGTGCCTTTGGAACGCTGCTAAGACGGTCAGGACACCAATACCTTGCAGACACCAACTTGGCCAATTTACCCTCACACTCTATAGAGATTCACAGGGAAATGAGCTTCTGTAATTCTCTGGAAGGTGCCCAACCTAATACTGAAGTATCCCTTAGGATTCAACTCCCTTCTATAGGTGGCACCCCCAACATTTCCAGATTTGCGATTGTTGAGAAGTAGAAGTGCTTTAAAATTAAAAGTATTTATGTATTTATACATGGATGAATTCACAGCCCCGTAAGACATTTCTGTTCACATTTTTCAAAGTTTTGCATTACAGAGACCACACCTGGTCCAAGGAGACATACTGGTGTTCCTACAACTGTACCAGCTACTACTATCATTCCTGCATTAAGTATTTGTTATATGAGAAGCCAGCATTGTAGTAGTGTCACAATTAAACTTAACAAGAAGGAATTTGATTTGTTTCCATTTTGTCAGGATTATGACCAGACCTAGATGTTCCTCTGCATTTAAGTCCATTTCTACTGTTTACACAGGCTGCCTTTACATTACTTTACCTCTCTGATACAGGTCCATAACTAGTGGTGGGTGCATGGTTTCACTCCCCAAGGCCTATGGGGTACACTGTTGCACTGTTTGGCTTGCAGAGTGCCTGGAATGGCAACCTGTAGCCTAGAGGGTCGCCTGGAGCATCCTATTTATGCTCTGGCCACCACCACAGAGCCATTCAGGTCCTCCCTGGTCCCTGCGGACCGCCCTTTTAATGTGGACCTGTTACGGCCCTGCTCTTATACTCATGTGCTTAGCATTACTGATCAGCCCTGTGACAGTCAGACTCATCCACTGCTGTCATTGATTACTGCTGGTGCACTATGTAATTTACATCTGACTGTAGTTTTCCATGGTAGTCTATGACACTCTTAAGAATTATAAATAACTAGCTGGAGTCCCAGCGTTGCCTGGGATTTTAAGAATGTTTGTTTACATATCATCCTCCAACCAACCTCTCCTTAGGCAGGCCTCACGAAAAGTGTGACAAACTTCCCCATCAACAGTCCTAAGGTGTTCGAAGGAAGTAGGACCTGTAACGGTGTAAAGCAAACTTAACAGTAATTAATTTCAATTTAAAGTATTTTAAGTTGCCTTCACCGTGTTTTAATACGCTACTATGTAAAGAAAGACAGAAGGACAAAATTTTGCTTTGATATAGTAGAGAAGATAGAAAACAAAAAATAGTAGATAAGCTAAATCCTTTTGTAATTCCGTACCTGACCTGTAGAGGGTGAATGCTATACAAAAATTGTATATTTTTCATTAATTAAAAATTAACAGTTATTAATTTCGATTTAAAATTTTTTTAGTTGCCTCCACCGTGTTTTAATACCCTCGTATGTAAAATTTCACGATTGTGGCTTGCAAACTGTGGATTTGTATAGAAAGACAGAAGGACAACTTTTCGCTTTTATATAGTAGATTACTAGCAGCCTGAAAAAAAATGAACCAACAGGAATTGGTACAGATGTGTCCACATACATCTATCCTCGGTGCGCTACAAGTCGCGCCACACATAATGCGGGAGCTCTGTGTGACTCGGTAGCGCTGAGTGTCTTTTTTGTGACGTTTTACCTTCAAATCCGTTTTATTCATACATTTAGCACAAGCAGCTTCTGCTGATTAAAATTATATGCAGCATGCCTATGTTCTGTGTGCAACTGCGGGTGTAACTGCTTGTGAAATGCTATGTTACAGTGTTACAGACGTTGACACTGTAATGTAGCGTTTCACATGCAGTTACATCCGCAGTCGCTCACAGAATATAGGCATGCTGCATATAATTTTAATCAGCAGAAGCTGCTTGTGCTAACTATTTGCATCTCTATGTGAATAAGACGCATTTGAAGGTAAAAAGATACACAAAAAGACGCTCGGTGCTACCGAGTCACGCCACATCATGGCGCGACTAGATGGGCTGTTTAGCATGCAAGGAGGCTAGATGTATGTGGACACATCTGTAAGTATCAAACCTCTTCTTATAAAAAGGGATGAAAAACAAATGATTTAGTCTAAATAAAATCATTATGCTGGTTACCACAATTTACTGGAATAACTTCTAATACTTTTACAACTCAGTAGAGGGGAGATGTCTGTTCTGCCCTTTAGCAGACATATTTTGAATATATAAAACATTCATCGCCATCCACATTTAACTACCATGGTGAACAATGTTGCTAAAGACTGTCGGATTTTCACAACATTCCTGCCAAATGTCAGTACTAGGCATCTCTGATTATTTCTACTGTGATTTTGTTTAGATTCCTATTTCAGAGTTCGGGGGTTTATTTCAGTAAATGAGGTTACTCAGCATAAGCATTTGAATGAAGCACAAAAATGTTGTATGTCTTAGCTGAGTCACGCTATAAATATTGAAATCAGTCTTTTATTTGTGTATGTTGTTCAATACACTGTACATCAACAATAAGCATGAATATGGTATGCCATAGTATCAATTAATCCATCACTTATAGTACAGTATTAAGCTGTATACTAGAAGATTATTAGATCAGTGTGTTAAATATAAATTTATATATTGTGACTTTCACAGCAATTAAGATCATGTAGGAACCATACTCTATATTAAGAATAGAGCCCAAAACCTATTCAACTCAGGGAGGAGAAAAAAAGGATATAGGGTATGTTAGTTTGTTGGCACCGTGTATTGTACTGTACAATGTAAAGCTTTGTGCTGTTTTTGCTATGACAGGTACACTTTATTGGTTTATCCAGCGTGCTTCACACAAATCAGGATAAAGTATATATAGAGATCACAGTGGGGAAAACGGGATGTAGTTAAAATAACGACGGCCGGGACACCATCTGTTAAAATCCTGGCGTAGGATTCTCGACTAGGGATTTAATATAGGCGGCTCAATCCCGACGCCAGCCCACAGACCGATGCCGTATTCCCGACAGACGGCATCCCGATGTAAGGTAAGCCGGGGTGCCCTTAGCTGTTAGCCGCGGAGGCGAGGGTTACGCACTCATGGGGAAAACATATCATACATAAAACAGGGACATACAATGCAGACAAAATAAATACAGTCATGAAACCACATGGTAGGAATGTCTGAATACTGACTTATATTATATTAAAGTTGTTTTCCAAATAGTATTAAAAAAACAACAATCCTGTCCTGTCAGGTAGTTTTACAATCACTTCAAAATATTGTAGTTGAGGTTCAAAAGTAAAGGACTTTATGTAGCCTTATTGTATATAAATTGAGTCATTTGGGAAGCTGTCTGCCTAAATATGCAATTCTTGAACTGTTCCAGTTTTGCAGCATGAGTAAAATATATAAAGGTGGTAATAGCCTGCAATTTGCATACAGCCGCGAGATGTCGGCAATTTAGCTGCAAGATTTGAAGCAACAATTTTTTTAAAGACGAAACCAGGTTAATTTGCCAACATATCACAGCTACCTGTAATCGCCCACCTCTGGCAGGCTATAACATATATCCCTGAGTGTGAGTCTTATGGGGGGCATCCACTAGATGATTTTATCCCTGTCCAACCTCTAACGATTTTCCCTTGAATTTTCCCTTGAAATTTGATCTTCCACTCTGAACGATTTGCAAACGATCTAACGATAAACAATGTTGTGTCAATCTGTGATTGACAGCTTTCAGCTATAGTGGGCAGATAGGGGTTCATCATTTGATCGTTCAGCGTGAACGATGTGTAAACGATGTGTAAACGATTTGTAAACGACCTCCAAGCGATCAAGTGAAATTGACCTGCACGTTCAGTCGATGGAGGAGACGATCAAACGATCAGTGGGAGCGCGCATCGTTCATCGTTAGAAACAATTACTGCACGATTTGCAAACGATTTTTAAACGATTGAACGATAAAGATATCATAAGGCTGATTCTGTTTGTTGAGAGCAGATGCTCTAAAGCTGAGCTAAATGACAGGGAGTCAGTGGCTCTGGAAGCTCGATTAAGCAATTCGTTATGATTTGTTTCTTCCTGGTCTTGCCTTTCATTGCACAATACTGTGAATCGTGGCATTGTACCGCACTGGATTGGGCAGTGATAATGCACTTTATTGTGCCATGACAATCCTTCCCACCTCCCATCTGGGCATTTCCAACCAGCATCTCCTGAACCATACCAGGATTTCACCAGACAGTCCAGTACAGAGACCTCCTTATCCCGATGTGCGGTGTCTGGAATTCTCGGGCCGCCACAACTTTGCCTTTGCACGCTAGCATCACACTCCCACTAGCCTTAGGCACACCTCTTGGCTGCCTAAGTCAGCCTATTGCCTGCCTTCTACATTCAGTGTGCTGTGGAGAAAGACTGTGGGTGTGGGATGGGCAGAAGTACAGTATGTTGGCAGAGACATTACTAATGTGGGGTATGTGCCCTGGGTGCTTGCATGGTGGGAGCACCACTAAGAGGCTTGCACTCAAGAATAGTCTTTCTGTGGTGACTACTTGGGGGTACACAATGTGGGATGGGGAAGAGGAGCACAATGTGGATGGGGATATGGGAGCACAATGTGGAATGTGGATGGGGGTATGGGGGCACAATGTTGGATGAGGATGGGGGTATGGGAGCACAATGTGGGATGTGGGTGGGGGTATGGGGGCACAATGTGGGATGTGGATGGGGGAAAGGGAGCACAATGTGGGATGTGGATGGGGTTATTGGGGCACAATGTGGGATGTGGATGGGGGAAAGGGAGCACAATGTGGGACATGGATGGGGTTATGGGGGCACAATGTGGGATGTGAATGGGGGAAAGGGAGCACAATGTGGGACGTGGATTTGGTTATTGGGGCACAATGTGGGATGTGTATGGGGGAAAGGGAGCACAATGTGGGATGTGGATGGGGTTATTGGGGCACAATGTGGGATGTGGATGGGGGAAAGGGAGCACAATGTGGGACATGGATGGGGTTATGGGGGCACAATGTGGGATGTGGATGGGGGAAAGGGAGCACAATGTGGGACATGGATGGGGTTATTGGGGCACAATGTGGGATGTGGATGGGGAAAGGGAGCACAATGTGGGACGTGGATGGGGTTATTGGGGCACAATGTGGGATGTGGATGGGGAAAGGGAGCACAATGTGAGACATGGATGGGGTTATGGGGGCACAATGTGGGATGTGGTTGGGGAAGAGAAGCACAATGTGGGATATGGATGAGGGAATGGGAGCACAATGTGGAATGTGGATGGGGAAAATAAGCACAACGTGGGATATGAATGGGGAATAGGAGCACAATGTGGGATGTGGAAGGGGAGCACAATGTGGGATGTGGATGGGGAAAATAAGCACAATGTCGGATGTGGATGGGGAAAATAAGCACAATGTGGGATGTGGATGGGGAAAATAAGCACAATGTGGAATGGGGATGAGGAAAATAAGCACAATGTGGGATGTGGATGGGGGTATGGGAGCACAATGTGGATGAGAAAGAGGAGCACAATGTGGGAGGGGGAAGGAGAGCGCAATATGGAATGTCGATGGGGGAAGGTGAGGTCTGAGGCATATAATGGGCATGATGGGGCTCAGGCATATAAAGTGAAATTTGCCCACACTCCTGATCACACCACCTGTCCAGGAAACTGAAAAGGTGGTTACCCTACCTGTACCACATTGCTCATTGGTTCCATCAGCTATCCAAGGCTGTAGTGATGCTAATAAAATGCAACACCCCCAAAAACTCCCACCTGGGTCTCTGCCTCTGGCAAATGTAGGCAAGTATTGCCTAAATGGAACACAAGGTTTAATTATAAGATCTAAAACTAATAAAGAAATGTTAACAAATGGAAACAAAGCAATCTATTTATCGTAGGCAGATATCTCTAATACATGCATAAATGCCATATTTTCACAGAAATTAAGGCTTCAGCTTATTTATCTATCCCTGCAGCAAGCACTGGCCATCACTTGGTATCTCAATATAAAGCCTCCCCATTACAAAGCTTCAAGGCAAAGCAGGGTCACGTATGCACAGTAGAGACCCCAATTGATTGGCTATTTTATAAGTCACTGCTTACTATTGATGGCCAGTATTACTGGAGACCTAAATATTGTTCAGCTTTCCTAGCAATTTATTTTTTTGTCAGAGGCACATCAAAAGGCTCATTTTGTGCACATTTCGATTAAAACATATACATTTTCTTATCTGTCCATGCCACCAAAGTCTCAGGAATGGGGTCAAGAAATACTTCACTGTATTGGAACAACAGTGGTGACTGAAAATAACTTTTTCCGCATTCACGTCCTACCTCACTGCTGGAGAAGCAGCTCTTAACCCACGCAAAATACTGTACAATTCACTTTTAACTATACTAAGGGTAAGATGTTTATTTTTGCCCCATGCCACTTTTTAACTAATTTTTCATCTATACTTAATGTTAAAAATGTATTATTAATAAGTAAAATTAAAGGGATGTACGAAGTGAGCAGACACACATGCAGGTCTATGAGGATTTAGCACAACTGTCCATAGTATACATTAATGCACATGATACCTAGCACCAACTATATACCATACAAATAAAATTCAATACATTATTGATTCTAGGGGGTGTATTTACTAAAGGTCGATTTTAATAAATTTTGATTGATCAGAATCAATAAACATCAATGTTGTGTTTCTGGGGATAAATAACACATTTACTAACAGACTTTTTTTTTTTAAGTATTAATAAATGTATGATTTAGCCCCAGAAACACATCGATGTTGATTGAGTTTTACCGATTTTTAATCGATCAAAATCTGTTAAATTCAACCTTTGGTATATATATACCCCTTGGTCTCTTTATTCATACTGAAAAAATAGAAAAATGTATTTTCTCTATTAAATGATGAACATTCAAAAGGCGACACATCCCAGCATTCAATCTTGTCATCTTCCTTGTTAGACAAATATTAGGTAATATGACATTTCTGCAAAGAAACACTGCTTTATTTTGATCAGTTACTGTAAATCATTACATTACGTATTATTTTTTATGTTAATGATACACAATGACATAATAAAATTAGATGGGTAAAGGTAATTTTCTATTTCCATCATCCTTGCATCGTGTGTGCTCATAATTAGGAGCAATATAAACAGCAGGGGCTACCGATTGCTGTGCTGCATTTATATCTCAATGCTTCATTAGCTATGCAGCACAGTTGCTCAGACAAGTTAGTGCAACTGGCATAGAGGAAAGCAAACATTGTGTAATGGATTGGCACACATCCCAACTGCTAATCTACCATGTGATTGATATGACTGCAGTCCCCTATGACAATGGTATTTTAACATATTTTATAATTTTCCAGATTTATTAATATTTCAGCCTAGCTTCTAAAGCTATAATGCTTTAAATAAGATTATATTACCAAAGATATTTTCAGCAGGTTGAAAGGAAATGTAAATATCAAGGCTAATTGAGTAGACGTTTATGACAGTGAACACGTGTCACTTCTGCTTTCTAATGTCACATTTATTTTAAAGAAACAAGAAATGGTCATGCCGGTCTGACATGTATTTAGATGTACTAAAGGCGTAGGTATGTTGGACAAAGGGCCGGATTCAGAGATGTACGCTAATGTAGCAGCAGCTGCGGATTTATATGCAGCAGCTATGCGAAGACATGCAAATGTTGCAGCCGCTGGGACTTGTATTGAGACATCGACCAGCGGCTTCACAAATCCAAGCGACTGCATGTAAAGGCATAGCTCGGTCTCAGATAAGTCGATTATCGGACTCTGAGTAATCCCATTGTCGCACACAATGGCTGCCGGAACTGAAACGCTGGAGCAATTTTCACTGTATACAGGATCGCAGTCGCAGGCAGATACACGAAGAAGAATTTTCCAATACTCCTAGCGGTCTATTCATTAAGATAAAAATATCCTCTGTGATAATTACGGATTGAACTTGCTGCGAGTCCAATCCAAGTATTGGAGGTATTCATCATACCTCCTATACTTGCTCCCCCCGGCCAACACTGCTGTCTCTGTCCCCTGACCCTCCACTGCCGCTGCAGAGCTGCAGCTGCCGCGGGAGTCTCAGGGTGGCGTACAGTATTTTCAAAGAAAGCTTTTTCGGAACTTGATGAATTACATAATTTCCACATCCCCACACTATAGTGGAAATAATCGGGGACAATTGTTACATGAATGATGAATGACCCTGACACTTAATTTTCACCTACTTTTGTAGAAATTAAGTGATGATGAATAGACCCCCCTAGAGATGTACAAATTACAAAATCCCTTCTAATAATTTTCCCTTGCTGCCAGGGGCAGTTTAAGAGACAAGGGGGCCAATCTGCAGCCTCTGTGCTGGCTCCCCCTCTCTGGCAGTGCAGTAGACTCCGACTGCAATATAATACAGACAGAATAAGTGACCTCCATTTAATACATAGAACATCACCATGACCACCATATAATACAGAAAGCATCATTGAACACCATATAATACAGAGCACATCAGTGAGACCACATGCAATACAGAGAGTATATTTGGTCGTTTTAAAATGTAATTCCCTCAACAATAATTAACCCCTCTTAAAAGAATTAATTACTTCGGCTTCATAGTAACAACTCATTAATAATTAACCACCTTACAATATTTACCTTCATAATACCCATTATTAATTAACCTCACTATCATAAAAAACCTTGATTTATGTATAATACACATAACTTCTAATTACATTCCTGAGTCTTATATAAAATTATCAATCCTAATTAACCCCATTAAATCATTAATCCCTTATCCCCTATATTCTTAGCATTACCTACCATAAACTATAAAACTATACTCAACTACCTCTCCCGCCCCTACCCTAACTTATCTTTTGAATCTGTTCCTCTCCTGTATCCAAGTGGAGAGAAAGATTTGGAAGGTACTATGTGTCCTGCTACATCTTTGCTGCATACGCGTCAAGTCGTGATATGCATGGCGCAAGGCATGCGCCCGCGACCGGATACGTGCACTGCGTTTGCACCCACAATGTCATAGGATTGCATGGTGCAATCACAGTGTGCGCCATAATGTACTGTAGCGTACGCTGCTGTGGGTAATCACCCAGGGTATATGTCCCCCTAGCTGCTATCCTAATCTGTAGCCCGAGCTTTTGCATGCTTGAGTCCTTTATTAACCTCCTTTTGCTTTACCACATATACCATTTTATCTCTATTCTTCTGAGCCTGCTTATATTTCCTAAAGGCAAGCTTTTCTGCTTTTACAATTCTTCCTACCTCCTTTGAGCACCACACTGACTTTATTCTCCGTTTGTTTGATCTAACCTGCCTGACACAAAGGTCTGTTTAGAATAGCACTCTTATTTTTCCCAATGCTCCTTCAATTCATTCAAATGCATCCGCTGTGCTAAACCATATAAACAATAAATGGTTAATTACAGTACCTTCATAGATAGGTATAAATGTGTAAATATAAAAAAATACAGCTATACAGAAATGGGTTGCAGAGTTGGTGGTATGCCCAATTGTTTGGCATAAAATACATAAATTTACACTGTGCAGATACTTTATTTTTTACCTGCGTTTTTTTTTTTTGGTGTGGGGGGGAAATAAACAGCCAACTCAGCATCAGACCAGTGTATGCATCTCCCTCTCATATAACATTCATTGTTGTTTTGGGAGAGTGTTTGAAGGATACATGAATGTTTGGGGGGCTCCAAAATTTTTGTGCATACCCACGAATGGAATTGTAGGTCACCATCTTGCATCACGCCTAATTACTAATCAAGTGAGTGGGACACCCCAATTATGTGATTCTGAGGCAGGTTAGGGGTAGGGAGAGGGGGAGGGTTAGGATACCAACTGACAGGTGTCGGTATCCTAACCCTGTCACAGACATGCCGACATTCTGGCTTCCCCTTCCGGGAGGGGGCAGCCAGATCGGCAAAATCGGGGGCGTGGCCGGGGCTTGAGGGCGGAACTGGGGGAGTAGCCACACAATCATGTCTTTTTGGCCCCGCCCCCACTACACAATGCCAATACTCCCGGCATTGTGAAACAGGGAGGTGGGGCCAAAATGACGTGATTCAGCGTGAATTGCCGGGATTTTCTTGTAATTGCAGTGGGGGGCAGGAGGGATCGGCAGCTCCCGGGAGACTTGCCTGCCTTCCCGGGAGGTCGGGAGCAACACCCGATTTTCGGGAGGCTCCCGACCAGATCTGGAGGGTAGGCAAGTATGCCCAGTCGGGATGCCGGCATTGGGATTTTAACCCCCGGGATCCCGAGCACTGGCATCCCGTATCCAACCCCTGGAACTCTCTCAGAGTTGAAGATTTAAAAGTTGGCAATTATGGCTTGCAGACATACAGCAGTGTGAAATAATAATATGTCAAATACAAAAACAATGGCATTTTGCATATAGCTACACATTTATATCTCTACATGATTTACAGCTCCCGCATTATTTAAATAACGAGGCTATTTAGGAATAGCCTAACACAGGAAATATCCAAGGCCTCTCCTACATTAGGCATAGTTACACTGTAGAAAGCAGTCCCCATTTTTCTCAATGGGGACTGTGGTCTGGCCCTATTTACCTTTAAGAGGGGAATTCAATAAGACATGGGGTTTACCCCACAGGTAAATGAATGTGCTGCATGATTCAATTAGCTGTGGGAACCCAGCGTGTTAAGCCTTAGAGGGTGGACTTTTCCTCGCACACTCAATAGCTGCAAGGAAAAATCTGTGTTAAGATGTAGGGTGGGATGCATGATGGATGAAATGCATCCCGCCACTCTTCACACGAATGCCGGCTTTACAAAACACAATAACAAAGGACAGCTCTCTCGGTAAGAGCGGTCCTTTGCAAGTGAGGCACTTTCGGGTCTATGACCCAGAAGTCCCTCTGGTGTCATTCTGTGCATGCACAGAATGACACACGCACCGTGGGGAGTGCTGGGAAGGATCTGATTTGATCCCTCTCACAGCCTCTCCGAATAAAAGCCCATAGGCTTCTATAGGGTAATGCCATCAGATGACGGTGTTACCCACCACATCCAGGCTTGGAGCCTATGAGAAATGCACACATTTTTGGGGTTTGACCGTATTTCTCACGTTGCTGCATCCTGTCCATAGACTCCTGCATTTAACATGCACAGAAACCCATAGATTCTAGCACTTTGTATGGAATCTATGGGTTAGCATGCATTAACCCAGGGTTTACCGCTCGGGGAAAATTGACGAATAATTGAGTAGCTCCGAGCGTGAAACCCAGAGCTTTTCCCGCGTACCAAATCCCGCACCTAACTGAATACCCCCCTAAACTTTCCTGCCAGCCTCCATCTCCTCCACTCCAGAACATCCCACATGTGCACTGTCCTAGAAATATGTACATATCACCTATCTGCCAAGCTCTTCGCTGCGACAGCCTCTCATGTGAGACGCTGTCCTGACAAGAGGTTTTTGATAAATTGGAACAAAAATCTTTCTTTATAATACAATATGCTGCAAAAAGGAATGATAATTAATAGTGCCTATTTTTGAAAAGTTATAAACAGGCCTTTCTTAGAGAGACAGCTGAGAATGCTGTATAACTTGTATAAGTTAAACTTGTTTAACTTGTATAAGTTAAACAATGTCCAGAAGATAAAGTAAGAAGTCAGTGGGATCTGTTGAGGAGCATACATCATAATAGACATCTAACTACATTGAAAGAAGCTGTCTGTAAGTTAGATTGATGGCTCTGCAATCTACATCCCTGGCTGCATCCATAATTTAGTCAGCAGTTCTGGATGCATGGTGACCAGGGCCAAGTACTGTATGACGCTGTTTTGCATATATCTACCCACAATTCCTAGCATGAGGTTTACACCTACAGAGGTTGGTTCTGTGAGACCATGCATGTTGTTTTAAACTAGCTATGAGTATATGGATAATGATGATCATAAGAGGGCTCTAACAACAATAAAGATCAGACATAAAACTATCTATAAATTACTATACACACTCTTTACTGTAGGAAAAACATGAAAAAACTCTCAAAATGCTTAGCTAAGCCCCTGGGCTTTCATCTGTTGTCAAATTATAGGTTATATTATATGCCAAAACCAATAAAATCAATTAAATAAAAAAATTCAACTAACTATCTACCAGACATGCCATTTAAAATGAGTGTAACAGGTCTGTTATCTTTCTTTGGTTTTCAAAGATTATTAAAACAAAGTCTTTCTTAAATCGGACAAGACCTTAGGTTAATTGGCAGGTATGTAGGAAGTGTTGAGGAAGATAATGGCAACATTAATTGACCTTTACATTTTCAGAGAAATACAGAGTGATACAACACATCTCAGACAGCTAACAAGGCTTTAATCTATCTCAGACAATGTATGAAGGATTCTTATTCTCATAAGCTTGAACATTGTATATTCAAATTGTTTTATCACAGCAGAGCATGTTCCTAAAGAGCAAATGTTTGAGATGCATCATGTTATCTTGTGGCAGCCAATGAATTACACAGAGCATCAACTTGCCAATTAACAGCTGTATGAAAGGTTAGTGTTGATTTAAATAGACACACTAAAGTTTAGGATCATAGACTAAATATCTCACTTAACAACATCATTTTTTTTCAGTAACACAACTTTATTCTTCCATAGCATTCATTTCCTACAGTACATGTACTTTATACTTACGTTACTACAACAGTGTGGTTGGCAAAATAAAAGAACTTGAATAAAACAGAGACCATTAAAAAATGTAGTACATTGAGAAAAGGGAATCGTTGTGAAATACCGCCGGCCTCATGGCCGGCGGTTCGATTCCCGGCAGCGCCTGGCCGACCACAGCAGAGTTCCCGGCAGCGGAAGCCCGACAGCGATGGAAATCCCGATCGTCGATAGGCAAGTATTGACTAACCTAACCCCCTAACCCTAATCCTCCTTAGGGGTGCCTAACCCTAACCTCCCCCCCTAGTGCCTAACCCTAACCCCCCCTTCCCCACTGCCTAAACCTAAGTCCCCCGGGGCGGTGCCTAACCCTAAGTCCCCCCCGGGGGTGCCTAACCCTAACCCTCCCTCCCCCTAGCCTAACCCTAACCCTCCCAGGGGGGTGCCTAACCCTAAGTCCCCCCGGGTGCCCTAAACCTAACCCTCCCCCCCCGCGGCTGTCTGCTCGCGGCGCCCGGCATCCCTTCGATCGGGATGCCGGGAGCCGGTCTCCCGGCGTCGGGGAAATGTCAGGCGTCTACATCTAGATGCCCGGCATTTCACCCTCGCCGGGATATGACAGTCAGGAAGCCGGCTGCCGGTATAAAGGCAGCTGGCTTCCTGATTGTATACCGAGAATAGTATATAGAGGAAAATAATTTGGGCTAATCATTTTAGTAAAGTTATAACAAAACAGAAAGAAATTAACTCCCGGAGTTAGGAGACAGTGCCAAGTCACAGCCGGCCCACTTTATGGTGTTATCACATGGTAATGCTCGGCGATTACAGTTGGGAAACAGTAGGAGCATAATTGCAATGTTAATCTGAAACAGTAGTGCTCCACCTATAGTTTAAAAAGTACAATTCTGTCATAAACTCCATTAACAAGTATTCAGATATATGCTTTAATTAGTCTCACTTGCATTAGAGTAGTGACATCGAATATATACAGTATTTGTTTGCTATGGATATACACTCTGGGGTACTGCAGGGGTAAGGTGGGTACAAATGACCTGAGCACAGACCTGCCTTGGGAATACACACCTGTGCTGTAGGTTCCTTAGGCCAGGTACACATTAGGCAATATATTGGACAACATGCTGTTTTGAGGCAAATTGGACCAATATATAGTTCAGATCGCACAGTGTGTACGCTCAATCGCGTGTTCACTCATCGCATCTTCACATATAATGTGCTGTACGTCAGATGGGAAGATGTCATTGTCATGAATGATGTGTGCACATCATGCAGTGTGTTTGCTGAACTGGAAAGACCATATGTATGTATATATATGTATATATATATATACACATATATATATATATATATATATATATATACAGTCCAATCTTTCTTCTGAAAACATCACTTGAACTGCCAGTGATGTGTCACAAACCATGCTAGTGGCCTCTGGCTGAGACCTCTGCATCTCCCCTTGCGCTTATGTCATTGCAGCTTGCTGAGTCACCGGCCGCCTCTGTCAGTGGAATCCAGAGTGGGGCCAATGCCTGAAGGTGGTTGCCTGCATCCCCGCTGTTTCCTAGGTATCCCAGCCGCACTTCAGCATGTCAGACCTCCGGATCATGGGTGTGGCCATCTTGGATCAAGTCAGGTGGTCCAGATCCATCCAGTCAGCAGCGCTCTCCTGTTGTTCCAGCCAATCACCATCCGACCAGGGATATAAAAGCCCTTCCCTGACTCTGTCTCATTGCCAGTACAATAGTGCACCTTGCCACAGCAAGACCTATGTTCCTGTACTCCGCTTTTCCTGCTCCAGTTCGTTTATTCCTAGTTCCTGTGTACTCCAGTCAGGAGTACTCCTGCTCCCAATCCAGCACACTCCATCCCGGAGTCCTATTCTAAGTGCTTCACCCAATCCAGCACACTCCATCCCGGAGTCCTATTCAAAGTGCTTCACCCAATGCAGCACACTCCATCCCGGAGTCTGACTCAAGTTAATTTCCCAGTCCTGCATACTCCATCCAGGAGTCATATTCAATTACCCTCCAGTATTCAACATATCTTCAAGTTCTACAGCATTCAACCTTACAGTTCTTCTCCGCAGTACCCCCTGAACCTCAGAGACTTTGTGTTTCTCCTCTAAGGGAGAAGCCCGGAGAGGAGATGCAGATGACCTCTTAGGGAAAGGGGCTCTTTACATCTTTAGGCCCTGCCCGCATCACTGCAAAATGCCGCAAATTGCGGGTCTGTGTGCAGGGGAATGGTCTAAAATGGTGGTCTGGGGGACTCCCTGAAAAATCATAAGTCTCCCGCATATTCTGGAAGAGTAGGTAAGTATGAAACAAGACATGTAATGATCACTTACCCATCACACATTCAGCTGCCCTATGGAATCGTAAAGCAGACAGGTAGTGAAGTGACAAGATGATGTTTCAATAAAGGAGCCAAGCAGGGCACCCATTAATCTTCCCAACATCAGGTAAGTGAAACCTCCCCCTCGGTGGCCCAGTATACAGTATCACTTGCATTGTTCCCTGCTCTCTGGGTATGACAGTGTTAGAAACAGAAAGGCTGATGCACAGTTGGATACATATGTGTCAACAAAATAAGATGGAAATAGCTGAATGTAAAAGCACTGTATTTACATGGATATGCTGAGACGCAGGTACCTTAAGATACATCCAAGAAAAGTTTTTTCTATCATTTGTTTGATAATTGATTACCTAGTAGCGAATGTGGTTTCCACTAAGTAAAAAAAATCTCTAGAATAAAACAGCTTTAATTTTCCATATCATTTACTAATGTAAATAGCAAAACATTAATTCTAAAATACACCCAGATAATTATGTAAAATAGGCACATTCAATGAAGAAAGCATCTATTAGCTTCAGGGGTGAATCTGCAACCAGATAATCAGAGTTAGCTAGTTAATGTTGTCTTCATGATCATCATCATCATTATTAGTAGTGTGTATTTGCACTAGCCCTCGGGCACCCACAAGCATATATGAATCTCCGCACAGTGGGCCTGATTCACAGATGGACGCTGTTAGGACGCAGCAGCGATGCTAACACATGCTAATGCAGCAGGGGGCATCTGAGGAATAAAGACACCTCCTGACAGCGTTACGGAGCCGAGTGTTGCATCCTATGACAGCAGCGGATCCTTTGGGACACCCTGAGGTTACTCAGATTGGCCCTCACAACTCTATTGCCAAGGCTAGGAAGTCTGCATCAGAAGATGCAGACCATGGCCTTGGCACTCCCAGAATAAGGGGTGACACCCCCCCTCCTCATTTTCCAGAATGGTGACCGTCACTGCCTCCTCCTGGCCACCAAACACCCACAGTCTGTGTGGCTAAGAGAGCACTGAGTACAACAACGCATTACCCGTTCTGCACATGCACAGTACGGGTTATGCGCATGCGTAGGCACCTCACCATCTAAGATGTACACAAACCATTAGATCTGCGCATACCTCTGAATGAGGCCCAGTGTCTTCCTCAGCCCACAATCACACAAACATGCACTCCATCCTCCCCAGCCTCTCCAACCTTTTATTGTGGGCATGCACTGTACAAATATGCATAAACCGTAGTGCACCCATCTCAGCATGAGCCCCTGAGTATCCAACACAAGGTGTTGCCATGAGGATTGGTGCTTACAGTATAACAGAAAAAAATACGGGATAATTAATAAAAAAAGTTTAATAACTGTAAATGAAATCAGGAGCCTGCACTAATTTACTAGCATTATGTGTCTTATTTTCCATCAGATTCTTTAGAACATTTTGAATTATATTTTTTATAATCACTGTACTCATTATACTGCATTTTCAAATTATCTATACTCACAATATCATTAAAAAAGGAGGTATTATTTTTTAAACCAGTATTGAAAACCTTATAGTTTCTTTACACTGAATACATGTAAGTAAACACATTTATTTTCAGGCAACAGTATTATAGCTTTAAGGAAGCATAACCTGATTTTATCTGTGTTAATTATCTTCCAAATGATTATAATATATTATTAGTTCACTTTAATATAAAATAATCAGTTTAATACATCTGTAAAGTCAATAAATTAAAATCAGAGGAAATTAATAAATGGTACTGATTTGGACAGTCTATACCTTTTATTGTATTTCAAAGAGTTGGCCACCTGTTCATGGAACCAGTTAGTAGACTTCTGTTGAGAATAGCAAGAAAAACAAACAGTACCAAGAGTTTTAAGTCACAGATGGTCGAAATGTACCAGAAAACTGGTAGAAGTCTGTACAAGTTTTTAGATTATTTATTCAGTAACTCATTTAAAACTTAATAATGCTAAATACTTTTACATAACACCATTTACATGGTTATGGCTACTGGGTCCAGCATAAACACTTTTTTTATAAAATCATGTTTCATGTACAGCGCCTTAGTGCGCCATTCTGCAACTGAATACGCCACCCTGTGACCAGCCATGGGCATATGTAATGAGCTAGTTTTTTGCACTACACGGCACATAGATGTAAGATGAACAAGGACATATCTGGTCTTATTAATAATGCATATTTGTTTTATTTTCTAATCAACTGTGTTTTTGTAGCTGTTTTCAATATGTTCTGTTGTTAAGGAAAAATATAATTGTTTGCCTTATACAGTACATTACATTTTGTTGAACATAGAGTATCTTTAATTACTGTACAGTGTAGCAATCACTTGTTTACTGATTTCTTTTTATATGAACAACATACTTATGCATAGTGTAGGCTGCAAACATGATATGATGCAGAAAAAATGCTTATCCATACTATATAGAAAATAATGTCCTTTTTCTGTATATAGCATACTTTTTACTGTATTTGAAATGTGTTTGTTTTTCTACTGAAGGGTTTTATCATGACTATTGCATAATCAAGAATTAATAAAATAAAAATGTAAATACTCATTTCAAATAGAATAGCTTGCTGGGCTTGATTCTGAGTTGCACGCGATTCTGAATGTCGATGCATTGAGCGATTTTCTGCAAACTGTGCTTGGCTATACACACATCGTAAAGCACACTTGTCATCTTTCTGGCTGCCCCCTTGAGGTCAGCACAGCAGGGGGTGTAGCAGCAGCATAGGTAGGCGGTGCAGGGTATGGTGGTGTATACATGTCATTATGGCCAGTACCCATTATACAGTGTCAGATCACATGCACTGTAAAGCCAGGGCTGGGGGTACGATTATGAGATTCTGTGCAAATCCTGTTAAACCCCCATCCGGATTGCCCACTTTTGCTTGGTAAGTGGGTTACTGACTGGGGGAAGGGGTGTGCTTGCGGGTGGCGGACGGCTCCGGGAGACTTGCCAACTCTAAACGTAATGACAGTCATGATTAATAAATTGTAATTTCTTAATGGTCAATTTGTTATTGAGGATCTGTCCATGTTTCAACCTCCCTTGGTGCAGTCACATGAAGGAATGTGAGGTTTTTTTTGCTATTTTTACTACTTATTTTCTGAAACTGTTTTGCAAAACCAATGTACGGGTATGTCCTTTTGTATTTTTTTGTACGTATGTTGAACCATGTGACTTTCTCAGGCATATTAAACACAATTTCAATAATTAAGTTAAGGTGTGTATTTATTTTGCGATAGGTCAGGGAGTAAGTGAAGACTTCCGCAATAATTGCAAGCTCTGCAAACAAATCTTAGTACTGTGCATATAAAAGTAAATTTGAGATTTAATATAAGGAACAGTTTCATTTTTTATTAGAAAGATAAGGGGTGTTTGTTTTGTGTAACCCTTTCACTCCCAAATGTCATGCAAGTGAGTCTTGTGGTGGTTTTATGAAACATACAGGTTATTGTTTTTAAAAAGTCATTTTTTTTTGTATGCGGTGAGTTGTTTAAATGTATCTTTGTGGAAAGGAAAGCATATGACACCAATCTCTATTTCTCTAAAATCAATGGTAAGATGGAACAGTCACATGAGTTGGATTCCTGCATAAAAAGATGGTAAAATATTAAGGTGGGAATTCATTTAGCTGCGGTACTTTACTGCCAGCTAATTGATTCTCCAGGCAATTAATTAGCTGTGAGCAGGGCCGGTGCAAGGTGTTGTGGCACCCTACTGCCCCCACCACCAATTACCCACGTCGCAGCCAGCAAGACATCCTTAATTATGTGATGGGTAGACAGTGACGACCCCCATTCCTCCCCCAAGACTGAGGTACCCTAAGTAGCTGCCTAATGGTAGAGCCAGCCCTGCATGCTTTGCTGACCTTTCCCCTCTCCTGACTGTACCTGCAGTACCGGCTAGTGTGCTCTTCTGCCCCTCCCTTGTCCCATAGTCCCCTGACCCTGTCCTTTCCCCTTTCCCCCATCTGGTTTTTATACTATACTAAAATACTGGTGGCAGCTCAATGTTCTGTTGTTGTATATCTCCCTTGCACAACAGCATATATACTGTTGGTACTCTTCATTGTTGTATGTAGGCTCTTCAGTATATTTACCTCATAATAGTACTGGCCCTGACTTTGTACTGTACGCTCAGACATATACTCAATAAATACACAGTTGCCTTTTTCTGCTGAGACGTCTGATAAATAGTTAAAAAGTCTCCATGTGGTTTGTGTGTGTCACAATATATATGCACTGCATGCAGTAATAGAGGAGGGTTATACGCTCCTCATATATTGTTATAATGTAACTGCTAGTAAAGATAGACAGTGACACCACTAAGAACACAGCTACTGCTACTATGGGTAGGTGCAGGGCCTCTGCTTTACCTGTTAGTTAAGCAATTTCAACTCTCTCCAGTTTCCAAAGCAGCCTCTTCTTTAGAAACCACACACTACGCCCACCTCTTGGCTGATTGGCTGACAGTCATGTCTGTTTTACTCTCTTTGTGCTGATTGGACAGAACACACATGCAGCATTCTTGTTACCCTTCCTGCCTGCAAATCTTTACAGTAATAAGGAACTCCCGATTCTGCACTCAGTAGCGCTGTCCATAGTCAGTAGATCCCTCTGCTTTAATACAGGCATCCCTGACTTCTAAGGACCATTCCTTCATAACAAAAAACGTTTAATAACCGCCCCTGATATCAGCGCTGCACCACTGACAGACCAGGCGGACATGGAGACCTGGCACTGGCATTGCCAGTGAAGTCAATGTGTGGGTAGAGATGACTTAAGTGACAGCAGTGGCTGCGGCTGGTTAGATCGTGGCTGCCGCTAGCAGAGTATAGGAGAAGGATGTCTCTTTGAGACAGCCTTCCTTTTTTAGTTTAATGGAATCAGCACGGCCGGCGACCTTAGACAGCTGCCTAAAGCTGCCTAATGGTGGCACCAGCCCTGGCTGTGAGACCCTCAACCAGGAGCAAATCCAGGGGGGCACCCCTCTGCCACCCTTGCAGAGGAGAGGGGACTGCTGCAACAGTCTCCCTGGTCCTATTGCAGCCCAGCAAACAGCAGGGTGTTCTGGGCTGCTGAGAGGAAACCAGCACTTATTGGGTATTTTTTTTTACCTGCTTGAGTCAGGCCTGATAACCAACTTTATTATCGAGGGTGAAAAAACGTGAACTAACTGAATTGGGCGCTAAGAACAAAGGCCCTGATTCAGAGCCAGACGCTCTGACACAGCGCTCGCTCTGAATCAGTGCCGGGCTATTTTTTTTTTAGAGCGGCCTCCTGGCCGCTTGCATAGCTGTGGGTGACCACCCACAGCTATAGCGAGCGGCCAGGAAGATGGTCGCGATGGTCAAGACCAACGCGACCATTGGGCTTGCGACAAGACCCTTGTAGTAGGGTCTCGTTGCCGCAAGCCCCAGAGAGATTTCAGCTCAAACAGAGCTGAAATCTCTCTCACTGACATCACTCATGATGTCAGTGGGGCCGGCCCCAAACGGAGGCGTTCACATGGGAACGCCTCCGTTTGGGCAGCCACTCCACGGGCCCACCCACCAAAGGGGGCGTGCTGTCACTCAACATCGACAGCACACCCCCTTTGGTACAAGACCCAGAGCGACGGATTGCCCGTCACTATCCGGGTCTCGCGCATACTCACGACGGAGCCGGCTCCGTCGTGCGCATGCGCTCTGGGCCACCATCGACTCGGTTGCGAGCGCTCAGCGCTTGCGACCGGGTCTGAATCAGGCCCAAAATGCGAAAAGTACACGTTTGTAGCACTCTAATTGAAAACCCCAAAAGTGGTGTAGAAATAGCATCCTATTTTCTAGAAAAGAAAAAAAGTCTTACAGTCTTACTGTATATAGGTTTCTTATTTGTTGTGGCTCCAGAAATTTGTTAAATTAATCTGAAATTTTAAAAATATTGAAAAAAAAATATTTTATTGAAATTGTTTATAGTCAATTAGATATTAAAAACGTTTACAAAGTCATTTAAAAAGAAAGAAAATAAGGTTAAAAAAGTAATTTCAAGCTAATAAGTTACTCATACTGTTAAACAAGATACCATAGTATCATTATGGAGTAGGTTTTTTTCTTCAACTGTGTATGTGGAACACATGTGTAAATTATCTTGCCTACATTTGAAAATAAATTTCAGGGAGGTTTAATGACTGTGCTGTGGCGTCGAGGGTGTGTCATGCTCTACCCGTTGGCTGAATCTAGTATAAAATCCATGGCATCCATTTAAATCCATTTACAAGCATCTAGCAATTTACATTTAGCAGGTCTTAAGCCCGCAGTCAATCAAGTCAGCATATGAAAAAGATGATGATTTTACAGAGCACTTTTATATATTTTTTTGTGAGTGATAAGTTAGTTGCTAATTGAGTGGGTTGATTATTTAATTAATTGCAGCAATGGAAATACAGGAAACATTTTGTAATATAATAATGTTGTAGTGTGGTTTTACAATAGTTCTTGGTACAGTATTTCCAATTTGTAATAATCATTGGAAAAATAACAATGACTGTTTGCCAGGTGACCTAGTTTGGTGCCAATGGCGCACTACCCATAACTCCGCAGTTTCAGGCTTTTTTAAGCACTCCATTCACTTACATCATGTATCGTGATGTAAGCTTGCCAGTTCGCCCATCATTCCCATCGCGACTGGACCCGTGCATTGCAGTGGGCACAGTGCCGCATTGGAGGAGAGCCCAGATCCACATTGATCTTGGGGTCTCCCAGGGAATGCAGGAGAGTAGGCAGCTATGGTATAAAGTGGTGTAGTTTTAGTTGTGATATTAAGCAACAACCTTTTCTACAGGTTATGTCAATATTTGTGAGATTTTTTTTTTATTGAAATATTCTGTTAATTTCACATAATTAAACATGATATTGTCCAATTTCCTTACTCCTATACATTTATAATATGATCCCTTTTAGAAACAGACCATCCCAACTTACATACAATAAAATTGTTCTAAATTGTCATATCCCATTTTGTTTGTGACTGGTAAACATTCAACACTTCATGCAATAACAAATAACATAATTATGTATAATATATAACAGGATCAGCATATCAGATTATTGAATTAGATGCCTTATAACAGATAACGATTTCAGAAGCCATTTACCATTACACGATCACAGGGGACCTGATTGACTTGCAATATCTTTTACTTGGAAAAACTAAAATGATCATAGAGAAGTTATACTCGTATACCTAAAATCCCACATCTAGCAGATTTATCCTGTATATATATAATACTATATTATATAAATTAAAGAAAATAAAACATCTGATTATATAATATATTGTGGGCTGCACATTATGGAGTAGACAATTCTGCCAGCTTGGCTCCGGGTAGAAAAGAGAACAAATACTGGTAAAATGTTGGTAGCATCAATAAAACAAATCGATGGGATTGCTGGCAGGCTACACTTTAGGATCAGTTGGACTTGATTTTTTTCTTGGAGTGAAAAAATGGGAACATCCTCTTTATCCACTCATTTTGTTATTTTTGTCTTAACAAATTGTTTTTATTTCTGGAAAGAAGTGAGTTGATAAAGAGGTTTAATTGTCTGTCAGTGTGCCTTATGGTGCAGTTTCTTAATTTACTTCAGCCCTGAATCCTATTACTTGTTCAATTCTCTAGGCTACCCTCAATCTAAAAGTCGGGCTCTTAATTATTGCAGTACTGGCAATGCAAGCAAATAAAGCACATGCATTCTCTCGCTCTCATTCTCATTCTGTCTCTCCCTTTCCCTGTCTTCCTTACGAATCTAATAGACTATTGATTTTTCATCCTCTAAGAGATCAGGCTCCACTTTTACCATTCAATCATGATATTAGCTGTCTATTAACTTGAATTTCATGGCCTGACAGCATGTTGACACTTCCAAGGCTGTTCAGTCAACCAATCAACACAAAGGTATCACTTTCAATATTAAACTTCTGTATAGAAAGTTAATCTATATTTTGTCACATTAGGCCAGGAAAATTCTACATTTGTCACATTCTTTGTATCATTTTGAATGCACTAAATGGCAATAATACAATAGAAAAATAATAAAATAACAAAAAATCTGTTAAACCACATCCAGGTCTGACAAATATTGTGAAAGAGCCTAACTGTTGTAGGCGGGATCAAACTGTCAATAGTCACAGCCAAAGTGACAGAAAGTAGAGCACTGCATATGCCCTGGTCATTGTACTTTAATGCCACAGGAGCGGGTAGGGACGCTTCTCTAAATGTTATCCACCACTCCACCCCTTCCCCTTCAAACACACTGGAAATTCTGTGTGCACCATTGTTATGAATACAGCTTTGCATAGTCACCCACAAAATGTTCAACCAGAATCAATTGGCAGTCTCTACCTGTTCTTGCAGCTTTGGTGGTGTGTTATGCTCAGTTGGCTTGAAGACTGCCACCTCAATTCAGCCCCAACAAAGCAAGAAGAACCAAAATTCACAGACTGGCCAAACCAGGAGCCTTCTGTCTAAAGGGTGTAAGCCAGAGTAGGGCTACTGAAGTCTCCCTAAGATCCCAATCTATGCATGTTAACACAATGATTCATTGCTCTCTTTGCTGATGTATGGGGATGGTTGAATAGATCATGCTGATCTGTGTGGCACATACAATACGGTACAATAAGGTGGCTGTCTCAGGGGAAGGTCCAGCCACTAGGAAGTACCCAGATAGCAAGGCTGGCACCTTTATAAAATGGATCATTTATAACAGCTTACCTACTTTAAAAGTAAAAAATATTTCAAAAATATCATAAGAAGCCGTTCTGGGGGACCACTGGCCTACTCAATATATTCCTTGTAAGCTCTACAACAAATCTGCCCCTGCCACATCAATATTCATTACACTCACACTACCAAAACATATTTTTGGCCAAAATAAAAATTTCACATTGATTGTCTAACCCAGTGGTTCCCAAACTTTCCTGAATCCCGGCACCCTAGAGAATTAGAATTTTTTATCATGGCACCCCTAGGCCAAACGTTTCTTATTGAGAAACTCTGAAAAATTATTAAATTAAGTAAATTGCACTTACCTGTCATCCTTAGGTTTAGCTATGTGTTGGCAGACAGGTTTGTGTTTCTCTTTGTTCACCTACTTTATGACTGGCAGCCACCAGCACTAGATTTTGCCTATCACATTGATCAAAAATACTTTTCTTTAGTATTGGACCACCAACCTGTGGCACCCCTGCAAGTGCCAGGGCACCCAGTTTGGGCTCCACTGATCCAACCTATTCTGCAAGGTATATAACCTCTGGCCTTGAGGATGAGCCTACTGAGGTGAGTTTAATACTGGAAGCTAGAGCTTGTCACATCAGCTTGGGAAAAACAAAAATATCAACTGTTCTAACAAAAATAATGTACTATTTGGTCAATCTGACCCACGAGATTCAGCAATAAATGACCCTGGGCTATTGAGGATTGGTTCTAATACTATTTTGGAGCTCAGTAGTAAAGTGAGCTACTGTATGATCAACAAACACAAAACTGGTGCAAAACTAAACTACAAGAGTGCTGCAACAGCCTAATAGATGTTCACTTTATAAATTGAAGTGGACAAATGGCAGAACCTTGGTGGTTACTATGGATTACTGCACCGTTCTTTGCAGTTATCTGCATAACAGATAAAAAAAAAATCCCCAATTTGTTGTTTTAAGCAATATGCACTTTCCACTGCTATCAACATGAAGTTTCAGTGGAAACAGTCAAGAGGGTTATTAAAATGACTCACCTGTCAAGTCACACAGTTGAATGTAATAAAGCATATGTGATTTTGTGCAGCTTTATAGGCTGATATATGTTGGCTGTATAGAGGCTATGGGGTCTATTTATAATACAAATGTGATATACCATTAAAACATTTCAAAGTTTACCGCAGCACATTGCATTAAGTTTCGTCATATTTATAAAAAATGCTGTACCGGGATTGTCTATGCGATAATGTGCTGTCTCGGTGAGAAGTTACTTTGTATATTGTGCATATGAGAAACTGTTTCCTAATACTGTGAGGTCTATTCATAGAGCAGTGAAGAGCCATGTTTGCCTGCTAATAGGGCTTTTCACTGGCTCTGTCTGTTCAGAGAGAGGCTAACCATTGAGAAAGTTATTCTTCCTCCTGCGGCACCTCTGCTTTGTTCAAGCATCGCATCACCCTACTTTTGCAATTTGAGTGCGATCCATTAAGGAATGGAAGGCTTGGTTTTCCATTTCTCTTACTTTTACAGATGGCATCTGTAGGAAATGGCAGATAGGAAATATCACAGGGATTATTAAAAATCCCTTGCAGGGACAGAGCTTGCAATAAACCCTGCCAATCCCCTCCACAATCTTTTCACTGTATTTTTCGGAAAAAATTAAGTGAGAAGGTGCCTGTGTATGCATCGACCACCTCGCTTAAACCCCCCCCCTGTGACTGCCCATCCCCCCCGCAACCACTTTCTTTCACTTACCTTCAGTCATCGGTGCCCCGGTGAGGTTCTCTGGGGCTCCTGTCAGCTGGTCTCCCATCCGCCCGTTTTGACCGTTTGGCACGCCTGCGTTCGGATCTCCACTCCCCGTTTTCAACCACCTTCCCCTGTGACCACCCACAAACGCCTCAACCTGTCACTCAAATTAGCAGGCACTCGCTATTTTGCGAGCGCACAATTTCCGACCGCAATGACTGGTTGGCGCATGTGCATTACGACCCATACGCATGCGCAGATGTGTGAACATCGCTCTGAGAGAATGCTTACGAGCGGCTCTGAATCAGGTCCTGAGTTTAAGTCAAGATACTGTAAGACTGCCACTGTGTTGGGACTACAAATCACAAAATGCCCAGTCTACTGCCGATTGCATCACATGCCGGGAAGTTGCTCCAGCAAAGATCTGCCCCCCAGATTCAGTCGCTGGAGCCCCAGGTCCCCACCTCCCATGCCCTCTTACCCGCAGCTCCGTCCTGTGCATCCTTGTTGACATCCAGCTCCTGGAAGAAGATCTGCAGCCACACTTATGCACGGGCCAGTCACTTAGGACTCTGCTGCACGGGTCTGAGGCTAGGACTGCTGCCAGGGAGGAGTGAGAAGGAGAGATGTGGGTGAGGGGGGCACCGGACGTGTCACACTGACATAAGAATCTGCTGAGGAGCAGCGACACCAATGAGTAGGGACAGGCTATAGACAGACAGCTGATGGTCTGACACGGAGCTCTCCACTAGAGTATGGTGGCTTCTCAGGTACAGGAAGGTGGCGTGATTGGGCAGCCGTGATGGTACACCATGGGTACATAGTTACAGCCCTAGTTGGGGTGAATATATTGTGGACAATGGAGGAGGTGTCCCTTTAGTGCTGGCGCCCGGCGGCAGGCGCCTCCATTGTCTCCCATAGTTCTGCCCCTGAACTCAAATCTAATAAGGTGTGAGCTAGTTTACCTCAATAGTGAAAAGGAAAATGAAAAAAAAAAATGTAGAATACACTGCTGCATCCCCTTTATTAAAGTACTATACTACTTAGCACCCAGTCTTCCAGGAATGCTTGTCCAATGTAAAGTACTGTTCAGCGCCACTTGGTACACTTAGCCAGTGGGTGTTATGGAAATAAAATAAATATGAGAGCCTCCATATGTATTAGAATGAAAATGAGTCAACTGTATGTGTTATAATAAAGAGGTACTGTTAAGTAACAGTGTCCCCTTAGTTCAAGTAAAACTGTGAGCTAAGCCTGTCTACTTAATAGGAGACCAGCCAATAACAAATTGTCTCTCATGTCTAACCATGATTTGCGTTTTGAGGTTACAGTGTGTGCATTAAAAACTGCCAAAAGTATTGCAACTTGATAGTGCACATTTCCTCCTAAATCAGAGATTTCTCACTAGTACGTATTTGAAGGCCCCATAGCAAAAGTTTGTAAGGGCCCCTATGTACCACACATGTAACTATGACAAGGAAGATGGGTCCCCCTCAGCTCTGGGCCCCATAGCAGCTGCACCCCTTGCATCTATGGTAGTTATGCCCATGCAAACATCTATCCCATAATAGCTACTCTACCATCTTTCCCATAAGAGCTACTCTGAGAAAAGGAGGACATGAGGAGTTTTATCTGGTGTTTTGTGTATCATTGTTTATTTATTGGGCACCACAGATTCACAACTGGACAATTAACTAACACATAAGATATACACGAATGCTAGAAGCATAAATAAAGCATAAATGAAACTAAGCATACAGTAATTGTAAATATGTGACTAAAATTTACACACAGGAGATAATTTAGCAATGTACTGACTCTACCTCCAGCTTCAAAATAAAAACTTAGTATATAATATAAATATCAATGAAAGCATTAATGCATATACAGGTGTCTATGACTCATTGTTCGCCAATTCCCAGGCACTGCTCCAAATCAGTCTCAAGCATCTCTGAGCACATGAGCCTGACCATTCTCTTGTAGAAAAATGACAAGAGGAGAAAATGTGGAAAGCCATGCTGGGATTAGGGTCTGATCCCAGCATCGGCACAGCTTCAGGTGATGTGTCCCCGGCGGGACACATCTGCGGCCAATGCTGGAATGCTGTTTCTGCTCCCAGCGCCGGGTAAACAGTGGCGATAGGTGAAACTTGGCCCCGGGTGCGAGCTGACTGGAGATCGCCACCTGGGAGCCTTGATGCAGCATTGGGCGCTGAGGGTGTTTAGCTCTGGCCGCGAGCCAATCCAATACAGTTGATCTGGGCACTAGGCCCAGATCACTGAAAGTGTACCCACCTTTAGGCAGGCCCATAGGCCTGAGCCATCATGTTGAAAAGGGACTAAGGGGCATATGTATCAAAGCTTGATGTGAGAAAAAATTGTGAAATATATATCACCAACCAATCAGCTCCAAACTATCATTTCTTAAACACAGCTTGCAAAATGTAAGTTAAAAGCTGATTGGTTGGTGATATATATCTCACAATTTTATCTCACATCAAGCTTTTATACATATGCCCCTATGAGCATTAGGCCCAAGTCCCTTTGGGCCCTGTAGTAGGCAGGCTTAAAAGCCTGAGCCACCAATAAGACCCTGGGCATTAGGCCCAGGGGCACTGAGCCCTTGAGAGTGACTGGGCAGTAGGCCCAGGTCACTGAAATTATATTTGGATAGGTGGGCCCCTGCATAAATAAATATATGTCAGAGGAGTGTTGTAAGTTCTGCTGCTCTCACCCTCCGATTGTGTATCTTGTGCGTAGGCGTGGCCCAGCTCATTGATACCCCGTGGAGAGCTGCCAGGCTCCCACTAAAATAATGAGTGTTTCCCAGAGGAGCTGGCCAGCTCTAGTTAGGAAGGTAGCAAACATTTAAAGGGACAGTACCGCATTTTGCTCTTGTGTGATTACCGTCAGTGGTGGTTGTTCCATGCACGGCAAAAGTTGAATGGTTTATTGTTAAACATGATGCACTACATACAAGGTAGGTTGAGGGTGATGTTGTCCTAGTATGTGTAGTAGCGTGACACACTTAGGTTAGGTTTAGGCCCTGCACGGCTGTGGTATTTGATTATCTCCTTACAGGGACCTGTAGGCGAGTGAGCAGACGAAGAGCAAAAGTGGACACAGTGAGCAATATCTGTGTGCGTACTGTCTATTACTGTCTGTTTGTCTCTTTCTGTCTTTCTTTCCTTCTGGGCGGACAGTGGGCCTTGCACTCCGGTGCGCGA
This sequence comes from Taudactylus pleione, assembly GCA_031769625.1. NCBI lineage: Eukaryota > Metazoa > Chordata > Amphibia > Anura > Myobatrachidae > Taudactylus > Taudactylus pleione. The sequence goes on along the minus strand of JAUIMM010000036.1, from coordinate 15,258,211 downwards.
GTACCTATAGGTGAAACTCGGAGTCTGACGCCAAAAGTGCCAGTGATGATCTTCACTTAAAACCCGAATCCATTTATAGTGGTCCTCGGTCCGGTAGGGCATATCGGTTCACGTTGAGGAAGGACGGTTCTCACATCATCTCCTTCCTCCTAGGTCATCGTGTCCGTGTCCAGCCTGGTGTACCAGGACCGTCTGTTCATAATACGGCCTGAAGGTGAGAGGGTGCGATGCAAGGTAAAATACATACACCTGCACGGCAGCAGGCACTGCACTGCACCCCTCTTACAGAAGAACAAGCCCAAGGAGAGATGAGCAGTGCTGAAATTGACAATATGATAACATATAAACATAAAGCTCTGGATGCTATAAAATAAGTTATGAAGTACATGACAAATGAGCTTGCAAGAAAACAGAACATTGCAGGACAAGGATATGATTTATATACATTGCTGCATTAGCGATCGCATAAGGGCATCAGCAACCAAGTATTATGTGCCCTTGTGGGGAGTTAGGCGCAAATGATAGAATAAGTAAGGGAAGGAGAAGCACATGACGGAAAAGGGCTCTGCTCGTGAGAGCTTACATTCTCTTTCCAAGGATTAGTACACCTACCCCTGTATCTGATTACTTATTGCGGTATAATTAGTATGTCAAATAGTGATAAGAAAAGGGAAATAAAAACTGTCTGCTCGGCCCATATGGCAGTTTTCAATTCTTAGTTCCTGTAACTTGTTTCAATTAAATAATAAGCTTTTGGTGAAAGAAAAGGTGCCTCACAGCAGGATGCGGTCATAATACTGACAGTTGGGATGCCAGCACTTAGAATGTCGGCACCGGGATCCCCAACACCACCAGAATCCCGGCATTGGCATCCAGGCTGCCTGAATCCTGATGGTAAGTACTGGGGTTAGGGAGAGGGTTAGGATTAAGCACTAGGGGGCAGGTTCGAGTTAAGCACAAAGGGAACAGGGTTAGGTTTAGGCACTGGGGGGGAGGTTAGGTTTAGGCAGAGGGGAGGAAGAGTTAGGGAGAGGGGGAGAATTACGATACTGAATGACAGGTGTCAGTATCCTAACCATGTCAGGATCCCGAGCGCCGGCATCTAATACCCAACCCCTCACATCATATCCTGTGTTTTTTGTTACTGTAAGGTATTGTTGTGATTGGTGCTGTAGAATGAAAGCAACTTGATGGTAGAAAATAAACAGTTACATGTCGTTCCATAAGATATCAAACTGGACAGACAATTCAGGTGCACATGTGAGCCATGGCCCGCTCATATAATGTGGGAATAGGAGGCTAGTAATAATAGTGTATCAGATACCCATCTGGATGTTCAATGTGCTCTAGTCCTATAGAGGGAGCTGGCAAGTCAGCCACATGCTCACTGATCAATGATTGTCCTGTTGTGTAATGTTAGACTGTTGATGAGGTAGAGGAGACGTCTCATGGTCAAAACTGCTTCATAAATTGGAGCTGTCAAGTAGGAGGACGTTTGGGGAGAGAAGTGGATGGAGGATCCGAAAGCCTGCGCAACACTGATACAAAATCTAATGTGTTTCTTCCACTAAAACTGGGGATTTCCCCAGCAGTTCCAAAATGGCAAGCCCACTATCAAATTCAATTCAAACTACCGAGTATTAAAAATTGAGAGTTACTACATGGACCAGACAGTTTCTAATTTCCTCATTTTGGACATCACGACTGAACTTTCTATTCATTTTGCAATAATTGGGAAAAAGATATTAAATAGAACCGAGTGCACACTGATATTACAGGGAGCAAAGTATTGTAGGTGTTTAATTTTATTTTTTGCTCTTATTGGATTGCATGTTTAATATTGGTCTAAGACCATATATACTTAAATGTAAGATTTTTTCTTATTATATTAAACCTATTCTACAGAATCGACAGTTATATGTTTATCATTTATCATATTGTCTATATGAGCACTGCTTATCCCTCCTTGGGCTTGGTCTTGGATATCGTAGGTGGTTCCAGTATCCTACTTTGCTATTAGCTGCTAATATTTAAAGGTATACCACACACCTACCTATGTTATCACAGATTGTACACTTTGTGCCCCTCTAAGGGTAATTATTTTTGTATTGCTCAGGAAGAGAAACAATAAAGTTTATATCAAAGCAGAAAAAAAAACTAGCTGGAAATGTGTTATTTTTACTAATGAATATACATAACTATACATTTGCATCGAAGTCAGACAGTATGAAGGCTTGGCGTACCAAGTCCACAGCCCTAATGACAGCGCCAAATGTGGTGCAAACAAAATTTAGCAATATATATGGAAAGAAAGACATATGACAGATATAAGGCAAGTGGTAAAAAGAACCCTAGCTGTGATAGCAACTGGGGCAAAATGGATGTGGTCAGTGCAGGAAGTAGAGGGAGTGAACATGAGAGTCCAAAAGGGGGCAGTGTAGGCAAACGGGAAGCAAGAGGCAGGGCTGGATTTACCGCTACCCATCCTAGGCGTCCGACTAGGGCCCGGCAGGTCCCAAGGGGCCCGTGGCTGGGCTTCCCTGAAACCTGGTACTGAAGAAGTACCTGCTGTCTGCGCCGTTTGTTTTGGATGTCAGCAGCAGCACGGGGGAGGAGGAGGCGGAGTTACACACCAGCTCGATAATTAGGAAGGGTATAGAGCGACGGTGAGTCACGTGTTACTGCTGACTATCACCTCTCCCTGCGCTATCAGGAGGCACTGCTCCATAATGCAATGTGACATCATCACGTCACATCGTAATTTTACACTGACGGAGGAAGAACCACTGAAGGAGCCATGGAGGTCAGCGGCGCTAATACAGACGTCCCCGGCAGGTAAGTTTGGCGGAGAGGGGAGAAAGGTGCTGTGCGGGGATGGGAAAGGGTATGAGCTGTGAGTGGAGGGTATCAGTGAAGAGAAAGGAGTGGGGGGTCTCTGTTAAAGTGGTCTGTGCTGTGAGGGCAGAAGAGCCGGTGTTGTCAGTGGAGGTGGAATCTGTGGGGAGAGGGGGAGTCTGTGCTGTGAGGGTCTGTGCTGAGAGGGTAGGGGGGTCTGTGGTGAAGGGGATCTGTGCTGAGTGGTGAGGGGGGTCTGTGTTGAGTGGTGAGGAGGGTCTGTGGTGAGGGGGGATTTGTGTTGAGTGGTGAGTGGGGATTTGTGCTGAGTGGTGCGGGGGGTCTGTGCTGAGTGGTGAGGGGGGTCTGTGCTGAAGGGAGAGGGGGTCTGTTCTGTGAGGAGAGAGGGGTTCTGTGATGTGGGAGAAAAGGGTCTGTGCTTAGAGGGGAGTGGGTCTGTGCTGTGAGGGAAAGGGGGTCTGCTGTGTAGAGAGAGGGGTACTTTGCTGAGAATGGGTCTGTGTTGTGATGGGAGAAGGGTTCTGTGAGGGGAGGGTGGTCTGTGTTGTGAGATGATAGGGGTCTGTGCTGCATGGGGTCTGTGCTGTGAGCAGAGAGGGGTTCTGTGCTGTTAGGGGGAGAGGGTCTGTGCTTAAAGGTTGAGAGTTGTCTGTGCTTTGAGTGGTACGGAGAGGGGTTCTGTGATGTGAAATAGACAGTGAAGGAGCAGTAAGTGGTGCTGTGAGAGGGCAGTGAAGAGGGCAGTATAAGGTGCTGTAGTAAGATGGGCAGTACCTGGGTCAGTGTGTGTGCTATGGGGGCAATGAGTGGGCTGGGATGGATGTCAGTGTGCTGAGTTAGTGATTGCTGTGAGAGGGCAGTGGGTCAATGTGATATGGAATTTATTGTCAGTGACAGCTAATTGAGGGGGCAATCAACGGGGTCAAACTTGGAAAAGCTTAGCGATAGCTAGTGGAGATCAAGTGTATTGTAAATGCATAAGGGTATATTACTAAAGTGAGAGTTTTTAGAAGTGGAGATGTTGCCCACCAATCAGATTCTAGGTGTTATCTTCTAGAAGGTGCTAGTTAAATGTTAAGTAGAATCTGATTGGTTGCTATGGGCAATATCTCCACTTCTAAAAACTCTCACTTTAGTAAATATACCCCATAGCCGTCGTTTCTAGCCCGCTGTGGACCTTTTCTTCTGGGTGCTGTACAGCGGAATGAATTACTGTAGCAATGAAAATATAGTGCTATGGATTGTGTGAGGGAGGGGGCCCCAAAACCGGTATCTTGCCTAGGGCCCCATGAGGTCTAAATCTGGCTCTGGCAAGAGGTGGATATTAAGGAAGCATGTGAAGAGTTGTAGCTTGGAGGAGGAGCCTGGTACAGTGTGTTAAGCCTTGGATACAAGTAGGAGGAGGATATGAGAAGGGAAGAGAGGTGGTGGTCAGGGGGCATGGTGAGCAAGCAGGGGTGTTCTCATGATGAGGTCAGAGATGTATGGTGGAAAGGGGAAGTGTTGGTGAGGGCACGGAGTATACGATTGTAACCTGCATTGCTCTTATTTTTCATGAAAAACTAACTTAGGAATAGCATTATTTTCTTGGTAGTATTCAGAAGAAACACTCAAACAGCCTTTGTAGAATTGCAGAGCATTGCAAACACATAATCACTGCTTATTCTTCCATAAATTATATCAACACAAAACAATAAAAATTGTACTTTACATATTTTAAAATTAAAAGACAGTTTCCTATTTGTACAGTGGGGTTTTCATAGTTCTCATCGCATAATTGAGGCTAAACGGCCCAGTATTTTAAGTATATAGCAAAAAAAAAGGTAAACTTCTAAAACAAATGAGCTATTATTTATAACATATTATGTGACATGAAATATCGCCCAATACGAGTGATCAGCAAATGAAACTGAAGTATGATTTCAAGCTTGGAATTTAACTGCACTCTATTATAAAAATATACACTATTCTTCAATGTACAATACACTAAGGTACAGTGCATCAACTCTATCACAAATAGCAGCTTTTTCATTCTTTTCATCTCCTGTCTTTGCTTGCATTCAGAATAGGTGCTCGGCCTTTATTAATCTTGTCACAGAGTCTGTCCTGGGTATTGAAAGTTATTGATTTTTTTACAGACAGTCTTCCCATCTATAGCCTACTTGAGATCTATTTCAAATTTTCTCATAAACAGCAACCTCAATTTATAGAACAAGTTAACCCCCACACTCATAAGAGGCACTTTTATGAAGTGATTTACACATAACCTACAAAGTACATCAAGGGAATAAATAAGGTTTTCAGAGGTCACAGACTTTGCTGTCTGATGCTTACTAGAAAACTTAACACCTTCTGCTGAGTCAGTGTGGAATCATTTCACTAATCTTTCCCAGCTCTTCTGTATAATCATTGGTGGGAGTGATAATGAAATATTATGTAAAAGTCTTTATATGTTTTAAAAACAGTTTCACACTTTAACAATAGCACAAATAACAAGTGTGCCTATGTCCATATAATTTCATGTTTGTTTTTGTTTTAATATAGTTTCTTTCTGAGATAGAAAAACATATTATCTAAAATGTATATTTGACACTAACTGAATTATAATCAATTACTCTGAAAATATACTTTAAAAATCTACAGTAAATTCCATTCGTTGGTTACTGTTGTATAGTGCTCATTCATAAAAGATGTAAAAGTAAGTATATTTGTTTATTTACATAAGTAAGCTTAGTAGATTTAAATAAGAATGGACTACACAAAATAAAGCACAACTTATAAGGATAACCTCCTATTTCCAGTGTGGTGAACCAGAATTTGCTTGCAGTCACTACATGTCATTTGCTAAGCGCAACCAATGCACACAACATCTTGGTTGGCAGTTCTACCCAGCAGTGCACATCAAAGTACCTTGTGTTCTCAGGAGATGTCTGCACAACCTACATGTGTCCATAGATGTGCAGGGATAGAGGTGCCCTGGAAACATCACATCATCAATGTTTTACCTCCGACAACCTTAGTACCACCCCTTTGTGATAAAATAAACTTTTCTATTTTTCACATAAAATACTGTGTGCTTTAGCCTTATTTATGGCTTAAACAATTCATACTGTAGCAACGAGGGGATACAATGGCTTTCTTATACATCTGTTCATTTTATGTGTGTGGTTTATTTTATTGCATGGAGTGTGCCTGGAAATGTGTTTCCTTGCTACAGTGCCCCAGTCTGTTTACCAGAAACTGTGACAGAAAAATGGATGTGACAAAACCCTGCAGGCATAGTTTGTCTAATGTGGTTTAAACAGCCAAAAATACATGAAAAATGATGTAAAAAAGCTATAATCAAAAATAAAACTTACAAGACCCTTTGATAAAGCAGACTCATAACCTCTAATCAATATATAGAGCATTATAGTCACCTCTTCACTATATAGAGAGCATTCTAGTGACTTATATAGAGTGCAGGGAAAATTCTGCTGACCAATATACAATACTTGGAGAATTCAAGTGACCCATTTGCAATACATAGAGCAGTCTAGTGATGATATACAATACAGAGAACATTCTGTTCACTTATATATAATACAGGGACCATTCTAGTGACCAATTACAATACAGGGACCACTCTAGTGACCGATATACAATACAGGGTCAATTCTAATAAGGACTTTTCTAAAGATAGATATACAATACAGGGAATATTCTAGCAAGCAATAAATATTATGGAAAGCGTTTTAGTAACCAATATTTAAAACAGGGACAATTCTAGAGACCGATATACAATACAGGGACCATTCTAGTGTCTCATAAAACAAACCTGATGAGGGCATTCCAGTGACTAATATACAGTACAGATAGCATTCTAGTAACCAATATTTAGAATATTGAGAGCATTCTGTTGACCAATTTACAATACTGAGAGCATTCTAATAATCAATATGCAATACATGGACCAGTCTATTGCGCATTATACAATACAGAGTGCATTCTAGTGTGCTATACACAAAAGATAACATTCTAGTGACCTATTTAAAGTACACACATGAATGTTAGGTTGACAACCAATATGTCAATATATAATCAGGTTAACATGTCGACACATTAAAAATGTCGACATTTAACATGCTGACACTATAATGTCGACATATGTTGTCATTTTTTTATGGTTAAGGCTAGGTTTAGGCTAAAATAAGGAAAAAAGGCTATGTTGACATTCTGGTGTTGATATGCCAAATGTCGACATTCTGAACTTGTTCACATTTAAACCACATCAACAAAACATACATGTCGACACTCTGACTGTCAACATTCATAACCTGTTGACATTCTGGTATCGACATTCTGAATGTCAACTAGTCAAACCACACCCTTGGTCATAGACCATGATAAATCTGAAGAATTATGATTATCAAATGTAGTTAGTTAGTTCTGATTCTCAGTTGGAAAACATAGCAAAAAAAAATGCAAAGACTGTAACTTTGTACACTGGCAAAACCATGTTGCACTGTAGATGGGGCAGATATAAAATGTGCAAATATAATTACACTTCAGAGTGGTGTGTCCAAACCAGAGGCAACTCCTACCTTTTTAGTGCAGGGGGACTGCCCATACAGCAGCCTGGTCAGCATCCCGGTTGGCTCCCATTCTCTTCGACACCTGCCAGGTGCATTGTGCATACGCACAGCATCTGGCAGGGCCCGCGACTGGCACTTCACAGAAGTGCCGGCTTCTAGGGACTGCATGGCCGCAGCTCATGGCAAGGCAGAGGAGTGGTTTTCTATTGGAAGCGCTCTCTCTGCTAATAATGGTCTGGACTGGCAGTCTGGACTGGCAGTCCCAGGGCAGTCTGGACTGGCAGTCCCAGGGGGAAAAATCACCTCCCCTGGGACTGCTTGTCTGGCTGTGATTAGCAGATATAGTAGTGCCCAGCCATGCCTCCTCCCATTATCAGTCAGTGAGGAGAGATTGAGGCAAAGCCGACCGGATGGCAGATGTGCCTGCCCTGCGCAGCACACTGCTGAAGGAGGACACAACCATGGCTTGCCTGGCTGTGTAGGCAAAGATGGACCGGGCCACACAGCAGCCACACCCCCTGCACCTACGGTAGTGATGCCAGTGGTAGCACCTCTAATAGGAAGCCATTGCCAAGGAACACTCACTGGGGGTGAAGGACTTTACTTAGGGCTATGCAACCCCTAGGTACAATCTGCCACTCGTCCAAACTCATATCGAATGTGCAGTGTAAAATACAGCTATCCAGCATTTGTGGGATACATTCAAAACCAGCCAGTATTTACCCTGCTCACAAAAAAATGTATTTGCTTTGCTCCCAACTCAGAATCAGGCACAATAATATTAATGACTTTGCACAAAAAATAACAAAACATCAGCCTCTAATCTGACCCCCCCTTTTAAAAACAGATTCTGATCCTTCCTGCAACCTCAATAAAAGATGTCTTACTCTCCATTTGTTTAACGTCATACCACAAAACTGACCCTCTTTTCCTTCAAAATGTATCTGATCTGATCCCCTTACCTCATTACAAATCATACCATAGGTCAGAATTCCCCACAATATCAGTGGAGCTTTAGTCTGACCCTGAATTCTATCCCAATACACAAAGAGGACTACATATATAGTATTTTATAACCTTGTGATCCCAGGATCCCTATATCATTTTCTTTACAACATGCTCCACAGTTTCCCCATGATCCTTACAGTCTTCAATGTACAGTAAGCTATTAGAAACTGTTGTGTGCTCCACAGCTGTTCCTTCCTAAAATATTCATAGAATTCACTGTAGGATATGACATTTCACTGTATGGTATAAGAGACTGTTCTGCACTTCACTGATGTTCTCAGATATCCACACTTGCCAACGTTTCACCTCTTGTCTCCAGGACACAAGAAGAAGGTCAGATCCAGGCAGCAGTGGCGGGGGTATGGGGGTAGGGGGGGTAAGGTGCGCTCTTCCTGCTAGTAATGGTGATGACTTGTGTGTGTTTGTGAGTGGTGTTAATTAGAATGTTTCTTCTGGTGGTGGTGATGTTTTGGGAGTGAGGAGGGTGTGATCGGGTATGGAGTGTAGTTTGGAGCAATGTGAAAATGGGAATGGAATAGGATCAAAATGAGGCCAGCGAGACACAGTAATTTTGGGCAAAATCTTTTATTGAGTAGTCACAATGCTGCTCTGTTAAGATCCCGGGCAGGTGGGTGGGGTTCAGTGATGAGTGGTGATGAGACTGGGGAGGTAGGTGGACCCTTTTAGGGGGCTCCTTCCCGCGCGGTTCAGTGACCATGCACGTCACCCCTGCTGGACCTATGGTCAACAGTCTAGGAAGTCTCGGGGGGTGGGGGGATTTGCAGAGTGGGTTGGAACACCTGTGCGGCATCCCGCGGCAGTACTTACCTACCGGTAGGTTTTTTGTTATGGTGATGTAGGTCGACGTTGCAGCTGTTGCAGATAGGATGGAAGCTGCAGGTTTGTTGCTGAGCTGGATCAGCGTGTTGCTGGTGTGCTGCAAGTGCACGGCTGTTCTGATTTTTCTGCGGAGGTCAGCGACCGTAGTATGCAGCTGAAATTGGCTCTTGGTCATGCCGCTGGTGGTGCAGAGCCAGAGGTGTGGATGGGTGAGCTGCTGGGAGGTTGGGTTGCAGCGTGTGCGGGGACCACCCCTGGGGGGTGGTCTGCCCGGGATACTGATTCAAAAAAAGCTAGGGAGGAGGGGGGATGTGGAAAGTGTGACCGGGATGGAGCTGGTCACTGGCGATGTTGGCTGGGTGGACTTGCGGCCGGATGTGCGGGATGCTCTTATCACTGACGGTCCCTCGTGGAAATGGGGATCGACGGTGGAGACTCCCCTGGCCAGGAGTGAGTTGCTGAGCATGCCTGGGAGCAGGGGGGGGAGAGGGGCAGGTCCGGGGTGGAGCCGGTCACTGGAGGTGTGAGCGGTGCGGACCAGCAGGCGGGTGGGCTGAGAGCTTTCTGCACTGGTGGTCCCTGATGGGGATGGGGATCTTTAGTGGAGGTCAGCCTGGATCGGTATCGGGTTTGATGTGAGGGTCTCCAACGCGTTTCGGCACAGGTGCCTTCTTCAAGGAGGTGTGAGAGGATCAATGCTTCTGAGGTTCTTATGTAGGGCACTTCCGGGGGTGGGGGTGTGATCAGGTGACTCATGGGGCCAATGGTGTGTTTGAAAGGTAATGTGGTGCAGGTGTGTGCAGGGACTTGCTGAATGGTGATGCGGTGCAGGTGTGTGCAGGAACTAGCTGGAGTGATGAATTTAATCAGATTAGGCCACTGGTGTGTTTGATAGGTAATATGGTGCAGGTGTGTGCAGGGACTTGCTGATTGGTGATGCGGTGCAGGTGTGTGCAGGAACTAGCTGGAGTGGTAAGTGTAATCATATTAGGCCAATGGTGTGTTTGAGAGGTAATGCGGTGCAGGTGTGTGCAGGGACTTGCTGGAGTGATAAGTGTAATCATAATGGGCCAATGATGTGTTTGAAAGGTAATGTGATGCAGGTGTGTGTAGGGGTTTGCTTTTTTTTTTTTTTTTTTAAATGTAATGCGGTGCAGGTGTGTGCAGGGACTTGCTGAATGGTGATGCGGTGCAGTTGTGTGCAGGAAGTAGCTGGAGTGATAAGTGTAATTAGGTTAGGCCAATGGTGTTTTTTTTTTATTTTTTTAAAGGTAATGCGGTGCAGGTGTGTGCAGGGACTTGCTGAATGGTGATGCGGTTCAGTTGTGTGCAGGGACTAGCTGGAGTGATACGTGTAATCATATTGGTGATCAACATTCAGCAATTCTGTGCACACACCTACACCGCATTACCTTTAAACACACCATTGGCCCAATATGATTACACGTATCACTCCAGCTAGTCCCTGCACACACCTGCACCGCATTACCTTTCAAAAAAAAAAACACCATTGGCTTAACCTGATTACACTTATCACTCCAGCTACTTCCTGCACCGCATCACCATTCAGCAAGTCCCTGCACACACCTGCACCGCATTACCATTCAGCAAGTCCCTGCACACACCTGCACCGCATTACCTTTCAAAAAAAAAAAAAAAAACACCATTGGCCTAACCTAATTACACTTATTACTCCAGCTACTTCCTGCACACAACTGCACCGCATCACCATTCAGCAAGTCCCTGCACACACCTGCACCGCATTACCTCTCAAACACACCATTGGCCTAATATGATTACACTTACCACTCCAGCTACTTCCTGCACACACCTGCACCGCATCACCATTCAGCAAGTCCCTGCACACACCTGCACCATATTATCTATCAAACACACCAGTGGCCTAATCTGATTAAATTCATCACTCCAGCTAGTTCCTGCACACACCTGCACCATATTATCTATCAAACACACCAGTGGCCTAATCTGATTAAATTCATCACTCCAGCTAGTTCCCGCACACACCTGCACCGCATCACCATTCAGCAAGTCCCTGCACACACCTGCACCACATTACCTTTCAAACACACCATTGGCCCCATGAGTCACCTGATCACACCCCCACCCCCAGAAGTGCCCTACATAAGAACCTCAGAAGCATTGATCGTCTCACACCTCCTTGAAGAAGGCACCTGTGCCGAAACGCGATGGAGACCCTCACATCAAACCCGACACCGATCCAGGCTGACCTCCACGAAAGATCCCCATCCCCATCAGGGACCACCAGTGCATAAAGCTCTCAGCCCACCCGCCTGCTGGTCCGCACCGCTCACACCTCCAGTGACCGGCTCCACCCCGGACCTGCCCCTCTCCCCCCTCTGCTCCCAGGCGTGCTCAGCAACTCACTCCTGGCCAGGGGTGTCTCCACCGTCGATCCCTATTTCCACGAGGGACCGTCAGTGATAAGAGCATCCCGCACATCCGGCCGCAAGTCCGCCCAGCCAACATCGCCAGTGACCAGCTCCGTCCCGGTCACACTTTCCACATCCCCCCTCCTCCCTAGCTTTTTTTGAATCAGTATCCCGGGCAGACCACCCCCCAGGGGTGGTCCCAGCACACACGCTGCAACCCAGCCTCCCAGCAGCTCACCCATCCACACCTCTGGCTCCACACCACCAGCGGCATGACCAAGAGCCAATTTCAGCTGCATACTACGGTCGCTGACCTCCGCAGAAAAATCAGAACAGCCGTGCACTTGCAGCACACCAGCAACACGCTGATCCAGCTCACCAACAAACCTGCAGCTTCCAACCTATCTGCAATGGCCGCAACGTCGACCTACATCACCATAACAAAAAACCTACCGTTAGGTAAGTACTGCCAAGACTCTCACCAACACGCGGGATGCCGCACAGGTGTTCCAACCCACTCTGCAAATCCCCCCACCTCCCGAGACTTCCTAGACTGTTGACCATAGGTCCAGCAGGGGTGACGTGCAAGGTCACTGAACCGCACGGGAAGGAGCCCCCTAAAAGGGTCCACCTACCTCCCCAGTCTCATCACCACTCATCACTGAACCCCACCCACCTGCCCGGGATCTTAACAGAGCAGCATTGTGACTACTCAATAAAAGATTTTGCCCAAAATTACTGTGTATCGCTGGCCTCATTTTGATCCTATTCCATTCCCCTTTTCACATTACTCCAAACTACACTCCATACCCAATCACACCCTCCTCACTCCCAAAACATCACCACCACCAGAAGAAACATTCTAATTAACACCACTCACAAACACACACAAGTCATCACCATTACTAGCAGGAAGAGCGCACCTTACCGCCCCTACCCCTATACGTTTTCAGTGCGGGAAAGGTACTCCCACACAAAGGTGCAGCACCCCGAAACCACAACACACCACCCCCTGGTCAACGAGAGCGCAGTTCTACCGCCCATCTTCACAGTGGCGGGGGTATGTTGCTATGAAACGCATGTAATTGTCCCATGGGGGAAACCTGTCCACTACATGGGTGATCAGGATGTGGGTGTATTGCAAATTCTCCTGGGAGTCAGAAGAACTGGCCCAAATTCATGAGTCTCCCAGAAATTGCGGCAGAGTAGGCGACTATGCAGAGATACCCAATGTAAGTACTGATACTTGGCTGCATGGTCAACAGCTGCTCCAGAATCTCCATAGTCATCACTAGCATGCTCTATACAGGTGCTCCGAGAGTGTGGCTAATTGTTGAAGGAACCCATGTCCGCCAACGCCCTTCTTACCTGTCAGCGGAAGCAAACTCTCTCCCAAACTCAGCACACACTGCTATGTGCTGGGCTGCAGTGGGTCCTGGGACGCTGTTGCTGCTGAGCAGCAGCATTCCCCTTGGTGAGGGGTGCAGAGTGACCCCCCTTCTTCTGTACAACGTGGATGATAATATTTCTTGTAGGGAGCATGGCCATGTTTCCACAATCAGACCATGCCCCCTACATGTTCTTTAGCAATCTTAGGGCCTGATTACAATTCAATGCATTTTATTCATGAAGCACCTTTTTAACATGATAGAATAGAAGACTATTGAACCACACCATGAAGATTTAGCAATCAGTGAACACAATTTGAAAAAAGCACAGGTTTTTATCAGTTACTGCAATTAATAATATAAGTGCAGAATAACATTATGGGTTCAACTTTGTAATAATACAGAAAATACACTATTAGAAGTCTAATATTAATACAAATCAATTTTCAGGAAATTATTGCACTACACATTTACTAACAATATAAATATAATTAGAAATATTCAAGAAATATCCTTTATGCTATTTCATTTATCTTTTTTTAAGTTGATGTCTTCATTTTTCTTCTATACTGTATACAAGCTAAACTACCAACATAAGCTTGTTAGATATACAGCTGAATGATGTAGAATACCTGGAATGCATTAATGCAAAAGTAGCTAACAGAACAGAAACTCTAGAATAAATGGTATGCTATTGTATGTTGCATAAAAAGGGCTAGTGCATGAATCTTCTGCAAATAAAGAAATTGAAAAAGATCCTTCATATTCAATAAATGTCTGTCATATTATCTGATTTTCTAAGGTCATGTTTCATTCATGAACTTCCAGCAGAGGCAAATACTTTTGTATTTCACAGACATTTAAAAGTACACAAAGCTATTCGGGGGTCTCATTTTTTTTTTCAAATGTATTGTTGCATTGTGATACACAGTTCTGGTGTATATGTACACTTGGAAGATTTTATATTAACAGCAGAGATGTGAGGCTTTATTTATGATATATTTTTTCAGCCCAGTTTTTTTATCTTATGACCCAGTTTTTGCCCCTTCAATTGCTACACAGCTTTGTACAGTAGCTCCAAACCTCTACAATGTCCAATTTCTATTAAAGAAAGACATAGTCCAAAAATATTCAAGGCATGCTTAAAGGTTTTGGCAATCCTATGCAAATGCAGACATTGGCGAGTCAGCCTCCAGAAGGGTGGGTTGGAAGTGTGGAACAGCAAATCATATCATTACGTCCCCGCCCCCTTGATGCTTTGCAGTGATTTTATGTAAAATGTGCCGGGGGGGTGTGGTGCTACCCCACCCACTTTACCTGGAAAGCACCAGGATGCAGGAGCCTTATCCATTCCCCTTGGAGACTGGGAGACCCCCCTCCCAGTTCAGGCATCTGGGCACGTATTGACTAATGAACTTGTAGCAAACCCCCTCTCACCAGCACTTGCATGTCCTGCAATTATTATTATGCCTGTTTGCCTTAGAAGATACTGGTCCCACACCCTACCTCGCCCCTTTACACTTGTATGTCCTGCATCAACTTTATTATGTCTTTGTCCCCTATATCTTACTGTTTGCCCTTTCAGCCCCTAGCACTTGCAAATCCTGCATCATATTTATTATCTATTATGTCTGTGTACCCCAGCACTTGTATGTACTTTATAATAGAAACAAAAAGCATCACTTGTAAAGTAAGCTCAGAATTTAAATTACAGGTTAAACTGTGGAGCTCTACAATATGGGCTCTCTGCTATATAGGCCTGGTAGCGGGTCGATTCGGTCCTCCCAGCTCCTTTCTTCTGCTTACTGTGAGTCTGTGACAAGGTTGTGGCATCATTGCAGATGTCCACAACCTGAAAAGTGTAGGGAGGTGGTAACGCCATGGCACATATACTGCTACTTTACAGCAATAGTGCAGCCTAGAGTGCCTAAAGGTTTACCAGGCACTGAAAATATGTAATATACAAGCATAGGTATCTCATTCTCAACACCTTTATTTCCCAGGAACAGCAGAAATGTAAATGCATATACAAGATACATTATTAGCTGGGTAGATAATGAGACGACGTCGTTATGATTTGGGCAATTTGTCCAAATCATAACAACAAACTGTGCATATCATGTAGTGTGTATGCGCGATATGCGAGCTCCCGCGGTCACATTCGATGCCGTCTGGTTTGATGTGCTGCACATCCAACCTGACGTTATCGCATGCGGCGCTACTGCAGGTAATGAAGGGTGGAACAAGGGATTGTTCCGTCCTTCATCACATCACTCTAATGTGTACCCATGGTAGGCCGATATATCATCTGGTTACACACCGTCAAGGGGGTACCCACCTTTATTTGTTTATGAACCACTGATGAGAACTTTAGATACGGTTTGAAGCCCAGCAATTCTGCCACCGTTGAGGTGAATTACATGTATAGAAGTACAGATGTGGTATGTATAGAAGTACAGATGTGGTATGTATAGATGTACAGATGTGGTATGTATAGAAGTACAGATGTGGTATGTATAGATGTACAGATGTGGTATGCATAGAAGTACAGATGTGGTATGCATAGAAGTACAGATGTGGTATGTATAGAAGTACAGATGTGGTATGTATAGATGTACAGATGTGTCCTCATACACTGTGGCTTCAGTCGCGCCAAACAGCCCCTCTCAGCACGCCAGATCCTGGGCAAATCAGCCATTCCACACTTTTTTGCTCAAAATATGCATCTTACAGGCTCCTAACAGGTCTCTATGTTGCCCTGTGCCTACCCCCCCCCCCCCACTCACTGTCATGAAGTGAAATCTAGGGGATGGGGCTGCCGGCTTTAGGAAGCAGAGCTTCACGGGCTCCTAGAGACCTCTGTATGTGCAGTAGACTCTGGCACAAAGCTACCAGAGAGGAGGGGCCCCCGCACACACGCCCTTCCTCTCTTAAACTGCCCCCTGCACACAGCACTCATGTATGGGCCTTTAACAATCCATTGAACAGGTACTGTAGTTGCAGAAGCTAATTGCCATATGACAAGTTGTATTATAGTCAATAAGTGACAGACAAGGCCGTAACTAGGGTAGTGCGACCAGTGCCATGGCACAGGGCACTGCAGGGCAGGTGGCACTGTTCAGGCCTCTCTATTTTCTGGTTTATTATCATTCTCACTTGTAGCTTCCTCTTCTTTTATCCCCAGCATCTCCTGGCCTCCCCTATCTCTTCCCAGGCCCTTCCCCATGAGGCCTTGGCCCTTTTTCAGGTGTACTATCTTATATCCCTATTTAAAAAAATGGGGGGGGTGGGGGATTGGGCGTCAATGATTTCTCTGGCACAGGGCACCAAAAAGTCTAGTTAAAGCTCTAGTGACAGATATCAAAAGGAGGAGGGGTGTGAAAACCCTGACTAAATACTACTTTAGAAGCTCTTGCAGACATACAGATAATTTTAGACAGCTTTAATATGTTCAAGCGTAAGACAGTACAAAATAACTTGTAAATCAACTTACTATCACTGAGATGTATAAACTTTAAATGAATGGGTGTAGTTCTTGTTTAGGATAGGCTAGAATGTATGCATGCATGTACATAAGCAATAGCAGACTACTATTTAATATCAGTAAAAAAGATTTATAGCGTTAATGATTGCTGCAAGGGCAGGTCTGGCCGTTCTGTGATAGTGCAGATAAATGCGGATGCTTATTTAAACTTTTTACTGCACAATACCGCAACCAGTAAAGATATTAATATTTCTCCCAGAATACCAATTCAGCATGACTTCATCCAGATTATCATGGGCTCAGTCCCCTGCTATTACATTTAACACTTTAGAAAAGATGAATGTGCTTACATAGAGTATTGAGATTACAAGTTACTCAGCATCGGCAAGCAAAGTGGTTTAAATACAGCACGATGGATTTTATTTCTAAGTGTGAAAACCCGAGGCATGATTATATTACTTTGGGAGGAAACAGGTTTTTTTTGCATAGAAATGTTGAACACAGTAGAATTATATGTAAACGAGAGCATTAAATGTAGTCTTCAAGCATTAAATTATCAGAGGCAGCATTTGATCCAGAGGCATATAAATGAAATGATATTCCTCTTGCTCTATTTTAGTTGTGGCCATAACTTTTTCGTGCTTGGCTGCATAAATCCCAACTTTAAATATGATATTTGATTTGTTTCTGCACCAGCTCTTATGTCTACGATCTGTCTCGTTGCTATCTTACTGAGAATTTGCTGAGGATTGTACTATGTCCATCAGTCAGGGTGTAGTTAAAAGTCATGGTGGGGTCACTGAATTCTGCCTGAGAACCCTGAGGGGAAACAAGAGAAAATGAGCTGGCATACTAATGCCTATGATGTATTTAGTGCACAAGTAACTGTTAATTATAATATGGATCTGCAAAACATGGAGAACAAAATAATATTAAAGATATGCTCCTTTACATCTTCATGAAGAAATTACGCAATATATACTTTGTTTAGGATGTAGATCATTAACAACATCTAATGATTTTAACAAACTATTAAAAGCAATGAGAACATGTGAACATCCTAATACGGTTGTGAAGGATACATTACTTGCAATTTGCAGGTAAAGAGCATTTTACCTGCCGTATTGTTCCTTCCCTAAAGCCTTTTTCTGATACCTGCCAATAGTAGTTCATGGTTTGTGCAAACTACTGTAAGAACGGGACCCAACTTGTGCAATAAATGTAAGAGGATACAATTTCTTTTCTGTATTTGTGCATTTGGTTTTTACTATACAGTTATACATTACACAGTATTCATTTGTTTATAGGGCTTTCTTAAAACCCAGGGAACCTTTTCAAATCAATTCCTGTACAAACCCAAATACAGTACATTTGGGTACTAGGGACACCTTCGTTAATAACAATGAAGCTTTTTTTAATGATTATTATATTATAGCAAATGTACTACTTCTTTACACCACCCCTTTTAATGTACAGCGTTCATAACAAATGTTTTGTAAACAAAATATATCCATTGGGAGATCTACCTGTTCCCATTGTGAATACGCCACCTGCAGCTCCACGGCACCTTGGCAGCCCAATCCCATAGTTCTAAGAAGCAGTATATACTAGTAGTATAAAAGATAGGTTATGCTTAATTTGATAACTCTGTTGACTCGACAATCTAATAAAATTTGTTTGGATAACTATCAGTCATGGCTGCAAATATAGTCAGAAAATGATCTTGTGTGTCCAGGCATTTTCAAATTTTGCTAACTAGCTCCCATGTTGCCCAGAGGTGATCTCGTACTGATCTCATCAAGTTTGACCATGTGTGTGGCCACATTGTAAAACTCAGGGCCTGATTCAGACCTGCTCGCAAGCGGGTCGATGGTGGCCCAGTGCGCATGCGCGAGACCTGGACAGCGATGGGCAAACCGTCGCTCCGGTCTCGTACCAAAGGGGGCGTGCTGTCGATGTTGAGTGACAGCACGCCCCCTTTGGTGGGCGGGCCGGGGGCATGGCTGCCCAGATGGAGGCGTTCCCATGGGAACGCCTACCATCTGGGGCCGGCCCCACTGACAGTGGGAGTGCTTTCGGCTCTGTTAGAGCCGAAAGCACTCTAGGGCTTGCGGCAACGAGACCCTACCACAAGGGTCTCGTCGCAAGCCTGATGGTCGCGATGGTCTTGACCATCACGACCATCATCCTGGCCGCTCGCTATAGCTGTGGGTGGTCACCCACAGCTTTGCGAGCGGCCAGGAGGCCGCTCTAAAAAAACAAAAGGACAGCCCTGATTCAGAGCATCCAGCTCTGAATCAGGCCCTCAGTTCTGACTTTTTTTGTATCTTAATTGCTCCACTTTACTCCACAGCAGAGATTCTCCTCGTTGTTGTTCAGTGCTCAGACCGAGGGGCAGAACAAACTCATTTATTTTAGGAGGAAGCAAGTTTGTAGAATAATAATGTTACTACTACAGATGTGTCCACATACATCTTACTTCCTTGTGCCTTGTTCCTTACAATCTAGTCGGCTGTATCTGCATGCAAAATGCTATGTTAGTAATTTCACACCTGCTGACACTGTAACATAGCATATTGCATGCAGATACAGCCGCAGTCGCACACAGAATAGACATGCTGCATATCATTTTAATCAGCAGAAGCTGCTTGTGCCTCCTATTTACATTACTTTGCAAATAAGGTGCATTTGAAGGAAAAAAGCAGCAGGAAAAGACCCTTGGCCCTACCAAGTCACACAGCACTAACACGTTAGGTTTAACGCAACTTGTAGTGCACGGAGGTAAGATGTATGTGGTCACATCTGTACCTCCTGATCAGCACCTAAAAGTGGTATGTTATTTGTTAAGGTGCATACACACACAATGATTTTTTGAACAATTATCATTAACGATATTGTTTATCATTCAATCGTTGAAAAAATCGTTCACTTTCTAAGTTAAAACGATGAACGATTATTGTTCATGCACGTTCACATTTGTAGTTCAGTCAGACTGAAAATTCAGTTCAGAAAATCGTTGGTAACAAAATCGTTGTGTGTGTATGCAGCTTAAAACTTTGTTTTCCTAGGGTAGATTACATTGACTATTTTAGTGGCACATGCAATTGCTGAATATGGTTTATTCTAAGTGAGTTCTGTTTAAACTGGATCTCTTCTGCATTTTTATTTGATACATTGCTGAGTATTAAATTGAGCTGCCAATTAGAAATACAAATACAAATTTAATTGGTCAGGTAATTAAAGTCTAATCGAGTGACAGTGTGAGAACAGAATAGTAAAGCATGTGCATGGCACCTGAGGTAATTTGCAATAGAGATTTAAATGCTATAAAATCATATTAATTTCAAACAAAGCAATATGAATTTATTTCATTAAAGATGCATAAACTATCCACATGCATGATTTAACATGGTAAATCTTAATTTACCCATAAAAAACACAATAAAACACCACTACACTATCCAGGAATCTAAGATGCTCATGGTTGTATTGACAATGTACAGTGGGTCAAGAAACAATTGAAGATATTCTTTTAAATGTTAAAGGTCATTAAAATCTATAATTACAATAATTTATCAGAACATATTTATGTTTAGACAAACAACAATTACTAATATGTGCTAAACAATAAATATGGTTGTAAAATTAAATTTGTAAAGGTTTGGTCTTAGAACTTCCTAAAGCAAATTAATAAAATATTTTTAGGTGGACTTTTTCATCTACTGTTTATTCTTCTGACCATTTAGTCTGTTCTTTTGTGTCTATAAAAAGAAAAAAAAAAGAAAGAACAGTTGGATTGCAAACACCAGTCATTGTTAAATTGTTTGTCAGCCAAAATACAGACAAAAAAGGGTTAACTTTAACCATCAGTAAACCAGGTGGAAATAAATCAACATGTCGAACAATATGGGGTATCTCATACTCCATGTTATACTTCACCATAAGTATACTAATGTAATACGGCAGTAATTCTGACTGTCATAACATCGATTCTTGTCCCTTAAGGTACAAAAATAAAACAAAATAATAAGAAGGGAATAAACTCTTTAATCTTTTATAACAAGAAAACAAAAATAAAACAATTTTTTACGAACCAAACTTATAAGTCTTCTAGTAATTACCTTTTTTGAAAGATCTTTTGGAACACATTCGAATAACAATTGTTAGTAAAAAATTAAACTTATGAACAATTGGAAATAATTAAAATAAACTCAGTCTTAATAAGATGACTTGGCTGACATCATGGCAGGTGCCAAACCAGATGGGGTATGAGATGTCCACACGCACTTTACGCACATATATGCGCTGCGCTAGATCTCACAACACTAAACCGCAGTCATTCCGCAAACTGGCAACATCGCAACTACAGCTACACGAAACAGCAACTTGCATTCAGTATTTTTTAAAAAGTTATAGGAGTTTAAATCTTACTGGGGTGTCACCTCACCCGGTTCACCGGAGGTTAAGAGAAGAACTTTAAATAACATTACAAATATGTAAGGTATTATTTCTTACAGATAATGTTCAGATCATTAAGAATCGTGTTACTTATGGAAAAAAAAATATTGCTAAATACTAGTAATACCATTTCCTTCAGAATTATCATCCTACACATTTTAACACATTTCTAGAATAACAGATGCAGATAACATTGCCTTATTGTACCAGATTTGCATTAAATACATTTTATATTTGAAACCCGTATATTTTCCTTTAGTCTAGTTAGCACAGTAGTATGCCTGCCAATACCATTGATGTACAAAGAAGTGCAACATTGTTTTCTTATACATGATTCTATTCCCTACAAGCTCCTATCGTTGCTACAACAAGCTTCCTTCCTCCTTCAGTTTACGAGACAGAGCTTTGTGAGGTCAATCAATATTGGTTTTATCTCAGAGCATTTGTGCTGTGTGAGATTAACGTTTTGATACTTAACATTATAAACCAGCTGCTACCTACTGCTGTTGTTAACTTTAGAACATCTTTTGTTTTCTTATCATTTTAGTTATTTATGTTACCAAGGGAGATTCTGTGGCACCAAAGACCTTAATCAGGTGGCTGAACCCGTCATCAGTACACCTGTTTAATGTAAGTCAAAGTCAAGGTCAGTCACTTTAAATTATAAAAATACAAGGTGTCCATTGAAGAGCAAAATTAAATAACCTATGTGTCACAGTTTAAATGATTTATCTAATAAATGTAACAGTAAGACAATTTGAAAACACTATAAACCTAGAGTGTTCCTTGATTATATTTATTTCCTGAGTTTCATAAGCAGAGCAATATACACGGTGATCATTTTATTATATATTACACTGTTATTAGATTGCTACCCAATCAAAATCAATTTTCCATCTGCAAGCTTGCCATTTGATAAGCAGCAGGCAGGCATATATTTACTTTATGTCGTAGAAGGCCGATTCTGCTCACAGCCTATGAAGGTGCAAGCTGAATCAGCCTACGATAACTGGCTGTAAAATGTGCGACACGAGCTGCCGATGGCAGATTACGTGTAATTGCGTCTGCCCCTTAATGTTGGTAACCCTAATGGTAGTGTCAGTCGGAGCACTGATTGCATATGCCCAACTCAACGACATGCACCCATTACAATAAACAATCACCTGTTAGATACACAGATGTGTGAGCACACGCACATACAAACTTACATGCATACAAACACTAAGCAGATAGTACCATCAATAGAACGGAGCCCAAAGTCACAGGGCTGTGAAGCAATAATGCAAACCTTTTGACCACCATATTTTAATGATCAAATTCTTCACTGGTACAAGTATTAAAGAGTACCTCTCACCTATATACAATGCAGGTAGGCTATTTGTGTGGTGCATTAATCAGTCTGTCAAAAGGAATTTGTGGCATAACTAAAGCTGGGTACACACTTAAAACAGATATATCTGCAGATTAAGTGATCTGCAGATATATCTGTAGATGATGTAGCGTTCCCGCTAGGCTGTTTTAGTGGGGTGCGGCGCCCTGCCCTCCTTCTGGAGGGCAAAAAGCACCCTGCCCTCCAGGAGGAGGGCAAAAAGCGCCCTGCCCTCACAGCCTGCGGGTGCCGTCTTCACCCGCGGGACGCAGTGTCCCATGGGTGGAGAAATGTGCGGTGACCCGGTCACCGCCGGAGAATAGACGCCGGCCGCATGCCCCCTTTTCATGACCACGCCCCCTTTTCGAGCACGCGCACAAGGTTGCCCTCTTTAACTCCGGCACCCTGCCTGCCGCCGGAGCTAGAGTGAACACTGGATGATGGTTGTTCATACACACGAAACAACCATCATGCGTCTTCTGGCCGCGGGTCCCACTGACCGGGGGCGTGTCGCGCCCCCCTCCCCGCGGCCTCTTCAGCAAGTGTACGGGCGGTCGGCAACAGCACGATGCCCCAATAAATCTGCAGACATATTGCAGAAGCCGACGCGCTAAATGTCTGTGAATGACGTAGTTCACAGACATATCGCTGGCACACACTGGCCGACGGGCACCGGTAATATTGGCCGATCAATTGATCGGCCAATATATCTGCCAGTGTGTACCCAGCATAAGACACAAGGCTTATTTATCAATTATACCTACATCCCAAGATTGCTGATTAGAAAATAGTGATAAAGTAGACCATGCCTAAGCACCCAATCCACACTAATTCTTGGAAAACCACACACCTTTCCAGGTAGTTTGCACTCTTATTGGAAGAAAAACAGCATGACATCATATCAATATTCTATTACCTGAGAACTACTGCAATTGTTGTATTGATATACAAAAACTTACTGTATCCATAGCTACAGTATGTGTAGAATGGAAAAAATGTGTTGCATATATATAAATTTATTGGATTACAGATTTTTCTCGTATGGATATATTTATTCTTTTAAACACTATTTAAAAGACTTCTGAAATGACAGCAATGTGTCATAAATTTTGTATGAACTATTTTGTTTGTTTGGTACTATTCTGTTTAAACACATTACCAGTGCTAGGTGCTTTCCTTAGAATGTAATGACTTCTCTTATACTCTAGTAAAAATATATCCCCACAAATCAAAATGACGCAGATTTGGACTAAGTGGTTAAAGAGATTTACATTCTATTGCTAGCTAGTTATTACTCAGCTGAAAACCCTATAGCATTGATATAATGAATCCCTCAACCTCTGCCTCAAGCACAATTTTTCTTCCCAATCTCATTGGCTCCTAACTTTCTACTTGACCTTTCTGTATTCTGTGTGCATCGGAACTTCATTACAACCTTTTAATGATGCACAAATGGCACGCAACATCAAGGTCACAGCAAGCCCATCCCTGAATACACAATGTACTACATGGGATGGAAAATACTCATACATATGGTATGTCATCAACAAGCATACATTGTAAAAATATTATTGTTAAAATATATACCTCTATTTTACACCTTCACACTGAAATGACGGATCAGCCGTCCGACTGACCGATCTAATGATTTGGTAAGGTTATGCACAAACTATATTGTGCATACACACTTACTAATTGGCTGCACGATATGTCTGGCCAGAAGAACCAGTTGTGATGTCATTGTCGCTGGTTCCTGTGACCAGCATGTAGGTCATGTGTACACCAAGCAAGTGTGAACAATATATCTGCACAATGAATCCTACAGTATCTGCCAATGTGATATATCTGTGAAAGAAATCATTCACAGATCTTTTCTGTGCAGACACTGCCAGATGGTTGGGCAGGACGATATAGCGTTCATCGGCTGGACGAATGATATATACTCCAGCATTAGTCTCTGTTTGTTAAAATAGTAAAAATAGATAAATAAATAAACGTCTAATTTTGTGTTTAAGATGTATGATTGTGCCACACTGTGTATATTTCTGGTATACCAGGACAGTGCTGGATCATTTTAGAGTACAGTTTTGCTATTGCATTAGGGTCTCAATTGCATTTTTAATACCTGCAATTTCATGTAAAAATAAAAACATTATATTCTATGTGTTCATACCTATATATGTTCATACCTGCATCTGCATTCATTTGTGTAGAAATTGCTATTTATTGATACGGGATGTATTTGGTCACAATCCCCACAGCGGAATGACGGCTAGGGAGTTATGATAGGTGTCAAAATACCGATGCCTATCATAATCCCGACGCCGGAATGCCAAGGACGACATCCCGAACGAAGGTTAGTCTGGGGCATCCTTAGCGTTAGCCGCGGGGGGGAGGGTTGGGATTTGGGAGTCTAGCGGGGTTAGGGTTAGTTTTGGGGGGGAGATTAGGGTTAGGCACCCCCTAGGGAGGAGGGTTAGGGTTAGGCACCCCCCCCTGGGAGGGTTAGGTTTAGGGAGAGGTAAGGGGGGATAGGGTTAGGCACCCCCGGGGGTAGGTTACGGTTAGGCACTAGGGGGGAGGTTAGGGTTAGGCACCACTAAGGGAGGGTTAGGGGGGGACAGGGGAGGTTAGGGTACTTACCTGCCTCTGTCGGGATCTTGATCCTGTCGGGCAGCCGCTGGCATTTCAATCCCATTCCATTGATACATATCTGATGTGTGGGTTGCACAATGTAAGGATCATTCCCAGTATATGTCCAACACAACTTGCAACTAACTTAAAGTTTTGGTTTCAGGTAAAGACTCAAATATAATACAACTTGAAGACCAGTACAGACTTCTGTTTTTCTTATTTTATTTGAAATAACATAAGTGACTTAAAATTACTATCTTGGTACCTGTCATTCTTAGAAGAAAACAAATAACTGAATTCCTGTGTGAAAGGTTGCTCTATAATATATATATTTACAGCTAGCTGTGTGTCCTATTGTGTGTCTGAGTGACACAGCAGCCAGATTTACAATACATTCCAGACGAGGGCTTTTTGATTATATAATACAATATAGTACATTACTGATACCCACAAAGGGAATGTGTCTGCTTTGCTTCAGACCAAGAGATATATTTTTACAATATATTACTGTTGGAAATTTTCATAAAAGATTTAGGTATTAAGGAAAACATAATATTAAAATATTCATTATTTTCTTATCCAACACCGAGCTCTGTTTCCACTAATCTGTGGAATCTGGAAATTAAAGCATTAAGGACTTGAGAACTCCGCTCTGAAGGAATCCTGGATCACTGTCATTTATAAAGCTGAATGGTACTCTGACCACACCCTTTTTCCAGCAGAAGAAGTGGCGGTAACATCAGCTTCTGGGGGCTGAATGTAGTATTAGGGCACGGCATACTGTAGGTGGGCTGGAAAGAGGTATGTGGTGAGCTCTGAAGCATACTTACTACTCCCGGAGGGGGCTGCCAGGTCGGTGCAGCAGGGTGTGTGAGGGTGGCTTAAGTGGGCGGTGCTGGTGCAATCGTGGCCCTGCCCCCTGCTTTATAATGCCGATATTAACGGTATTGTAAAGCAGAGGACGGGATTACGATGATGCGATTCAGCTCGAAACACGTAATCACCCCCCTGACCCCAGGGCCATTGATACTTGTTTCTGATTCTGTTGACCCTTCGTCTAATTCTGGTTCTATGTCGTTAATTCTCCTCTGATGTTTGGGTTTTGACTTATTATGTAATTGGGTCATGAATTGTTGATAGGTCAAATTCAGTCTTTTGTACACAGGTGATACTTTTACTCTATAATTTTTCCCTTTCTGTGTTTGTTGCTCTGTGTTCAAATTCATGGTTTTCTTGTATCCCTGATGTATATCTAAGGTTGGTTGTGATTTTTTTTATTTGTCTTTTGATTTCTTATGCTTGAGCACCAATTTATTCATGAGCGCCTGGCAGGAGGATTCCATCTGGTCCCAGTCGCATCTCGATGCAAATCTGGTCCTCTGGCGCAGATACATAGATGACGTCTTCTTCATTTGGAAAGGTGACATACATTCACTAACAGAATTCACAGAATACATCAACAATAATGATAAGAACTTAGTCTTCACCACGGACTACAAACATCATTTCAATTTCCTTGATTTGACTATCATACATACCAAGACATACCAAAAGTCTGTCGATGTAAATAGTTATATTTTATCCACAAGTGAGCACCACTCAAATTGGCTAACAAGTATATCCATGGGCCAATTTAGGAGGGTAAAGACTGAATTGCACACAGGATGAACACTATATAGAACACAGATCAGAAAAGAAATAACAGTTCATATGTAAGCACTACAATCCTACCGAGATAGAGAAAGCCTACCAAACAGCTTTTGAGCTAAATAGAGATTCCCTAGTTGAAAAAATAGAAAAACCATAGAATAAAAAAGAAACACATACCACCAGCTTCATAACACAATACAGTAAGGACTCTAACTCATTGAGGGGTATCCTCAACAAACATTGGCCTACCCTGCAACAGGATGAACAATTAGCAGACATCCTACCTGCAAAACCACAAGTGATCTTTAAAAAGGCCCCTAATATTCACATGAGCCTGAATAAAAACCATATTCCCCCAGTATGTAAGATACATACAAAAATCCCTGACGAATAAATTGCTAACAAGTGTTTTTTTCCAGTGTGGTATGTGCTCCATATGTCGGATATGTGGGGCCACAACCAAGAAAACACAGTCATTCAAATCAAACATAACTGTAAAAGAATACAAATCAGGGAACATATTACCTGCACAATCTCAGGGGTCATATATTTGGCAGAATGCCCATGTGGGCAACAATATGTCGGAAGGACAATAAGACAGCTAAAAACAAGAGCAACAGAGCATGTCAGAGACATAGGCAAAGGATTGGAGACCCATAGCTTGTCCCACCATTTCAAACTCAAACATGACAATAACCCTAGTCAGAATCAAACAACTGACACAAAACTGGACGGGAGGTGACTTTAATAAAACCATACATAAAGAAGAACTGAAATGGATTTTCACACTGAAAACACAGTCTCCGAGAGGACTGAATATAGATAATGAAGTAAGATCCATTATCAGCCAAAAAAATAATCAACTGCCACCTAGTCATGATCCCCACCACCATCTTCATTCAAGTGGCCAGAAGCCTCCATTATCCATCATTATGAATTATTATTCCATTATATGTATTTTTATAATTCCTTACATTCTCTCTATGGAGTGTACATGTATATTATCACTATTCAATCAAGAATATTGATACTAATTTATATTTGGGAAAGGATTCATTTCAAGCATAATAGGACAGATGGGGCACACATTAACAAAGGTGTCAGCCTTTAAGGGGTCCCTCATAT
Organism: Taudactylus pleione; assembly: GCA_031769625.1. Lineage (NCBI taxonomy): Eukaryota > Metazoa > Chordata > Amphibia > Anura > Myobatrachidae > Taudactylus > Taudactylus pleione. The sequence continues at coordinate 15,230,414 of JAUIMM010000036.1, read as the reverse complement.
CGCAACACATATGTATCAATCTACTATATATTGGTTCTTACAACCACAACAATTAAGTATTAATAATTATAATTAATAGATAATATATTAGGACAGATAAGCACTTATCATCTCCATAAGCAATTTACCAGTATTCCCAGTGAAGAATTTATTTTGTATGTTGAAATACACGTATCTAATCATAAATTTAACCCTATATATAGATATACACATTACAGACACTAGATATGTGGACACAACTAACAGACAAGAGCATCAGCTCTATATTGTGTATGCCACATCACAATGACTACAGACTCCTCCAACTGGGAGTGACATAGGAGATGTTCCCTAAAAATGGAGCAATGTGAATCAAATGAACACCATGTCCCTGAGGAAGGCCACATAGGCCACTACGCGTCGGACCACCCACACTTTTTGATACCCTGCACTGGATCGCACTACAAACCAGTGGACTTTAATCTCAACTATTATAGAGACTGAACTTCAAGCGCTCAATATATTTACAACGAGCCACACGAGGCAGCAAGTCAATACTGCGGACTCTCGCTATACTGCAATACCCGGAAGTGACTGACCTCACTCACAACAGACTATCCACCACACCAAGTGTGTAACCAGGCACACACTCGGTCCTCTACGACTGGCAGGTTCACCCTTCTACCCTTCTCACCAGCGGGCTGATTGGAGTGACCAGCAGCGGCGGTAGACAGCTGGGACCACGCAATCCTTTGAGATCAGAGGGCAAGGGACGCCGCCCCTCCAGAGTGTTACACCATCTAATCATCACTTTTTTCTGGACTATTATCGTGTACACATTTTTGTAAGGTGATTGCTGTGTGAAAATTGATGGCATATAGCTAAAATAAAGAAAGGCTAAAGGCGACAAAGCACTTGCCTAAAATGATGCATATACATAATTTTAGCCCCATCCCCTCCCCACAAACCCGGGATTTGAGGCATTTTGCTGTGACTGAGATGGGGCCTAATGATGTGACAGTCTGGCCCCGCTCCCTAATGTGATCAGCTGAGTCTCCTCTCCGGGCTTCTACCAGAGAAGAGACTTTCAAAGTAGGCAAGTATGATCTATGAAATGGCATCTTTGTGGTGGTTATAAGAAGGGGTCTTATTGGTTGTCCATTTAAAATGTGTGACTGTACTGTTATTTATGAAGTAACTCCTTTACCTACCTTAGCAGTGATCCAAAAGGAGTTTCCTGACATGATATTAAGTTATTGCACCGTGGATTACCTGTCACAGTGGCTCAAGGTCAAATGACCCGTTTGGCTGGACATAGGAGATGTAACCCATAGTTTAAATAGGGGTATGGTTTAACCATGACATGGCCTTTGCTGTCACTTGGTTACATGGTAGGCTCCTCCCCTTAACATTATGATGTAATTAAATAAAAGGCTGTGGCCATATTCTCTTTACTGCTTCGTATTGTGTCAATTATTCTGTGTTCATCGTATATGAAGGTAGATTATTTGATAGCTTCTGTGTCTAATGTCAAGCTAGGCTAAACGACATACAGGTCCTGTACCGCCCTGGTAATGGAGCAATCAGTTCAGTTCTACAAGTCCCAAATTATGGTGAGAATGGGTACTCAGGAACTAACGGGTAAGTGTAACTGTTCTGTCATTTTTTATTCCAGCTGTTTTTATACTCATATGCAGACTGCTGTAGACTGTTGCAAGATGACTTGATAAATTAAGACACCGGGATAACATTAACATTATCACATTTTTGTGCAGTATCCATTACAAATGCTGTAAGGTAAAAACTGTCACCAAATTCATAGAGCTTAGTGATAATTACCTCTAAATATAAATCTTCTGCCAAAGTTGAGGGCGCCTTTTGTTCATTATACTACTTTCTATATTTCAGTAGAAGATAGTGAAGACAGTTTGCATGGGAACATATAAAATGTTAAGCAATATAACACAGAGTGCATTGCATAGTCTGATAATGTGCAAATAAAGATGATCCACAGCACATCCTGTTTTCATTTGCATAGCTTTAGTTACATTTTGTTTTACATGTAAATTGTATTTGTTTCTGTTGTATTCAGTCTGATTTGCAAATTCACCTAGCTAACTGTAAGAGGACGGATTCTGCAAACTGACACCTCTACTGTAGTGCCAGAATCTGTCTCAAATCCAGATTTATTTATCAATATGCTGTGATAAAGCATTTTTTTTATCGCCACTAGAAAGTCAAATATCAGTGCAATTTATCAATGAAATATAATTGAGAGGCAAGCTATGCTCAGCTGTCTAAGGCAATACTGGCCTGGCAAGGGTTAATTTAATGCTTCGCCAAGTCTCTGAGAATATTCGCAGTTCACACATGTGCAGTGGACCTGAAAGCCAAGATATAGAGCCCAGATATGGAACATGGTTTTGTGCTACAAAAAGGGGCGCAAAGAGGGGGGTTGGAGATGGTACTAATTACATGGGCCCGGGCTCCTCTCCTTTGCCTGTGGCGTCACTAGAAAGGCAAATATCTATGCAATTTATCAATAAAATATACTTGGGACAGGCAAGCTATGCTCAGCTGTCTTCCGCAATACTGGCCCAGCACGGCAAGTCTCCTCTCCTCTGCCTGTGTGAGGAGGAGTGATCACACCGATCGCAGCCCCCAGGATTTGTGGCGGACTGAGGGGCTTGCGGTGCTGCAAATAGGTTATTTTCCCCTAAGGAGGCGTGGCCACGACTCCCACAATTAGGCTATACTCCCAAGGTGGGGACAGGTACTAATGACCCTGACCCGGGCTTGTTGGAGGGGCCCAGGTCCGATGTCACCCACACCACCACCTTTCAGCAGCCCAGAACACACTGCTGTGTACTGGGCTGCGGTGGGAGACTGTTCGCTCTACCTGTGGGGGAGGGGTAGTGATCACACTGATCAGGCCACCCCCCCAGATTTGCACTGGACTGAGGATCTCACAGCGCCCCCTCCCCAATTAGGGTTGTTTCCCCAAGGGGGTATAGCCACGTCTTAACTGCGATTAGGGCCCCTCCCCCCTGGGCTGGCTCTTAATGGCCCTGACGTCCCATCAACAGTAATGGGGCCCTGGGCCAGTTCTCTTCGGCCCTGGTTATGAGTCTGACTTTCATGAACACTCTGGAGAAGTGTGCAGTCGCCTACCTGCCTTTGCTTGTATATAGACACACGATTACATCAAAGACACAAAAGGCACAAATGGCGTGTGGAAAAAAAAAATCACCAATATTTGCGATAGGAGGTGAAGGACAATGTACAGTACATACAGAGGACTTTCCAACGATTTCCTAATTCAGATTCTGCACCATTTACTGTGTTCAAGGTCTTGAAATGTTAAATTGTCACAGCAGATAATCACCATGCAATATCGCTGTTTCTTAGAAGAGTTCCCTCTACTTTACTACCATCATTTATAATAGTATTCTGCTAAGTATCATAGTTCTCACTACTGAATTAATTACTAATTAAATAATATGCTAATTTACATGGCACAAGTTTACATATTGAAGGTTCTGCTCATTTCACTGCAGAATTTCCATGTTGATAACCTGCTTTTGGCTCTGATTGCAATTTAAGAGCAATTTAAAACCAATTACATTCAGCAGATTTTTCTTTTACACAACTGATAAAAGACATTAAATTACAGTATAAAAGAAGTGGCGGGACATGCATTTGCAGACAATACTTTCTCTACAGCAAGAAGTCAGCATATTAAAAAGAAAACAAAACACAAATTAGGTAAAAAAGTAAAACAACTTAGAACTGCTGTCTAATTAAGTGTGATGAGAAGGAGTAAATATAAAGCAAAATTACACCTAATAGCACATTTTATTCACAGACAAATACTGTATAGACCTACAATTTAACTCTCAAAGCTACAGTAAATGACTCATTCTTCCCTACACCCCCAGAATGTCCAGGATACTGGGCCTGATTCAGAGCCGCTCGTAAGTGGCCGCTCGTTCGCTCTGAGCGATGGTCGCACAACTGCGCATGCATATGGGTTGTAATGCGCATGCGCAAAACAGTCATTGCGATCGGAAATCGTGCGCTCGTAAAACAGCGAGGAGCTGCTAATTTGATTGACAGAATGTACCGTTTGTGGGTGGTAACAGGGGAAGGTGCTTGAAAACGGTGGAGTGGAGATCTGAACGCAGGCGTGCCTAACGGTCAAAAGGGCATTTAATGGGAGTGCAGAATTAGTAAAGGAGCGTCATCGACCACGTAACTTGGTTGTCTTTTAGCCTGAACTGCTCGCAGTGATAGCGGTAAGAAAATCCTACCACAAGCACTGCGAGCAGTTCAGATGCCTTTATATGTTCCCGATTAATCTAATAAATAACGGAGATGATGTGATGCGAACGGCAAAGGGGCGTCTTCACCCATAGCGAGCGCATTTTTCGGACGCTCGCTCAGACATAGAGGCGTCAAAAACCGCAAAGAGCAAGCGCTCAATTTAAATATCCGGCCCCTTTTTTAGAACGACCAACCGCAAATAGCGTCCGGGTCTGAATCAGGCCCACTGTCTCCAGAAATTAGGGGAGTACTCCCAGATTCTCAGGATAGCAGGGCATCCTCCCAAATCCAGCCCACTTCCCTATGCTTCATTAGCAGTTCACTGAGTCAACAAAGCCCCATCTAGCAATTCCGCTAGCTCAGTGGTGACCCTTGCTCTGATGGCAAGAAACATGCCGCCACTTCCCCAGCCCCTGGGGAAAGTAAGCAAGTGTCAGATTAAATAATCTATTAGAGGGATACAAACACTTTTTTTTATTGTAGCACAACAATGCCCACAATGCCCAGCTCCCCCCCCCCCCCCACCAGAATAGTGGTCACTTCACTTCTAACACACTCCCTTTGTAGCCCCTATCCCTCTGGGTGTTTTTTAATACATCCAAGCAATCTATATTTTTTTATGGTCATGAATAGTGGCTATAAGAAATTATAATTGTCAGACATAGAAACCGATAGTATCTATGGGCCTCATCGTATCAAACATGATACGGCACATAAAACATACACAAAATGTTATATGTGTTAAATGAACACTTAACTTTAAGAAAATTACAATCACAAAAACAAAACAATTTACAGATTCTTTGATTTTTTTTTTTCTCCAATGTAAAGATTACCCAATCTACTAATCTGCACTCATACATTACAGATATTTTTTCAGTGATTTGAAGATCATTTTCAGGAAAGATAGATCTGCCAATCTTCAAGGGCTCATTATTTTACTAGTAACGGTCTGCAAATTGGCTAATTGTTACCCTACACTACCAATCTCCAGCCACAACTGGTTTTTGAGATCCACCAATTCCAATAATGTTTTGGTTAGAATCTGCGATTTGTGACCCCCAAACATTGCAGATTTTTTTTTACACAATCATCTGCAAAACACAGAATTGCCCCAATTGAATGCTAATGTTTGGGGACCTTTAGATACAAGGAAGACATGAGGAACAATTGTTTCATTATCATCATTTACAGTACAGCTATGCACCTGACAGCAAAACAACATGTCTGTGGTATTGCCAATTATTACACTAATTTCTCTATTAAAAAATAATATCCTAGAGATAATAATATTAGCATCATGTCCTAACACTTCTCTGCCATAGAGCAAATGGAAGCTGCAAAATGGGTCCCATGAAATATATACCGTAGGTTGACAACTAAACTCCTCCAGCTCTGAGTGGAAAAAATGTAAAGTGGAAGTGACTGTGTGTGGTGTCACGTTGTATGGGACACACCTACAGTATAATGTACCCAGTGCCTTAACTAGACATTCTGCTGCCCTGTGCATGAAAGAGTATCGGTGCCCCCCCTCCATTTTTCACCAATTAACATTGTCATTAAACAAATATAAAGGAAAATAGGGAAATAGTTATACAGTTTATTTACAGTGAAAAAAACAAAAACTCCAGTGCTGTTAGTATTTCATATTACTATATCCCACCCTCCTGCCCTCCCGGGACTTTTCCGATTCGGATGCACATTGGAACCCATTTTATATAACCATGGTGCCATGAAACAGCCCCCCCTTTCCCTGTGACTCCAATGTCTCACACACATAACACCCTTCCCCCATCCTCCTCGAGACTTCAATGTCACACACGCATACAACACACACACAGACACATACAACACACACATGCACGCACACACACCACCTACTCGGCCAACACTAACAAGAGACTGGCCTGACATGATTCTTCAGTGTTAGCCTCTCAGTGCCGTACCGCCTTCCCGCGCCACACCAAAAAGGTCCTCGATTCCTTGCACTGTGGGAGTTGAGTCACTGGAGAGACGTCGTGACGTTTCTCCTTAAAGCCAGTGCGCCATGCGGGAGCCGGAGGAGGCGGAGCTCACAGCAAGGTTGTGGATAAATCCTCTTCCATAGATGTACATACTGAAGGGGATCTATACACAACTCTCACAGCAGTCAGGACAGTCAGGTGTGCCGCTAATATACATCGCACCGGCAAATAGAAAGTGCATCGGCGACCGGGTCCGCCGCCAGAGCATCCTGCACTCTGTACGTTGGCAGCGGCCACACCCCCCTGGTTATGGCCCTGAAATAAGGCTCCACAACCCAGTGCACTTTGGTAGATATCTAGGCTCACTAGTACAAAGGAAGACCCATGTTTTTACCAAAAAGGATTATGTAATGCTCCTCATCTGTTTGGCGCTTTGTAAATGAGGACCTGTCATATTGTACACACTGTGATTCCAAAGTATGAAACAGACAAAAAAATGTAAATCTGATAATTCATTATTAAAAGCTATGCAAATAGTAATACTTTCCCTTATATGAGCTAGCAGGGAATACTATTTTATAGCAAATGGTGGGTCGCAAACATAAGATTAGAAACTAAAATATAGAAAATTTTCAAAATGGCATTTAATAATAATATGAACAAATAACTAAGCTTGAATGTGATATAGTAGCAGCATTTTTCCCCAGAAGCAGCAGAACAGAATAAGGAGACTGACCCATGCCAATATGAATGAACTTCAGAAAATTACCACTTGACATTAAAGGGCAGAGAGCTAATGCTACCAGCCACAGATGAAATCAAAACAAAATCCCTTGGATAAAAAAGATTTATTAATGCTGTTGTTCTTTGTCATTGAACTGAATAGTGTCAGTCTTCTAAAGTTCTGACACCTGGAAGGTTCATCCTATTTTAAAACTACCTAACCAGTTTAAATTGTTTTCTTCTTTGATCCAATGAAATAAGTTCAATATTTTCCTTATGTGTCCTTTTCAGAAGAGCGTTATACAGTACATCATTAAAGTTGGGGATGTAAGCCAGGACACATACACTCACTCACTCTCTCTGTCTCCCCTTCCCCCAGGGGTGTAGGGTCCAAAATCTTATTCATATGCACACTCACTTGTTCCGGGGCACCCTGCTTTTCAAATGTAAGACAAACTTTGTCAGTTTATCCCCAGGTGCTTATTAACTGCCCATGTGCATTCCCCATCTCTCACTGGTGGCTGAAGAAAACTGACAGCAGCAGTAGACTGTAGGCACTAGTCTGTGCCCAGAGTCTACTGCGCATATGCTAAACGCTGGGAAAATGGCTGGCAGCCCTGCCACTACGGGACTTCAGAGAGTTAAGTATTAGAAAATATGGGTGCAGGGTGTATGGTGTGGGCCCCCCTGGGCCCATGTGCCCCACACACCCTGATCTCTCCTGAGGAATCTATATTGGAGAGCACCTGCATTGTCTACATCAGGCCCAGCGACAGAAGGGGACAAAGAGGACAACCATATCAGGCCCATAGGATCAGAAGGGCCCGAGGATCAGAGACAGCCAAAATGGGGCAGCAGCACCTAGTAAAACTTTTTAAACAGCTGCTGTACTGTGACAGCAGCCGTCCAGCTAAAGCCCCGCCCACTGACACCTTCCCAAGTAAAATACCGGGTCACGCAGGGGCTGGTGCATTCCCTTGCACCCAGCTCCGGCCCCTTACCCCTCCTGCTTTCTTCCTGTTCCTCTCCTCTCCCATCGGCTTCCTTCAACTTCCCTCTCGCATCATATACATATATATACACAACACATGGCGGCGGCCAGGGGCGTCGAGAGGGGGGGAGCGGGTACAGATTACCCGGGTCCGGCCTTCCTGAGGGGTCCGGCAGGGGGCCCGGGTCCGCTCCCCCCTCCCTTATCTCTCTCTCAGCAGCTCAGCACACAGCGTGTGCTGAGCTGCAGTGGGAGACTGCTCGTGGCTGCTGAGCAGCAACCGCAGCAGTCTCCTTTGCCTGTGGGGGGGGAGCGATCACACTGATCGCGTCCCCCCTGGCTTTGCGCCGGGCTCTAGGGCTTACAGCGCCCCGCTCCGCTGCAAAACTTTTTTTTTTGCTCGAGGGGGCGTGACCACGCCTCCCGTGATTAGGCCACGCCCCCTCTGTATCTGGGCCTGCCGCGGCTCTCTACGGCCCTGGCGGCGGCACTCTGGTATAAAGCATGACACAGATGCAGGATGAGTGCCATCGCCATGTGTTGTGTAATGTGAGCCCTGCAGAGGAGCATCTACGGAGGGCTTTCTAGGTCTTCATATTATATTTATGGGAGTGCCACCTGACTGGGACTATTATATATATAAAATGCACGCACACAATACACAATTCTATATATAATTTCATATTGTCATATTCATATTCCAATAAATATACTGGTAGGTTAATTGGCTCCGCAAAAAAATCACCCTAGTGTGTAAGTGTATATATAGATTGTAACCTCCACTGGGGCAGGGACTGATGTGAATGGCCAAATATTCTCTGTAAAGTGCTGCGGAATATGTGTGTGCGATATATAAATAACTGGTAATAAATAAATAAATAAAATTAATTTGTAAATATTTATATATGTATATATATATATATATATATATATATTATGTATTTATATTATTTTCTTTGTGACATCACATATCTACATCTGTGCAAGAGTGTCTCTTTTTATGTACTGATTTGCAGGCCATAATATCAGCGTCTGCTAGGGTCCAAAAGTTTGCAGCAATTAATAAGGTGAGTTACAGCAGATCACAGTGAAGATAGAGTGCAGAAGCACGCCTAATTTCACAATGAAGTGTAGAAACAACATTACATTTTGAGGGATGTGATTATTTAAATGAGAGAAAGAGGTGGAGAATGCATTTACAGGAGCATTTCTAGCATTTCAGGAGAATGTATAACATTTCCTTCCCCACTAAAGCACTTGAATTCAATACCATCTCTAATACCACTTTCAAACCAAAGCCACAGATTTGAGCCTGCTTTCTCCAAAGTTATACCCCTTTTCCACCTAAATTCCGGGTCTGACCCGGAGTTGGAACAAAGTTCCTATCCAGATCAGACCCGGAATTTTGCCGGCGCTGACTCGGGATATTCCCGAGTCAGCGCCGCTTACACCGCAGTCGGGTCTGCATAGACCCGGCTTTTGCGGAGTGAAAGTGGACGCTTGGAGATGACGTCATCTCCAAGCGCCACTGAAGCCGGACCAATCGGCTGGCTAGCAGCGCACTCCAGGTCATCGTGACCCGGAGTGCGCTGTTCCCATAGCAGGGTTTCACGGGCTACACCCGTGTTAAACCCTGCTAGTTACCTGGGTTGGATTGCCGGGTCACTCGACCCGGCGATCCAACCCTCTGCCCTTTTACACCAGGGAGCTGCCCGGGTTAACCCTTCAAAAACCCGGGTTTTAGCTCCGGTGTAAAAGGGGTATTATTGATCACAGATTGGACCCAGGTCACAGCTCCAAAACTCCTTTCTCACTGCACCTTGGACCCCTTTCACACTGAACCCATGTCTGCCCTGCCAAATACGTGAGTGGACGGGTCGGACATGGGAATAACCGTGGTAGCGGCAAGGTTGAGGTCCCAGCAATTTGGTTATAAAGGGCCTCTTCACCTGTATTGTAACATGATACATGTTGTACTGAGTTGCACTTTTATCTAAGATGGAGGGTTGTTAAAAAGGACGGTGAAATGGAAAAGAGAGTAGGTGGTGGACAGAGGGGCTAATAGGTTAAGAAAAGGGCTAATAGGCTTTTCTGGAGGATCAACTCATAAGGGCTTGAGGGCTTGCTTAGAGGTGTGGATGCTGGTAGAGAGCATGATAGTACAAGGCAGTGAGTTCCAGAGCAGTTGGGCAGCACAGGAGAAGTTTTGGATGCCGGAGTGAGAGGAGGTGACAGGAGTGGATGTAAGGCAGCATTTGGTGGAAAAGCAGGAGTGTGTGAGGAATATGAGGTTGGAGCTGTAGGAGGGACTGTAGCAAATTATTATTTGTATTCTGTGATGAAATGGTAGAGTGATAAACAATTTTTAATTAACTTAATAATATCATATAAGAAAATGTAGGTAAGGGTAATGTCACATAACCAATTAAAATGTAAAATTTTAAATCAGGGGCTATATCACAAAAGCTATATTTATCGGTTTTAGGTCACAAAGTGAAGGACCCATATCTGCAGTGCATATACACTCTCCTACAACTGCCCAACATGGCAATGCACCCTATACTGTGCCTAATTAGCTATAGCATTGGCAAAGACAAAATTAATTGTGGCTTTAGTGATTGTAAAGTGTATAAACTCAATCTAGGTAGTACTACAAAACACTGAAAATCCTGCTGCTTTTTATCCCTGTATGGCAATACCCTATTTTTTTAAACAATAAAAAAGCAATGTAATTTAAAATGTGTCAAAATATTAATAGTTACTGAACGTATTTTAATAACATGGAGTATATACAAAACTGTATGGTAATTAAAAATCTTAGAAAAATTTATGATTGCAAAACTCAGTATTATTAATTATTAAATTAGTATAGATTATTATTTTTTATTCTGCAACTGTTGATATAAAATTCATATTTTTAAAAGTTGAGCACATTTCTATAATATGTCATAAGCAATAGCTTTCTTTATAAAAGCACATTAAATTTCCTTATTTAGAACAACAGCTCTGTAGGAGTGAAATGTAAGTGTTGAAATAATGAATTGGGATTGGAAAATTTTCACAGCTATGTTCTAATGAGCTAATAAAAAGGAGACAATTTGAAAAGTATGCTTGAAAACAGTTCCCATTTAATTTTTTTAACCTTGGAGAAAGGACATTTGCTTTTCAATTAATTTAATAATAAATTATATTTACAACATTGATGCTATGTTTCCCTTATGACAAAAAATACATTTATTAGCATAACTGCATATATAATTTGTTTAAAATTTTAACACAAATGCAAATTGACAGCACATACATTTTGCTTCCTCAAGCATTCCTTGCTCTGAAATCAATTAACGAAGAACTTAATTGAAAACAATAAAATTGCTAATTGAGCCAAATTATTTGTAGTAATTTTATAAGATGAATAAAGATGCAGCTTAAATGAATTTAGGACCTCTGAACCTATAGCCAATTATTTAATTAATAATGTTGGACTAGTTTAAACTAACACTATCTCACATACTCATATATTTTGCTTACACAAATTCGTAAGCAGACCACGGAAGCAATAATACCCATTTATTATTTAACTTTTTTTTTACTTTTTTTATTTTTTTTCCGAGTTATTTGTTTACAATGTTCAATAATAAAAAAGTATGCGTTTTATAGGATTTTTTAAATTAATAATTATATATGTAAAACGTTTATTAAATGATCCATTTTCATCCTCTTTGACAACACTTATAGATTATTAACCTTCAAATCCTACCTCCCCTCATTGTATTGCACATCATACACAAATTAAATAGATCTTGAAACAGCAAAGCTGGGTACACACCAGACTGTAGGCCTGATTCAGACCCGCTCGCGTGCGAGTCGATGGTCCCCGACTGCGCATGCGCCAGACCCGTACTGCGACGGCAGGTCCGTCGCAACAGGTCTCGCTACAAGATGGGGCGGCTGTCGATGTTGATTGACAGCTTGCCCCGTTTTGTAGGCAGGGAGGGGGGGTGGCTGCAGTGGCTGCACAAATGCAGGCATTCCCTTAGGAACGTCTGGCGTTTGTGGGCGGCCCTACTGACATCACTCGGGATGTCAGTAGTGGACTTCCTGCTCTATTAGAGCAGGAAATCCACTCGGGCTTGCGAGAGCTGAGACCCTACCACAGGGTCTCCTCACAAGCACAATGGCCGCGATAATTGCAACTATCGCCAGGTCGCTCGCAAAAGCTGTGGGTGGTCAGTGGTCACCCACAGCTTAGCGAGCGACCTGGAGGCCGAAAAAAAAATAAATCCCTGCCCTGATTCAGAGCAAGCACTCGCAAACAGCGAGCAGGCTCTGAATCAGGCCCTGTGTACTCAGCAGATGAGACGACGCAGTGGAACAACACATTGCACAGTCCGTACACACTGCATGATGCGGTGTATGACAGTGCAATCTGTTGCTACATGCTGCATTTAGCAGCATGGCGTCTTCATCACATCGTCCCATCTGCTGTGCAGCACAGAAGATGGGACGATGCGATGAACAACCCACAGACACGCACGATCAGTCGTACACACTATGTGATCCACGCGATATATTGTTCCGATCCACGTTGGAGCTACAGATGTGTCAACTGTCATCTTATCAGCGATGCCTATGCATCACTGCAAACAGGGGCAGGCTGGGCCAGGGTGCCATATTTCCTTCAGTGAGGGCCGCAGTCACACACTGCACATGCATGATTGACAGCTGGGTGACAGACAGAAAGTGTTCTTCAGTCGCTCCGACTATAGAACCATCAGAGCGGCTGGGCAGCATTCTCTGCCTGTTATCCAGCAGTCTGTCCCATCCATGCACCTTGTGACTGAGCGCTCCTTCTGAGTCCGCTCCACAGCAGGGCAGGGCTGCGTGCAGTGTGCACTGGTATCTTCCTGTCTGGGTCTGTCCCTCACCTCGGGCCCTCCTCCGAGTCTCTCTGCCCCTGCTATCCCATCTGTCACTACTCTAGATCTCATGCTTCATTCTGCTACTGAATCTACTGCCTCCTGGTCAGAACCCTGCCCCCTCCTCTACCCTCCCTGACTGTTCTAAACTCCTTCCTGTCCCTGGCTAAGACCCCGCCCCCTCAACAGGTGACCCCGCCCCCTCTCTTACCTTGTCTGCCTATTTAATCTACCTCCTCCTGTCCCTGCCCATGACCCCGCCCCCTCACCCCAAGTATCCGCCCCTTTTCTAGGTTATCCTGTCTCTTATCTTTTCCTATACCTTTGAGTTCCGCAGGGACCAGAGACAGATCCCCCTTCCAGACAGGTAAGTGCAGTGGAGATGTGAACATGTTTAAAATCATATTTGAGGGGGGATGGGAGTGGAATACTTATGCAATGGGGATGGATATAGTTGTTTTTATTTTGGGGGCAGGGGGTGTTTTAATACTGGCGGCCACTGCGGCACTCCCAGATCTGGTGGTCCCTGCAAACCTCTCTGCATTATAGAGCACATCACTGCGACACTCCCTGATCTGATGGTCACTGCAAACTTCTCTGCATTATATGGTACATCACTGTGACGCTCTATGATCTGGTGGTCACTGCGATCCTCTCTGCATTATATGGCAGTCACTGCGATGCTCCCTGATCTGACGGTCACTGCAAACCTCTGCATTATATGGCAGTCAGTGCAACGTTCCCTGATCTGGTGGTCACTGCAAACCTCTCTGCATTATATGGTAGTCACTGCGATGCTCCCTGATGTGTCGGTCACTGCGAACTTCTCTGCATTATATGGCACATCACTGCGACGCTCCCTGATCTGGTTGGTCACTGCGAACCTCTCTGCATTATATGGCACATCTCTGTGACGCTTCCTGATCTGAAGGTCACTGCGAACCTCCCTGCATCATATGGCACAGCACTTCGACGCTCCCTGATCTGACGGTCACTGCGAACCTAAATGCATTATATGGGACATCACTGCGACGCTCTCTGATCTGACGATCATTGCGTACCTCTCTGCATTATATGGCACATCATTGTGATGCTCCCTGATCTGGTGGTCACTGCGAACCTCTCTGCATTATATGGCAGATCTCTGCGACGCTTCCTGATCTGAAGGTCACTGCGAACCTCCCTGCATCATATGGCACATCACTTTGACGCTCCTTGATCTGGTGGTGACTGCAAACCTCTTTGTAGTAGCCGGCAGTCACTGTGATGTTCACTGCCTTATATGGTGGTCACCATAGTATTCCATGCTTTATATGGCTGTCACTGTGATGTTCTTTGCTTTATATGGCGGTCGCTGTAATATTCCCTGCATTACAATAGTGGTCACTGCAACTCTCTCTATATATTATATACCGGTTACTAGCCACTGTAAACCATCTAAAGTCTCTCCTGCCTTATACTAGAAAAATAAATATGTCAGATGAAATGAAAAAAATAATTCTTAAGGACAGGGTCCCCAGGATGCAAAAATGTCTAGGTACGGCTATTTGTGTAACAGTGCAACTAGACAAATGACATACAGTAGCTCTGTTAAAGAGCCAGACCCAATTAGAGGGGGTAAATTTACTAAAGTTCGATTAGAGATTCATTTTTATGACTCACTGAAATCTCCTGAAATCGAATTAAACTTGAACAGCAAAATCCCTTAGCAAATTTCAAATTTACTTAGAATGGATTTTGCTTTCGATTTTCAACTCGAATTCGATCTTGTTTCAGTTTAAGAAGGGATTTGCTGTTCGATTTTGCATGTTCATGTCCAAATCGAACAGCAAATCCCACTCCAAAATGAACTATAAAGCCCCAAATGAATAGAACTGCTTCATGCTTTCATTTTCAGCATGATCAGTTTGATTTCACACAGATACATGCATACATCTGTGAGATCCATGCATGTATCTTACTGTAAAAAGCTTATAAAGAGTTAATGTTTAAAAAAAAATGCACAACAAGCCTCTGACTTTTCATAGCCAGTCCTAGTTGTTCAAGTACAGGGAAAAAAATGCGTAGGTTCCCCTGTACTTAGCACAACCAGCACCAGGCTCTGATCTGGTCCTGGTACTGGAATTACAGGGGAAAAAAGTGTAGGGTTCACCTGTAATTTCCACAACCAGCAAAGGACCCTATCACCGGTTT
The DNA here is from genome assembly GCA_031769625.1 of Taudactylus pleione. Classification (NCBI taxonomy): domain Eukaryota; kingdom Metazoa; phylum Chordata; class Amphibia; order Anura; family Myobatrachidae; genus Taudactylus; species Taudactylus pleione. The sequence continues at coordinate 15,215,325 of JAUIMM010000036.1, read as the reverse complement.
CCCCTGCCGAAACATTACTGCAGACCGCTAGTCAGCCCAGGCCGAGGATCCCTGGGGAGTAGGCTACTCATATTTAAATTTTTTTGCTAAACTATTTTAAATCAGTGAATGAGTAAAAACATGTATTTCACACTTTCACTGCTGGTGCCATTGTTAGATGTGCTGAACCCTTGCTTGACTGTGACCTATAAGTCCCCATATGAGGTTTTTAATTAATTGATATTTGACGTTCCATCGCCTTTAAACTTATCAATAAAAACTGCTGCAGCTTCATAGCCTACGAGCATAATGCAGATATTCTAACTGGGCTGTTTGCTTATTGTTCACTAACACTAACTAAAGTAGTAAAAAACATTATTATTAAGGCTCATTTGTAATGTTTTTATTTATTTTTTACTTAGAAAATGGGAATTTATTAAACATACTTTTTATAAATTATCAAAATTACCAATCACTGCTAAAGTGTCTATATTATATACCTGTTACTAAAACTGTGCCTGTATTATATATCTGTCACAAGAATTGTCCCTGTATTGGATATTGGTCACAAGAATAATCCCTGTATTGTATAATGGTCACAGGAATGGTCCATGTATTGTATAATGGTAAGTAGAATGGTTCATGCATTGTATATATCGCACTAGATTGCTGTGTGCATTATGTAGGGGTCACTGGAATGGTTTCTGGTTTGGGATGGGGTTGGTCATTGTATCTGTCTATAGCTCTTTGACATAAGAATTTTTCACATATTTTATTGGCTATTTAAAGCACACCCACATTAGATAAACCTTACCTACAGAGGCTACACGGGATGCCGACGGTCGGGATCCTGGCTCCAGAATACAGACCACCGGCATCATGAAGGTAAGTATCAGGGGGTTAGGGGAGGGTTAGATTTAGGGGTTAGAGTTAGGCAATAGGGGGAGGGTAGGGTAAGGCACTAAGGGGGGAGAGTTAGGTTTAGGTACCGGGAAGGGGGAGGTTGGGGTTAGGCAGTAAGGAGAGGTTAGGGTTAGGCACTGGGGAGGGATGGTTAGGGTAGGTAGAGGGGGAAGGTTTTTCGAGATGCCAGTATCTGGATTCTGACAGCGGGACTCCGAGCGCCAGCATCCCATGCCCAACCCACTATTATCATGTGTTTTTCCCCATTGCAATGCGCTGGTGGAAAAACCTGGCCAATTACTTCTGTCTGCCACCAGGCTAAAAGTTGCATTACATTGGCAGATCAAGGATGAGAATATACGCAGCCTGGCATAGCTAGTCGTTAGCATGATGCGTACGCATGTGCATACGCATCACAGGTAAGATGACAGTACACACATCTGAATATATTGGAAGAAGACGGGTCGCATAGTGTGTACCCAGATTAAGTGTCACACTTCTGGATGACACAGAATGTTTCACCATTAATTCAAATATGCAGAGCTCTTTATATCTAAACTAATCAGAGATCTGTTATTGCAATTGCCTGCCATTCATTATCTATGGTGCACTGCTTAGTAAACAATGTCCTCTCATCCATATACCCAGTCAATGATGGGACACTTTTGACAGTATTATATGACTGCTTACAGGCACTGCCAAAATGCAGAGTGAGTGGATAGTGAGTATGTAGTTGTTGCTTTCTAAGGAAGAGACATCACCTAGGACTATTGGTGAGGCCTCAAATTTGTCCCTCCACTGACTCCACTATTCAATTTAACAGAATGGAAGGAACATAACACATCATCAAGTTTAGAAGTTGTCCTCTGGATATTGCATATGACTTCAAGTAAGTTTACCAATTACTATGAGAAATTAAAAAAACAATACCCCCTAACTCTGGAGTGCTGGAATTGGGGGCAGTTGGCATGACCACACTATACTGTAAGTATGGCTGCAAACCAGGGGCTTTCCAAATGCTTTTAAAATGCACTCAAATAGGGATTATCCCATCTAAATTAGGGCATTTAGGAGGTATAGAATGGGTTTTTCCACCAGGCTGCTATTAGTTCTATTATTCTTCCAAGTTACCTTTATGTGGACTACTCAAAACAGTTCTGCAGCCAAACTCATGGTCTACACGTTAACTTTAATCATATTGACAGCAAGTAACAGGTATTCATTCACACCTACTGTATAATAAAGACCCTACCAATCCAGCAAGTATAGTAATTTGTTGCCAATAGAAAGTTTTGGAAACTGAGAGTTAAAGGCCCTGGGATTAGTGTTGCCCATATATGAACAAGTTTAAGCAATACTTTGATACAAACATAATTTGTTATTGTATCATTTCCTTTTACCAACAAAATATTAAGAATAATTATCTTTAATGGATATGCAGAAGAGGTTGTTAGAAGTGCATGTAGGAAACAGATGCAGCTCTTGTGTGTACATTACCATTTCTTTAATCACCTGAATATATTATCAGAAATCTGTTTTGCTGATTTAAAACAAAAAGGCAATTTAAAACATTAAAAAGATGCACACTCAAATGTAGTTTATTATAGTAATTCAGAAACTCCAAGTGTTAGGAGCACTCAGGAATAACTATCTTTCGCTTCATAAACATTTACGACAAAATAGACATTTATTTCTTTATACATTCAGCACAAGCAGGTTATAACTAAAAAAAAACATCATACTGCAGGTATTATTTTTTTGGCAATTTACACCAAGCAAACAAGGAGGAAACCTTGGATATTGAATGGATTGTTTGATCACAGCGTGTTGATACTATAACTTATATCAAGAAACAGCAACTCCAGATTTTGTAATCACTTTGTTTGTATCATCCTATAAATATTTTTTTTTACAAATAAAAAAATATCAAATATAATATCATTGCAAAGTACAAAATCTATTATTTTGAGCATACTGTCCTAACCCACCAATATTTTTTTCCATTTTTGGATTATCTTTTGTTGGTTCATTGATGTAAAATAAAAAATGTAAAAAATAGAGGCAGTTAATTTCTGAAGTGAAAACTTAGTACAACACACTACATGTACATGTCAGGGACCTGAATATTTTTATTAGTTTTTGTGCACACAAATGTCAGAATCATAATCTATAACAATTGTCATATTTATTTACTAGGAGTGGTGTGTAGTGAAGGTAAGCTAACTCAGAACCCCTAATTTTTTTTTTAACGTTTTTTTTAAAACCCCTAAACGTCAAACCCAGTGGTATGTGGGAGACAGTTGGCCAATATCCTTAAGGCTTTATGTGTGAAAGCCTTGTAAAACCACGTAAACTGAATAAGCTGGGTGCACTTTTAGCCCACAATTCAAAAACCATAGCTAAAAAGTGTCAGGGAGACTCTTGCAATGGGTTGCCACCTTGTCTGGTGGAATAAATGAGTTAGTTACTGCTAGTCTTTGTCTGCAACATTAGTACTGCCTATCATCAATCTATGTTCCACAACCTTAGTGAATAATGAGTCAAGTGTTAAGAACTGTTAAAGGTAAGAGTAGTATTTACATACGTAGGATGGGACACTAAAGCATGCTGAGTGTATATATAAATTGACATTTAGCATACAGAAAAAGTGACTATACATCAAAAATTTTCTAAACAGAGTACATAGTACAGCATTTTCTATAATAAAATGACCATATACATTAGACCACCTAAAAGATGGTCATTTTTTTGGCAACAATGGCCCTGATTCAGAGCCGGACGCTCTGACCAGAGCGCTCGCTCTGAATCAGGGCCCACCTCCATTAATATGGAGCGTCCTCCTGGACGCTCGTATTGCTGTGGGTCACCACCCACAGCATATACGAGCGTGCAGGATGATGGTCACGATGGTCTTGATCGCGATGGTCTCAATATCAATATGATTGATATTGATCATCCAGCACACCGGGAAGGTGGAGGGAGATCGTTCAGTGATATCGTTATCACTGACGATCGTTCACGTGTGTATGTACCATAACTTCAGACTTAAATTTGTTTCACATAACAACACACCACAATACGCAGTGCTCATCTTAATTATATGCAGTTTCAACTCTATTCAATGTTTTTTAAATAGGGCATTATATATGTGTGTATATATATATATATATATATATATGTATATATATATATATCTATATATATATACATACATCTATCAGAGACAATTTGGCAGCACTCCGGAGACTCTCAGAACTGGTATAAACAACTGTGTTTATTCAACTTTTCAGGGTTCTGTGACCCCCTCTTCAGGAACACAACGTTGAATAAACATAGTTGTATACACCAGTTCTGAGAGTCTTCGGAGTGCCGCCTAGTTGTCTCTGATATATCACGTGGCGTTGTTCCATGTGGAGGGCACCCGGAGCAAGGTATTGACCTGCCGCAGCCTGCAGTGTGCGGGTTAATATTGTTTATTATTAACCCGCACATTACCAGTTATTTATATACCGCACAAATATTCTGCTGCACTTTACAGAGAATATTTGCTCATTCACATCAGTCTTGGGGCCTGTTTCAGACCTGCTCGCAAGCGCTATGCGCTTGCAAGCGGGTCGATGGCCGGCCAGTGCGCACTCGCCGCGTGTGCGAGCCCAGGAGCGAGTGAGAAATTCACTTGCTCCGGGGCTCGCTATAAACGGGGCCGCTGTCGAAGTTGATCGACAGCTTGCCCCGTTTTGTAGGCGGAGAGAGCGTCGCAAGCCTGATGGTCGCGATGGTCACACAACTTAGCGAGCGGCCAGGAGGCCAGATTTTAAAAAAAAAAGCGTCCGCCCTGATTCAGAGCGAGCGCTCGCTTTTTGCTAGTGGCTCTGAATCAGGCCCTCTGCCCCAGTGGAGCTTACAATCTGTATTCCCTACTACATGCACACGCATACACACCAGGGTTAAATTTGCGGGGTGGCAGTTACCTACCAGTATATTTTTGGAGTATTATATACAGGCTAGAGGTGAAACAAAATCAGTTTGCAATCAGTCTCTGCTGTCTCATCACCTTACCAGGGCAGATAATGGTGTATGAAAGGAATAGGCTACTGGACACTCCTGCTGTCAGTGTATATGATACTGACACGCCCAGTTATCAATTGACATTGCCATTGCAGGACAAACGCTAATCAGAGAGTGTATACACTAGAGCGTGACAAGCAATAGGTGTGAGCAAGTACTCTATTTGGAAGAGCATTTTGTGCCAGGTCCTTGTGAGTCCCACATAATAGTAGTATGTTTTTTTGACTCTAGGGAGCACCTTAAATATATAATTTATTCTATACTTTTTCTTATTATTTGCATATGAGTTATATACATCACAAACTCCTGATACCATGCATGTTCCTCTTTACATGCTAAGGTAAAAGGGATGTATCCTGTGAGGAATCTACCCCATACCCCTTTAAATTCATCTAACGTTCCCAGATATTTTTATCCACCCAAAATTTTCAAAACCAAAAATACAACCTCCCTTCTCAGTAGTATTATACCATCTGCCCTAAACATTCAGCAACTGTCCAACTTTTCTTATGTGTCATCTTTTGTCCCTTTTTTTCAAAATAGTTATTACTTTATATTTAATACGCTAATCATGTTTCTAATTTTTTGCTGTTTGTATGGGCAATTACACAATGTCAGTTCTCTTGGTCTCAGTATTTGGTATTATCTGATATCCTGTGTGCTTAAAATATTAATATTTTGTGACAATGATAAATTAAGATGTAATTGAGTTGAATAAAAAAATCTGTTATTAACCTCTATTAAGTACCTCATATGACCTGCATACCTGCAAAAAAACTGACAATGGAAAGTGTCCAATCCGATGCTACAAATATGTGATTGTAGTGTTACATAACAGGTGAAGTAATGGATATCACCATCAGTGGGGTACAACCATGTTGCTGTGTTCAGTGGTTTGGGCTTGAAGTCAGTGGCGTATCTATAATGGGTGCAGTGTGTGTGGGGCACACAGGGCCCCGCACCGCACACCCTGCACCCATATTATTTTAAACTCACCAGTCCGTGGTCCCGCGTCGGGTGTCAGTGCTGCTCAGAACACCGGAAAATGGCCACCGCAGCCATTTTTCTGTTGTTCTGCGAATGCGCAGAAGACTCCGGGCACACTCTAGTGCCAGAGTCTACTGTGCATGCACAAAATGCCGGAAAATGGCCACCGCTGCCATTTTTCCAGCATTCTGCGCATGCGCAATAGACTCTGGGCACACTCTAGTGCCCAGAGTCTACTAATGCCACGTCAGTCGGCGGCCAGCCACCGAGGAGAGAGGATGGGGCCCCGCATTGGGGAGTGCACACGGGCCCCCTCCTCTCTTAAGACGCCCCTGATTGAAGTGCCAACTACTGCGCTTGTGGGTACCTGTGACAAATATCCAGCTGTAATACATTTTAAATAAATTGGTTCATATATACAGAATTATGTGCATGCTATAGATTATGTCCTCTATATGGAGCAAAGAATGTAGTAAAATAGTAGTGATTAATGCCATTTCTGGGTGGCATTCAAATCTAGGCACTCAGTCATGTTAAAAAGCACTGTCGAATTGGAATTACTGTACTGTCAATTGTTAAAAAGCTTAGTCAAACTGGGATCACTGTCAAATGTCCTGTTCAAGGTGGTACCAACCTTGCCAAGATTTGCAGAACTTTTCCAGAGCACAATTGCACATTCCTAGAAAGCCGTTTAAGATTCTAGTGGTACACAGAATTCACTCTTAATATAAACATTCTCTATGAATTCAGTGTCAAATAAAGGCAATGGATCAAGTGGACCCAGGTGTGTACATAAAGATTAAGGAACACCTTGGTGACTGCTACCCTTTTGTACTTAGAGAAGCTGATTAGTGGCATTTACTGTATGTACAAGTGCAGTCCACTGAGGGCAGTAAGTACGACTCTTTGTGTTATTCTAACTGACAAGTAATTTAACAAGCCTAAATTAAGCACCTAAGCAAGACTGCTACAGAGTTTGAGTTGATGATGATGTTTACTTGCTCTGGACACATCTATTGGCTAAATTTAAGGTTGCACCTAACTAGAAATTCAGATTTAGAAACATAATTAAATTAGCATTTCTCTGAACTTATAGCTTATAAATGGAGTTAGGAAAACGACAGTTGATTAGTTACGTGGTATGGTGTTACTATCGTGGCCAAATGCAGAATGAGTACAATATTATTTAGAACATTCAGGAAAATTTTGGTTATATCTAACCAACTACGCTCAAAGCCCCATATGATCAAGTCACTCGGGTTGCGTGGGCCATATGGAAAAAATAATCAGACCGCTCCAAGTTAGAACAGAAAATGTTGACTGAAATGACCAGAAGATACAGTGTAACCAAGTGAGCCCTAAATAATTCGGTCTAAAAAACACATATCCTTAATTAAAAAAGATTGAACCTTATAAATACAGTATATTATGATATACTTTAAATTGTTATACTTTTTATTCCTTATTTCATGGAACAACTGAATTTTTTTGCATTTATAAAACGGCCATTCTATAGAACAGTTTTCTGAATTTCTAGTTGTAAAGCAAAACAAATAGCAAAAATCATGGTAGTGGGTGTTAATAAGCTACAAAGTGAGAATGCAATATTATTTTTCTCTGTGACAGAGGCTGTGATACTATAGTAAAAGACGTGTGACTTGTGGATGTTGTGAAACTTAAGGTTGCTAAAATTTTGGAGGATAATTCAGTGTTTCAGGTAAGTTGGCCTCAAGTGTGCCCAGTTACATTCATTCAGCCACAAGGAGAGGTGTGACAGAAATGCGGATCACTCTGAATTGCCCGTAGTTGCTCATAGTTGTATATGCCCAGTGCGGAAAATTGCAAAACCCATCCAAAAAATTGAGGTTATTGCAACTCTGAAGCCGTCTCTTTGTGCCTATTTGCTTCAGTATCTCATTTCCAGCCTTGACACTAATATTTATAAATGAGGCGGTATGTGTGCTTACACCGGATATTTTCCTAGAATAATGTTCTGCTATGTATTAATGTAATGTACGTACATTTTATTAATATGTTGCCATCAGTGAATTTACAAGAGCACACATTATAATAGAGGGAGAATGTGCATAGTGTACCTTTAGACTCTAGGATTCACAAGTAACTTGCAGCAAACCTTAGAGATTTGAAAATAAAAGTAATTTAAATACTGACTACATGCCGGTTTAATAATACAATATATTGTTAACATAAAAAGTGGGGTTTTACAGCCTCGGCGTACCGGTATAAGCCTATAACACTGTAAAATTGAACAAGAAATGCAAAATAATACAATCTCAGAGGAATTATTAATATGTGTAGTATAATGTACTGTAAAATCAGTTAACTTGCACATGTTGAAGCAGTAAATACAGCTAACTTCAGAAAACAATAATCCTAAACTTTGAATCTAAAATAAACAATATGGAGGTTCCTCTTTATCACTGTAATTCTCTAATCTAATATTGTAATGGCACATAACTGATAACCTATCTGACCTTCAGAAGATCAGACTGTCAGCAATTAGATGAATGCACAAATATAAAGCACTTTATGAATATACCAATGACTGGATCTGTGTAGAAGGCATGAAACACTATTCTACCACAAAAGAGATAATCAAGGATATGTGGTTGATGGTGAAAAATGCTGCCCCAGTCTTTCCAGAATATCCATTAGGTGCTTGGTTGGGTTCAGATTTGGTGAATAAGAAGGAAATAGCATAGATAAAAATACTGGGGTTTTGGATTACACGTGCTCTGAGGACGAGGGCTTTGTCATCCAGTAAGGAACGTAATACTACAATATGGGGAGAAGATGAAAATGCTCCTCACAACATTATTAAAGAACTAGCACCATTCCTTTTGGGAAACACTTCCTCAGATCTGTATATTGACACATGCACTCATCCATTTGTTAAGAACATAAAGAATGAAGACTCATCTGTCCATAACAGGAAAGCTGATGGGACGATGCAATGAATAACAGCCGGGAACGATGGATCGGGCATACACACTATAAGATGTGTACAATATCTTGTTCTGATCCACGTCAGAACGATATACAGTATCCTATGATTCATCGTATAGTGTGTAGCCAGTTTTAGTTGTGCTGAAGACTGAATATAGTTTTTTGTTCTACCAACTTCATATTCACTTCTCTTTTGTGCACAAAACATTGGTTCCATATCTGATCTTTGAGAAGCAGCGGTAGCTGTAGTTGGTGCTAACCTCCTCTTTTCTTTCTGCCTTCTCCCACCTCTGTTTATTTGAATGGGTGGTGGGGGGGCAAAGTGGTAGGATGTCATACTGGAACCTCAGCTTTACTGAAAAAGAAAAGAAGTTTACCATACACACCAATTAACAAGACTGAGGGGCCTATTCATCAACACTAAATTAACGTTTTTAAGGACATTTTCCTTAAATAACGTTATTTTAGTATTCATGAAGCCACTTAGCACAGGAGATATCACTGATATCTCTTTGCTAAGTTCCCCTGCGTTAATTTCCACCCTCCCCATACATTAGTATGGGGATATGGAAATTATGGTATTCATCAAATTCCAAAAATTATGAATTTTCGGAATTTGATGGAGGTACTATCCATGTGAGGTGGCGAATAGCAGGTGAAACTTACCTGCATCCAGTTGTACAGGTCCCGTGGTGTATTACTCCGGTGGTCTGGTGCGTCCTCTGGCTCCGGAGGCTGATCGGACACTGTGTTCTCCCAGCAGAAGACAATAAAGATTAGAATTTTTTTTTTTTTTATTCTAATCTGTACTGTGGTCTGCTGGGAGAACATGTGACAGACCAGCAGAATGGAGCCGGAGGCTTCTGCACAGGTAAGTGCTGAAGGGGGGGGGAGGTGAGCGGAGGGAGTGGAGGGACATAAACTTACCTTACCGCGGGTGTAGGCAGTGCTGCGCATGCGCTGGTTTTACAGATGTAATAGCGCATGCGCAGCACTGTTTCCACTGTAGTAAGTTAGAGCAGGCAGGGATAACTATCTATTTCCCGAAAAGCTGTCATCGCAAAAATTACAGCTTTTCGGAATAGATACTTATGGAGAGGAGGAATGATGAATTCCTCTGGTAATTAGGTAGAACTCCATGCGAGTTTTAAACCTAATTACCTCCAGGGAAAGTTTAGTACTGATGAATAGGCCCCTGAGAGAGACACTATGGGACAGTGAAACTTGGCAGTTATGAGGTAACACGTACAAAATGGAGAGAGAGAGAGAGAGAGAGAGAGAGAGAGAATGACAGTAAGTGTACGAGGCTGCTGTCTTTCCATTTGCAATTACCCTACTTATCTCGGCCAATAAAGTTACTGAGTCACTAAGGGATTATGTTGTAAAAGTGAATAGCAGTCAGACGTGAACACTCTTATATTACCTTATTCTAGCTAAGTAGTTAAGGATAGAATATAAATATTATTCACTGAAGGATAGTACTACTTCTTGTGACTGCAATTTATTATACAAAAAGAAGAAACATTTGGTACACAAGTAACTACACTCTTCTGGAAAAGTAAAAGAATCTGATTAGAGATTACAGACTCCCAATATAAATTAAGTATAACGGTGCTCATTAATGCTGTAATGGAATTTGCTGAAAAACCCAGTAATTAAGAAACCAGCCTATTCCAATATCAATATCTGATGTGTTGCCACTTGGGACGGATAGAAAGTTTAGTCATATGATGACACATCCAATAGTCTACGAGGTCAACATCTTACCATACTAATGGTGCCCTGTGTTGCTTAGCCTGAAAACAGAATAGCCTGGATCACTGAGCTTTGCACAGTATTATTTTTAATGTTCTTAAAATACACAGGCAGAGACACTGTACATATGTCATATTACCTGTCTCAGGTTTCAACAATTTCTGACTAGTAAGACTATTAAGAGGCAGTTAGTTTTATAATTATGTATATATACAGTATGTATATATATATATTATATGTAAATATATATATATAAATATATACATATATATATATATATATATATATATATAAACAATCGCAAATCCGGCACTCGGAATAGAAAAAGTTAACTTATACTTGCACACGGTGCCTTCCAGCCAAATAAAAAAGAGGTCAGCACACCACCACAAATATTTCCAAAGTGCTTAAAGTGGCGCATACACGGTGCGATAGGCACCATGCGACGCGACAGGGGATCCGATGTCTGACATATCGGACAGTCCCCACACACGGTGCGATCGGGTGGCCGCCCGCCCGATATGCTGGCTCCCCCACCCGCATAGTGCTACATGGGATCGCACATTGCATCACCTGATCGACTGAACCTGCAGTAGGATCAGGGGGTGCGATGTACGACCCCACGGGTGCGCGCTCCGTCCGACATCATGCCCATACACGTCGTATCGGCTGCTTTATTACACCTTGTATGGCCCGCTTTAGTGTTCAAATTGCAACAAACAAGTAAAAGTATTATTCCAGCATCACAGCTATAAAGGAAATCAAGTACTTATCCCAGCTGTTATGAGAGCATATCTATACTCCTTCTGTCCACTGCCCAACAGTTGTTTCGGTTGGAACACCACCTTCCTCAAGGGCATAAAATACACTAACCAGTTACTGCTTTATAAAGGAATACCAGAGCCTGCTGAAATTAATGCTATATAACTCACCTGAACCTGTAATTCTACGCCGCGTATCAATACCAGATACCGTAAACCGGAAGTACCCATGGTGGAACGCATCTCCAGGTCCCAGAGTTCCTTGCTTAAATATGTCACTTCTGGTCCAGTGGTCAGTGCATACGTCCCGCAACAAAGCCGCCCATGTAACAATAGCGACCGAAAAAGTATCCAACATATAATGAGGGGCATATCTAATCCCATATTAGTAAAAAGGATTATGTATACAAAGGTGAGTATAATAAACCCTACACCAGGGCTCTAGTTACACCACTTAACCCATGACAAAATTAATGAATAAAGAGCAAAGAAACCAATAATAAAACATAATACAGGTTGAGTCTCCCATATCCAAAATGCTTGGGACCAGGGGTATTTTGGATAACGGAATATTCCGTATTTTGGAATATTTGCATAAAATAATGAAATATCTTGGGAATGGGGCCCACATCTAAACACAGAATGCATTTATGTGTTATATACATCTTATACACATAGCCTGAAGGTCATTTTATACTATATTTTTAATAATTTTGTGCATCAAAAAAAGTGTGCGTAAATACATGAAATTCATTTATGTTTCATATACACCTTATAAACACAGCCTGAAGGTTATGTTATACACTATTTTTAAAAATTTGTGCTTTAAACAAAGTTTGTGTACATTAAACCATCAGAAAACAAAGGTTTCACTTTCTCAGTCATGCTAAAAATATTCCGTATTTCGGAATATTCCGTATTTCGGAATATTTGGATATGGGAGACTCAACCTGTAAATGAAAAGAGAAGAAAAAAAACTAATTACTACGTGACACCACCAGAATTCCACTAAATATCCATTAAACAAGAAATATATAGATAAAAAAAACAATATTCAAAGAAAGATCATTATTGTTACATAATAACAATAAAATGAATAAAACCAAAACAAGAATAATAACACAGGTCTGCGATGAAAAAGCTTTTTTATCGAATTTATGTTATACTTATAGATTTTTGGCTTCCGAACACGAAAATGACTCACGATTTTGCATATCACATTACGTATTTCTGCAAAACGTGTATTTATGAATGTAATTTTTTTCATATTCTTTAAAGTATTAAATGTATTTTGCCTACATTTATTATAAAACATTGTCTTAAATGAATTCAGTCGGTAGTATAGAACGTTGCAATTCAGTTCTCGTCATAAAACTTCCCCCCAACCAGTGCCAGATTAAGGTCCACATGGGCCTGGAGCTGAAATTTACAAAAGACCTAAACCCCATACTGTCTAAAGGAACATTGCACACACACAACAACTACAACTAAAAGGTGAGCTGGCGAAGGTGGAACCAAATACAACAGATGCATCACAGTTTTGCCCTGTGCCGGCTCATTTTAACCCCTGCTTACCACCACATACACACACACCGTACACACTACACACACACAGTACATATACAGTACACACCACTCATACAGTACAGTATACACACTAATTGATGCTACTCATCAAGTAGCCATCATAAACTAAATTGCTAAACTGAAGGAAGACATTTTTACAGGCCCTGACATTAGAAAGTTAATAAAAGATGAACATTTCGAGCGTGTAATGAATATTGTGGAACTTTCAGCGTCGACTTTATTCTAACAAGTGATTTCAAAATTTTTAGGCAATGTTAAGATTCCAAACTACAAATAAATTGTCAGAGAAATGCTTAATAGTTACAGAAACCTTGGCTGCAATATGAGTTTAAAGATACATTTTTTGAATTTCCATATTGAGCATTTCCCGAATAATCTCGGAGACTACAGTGAAGAACAAGGTGAAAGGTTCCACCAAGACGTTAAAGATGTAGACAGAAGATACCAGGGTTGTGTGGACGTCAGCATGGTGGCAGACTACTGCTGGATGATACACAGAGACGACACAGAAAAAGTTTATAAGCGAAAAGCGACAAAACGAAGTTTGAAGACAAAAAAAAAGATATTGACGATTTTTTCAATAATTATGGTTTTGTTTCTATTATTGTTTGATTGTTATTTTACTATGTAATTAAGAAAAAAACACAGTGATATCATCTACACTTCTTCGTATTTCACAATAAATATGTCAAAAACAATTAAACTTTTTCGTTACACAGAACTGTGTAATCAATGAACCCCCCCAAAAAACTAAAACAAAATCACAAGAAAAAATCATAAGAAAAAATCAAGCAGCCCTCATAGTTGAAAAAGTCCCTATATAAATATCCATATTATAAAAATAAAATCCAATTTAGCTCTTCATTAAGTTCCCTGGGGGTAATTGTATCAAAACTATATATTAATTCACATTCTTGTTGTAACATTCTTTTATGATGATCTCCACCTCTTCTCATAGGTCTAATTTGATCCAAGGGCATGAAACAAAAATTATTTAAAGTATGTCCAGCTTCAGCAAAATGCTTCGCTACTGGTGGTGTGCTCTGGTCTATTTTCATCATCGCTTTTTTTATGGAAGAGTGAAGCATCGCAATATGCTCCTTTAATATGCGGATGGTTTTCCAATATAAATCAGTTGGCAAGGACAGATAATCAAATAGACAATATATTTGCTCTCACACGTCATACGGTTTCTCAGGCGATAGCCAATTTCCACTGCTCATTTGTGGGCTAATATCAGAGAAGGTGATCACGTCCCTTCAATTTTTGCTACATTTGTAGGCAAATAATGGTGGATCTTTACATGAATTTCCCAAGATAGGGTCAATTTCCAAGATATGCCAATGCCTCAAGGCAGACTCACGTGGCTTCTGGGAAGTAATGGCATAAGTACTTGAAATGATCAGCCGATCAATTTCCTTATTTTTAGTGGCACTTTAAAATAAAGTATCACTCACCAGGAGTCACATTCATAGGTCGACATTTCCGTTACAGAATGTATATATGTACATATTATAAGAATAAAATAGCCTCTAATTTCTGAAGGCACCACATAGATCTATTACCTGTACAAAATATTCAGCCTAATGCTTATTACTTTTATGTTTATTTTTTGTTACATGAAGTATCTTTGTAATATAATGTAAGGACTACATATACTTAAAAAACTGCACAAAAACTACAATATATGGTAACAAAAATAGAGCTCTATTCATACAAATGTTTTAAATAGTTATTAATAGTTATTTAAATAGTTATTAATATTAAGACAATTAAATTTCAAACTAGAATAGATGTGATTGGTTCATTAATCCCCCCTTTAAATCATTATGACATTATCTCAACAGGCACATATTGCTATAACTAGCATCACAAATGAGGATTACTCAAAGTGTCAATAGTGCTACAAGCCCAGATATATTGGTTTGTAAGCTCATTTCCATGGGAGATGCAATCTTTTTATTTTCGAAAGTCTACAATATGAAGAAGCAGTATCTTTTGTACCAAATTAGTTGTTTTAGTCTTGTTGAGGTAAGTCAACAAATCTTTATTTCTCTAATGAGCTTTTGCACGAGGCTATTAGTTATTGTAGATGTGTGATAATGTGCACGTGTGTGATAATGTGTACAAGAGGGAGATTTATCAAATCTTGGACAGGGATAAAGTGGAAAAAGATAAAGTACCAATCAATCCGCTCCTGTTAATTTACAGGCCGTGCACTAAAAATGTCAAAAGCTGATGAGCAACTTTTCCACTTTATCTCTCTTGATATGAACCCCCCCCCCCAGTTGTGGGAATGTGACTTACAATGTTCATTTGGTTTGGTGAGCCACACCCTTCTCTGTGTGTAATTTAGAAGTACATAGGTAGAATGTGTTCCTTTTCAGTAAGCAATACTGTACACAGCAAAAACACCTAAAAAACTATTAACAACATGCTACAAGTATGGGATCTATATGGAATATTTGATCAGTCTTCAAAAATTCAGATAGATCAGGGATAGGCAGCCCTTGGCACTAGTCAGAGGTGTCTTAAGAGAGGAGGGGGCCCATGTGCACTCCCCATGCGGGGCCCCTTCCTCTCTTCCTGATGGCCGGCAGCCGACTGACCAGCCACCGGAGCATTAGTAGACTCTAGTGTTCTTAGCAGTGCTGACACCCGCCGTGGGACCACGGACAGGTAAGTTTAAAATAATATTGGTGCAGGGTGTGCTGTACGGGGTCCCCCTCCACCCATTATAGATACGCCACTGGCACTAGTGCCACAAGGCAGCACTCAAGGATGTTTAGTTTAGCACCCACAGGGTCAGTCCCTCACCTACTAGACAAGCTGCTACCCTCCTACTCCACCTCCTTTCCTCATAAAATATTAGTTATAGACCGTGTACAAACTAAGTGTGACTGACATAACCTGCAAAGCCTGGGCCTCTGGTGAGTGAACTGTGCCATAATTAGTCTTGCTCTCAGTCGAATAACCACACAAAGTTCTGAAACATGTCTTTGTTTCCAGACTACAAATTATTAATCGATACAGATTTGACCAACACTAAAACCACCAGATATGTGAAGTACACAGATGTAAGAGTAAAATTATACAGGTTGAGTCTCCCATATCCAAAAATTCCGAAATACAGAATATTCCGAAATACAGAATAATTTTGCCATGACTGAGAAAATTAAACCTTTGATTTTTGATGGTTCAATGTACACAAACTTTGTCTAAGGCACAAATTATTAAAAATATTGTATTAAATTACCTTCAGGTGTATATGAAACTTAAATTAATTTCATTTCTGTACACAAACTTTGCTTGAGCTACAAAATTATTGAAAATATAATGTATAAAATGACCTGCAGGTTGTGTGTATAAGGTGTATATAACACATATATGCATTCTGTGTGTATATTGGGGTCCCATTCCCAAGATATTTCATTATGATATCCAAATATTCCAAAATACGGAATATTCCGTTATCCAAAATACCCCTGGTCCTAAGCATTTGGGATATGGGAGACTCAACTTGTACTATGTATATTAAACCAGTAAGGTCTTTGTAATGCTTCAACGGTATTTCAAAATATGATTTTTGAAAGAATTATTTTCAAAGTATATGCAAAAAGAAGCATATTAAAAAACATTGTGTGATGTTTCACAAAATGTAATAATCACAAAAGAACATCCACATATAATACACAATGTAAATTGAGGGTTACCATATGTCTATTAACATGAAAGCCTCTAGATATGAAAGATGGAGGTTCCGGAACCTCTTACCTGCCCACATGCTGCAAGACTCTGGCAATAATTCCTCTGCAGTCAATGATAGAATAGATGTTCTTTTGTGATTATTACATTTTGGGAAACATATCACACAATTTTTTTATGTTTCTCTTTGTATCTTCAAAAATCATATTTTGAAATACAGTTGAAGCATTACAAGGTTTAAGATAAGTAGTATATTTTTAGATTACCTCTGTGTGAACTTCACATATCTGGAGGTTTTGGGACGAGCACATTAGTGTTGGTCATATCTATATAGATTTTCTGGAATTGTTGGTTAATTGGGTATAACCTAGACTAATTAGGTGCTGCTATTGGGTCCCAGGATCTATTCTTTAATTTCTCCTATAAACAAAAACTATTAATAATTGGCAGCTTTGACTGATGGATTTCAAAGGTATTACTAATTAATGCTAAATCAGCATGGTTTAGCCTTAATTGCTATTGCCATTTGATAATCAGTGGTTAAAGCCACCAATCATCGGCGGCTTTATAAACTCAAAAATCATCTCCTAAGTCTCTGACACATTGCATCTATGTGAAATGAAGCAACATCGCTTCTCCTCACTTACTGACCTTCTTCAGGATGTCATCTTCAATTAATGTAGTTCAGAGAGGCTGGTGCCAAATTACTACAAATACTTTAACACAAGGCATGATTCTAGCATTAAACTGTTGTATATTGTACATTTCACAAAATATATGTATCTACTAGCTTATTCATATTTCTGTATGCCAGGATTGTAGTGATATTTAAGGGTAAAATAAAAATATAATGCATTGCAATACAATTTAAAGCATGGGCCACATATACAGAAAAGAAGATGTCCATTTTTTCAAACATTGTGATGCGTCAGTCTGTTTGATACTTAATTTTTTTTAAAAAAATTATAGTGGTAACTGCCTGGAACAGCAGTATGTAACAAGATTTTAATTAGTTTTCTGAGTCTTTTTTTTGTTTTTTTCTCCCCAAAATTACATTATTGACTATTTTGCCTAAGTATCATTAGGTATATAACTGTGAAGTAATATTTTTTA